>BSQZ01000001.1:18988999-19628999 GCA_033239005.1 Lamellibrachia satsuma | reverse complement strand
TCGTGGCTCCACGTTATGTTGGAGAAATACAACTGGACGATGGCCGTCGAAAAGATGTGCGATGCAAGCGCTTCCAACCTTGGGTTGTCAAAGCAGCTTGACGCTCTGTGTTTCATGGTTTTTAGTTAAAAGTAGATAAAAATGAGACGAGTATGAACAACTATGTATGAGTGTCACATTGTCATATACTGCTTACAAAAACATTTGATGTTCAATTTTTTTTTCGACTCTGTTATTTTTCTTTACGAGTCAGTTCCATTTCTTCGTTCGAACTTCTCAAAATGGCTACACTTTGACCTCCGCCTGAAAGTGGACTTTAAACAACATAATTAGTGAAATATTAGATGTTTTCTGTGTCAAGCGTCAACAAATAGAAACACGCATGCAAGTGCGCACGCACTCACGCACGCACGCACGCACGCACGCATGCACGCATGTTCGCATGAATGAAACGTGGATTGCAGCGACAATAAAGATATTACTCACATGACTGATGTCGGCTGGCTACAGCGGAGTTCATCGCGAGATAATTATCCTCTCAAGGTCTCTAGGTCTCTTCTCTTCTGGTTCTGTGGCATTGGAGATGTTGTAATGGTTGTCATGTCAATGCCATTGCAGTATCTTCCCTAAGCAGGTGTTTGGAAACTGCCAAGTCTTTTAATAAGTTGCTGTGTCATGCGCCAAAACTGCGAGCCGTGGAGGAGCACGGAGCGGACATTGCTCTGGTATAATCTGTGTTCAGTCTTTCGCGAGTACACCGAGGAACTCCATAAGCTTTGCCATCGCAGACTTGGCTTTACCCAATCGTGTTCTGATGTCTTCTTTTGGAGACGTTGCTATGAACATGTGCAAACCTTTAGTTGTTGACAGTGGCGACGTCTAGCGCACGACGTACAACTCAGGGACAAGTCAAGCCTGGGCGTATACCGCAGTACATGATCGACACAGTGAGTCGTGACGTCATAGTAACATCTCTGGAGTTGGTCCGTGAGCCCGCACTAAGTCTACTTGGTGGTTCACGTATACTGTATGACTCGAAAAGTCCACTCGGTCACTCAGCAAATTTGGTTCAATATAGAACTATAACGAAGCATCAATACTGTGTTGTTGAAATGTGTAAAATATTTCATAAACTCATGTTTTTGCACATTCATGCCACTACCCGTAGTCTTGCAAAAAATAACACTTTGCGGGTCAATGCCGATCATGGACGTGACGACCACCCTCTTGCCGATCACATGACAAAGTTACGAAATGTCACCAAGGGTGAAATTCGTGAGTTTAATATTTGACCAAACAGCTGCACAAACAAGCTATCATGTTGCAGTGGATACTAAATATGTTTGATATTTCGGGACCTTTAACGAATTCAGTACATTACAACGATTAATTCAGCGAGCTCTTCAAAGGTCCATCAACTTGGTGCAACTGTCTCTTTACATCGCTTTTTGTGTTATTGGTCTGCATCAAAGCAGCTACACCATTCGGCTTCCCGGCCATATTATCACCACCGTCTTATGCTCGTGCATCTTTCCGAAGTCCAAGCCAACATGTTCCATGGTTATTGATGTGACATGTTCCACGGTTATTGATGTGACATGTTCCACGGTGATTGATGTGCCTGTAACTCCGCAGAAACACACGAAAAATGTCACGAATTCCTCACGGATATTTTGTTTTTAATCTTTCGTGACACCTCTTGTCTCTCTCTCTCTGTCCGATTTGCCACAAGCTCCGTCAGCGCAGGTGGAATTAGAAATTTTTTTTCGTATTTCGGACATGATCGCCTGCTGGATCTGCTGTAGGACGATGGCAATAATTTCGTTCTGCATTATTTCCTAGGCCTACTTGGGTTATTGATTTGTATCTCCAGAACCACATCGCCATGATTTTCATCAGTGTCGAGATGTCTGGTCGTTCAGGGCATTATTGGGCTGAGATGAGAATAACCATCTCCACTATTAGCTGAAGGCGGTTATCTCTCACACTGATACGTAAGCCTGGCAACAACTGGCCAGTGGAAACCAAAATAAATGCATTGATGATAAGAATCCATTTGCGTTTAGTAATTACTACGAAGAAAGGGTAGGATGGATGGGAGGGTCAAATTAGAAAGATTAGCATTGCTCCTAGTTTGTATGTTACAAATGTCCTCATCCGAGGAACACGTGCAAGAGGACGCCATCTCGCGGTGTGTCGACAACTATTCTGAACAAATCCGGCAGACATAAATGGGAATGCCCATGCACCCGATGAACACCCCCTGTACACGCCCACGCGCTAAGATGAGATTTGGATTCATGTGTGGAAAATCTGCTTGTTTGTATGGCCTACGTGTCGTGTTAGATTCTATGTGATGCAGTGATTAACCAAGGATTTGGAATTTACGGGGTATATTTATACTTTTGAAAGGTGAGGCATTATCGGGTTGAACAGAGAACGCCACATGCAGCCATATACTGGTGGCATTATTTTTCATATAATTACCCTATTATAAACAAAATAATGTTATATTATTATCTGAATAGGAAAAAAACCTGCTAAAATTACAAAAAGTAACAACAGTTCGTAATCTGAAGAAATGTTTTCTTTTCAAAGTTTTCTTCTTTCCGAATTGTAATTCCAACTAAGTTGATTTTTAAATTATTATCAGTTTTGAGTATTTTGCGGTTGACGAAAATTTGGAAACTATTTTTGGCCCCAATTGGTTGGCCGTGTCGCATGATAATGCGCAGCTAAATTATGTGTGCGTCGCAAGCTTATTGTCCAGTGCTTCAAAATAGCGACCGATTGTCGGTCAAATTGGACCCATCCCCAATACCAGCGACACAATCGTAGCCACAAATTGGCCTTGCTAATTGATCTCGCGAGGGTGTTTACACGATCGATTATTGCACCGCGATACCATGTTCCTGTGAGCCATTTCGGGCCTGGGTAAAACCGGCGCGAGAACCTCTATACATCTATTCAAATGACAAGACTCGAGAGGCTAATTATTCGGTAAGTTAATTACTCTGATTTGATTGTACCGTGCGTAGCATCATGGAAGCATCGGCAGCATGCACAAATAAGGTCGTGTCAATAGATGCCGCGTATCCGCAATTGGCGTAAAACAGCACGACATAAAACTACGCCGAATTAACGAATTTATCAATGCATAGGATATTAAAATGTTTACAGTTTAAACGCTGCCGGTGTATGCTTTCGAAGCAAGCCTACTTTCCACTGGTGTGATATTGAAACAATGCCAACGAATTTCGCGACAACTTTTTCTCATATTTCTAATTCACACACTATTTGTTTTAATTGTAACGTTGCACTGCATGTAAGTTAAATAAGTCCTGCCCCCCCCCCCCACCAGGCTGCCTGTAACACTTTCAGGCCAGGTGGGATATAGGACGACGAAAAAGAAGAAGACAAGGAAGAAAAAGAAAAGGAAGAAGAAGTGTAAACCGCGCCAACTGACGTCATTTTAGCAACGGGAATGTGGGTGAAGTGATGCTTTGTGGAATCGTGTCTACCCGATTGCATACGGACACAAGCTGAATATTACGTCAGTCGCGTGAATATTATAGTATACTTGGCATTCAGTAAGCATTTGTGTTTGAAACTTCAAGACGAATGAAAACACTGCGGACACAGCGAATACGCACGCACGCACGCACGCACGCACGCACGCTCGCACGCACACACAGACAATATTACTTGTGATTATTAGAACAATTTCTTTGGTAACCCGGCCGGCCTTACTCGTAATAGAGGGTCCCTGAAGTAACCCATGGCGCCTCTGGTGGATCCCTTAACAATCAATTGTCAAGACAATGTTGCAGAACAATCGCGTATCCACGACAACGCGTGCTACATGCTAATCAAAACATATTTCTTTTATTATCAAAGTATCATGTTAGCTGATAACACATCGATCGGACCGAAGATTAATGTTAGAAAGACAAAGCTCTTGGCGTATAACCACCCTGAAAACATTAATATATTTGCCTTACTAAGTAAGAATACTGCGAACCATTTTTAGCATATACTAGCAGCAGTGTATAATAAACGTAGAACTCTATATACTGGTAGCAGTGTATAATAAACGTAGAACTCTATATACTGGCAGCAGTGTATAATAAACGTAGAACTCTATATACTGGCAGCAGTGTATAATAAACGTACATCTCTATATACTGGCAGCAGTGTATAATAAACGTAGAACTCTATATACTGGCAGCAGTGTATAATAAACGTACATCTCTA
Source organism: Lamellibrachia satsuma (assembly GCA_033239005.1). NCBI lineage: Eukaryota > Metazoa > Annelida > Polychaeta > Sabellida > Siboglinidae > Lamellibrachia > Lamellibrachia satsuma. Next base: position 19,624,745 of record BSQZ01000001.1, on the reverse strand, counting down.
TATACTGGCAGCAGTGTATAATAAACGTAGAACTCTATATACTGGCAGCAGTGTATAATAAACGTACATCTCTATATACTGGCAGCAGTGTATAATAAACGTAGAACTCTATATACTGGCAGCTGTGTATAATAAACGTACAACTCTATATACTGGCAGCAGTGTATAATAAACGTACATCTCTATATACTGGCAGCAGTGTATAATAAACGTAGAACTCTATATACTGGCAGCAGTGTATAATAAACGTACATCTCTATATACTGGCAGCAGTGTATAATAAACGTAGAACTCTATATACTGGCAGCAGTGTATAATAAACGTAGAACTCTATATACTGGCAGCAGTGTATAATAAACGTACAACTCTATATACTGGCAGCAGTGTATAATAAACGTACAACTCTATATACTGGCAGCAGTGTATAATAAACGTACAACTCTATAGCGGAATAAGCACAGTGCCAACATAGTACGGGGAAGGAGCCTTAGATTTGCCGAACACTACTACACACGTAACGATGGGAGGACATCTAGGTCCATCGTGTGGCAGGCAGACGCATGGAAGACAAGCCGAGGCAGACCAGCCTTTTCACCGACTCGCTCAAGGAAGACGTGGCAGCTTGCAGAGCTGCATGCGGCAATTAGAGACAGAGTTGTCTGGAGGCAGGTGGTGGCTGACATGATGATGACGACGACAATGATGACGATGATGATAATGACGATGAAGATGATGATGACGATGAAGCTAATTAGCTGTATGAAAACGCGATGCTTTCTCATCACTCATAATAATTAAGTGAATGGAAAATAAAACAACTACTTCTACTGATCAGACTCAACGGTAAACTTGACAGCACCACCGTGGGAGTTCTTTCCATAGGAAAATACAAAATAGTGCATCGTATAAAACAACATAAGACCCGTAACCAGCCATTGAAGCCAGCCATTGAAGCCAGCCATTGAAGCCAGCCATTGAAGCCAGCCATTGAAGCCAGCCATTGAAGCCAGCCATTGAAGCCAGCCATTGAAACCAGCCATTGAAGAATGAGTGAACAAATGCATCAACAAAACATACAAATAAGACAAACGTACCGTAGAAAACCGGCCCCTCCTTAATATCTTTTCATCGTCTTTTCATGCTCGTCGCTTGTATTATTTTGCCTTTCTTAATTCGTGGTTTGCATGTAGTCCGTTCGCGTTCCTAGTGACGTAACCCTAAACGATACTACTCAAGGACGCCAGCATATACGAGTCGGTCACCTTTTGACGCATTTTCAATTATCCGGTCAACGGCAACGAGTGACCACCTGTGTTGAGGCCGCGGTCATGTTTGCCTCAGCAGGCGGTGCTGGCGTCGTCAGCGAGGGCGATGTCCCCACTACTAGCGACGGCAGAGGCGGCGGCGGTGGTGGTGGCGGCGGCGGCTGTGATGGCTGCGGCGGCGGCGGCGGCGGCGGCGGCGGCGGCGGCGGCGGCGGCGGCGGCGATCTAAAATCACTTGTTGCGTGGCACGCGGCGGGCAAAATTATATTATTTCTGATGGAATACCGAAATGACGCGTGAATCGGATTTGATGCATTTTTTTTAGTGCCCAACAATGGTTTTCGGTGGCTGTCATGTTGTCGCCTATCGCGACACTGTCACGCCACTGGCGTGCTTGTCACGGCGCGTGCCTGTCGCGTGTCAGGTCTTGCGGTTGAACTGTCATTATTCAAGGCACTGACATTTGCTGGATCGATTTCCGTTTAGCATGATTGTTTAGTCGTTGCATTTGTGTTGTTGTTGTTTCTGATCAATATACACTCCTTGCTGTTCACTATCAGTTTTTTGCGTTGGTGAGACGCAGTTGGCCGACGCAAGACTTACACTCGAGGGAAGGTGGCTCTGGTTGTGGGTGTAAACCACAACGCTGAATTTTATCAAGCAGGACAATGTAATGTTACTTAAGTTTGCGTGGCGTAACAAACGTCGTGAGTGACGTCAACGCACCTCATTGACGTAACCACACAAGACCACAAGTCCACAAATATATATGTTTCATCATATCGAGAAACGATATCGATGTAAAAATTCAGATGATGAAGCAAAAATTGGTGCAAAAGGCAAAACCTTCATTTCATGGTCCAGTGATCTAAATAAAGTTTTTTCTTAGACATCAAATTGGGTCGTATAATATGTTCAGTGGTCCGCGTTGTTGAAATTGTTGAATAGTTTTCTGGCAAAATGTAATCATGTAATATGAGTGCATATAGCGATACCTACCCATTGACTTAACGAAGCAAAGTGCCGCTTGCGGCAATAGTACAAAATGCCGCTCCCAATGAAGAGCGTATTTGTGGAATATGTATGCCCAGGTATAATGCTTTGTCATTTCTCCATCGTCACAGTAGCAATCAGCTACCATTATATTCATAATGATTCAGCGCAGCCGCCCTTTAAGCCAACATTCACAATATTCACAACATTCACAACACCTCCAACACAATCAAAGAGGCCTTCAAAAAAACCTACAAAAACGTCCAACTGCAACATCGACCACGTCTGCTCGGTATGCTCGGTGGTCGACGCACTGGTCATGCTGGTCAGTCGGTGGTCGACGCACTGGTCATGCTGGTCAGTCGGTGGTCGACGCACTTGTCATGCTGGTCAGTCGGTGGTCGACGCACTGGTCATGCTGGTCAGTCGGTGGTCGACGCACTGGTCATGGTGGTCAGTCGGTGGTCGACGCACTGGTCATGCTGGTCAGTCGGTGGTCGACGCACTGGTCTTGTTGGTCACTAATATGAACAAATAGAACTGCAAGCAACGTTATCACCTCCATTATTTCTCTCTGTACGTGGAGTGACGGGGTGTCACACCTTGTCCGCACGAGAAAGGAGCTCGGAATACGTCCAATGGTTATTTTATGAGACATTATGGCAAAGAAACCTAGCATTCACAAGTACCGAATATCATTGTGATCCACAACGTTTAAATGCGTATGGAGACAAATGCACATGTATTCAGCTTGGTTTTGAACGAAAAAATTATGATGGCCAAAATGGTTAGTTTTGTTTAGCAAAATCCGACGCCCTTTAGACAATGCTGCAATTGACCACAGGCAGTGCGAGCCTAGTCCGTATGTAACCAAATGTCTAAATTTTAGTAAGCCTCCCATAGTACCGCCCCCCCCAAAAAAAAATGCCGCTGGAGCAGCTGCCCCCTCCCACCTTCTCCCCCCAGCTCAGTTACGCCAGTGTTCTGTGTTTGTTACTGTGCGACGTGATAGGTAGACCATTGCTATGGAGTGCACAGTAAATCCACATATTTGATTAATGCCATATTACAAACACCTTTTGTTGATATTGATATATATATATATATATATATATATATATATATATATATATATATATATATATATATATATATATATATATATATATATATATATACGGTGTTTCTTTGTTCCGACTTACGGATACAACGTCTTCCCATTTGAGTTTTCCGCAATCGTTGTCATTTCCGTTATTTTGACAAGCACAGCAGGTTCAATCAAGTGTTACTTTGTACATATATATATATATATATATATATATATATATATATATATATATATATACATATATATATATATATATATATATATATATATATATATATATATATATATATATATATATATATATATATATATATATGTATATATATATATATATATATATATATATATATATATATATATATATGTATATATATATATATATATATATATATGTACAAAGTAACACTTGATTGAACCTATATATATATGTATATATATATATATATATATTATATATATATATATATATATATATATGTATGTATATATATATATATATATATATATATAAACATTATATATATATATATATATATATATATATATATATATATATATATATATATATATATATATATATATATACATATACATATATATATATATATATATATATATATATATACATATATATATATATATATATATATATATATATATATATATATATATATATATATATATATATATATATATATATATATATAACCTGCTGTGCTTGTCAAAATAACGGAAATGACAACGATTGCGGAAAAACTCAAATGGGAAGACGTTGTAAAACAACGAGGCATGGGGAATAACTCTTATTTAGAAGATATTAGGCCAGACATGGATCATTGTTTCGTCGTCCAAACGTTATTAATGTTGTTATCTCAATCTAATTACACTTTGTATTTAGTTCTAGTTCAAACGTGCACTTGTAAGTCCGAGACTAATGCGTATTGGCTGGCCTTGTTAACGGCCTTCCAGCGCCGTGTTGCTAATTGCAGCGCCTTCAAAACGTGACGTCATTGCAACAACGGTGATGTAATGCACAACGACAAATAAAGAATTTCATTTGCTCTAACTCTCAGTCGTTGGCACTCCCTTGTGCTGTTGTCGGGGAGGTCGTCTTTGGTTGGTTCCCGCGGCCAGTAGGTATTGATTGTCGTTCGACGTAAACACAATGTTTTATTTTAATCCTTGTTTTGTGTACACTTATTGTTGGTTATTCTTATTCAAACTTATTTGACTGTTCACTCCATGGCGGAAAACAAGCCATTATGACAACTCCTTCAATCGGGAACGGTTTTGGGCTTGCGCTTCCACCTGTTTTCAGTAACATCCTGCTTTTGTCATCTCTGTTTCCACTTCTCTGCGCCAGATGTTTCTCGGCCCCTCCTTTTCCTAACGTCCTGAGGGTTTCTCGGCCTCTCCTTTTCCTAACGTCCTAAGGGTTTCTCGGCCTCTCCTTTTCCTAACGTCCTGAGGGTTTCTCGGCCTCTCCTTTTCCTAACGTCCTAAGGGTTTCTCGGCCTCTCCTTTTCCGGACGTCCTGAGGATTCCATGTGAGCGCCTTTCTTGTCCTGTCACAACGCTGTTTCTTTGTTCTCGTCCTGGATTGAGTTCGCAATGGTGGTATCGCAATGGTGGCATCGCAATGGTGGCATCGCAGTCGGTTTAATAGAAAAGTGCGTCTTTTTTTAATCGTCGAAAGAACTTACTTTGACGTCGTACCATTAAACACTAGTTCTAATGTTACATGACGTTTTCACGTTACTGCATCTAAAGCTTTGTTTGCCATGTCGAGAGAGGTATAAAGCTAGATATATTGATCAATTCTCGAATGTCGAAGCTATGAACACAGTGCTAAAATTGGCTTGATAAAAGTGTCTTTTCTTAAAACTCCATCCTCAACTCATTTAACCTATCGCAAATCCGGTTCGTAGATGTCGAAATGTGTCGTGTGTGAATAGTTTATGTAACATACGCAGTCGATTTAACAGAAATGCCTATTTGTGTTCAATTCATCAAAAGAATTGATTTTAGTCGTTAGATCTGGCAAGGTTCAAAACAGTGGATATCCCAAATGGTAAACACTGTGCGAGTCAATGCCGATCATGCGGGTGACATCCATCCTCTCGCCGATCACATGACAACGTTACGAAATGGTAAACACTGTGCGAGTCAATGCCGATCATGCGGGTGACTTCCATCCTCTCGCCGATCACATGACAACGTTACGAAATGGTAAACACTGTGCGAGTCAATGCCGATCATGCGGGTGACTTCCATCCTCTCGGCGATCACATGACAACGTTACGAAATGGTAAACACTGCGCGAGTCAATGCAGATCATGCGGGTGACTTCCATCCTCTCGCCGATCACATGACAACGTTACGAAATGGTAAACACTGCGCGAGTCAATGCCGATCATGCGGGTGACTTCCATCCTCTCGCCGATCACATGACAACGTTACGAAATGGTAAACACTGTGCGAGTCAATGCCGATCATGCGAGTGACTTCCATCCTCTCGCCGATCACATGACAACGTTACGAAATGTCACCGAGGGTGAAATTCGTGAGTTCTCAGCGTTTCCATTTTCACTTCAATTAATGTTTGACCAAACAGTAAGTAATTTAATATTTCGTCTGATGATTTCACAAAAACTACGTATAAAATTTGCACAAACGAGCCAGCATGTTGAGTGAATACTAGGTAGGTTTGATTTTTCGCAAAATAAATTGGAAAAAACTAGCGAAAAAAGCGAATTGAGGAGAACCCTTAAAGCTTTTGTTAAGAAATTCAGTTAACATGCATCGTATTTACAAAAAAAAATCGGGTTTGGGGAAGTTTAACGATCTTCCTTCTGTGCATCGTACGTTTTGGCGCTTGGGAATAAAAAAATCGCAGTGCTTCTAAAAATGGAAAATAATCAAACCTTTTCGTCAGAAATGTTTTTGTGTCGAAACGAAACCGCAGTGATTGCAAAGCGTTCAATCACATTTCGCCGGCACGTTGCCATAGTTGCACTTTGTTGCTGTCGCGCTGACGAAGACAAACTGGTCATTTATCTGTGAAACCTAATGAAAAGGAAGCACTGTTAACACTTTGAGTGACACTACTGTAGATCAAACGTCGTCCGTGACGTCACATCAGCTAGCTTCGAATTGCCTCAACAAGTACTGCTGTGTCACGACAAACCATGTTCTCACTCCCAACAATGGCACGACTCATCATTTCACCACTGGCATAACTTGATTACAAACCATGTTCTCACTCCCAACAATGGCACGACTCATCATTTCACCACTGGCATAACTTGATTACAAACCATGTTCTCACTCCCAACAATGGCACGACTCATCATTTCACCACTGGCATAACTTGATTACAAATCATGTTCTCACTCCCAACAATGGCACGACTCATCATTTCACCACTGGCATAACTTGATTACAAATCATGTTCTCACTCCCAACAATGGCACGACTCATCATTTCACCACTGGCATAACTTAATTACAAACCATGTTCTCACTCCCAACAATGGCACGACTCATCATTTCACCACTGGCATAACTTGATTACAAACCATGTTCTCACTCCCAACAATGGCACGACTCATCATTTCACCACTGGCATCACTTAATTACAAACCATGTTCTCACTCCCAACAATGGCACGACTCATCATTTCACCACTGGCATAACTTGATTACAAACCATGTTCTCACTCCCAACAATGGCACGACTCATCATTTCACCACTGGCATAACTTGATTACAAACCATGTTCTCACTCCCAACAATGGCACGACTCATCATTTCACCACTGGCATAACTTAATTACAAACCATGTTCTCACTCCCAACAATGGCACGACTCATCATTTCACCACTGGCATAACTTGATTACAAACCATGTTCTCACTCCCAACAATGGCACGACTCATCATTTCACCACTGGCATAACTTGATTACAAATCCAAAATAGGGCGGAATATTTGTTAGTAGACTTGACGCCGTCGTTGTTGTTTTCGACTTGTTACGCATAGCGACTATGCACTTGAGAGACGAAAAATAGTTCCATGCAAAAACGAGCATTATGGTGTTTCTGAACAAAGTGTGTAACGCAAAAATACTATCCACAAATGTGTGCAAATTGAAATTGAGAGATTTCTTGAAAAACTTTAGGGGCTTATCAAATGAAATAAGGATGTGCAAAAAAAAACTGCACATAAATGTAGATTGTGGCAGGGTTATAAGATATATGTTCACGCATGCGCTGTCTCACGATAAATAAATTCCGTGTTTTGGAGATCATCTGGGGGAGCAAAATATAAATGCAAAAATAAAACCAACACAATCCGCTGTCTTACTTTTTAAAGGCTCAATTTGGCGTTCAGTGTTTGATACGTTTTAATGTGTGCGTAACTTGTAGTCCGGCAGAAGTTGGGTTGGACTTGGACTTTACGTCTATAGTTTATTTATTTGCTGAAAATGCAGGATGGCACTTTATCAACCATTATTTTATTTTTGTTTTTTTCATACCCCTTATTCATCCGATTTAAACCAAAATCCAACAAATGGTCAAACCCCCGTCCAAATAAGTCATTGGATAACCTATAGCAACCACGTGGATTATGGTACTCACGCTAATTATCTATAAAACTGACCTTGAAGTGACCTTGACATTGACATGATCTCTACGGTTAAATGGTCGTTCGAATTACAACTCGTGTGAATACGAGTTGCAATTCGAGCGGCCCCTTGATTTGAAATAGAGTAGATCTAAGACGAACAAATTAATATACCTCGAAAACATAGAACGACTTTCGTGGGTTTTTTTCTCGTGGTCGGGGACGATAAATCGGTAGACAGTTGCTTCAGCGATGACATTTCTTACATTCCTTTTGTAGCAGTAATATAACATTTGCGTGCGTTAAAGCAGTTTCACGTGCCATTTTATCATTTACGTTTACTAAAATACGAAGTAATAAAAATAACATGGGCGATAATATGTTGTATGATACTGTGAACTCATCGTATTTCATCTGCCTTGGCAATATGCTAACGGGTAAAGTATTTCTTCACAATATGCTAACGGGTAAAGTATTTCTTCACAATATGATAGTCACGCGCATGGTTGCAGATGGTAGAAATGCAATTTGGAATAAATATGTCTTGACTTTATTTCGGAAGGTAGCTATAGTTTCAGATGTTTTCAAAGTGATGGGGAGTTCATTTCAGACCTTAGGGGCAGCGGCAGAGAAAGCACGTTTGCGCAAGTTACGTTTAGTTTTAAGAACAATAAGTTGTTGTGAAATGGATGATCTGAACTGCCTCGGGATATTTGAAAGATGTATGAGACTAGCCAAGTAGGGTGGTCGTTGTGTAGATAGAGCACGATATGTAAGAGTGGACAGTTTAAATTGATTCGATAAGTAACAGGAAGCCAGTATAGCTGTCTAAGTATTGGTAGACATCAATGGTGTTCTCTCACATTAATTGACACCCATTCCTAAATCGATGCTCACAGAGGTTGCAGAAATGAGGATTTCAAAAGGGAAGTATGTCCTAAAGACGCAACTGCAAGTTGAAGTGTTGGCACGGCATGAAGTAAATGTAGTAGCCGCAGTCATCGATGGTTCAGCCCTGCACACGTGGTTCATCGGTCTACGTGTGGGACAGTGACGGATTTTGTGAAAACAGTTTCAAAGGTCACTTTGAAAGGCTATTGCATAGAGGAGATGTGTATCTTGTCTTTGACATATGCTATGAGTACAGCACGAAGAGAGTCACTGAAGCGAGCAGAGTGCATCAGCTGAAGGCAAATACCGAACAGTCATCGAAGAAAGTTGTCTTGACGGTCACAGAGAAAAACGACAAAGAACTGACATAATCTGAACAAAGCTGACAAAAATCGAGACATTTCACCGAGAGTATATACCTGAGCACATGTTCGGGCCAAGAAAAAACTCCAGTTGAAATCAGCAATTGTTGAGTTTTCATTCACAGAAGGGACATGTACAACAGATGCTATTGGTCGCAAAGGAAAATCCAACTGGAATCATTGTATAGTCTGATGACACTGATGCGTTTGCTCCTTTTGCATTACTACCTAGATGATGGTCTGCCACCGACCACCGAAGCAGTTGAAGAAAACACTAAATGAGCGCATCATCAAACACGTGTGTGGCGATATCTGAGATATGCAGACTCATAAGAAGTTAACCCTGAGCAGTATGGACGGAAGAAAGAAGATGAGTTTAACCAAACACTTTCATCAATTATTGCCTCGGAAGAAGTACGTCTTGCGTCTGATGCTATAAATAAATAAAAATTATTTGATGCGCCAGTTTCTAGCTTACGCTAATCACTGTGTATAAACTTAAAGTCCATTAACATATATAAATAAATAAATTAATTAATTAAAAAATCATCACAGAAATGTATATAAATTCCTCCACGACAATCGTTAGAGTCCGTAAAAACAGTATTTCACACATTGCCATATGCACATTGAAAGAGATGAGTTTGCGCGTAAATAACGTCAATGAAAGTACGTCAGGAGGGAAAGTGGTAACGCCTTCCAATGTGCGGGGCCGATTGTCCCAAAACCACGTCTGCCGGTGGACTTGGACACTGATGGGTCAGCTAGCTGCAGGTGGTCGTATAGCTGCCGTAGCCGAGGATGTCTAGTTCTTGGATTGAGCATCTCAGAAAGGTAGCCAGGTGCTATATCATGCAAGCTATGCTACGCCTTCTTAGGTGTGGTTGTGAGAATGACACTCCTTATTGTTCCTCCAGGTGTGTCTTTAATACACATGCTGTGTAATATCATTGTTTGTGATATTTCACACGTGAATGCGCTTAAACACAGACACTTTGAACATGGAAATATCAAAATTAATACTATCATGATCATAATGCGAATGTGATGATTACCTTTGACTTAGTTTGGTGCTTGACCTGACCTAGTTATCATAGTGCATTGTGTTGTTTATTGTTGATATTGAGGGTATTGTCATAGTCAAGGTAATTCCAAGGACAACTGTTGTCCATACTTGTCAAAATCCTTTCAGTGATTATTGGTCAAATAATTTCATGCTTTTAAATAAGTGTATTGTAAAATGTTAGACAAAATATGAGGTGTGTTAAAAAGGGCAAAATCTCACATTGCTCAAGGGCGACAAGGTGGCACTCGACATTGCTCAAGGGCGACAAGGTGGCACTCGACATTGCTCAAGGGCGACAAGGTGGCACTCGACATTGCTCAAGGGCGACAAGGTGGCAATCGACATTGCTCAAGGACGACATGGTGTCACTCGACATTGCTCAAGGGCGACAAGGTGTCACTCGACTTTGCTCAAGGGTGACAAGGTGTCACTCGACATTGCTCAAGGGCGACAAGGTGTCACTCGACATTGCTCAAGGGCGACAAGGTGTCACTCGACATTGCTCAAGGGCGACAAGGTGTCACTCGACATTGCTAGATGAGCAGAAAAACCACAGACGACAAAACCTGGTCCGACCCAAAACTCTAACTTAGCTGCCGGACTGTTATAGTCATGTTGAAGAAGCGAGAAAGTCTTTGAGTAGATATATTCTATGCCCCCACTTCTGCATTGTTTATTTTAGGCACAGCATTCGCAATGCTTCTAATGTGTATCTGTTTTCTGACCCCTTGATAATAATTGTGGTATGACCCTTTGATGATAACTGCGATCTGATCCTTTGATGATAATTGTGGTTTGACCCTTTGATAATAACCGTGATCTGACCCTTTGATAATAACTGCTGTTTCAGCGATTCGCCGGAAGCCCTTGATTGTTAGTACCACCGCTTCCAAGTAATTCATGGTCAACATCTCGCTACATGTTTCACGCGGACGATTGTCTGCCTAAGCTGAGTAGCCAATATATATACTTTACATGTACTGCTTAAGAGAAATACATCATTATTTGTCGGCTGCTTGTCTTGTGGGTATCGTAAAACACATCAATGACAAGTACAACATATGCTTGAAATAGAGGATGTGCACCCATTGTGGGTGTATATTATGCGATGGTGCACATAGAAAAGATAACGTAGAGGTGTTTCCCGTAAATCGCCACATTTACGACGACGAAATGACTAGAAGTGGATGAAATTCTACTTTTACGACGCACATCGGCAACATGGAATCGTATAAACTATAACTGTAATCGTTTGCATACATGCACGCACGCACGCAGGCACGCACGCAGACACGCACGCACGCACACACACACACACAGATACAGCTTGGTCTACACGAGGCGATAATGTGAATGCGTTAGAAAGGTCATGACCGTTTCATTTCTCAGGCGACGTCGCTCCACAATAGGATCAGTTCTACGTCGTGCGACGTCGCCGCGATGCGTCGTGGCAACGTACCGTTTACACGGAGCGATCTTGCTGCAGTCTGGTTGGGCGCGAATGCATCGGCTCGCCGCCGAGACGATATTGCCTCGTGTAAACAATGGTTGTGAGAGGGAAAGTACTAGAAGAGGTGAACGACCTCAAATATCTTGGCAGCTTCATCTCTGCAGAGAGCACCATTGAAAAAAATCTCCACAAAGATCCGCAGCACAGGCCTTCAACAGACTCGCCAACATCTGGAATTCAACTATTCTACACACCAAGACAAAACTGAAAATATACAGATCCAAAGTCCATTCAACACTACTGTAAACATGGAGGACAAACAAGAAGATAGAGAGCTGACTCAGAGGTTCTGAAAGAAGGTGCCTTAGAAGAATCCTGAGAATACGTTGGGAGATTTCTTGGCTATGTTCTCTGCATGGACAGGAATAGCCTTCTACATGCTGCTCTCAAATGGACACCACCTGGAAAAAGAAAAAGAGGCAGACCACTGGGCACCTGGAGGATGGTTGTTGAAGAAGAGATGAAGATGGCTAGGAAGACCTGGATCGAACATGGCTGGCTCGCCCAAGACTGTGCTGACTGGAGAAGACTTGTTGGCGCCTTATGCACCAGTGGGAGCGAAGAGCTTTGAATGAATGAGTAAATACTGGTTAAGTCACACCGACCTCACAATCTGTGTTAGCTTCACAACACTATAATTATCCGGGGGCGAAAAACGCCAATTGTTCCATCTGCAGGACCAGTCTCTCTGCACATCTAACTGCATTCGTTCCTGTGCCGGAATTCGTTATTCTGCGAGCATCCCGTCAATAGGGAGTTACACTAACCTCCCACACGGCGTCCGGTAATGAAAACACGCCGAGTAATCAGCAGACACGAAGCCCGAGTCCCTGGTGGCCGCTCGAGGCGGCAACTCGCCGACACGAGAAGGCGTCGCCGGGGTGATCTATCATGGCGTCTGTCTTCAGTGGTCAATCAAACGACAGCTCATGACATGTGTGAAATGTCGCAACACCAAAAGAATCAATATTGGGCACCAATCGATGATAGACGACACCCTGGTGATTGAAAGGCTCGACCACGTTTTTGTCCCAATATCTAACAAGATTGCCATCGAAAGAGGCAAGTCCCGTGTGGCGGACGAAAACCCGGGTGCGTGTGAAGAAAGATATCAATTGCGAATTGAGAGCCGTACACCTGTTTTTTTGCGTGTATTCAATCACTCTTCCTATATATTCTTGAGATGAGCTGCCTGGGATGAGCTGCTTGAGATGAGCTGCCTGAGATGAGCTGCCTGGGGTGAGCTGCCTGGGATGAGCTGCCTGGGGTGAGCTGCCTGCGATGAGCTGCCTGAGATGAGCTGCCTGAGATGAGCTGCCTGAGATGAGCTGCCTGCGTTGAGCTGCCTGGGGTGAGCTGCCTGGGATGAGCTGCCTGCGATGAGCTGCCTGAGATGAGCTGCCTGAGATGAACTGCCTGAGATGAGCTGCCTGAAATGAGCTGCCTGGGATGAGCTGCCTGAGATGAGCTACCTGGGATGAGCTGCCTGCGATGAGCTGCCTGAGATGAGCTGCCTGATATGAGCTGCCTGGGATGAGCTGCCTGCGAATAGCTGCCTGAGATGAGCTGCCTGGGATGAGCTGCCTTGGATGAGCTGCCTGCGATGAGCTGCCTGAGATGAACTGCCTGAGATGAGCTGCCTGGGATGAGCTGCCTGCGATGAGCAATGATGTTTAAATGACATATTTCCCTCCCAACATATTTATACTGCACATATCAATCACCCCCCAACCACCATTATCTTAAAAGTGCCACATCAATCCTGTGTTTTTAGCTACGACATGCTAGCTCGTTTGTATAATTTTTTTATTTAGTTTCGGTGAAACAATCGGATACACGTTTACATTCTCTACCGGTTGTTAGATCTCTTACCTCCCCTGGCAAAGACAGCAGCACTCGGTAGAAGGGACCAACGTCTCTTTCGAAAACACAGACAAAGTAGCGTGAACGAAATTGCCCAAGCTTCGACGAGGCGGTAGGTGGAATCGAACTACCGTCCTCTCGATCGACAGTCGTGTGGTCTAACAACTAGACCACCGCTCTACACTGAATACATCATTGTTTTGACTCTATAAATTTAAAGTACATAATTACGTGTCATAAATCCGTCGACACATAGTCGACACACGTAATGTATTATGCATTAGAAGCGTCACGGGTTATTTCTGCAGCGCCTCACTTCGCGACGGACTTTCTGAACCGAAGCAGCCTCCCTCCTCGAAAGAGACGCGGAGACGAGCGTGGTGACCGACATACACAAGGAACAAGAATATGTCCCGAACCAGGCAACGGATCCATAAATCGCATCAGCACAAATGACGCACCAGAAGACACAGTAAAATGGGAATGCGGCCTCGACCAACAAACCGTTTACTACTGCAGCATGTTCGCCTTCAGCAGAGGAATGTCCGAGATCCACACAAGTTTCCCTCAAGCATTCGAGCGGATCGCTCACCTCACCACACTCCAGTTAGGAATTAAAGTGACACTAGAATACCTGTCAGTGTAATCAGAAATCAACTACCTCTATTATGGACGGTTTTTGTACCGTTCCGTTCTTTATACATCTTTGAGGCGGATGTTCCTTTCCTCTATGTGGATCAACAGCCTCAAAATAAAACTGTAAAACTCTACTCTATCCCTACGAAAGAAGACGTCTATAGCTTTGTGCTATGCTTTTGATTATATATATCGCGAAGAAACCATGATTCGTTGAATCTATTGACATGACAAACCATGACAATTATATAACAAAATCACAGTTAATCGTTAGCCGACGGTTTGGCATTATTCAAATAAACAATTTAACAAAACATTATTTCGCCAACTAACTTAAGAAACTAACGTTATAATTATTAGCTTAACACAATTTTCTGTTTGAGTTCCGTGTCGTGCCAAGTGCGCGCGGCGTGCGGCAAGGTTAAACCAAATGGATCCTCTAAGCGACAATTTTCACATTATTCAACGACAATTCTTCTCTTCAATCACCGCTCGCCGCGTGCGCGTTGATAATCTTCGAATGTACGTCAACCGTAACGACAAGAGACGTCACGTGATGCCGAGCGAGTTAATCACGCGACCGTGTTGTGTCGCCTGTCTGATAGCCTGGGCTCGCGACTTATCGCGACGCGACATTTAAATCAATCGCACGAGTGGATAAATGGCGAACAGAAAAATCGTTTCTGTTGTTGAACAGGATTTGCGGAACATCTGTTAAACTAATGTCTGCGAGTAATAATACTTCAAGTGTCATCGCCTGCTGTGTTGCTTCTCAACGCGACATGATGATTGAAGACAGACATTATGGTCGACTCATATGGGAAAACATCCTTTGTTAAACCCTATTTCTATCAAATCTGTCGCAGTTTGCACACAGGTCACTATGCAGAAATCGGCAATATCTCGCGTCTCTGCTTATGGCGTTTGGTACTGGTTTCTGTTGGTTCTGTGAGAATTTGCTGACAGCCGGTAAAGTCGTCTGTCATGACGCTTTCCTTGAAAAAATTAACAATAAAGAAAGATATTCGGAGTAGTCGTGAGAAGCGCATTACGAGAGACGCTCGATCGGAATGTAAAGTTAATCCCTAATGAGAAGACTATCGAGGATATATTTTCTATAACTGTATAACAATTGCGATAGTATCGCGATAGTTTCATAACTTCTATCGCGATAGTATTGTGATAGTATCACGGAATATTGAATAGCCAGGAAAAACCAGTCCCAACACCGTAATTGATTCATTATTATTTGTTATTATACATTTATAACGCGCCATGTTTCCTGGTTAAAAACCTGCTCAAAGGTGGTAACAAGATTGCATTAAATAATATAAAATAAATTGAAAGGCTAAACATGTGTTTAATAGACAGGTGAACATAAGTTAATCAGATAAGGCATTTGAAACAAGTTAAATAAATAATAAGTTAAATAAATAAAATGTCCGAGTCATTGGAATGTCAACAGTGTTCTGAAGGCTTGATGGGTGGCGCTAACGTGTAGCCGTGGAGATAGATCATTCGGAAGGCTTGATGGGTGGCGCTATCGTGTAGCCGTGGAGGTAGATCATTCGGAAGGCTTGATGGGTGGCGCTAACGTGTAGCCGTGGAGGTAGATCATTCGGAAGGCTTGATGGGTGGCGCTATCGTGTAGCCGTGGAGGTAGATCATTCGGAAGGCTTGATGGGTGGCGCTAACGTGTAGCCGTGGAGGTAGATCATTAAACATGTTGAATATGTGAATGACGCTGCTCTAACTGACTAGTGTTGATGTTAGGTCGATAAATAAATAATACAATCTAACTTATTTTTAGAGAGGATCGTGACTGGCGCCCTTGCAGATCACATAGGAACAGTTAGCATCGGAGGCAGGACAATAAAAAATTTACGCTTTGCAGATGATATCGATGGTTTAGCAGGGGATGAACAGGAGCTGACCTAGTGAGCCGCCTCGACAATACATCTGCATCCTGCGGAATGGAAATTAGTGCTGAGAAAACCAAACTAATGACCAACAACACCAATGGCATCAATAGGAAGATCACAGTGAATGGACAAAGATTAGAAACAGTGCCAAGTTCAAGTACCTGGGTTCAGTTATCACGGATGAGGGTTCCAAACCTGAGATCATTTCAAGGATTGCCCAGACAACAGCAGCGATGACAAGATTGAAACCAATATGGAAAGATAAAAACATCACCCTTCGATCCTAAATCATACTGATGCGATCACATGTCGTGTCAATATTTGTATACGCATGCGAGACATGGACTCTTACAGCCGAACTACAAAGAAGTGTACAAGCCACGGAAATGAAGTGCTATCGAAATATCCTTTGCATCCCATACAAGAACCATAAAACCAACAAAGAGGTCCACAACAGAATCAGACAAGCCATCGGGCCCTATGAAGATCTCCTAACGACGGTAAGGAGACGGAAGCTGAAATGGTATGGGCACATCTCACGAACATCCGGCATGACAAAGACCATCCTGCAAGGCACCGTTATGGGAGCAAGAAGACAAGGAAGACAGAGGAAGAGGTGGGAGGACAACATCAAAGAGTGGACAGGCGTAGACTTCTCAGAAACTCAAATGGTGGCAGACGACAGGACGAAGTGGAGACAGCTGGTTTCAATGTCATCGGTGGTGCCCCAACAACACTACGGGTTACGGGACTGATGATGATGATGATGATGATGATGATGATGATGAACATAGTTGAAAAACATGTTTATTTATAGTACCACAGTGACACGAGTATTTGCTTTGCCAACTATGGTTATTATCGATAGTACCCTGGCAGAAGGTGGACCTGTACCCCTGCAGCAGGTGGACTTGAACCTCGGCATAAGGTGGACTTGTACCCTGGCAGAAGGTGGACCTGTACTCCTGCATCAGGTGGACTTGAACCTCGGCATAAGGTGGACTTGTACCCCGGCATAAGGTGGACTTGTACCCCCGTCCTCTCAATCGACAGTCCGGCGCTCTAACCGCCGAGCTACCGGGTGAGGTGGGCACCGATGGGCCGTGGGTCAGTCTACACTAGAACGACATGCCTCAGTCCACACTAGAACGACATGCCTCAGTCCACACTAGAACGACATGCCTCAGTCCACACTAGAACGACACGCCTCGGTTCACACTAGAACGACATGCCTCAGTTCACACTAGAACGACATGCCTCAGTCCACACTAGAACGACATGCCTCAGTCCACACTACAACGACACGCCTCAGTCCACACTAGAACGACATACCTCAGTTTGCACTAGAGCGACATGCCTCAGTCTGCACTAGAGCGACCAGCCTTCGAACAAAATCCTACCCGACTTTATTACCCAAGACCACATTCCCGGTCAATATCTCCTCACGACGATATCTTTATCTTCTCCTAAATCCCTCGTGGTTGGAGCCCATCACACATTATGTTCCGCCCTCTCGACGAACTGTCTCCACATTTCTTGTTCTTCTGCCATTCTCTCCCACTCTCTGCTGTTCACACCTGTTTTTTATCCCACATTGTGGCAATATAATCTCGACTATAATATTGTCATGGTAACACCGTCAATAACACTCCATGGATAATGATATTATATCAAGGACTTTATGTTCAATTAAAATTTAAACAGTTGGAAAGTTATGTTGTGCTTTTATAAACGCCCTTCTCTTGGTAATATATATATATATATATATATATATATATATATATATATATATATATATATATATATATATATATATATATATATATATATATATATATATATATATATATATATAAGAGAGAGAGAGAGAGAGAGAGAGAGAGAGAGAGAGAGAAGGGCGTATATGGAAGCACAACATAACTTTAAAGGAATGTCAGTGTCACGAACAACGTTTCGTTTAAAATGGTCCCAAATGAAAGGGTAAACTGTTTTAATTTTAATATATATATATATATATATATATATATATATATATATATATATATATATAATATATGTATATATATATATATATATATATATATATATATATATAATATATATATATATATATATATATATATATATATATATATATATATATATATATATATATAATATATATATATATATATATATATATATATATATATATATATATATATATATATATATATATATATATATATATATATATATATATATATAGAACGTTCGTGCGTGCGTGGTTTATAGAACGAAGAAATGGCGCCGTATCGAGCACTTTATCGCGAATACGAGATTATTTGGCCACCGCACAGTGTGTGCAAAGTATTATTATAATGATGCAAAACAAATCGACGCATATAGTATGTGATGTGAAATTGCGGCTAATGTCCCAAAACGCCGCAGATCCCATATGCCCATCCCTGCGAGATCCTCCATACGCCACTGCTTCGCTGCCTGTCGAAGTTCCCGGACAAGAGCTCGTTCGTTGTCTATTGCGGCACGCACGGGGCTGATTTAAGCAATTTTGTAGGCATTTACGTGAGATTTTCTTGGGCGTCTGGAGACGGAATATTCCACTTAGGCATCCACGTCCACGTCAATGACCAATGTGCATGACTCAATTCACATCACGTCGCGAAAGTGTCGGCGTTTTTGTTAATGCTGTTAACACTGTACATGGTTTCATGTGATAGAATAAACAGAAAGGGAATGAATCCATGCTGCGTCAACAACTATGTGTTAGTGGGATGTGATCTTTGAATGCTGTCTGTTGCACATTGGAAGAGATAGATGGGACGTTGACACAAGGCTCGCGACGGTACACATGAGCTGTTGGTGTAAGGCGGTGTGTTTGACTTGTAATGTTTACCCTGTTTCGTTGTGCAAGGCTGTCATAGTTGGCACAAGCTTTCACGCGCAATTTGAATGATGTGGCGACCTCTTGTCGTCAGTGCTCATTGTTTGTGCGTGCATGCGCGCGTGTGTGTGCGAGTTCTGCTCACACGCATTCTACGGTAGGCCGACTGTAGGGTCGATACACCAGCTACACAGTAAGGTTCGACAGCAGCGGCTTCAAGTTAGGGTCGACAGTAGCGGCTACAGTCTAAGGATCGACGGTAGTAGCTACGCGGTGCCGATTGACATCAACGTCTACACACTAAGGGTCGACAGCAGCGGCTACACACTAAGGGTCGACAGTAGTAGCTACACGGTACCGACTGACATAAACGGCTGCACACTAAGGGTCGACAGTAGCGGCTACCCGCTAAGGGTCGAAATCAGCGGCTACTCACTAAGGGTCGACAGTAGCGGCTACACGCTAAGGGTCGACAGTAGCGGCTACACGCTAAGGGTCGACTGTAGCGGCTACACGCTAAGGGTCGTCAGTAGCGGCTACGCGCTAACAGTCGACAGTAGCGGCTATTCACTAAGGGTCGACAGTAGCGGCTACACACTAAGGGTCGACATTAGTAGCTACACGGTACCGACTGACATAAACGGCAACACACTAAGGGTCGACAGTAGCGGCTACAATCTAACGGTTGACAGTAGTAGCTACACGGTACCGACTGACATAAACGGCTGCACACTAAGGGTCGACAGTAGCGGCTACCCGCTAAGGGTCGAAATCAGCGGCTACTCACTAAGGGTCGACAGTAGCGGCTACACGCTAAGGGTCGACAGTAGCGGCTACGCGCTAACAGTCGACAGTAGCGGCTATTCACTAAGGGTCGACAGTAGCGGCTACACACTAAGGGTCGACATTAGTAGCTACACGGTACCGACTGACATAAACGGCAACACACTAAGGGTCGACAGTAGCGGCTACAATCTAACGGTTGACAGTAGTAGCTACACGGTACCGACTGACATAAACGGCTGCACACTAAGGGTCGACAGTAGCGGCTACCCGCTAAGGGTCGACATCAGCGGCTACTCACTAAGGGTCGACAGTAGCGGCTACACGCTAAGGGTCGACAGTAGCGGCTACACGCTAAGGGTCGACTGTAGCGGCTACACGCTAAGGGTCGACTGTAGCGGCTACACGCTAAGGGTCGACAGTAGCGGCTACGCGCTAAGAGCCGACATCAACGGCTAGTCACTAAGGGTCGACATCAGCGGCTACACGCTAAGGGTCGACATCAGCGGCTACACACTAAGGGTCGACATCAACGGCTACAAACTAAGGGTCGACTTCAGCGATTACACACTAAGGGTCGACATCAACGGCTACACACTAAGGGTCGACATCAGCGGCTACACACTAAGGGTCGACATCAACGGCTACTCACTAAGGGTCGACATCAGCGGTTACACGCTAAGGGTCGACAGTAGCGGCTACACGCTAAGGGTCGAAAGTAGCGGCTACACGCTAAGGGTCGACTGTAGCGGCTACACGCTAAGGATCGACAGTAGCGGCTACTCACTTAGGGTCGACAGTAGCGGCTACTCACTAAGGGTCGACAGTAGCGGCTACTCACTAAGGGTCGACAGTAGCGGCTACTCACTAAGGGTCGAAAGTAGCGGCTACACGCTAAGGGTCGACATCAACGGCTACACGCTAAGGGTCGACATCAGCGGCTTCTCACTAAAGGTCGACACTAGCGGCTACTCACTAAGGGTCGACAGCAGCGACTACACGCTAAGGGTCGACAGTAGCGGTTACACGCTAAGGGTCGAAAGTAGCGGCTACACACTAAGGGTCGACAGCAGCGACTACACGCTAAGGGTCGACATCAACGGCTACTCACTAAGGGTCGACATCAGCGGCTACTCACTAAGGGTCGACAGCAGCGACTACACGCTAAGGGTCGACAGTAGCGGCTTCACGCTAAGGGTCGAAAGTAGCGGCTACACGCTAAGGGTCGACAGCAGCGACTACACGCTAAGGGTCGACATCAACGGCTACTCACTAAGGGTCGACATCAGCGGCTACTCACTAAGGGTCGACAGCAGCGACTACACGCTAAGGGTCGACAGTAGCGGCTACACGCTAAGGGTCGAAAGTAGCGGCTACACACTAAGGGTCGACAGCAGCGACTACACGCTAAGGGTCGACATCAACGGCTACTCACTAAGGGTCGACATCAGCGGCTACACGCTAAGGGTCGACATCAGCGGCTACTCACTAAGGGTCGACAGCAGCGACTACACGCTAAGGGTCGACAGTAGCGGCTACACCCTAAGGGTCGACATCAGCGCCTACTCACTAAGGGTCGACAGTAGCGGCTACACACTAAGGGTCGACAGTAGCGGCTACACACTAATGGTTGACATTAGCGGCTACACACTAAGGGTCGACAGTAGCGGCTACACACTAAGGGTCGACATCAGCGCCTACTCACTAAGCGTCGACAGTAGCGGCTACACACTAAGGGTCGCCATTAGCAGCTACACGCTAAGGGTCAACAGCAGAGGCTACACGTTAAGGGTCGTTTCGGTGGACCGCCGATGATGAGTGTCCCTTACAGACTACGCCCTATTTCACTATGTATCTTCTTCACCCATATCTCTCCCGTAGAGCGGGAAGCGTCACCAACGATCGACTTGTGAGAAGTCAAACCTCCGTCTCGCATTTCAAACAGAAATCGGTACACGCCAATGTCGTAAAATCACGAAGCCTCCAAGGTGTCTGTAGTGGATTTGTTTTGCTGTGAATGCACGCGATGCATTTAACTAACATCACTGAGGATATTTAGCTAATTGAATACTATAGGAATACGCACTGGAAAGCTACATGTATATATTGAGATAAGGTGATAATTGGGTTATGAAATGGTGATACAAAATTTGTCTAATTGTTTTTACGTTTTTAGATAATCATCAGATTTGTTAAGACAAACATTGTCCCGATTTGCCCCAGGTTTGGGGGGGATGGGACAGGTATCTCATTTTACCCCTTTCATTAATATTTCTACATGAAGTGTTCAATGCAGTCAGAAAAAAACACGGAAACACAGTATCCCATTCTGCCCCGTTGGAAATTGTTACAGATACGTCTGGTTCTTCTCATTATCGCTCAACACTAATAAGAAACTATTGATTCCATATCAAGCTGTGGTGCAATACTTTCCTATCATAAGCACTGCATTCTTAAAGGTTACGAGTTACTCTAGGATATCTATGCAAAAGCAATTGACGACAGTAGGTCATAAAACCAGAAAAACAAAAATTTACTGTGCTCGGAGAACGATTCCTCTTGCAGAAATGCCACGTGTCACGGTGAATATGTTCTCATGGAAAGTTTGCATAGTTAATATTATTTAAAGGCGGCAGCACTTGTTAATGAGAAAATAAAACATGCGTTTTTCTTCTTTCTTCTATATGCAGCCATAAACTTAGGTGAAACACCCATTATTAACCCTCAAAATAAACCCTACCAAGAAACACTGGCAACACGCTTCCTGCCTCCAATTTTGCATCATTTCGTGAGGATCACTGTTAGTAGTATTAGATTGCACACAGAATATATACTTTCACCCATTTTATCCGGAATACGCATCGGTGCGTAGTTCACTGTAGTCACCAGTTCATCTGTTGTGATTTTCCGTTTTATGCCGCTCACATGATATACCACGTGATAACCACGATGCATTTGATTTAATTCAAAACATAATCCTGTTTGTTGTATATATAATAATATTATAATCTTTTGTGCGATATAGTTTACACGTGTCTTACAATTTGCAAAACAGCGTCATACCTGACGTACTTCGTCAAATGCAGCAGCACTGCAGGTTAAATCGATAAACCTCACTCGACGTTACATGGCAGTGATTTATCTTTCATTCACCAGGGGGCGAGATTTAATGGAAAGGTCTATGCGGTGTTTCACACAATAGACAGTTAATAGACGAATTTGCAAATATATTAATGTCACTTAACAAAATAACATCTGGAGATTTTAACATAATCTTCAAATTAACGAAAAACTAATATTAAGTTAATTTTGCAATATTCAACAAAGAACTAGTCAAGTATAGCCATCTAAATTTCCAATAAACTCTATAAATTAGTAGTCTCAGTAATCAATACATTTTGCAATCAGTACTTTGCAAATATTTAGATGGTAGGGCTTTTGTCCGTGGGGGGTTTGTCTGGAGGGGCTTTTGTCCTGGATTCTTATTTTTTATATCAAATTACACGTAGGAGTTAACGCACATATCTTTGTCATATACACAGCCATCAAGCGAATTTGTATGTTTAAGCATATCCTAGATATGACGACTTCAATGCCACATTGCTTGATGCTATTTCACGCATCTGAATACCAATACATCACTTCACTAATCTAGTTTAGTCTAATCTAGTTTCTTCACGTCCCGATAATTTTACTCAGTCCTCCTACAAGGTAATACGCCTGTCTAGTTTTCTTGTTTTGTACGAGTCACGCAAAGACGATTGGTGCCTAATGAAACTAACAATCATTAGAATGAGCGACTACGTTTTATCCAATGTTGTCACAAATCCAGGTTTCCCTGCTCAGTTTAATGGAATCACACGAACACAGCAAATGTGCTTCTCGTACTGGTAGTCTCGTGAGCACAACCAAAATAGGAATCCCAGTAGGTGGCGCACCCTAGTGTATGCAGGACTTCAGTGTGTGATGCACACTGAAGATCGAGGCTCCGTACTGTGGCGCCACCGTTTGTCGCACACATCGCCTGAATGCAAAGTGTACTTTTCGTTATGACGGAAATTATGTATGCACCCAGATTCTGTGTCCTTACGTTATTAGTTAATTACTATGTCATCAGGGTATTTGGCTAATTCATAAAATAAGAGTGAACTTTTATCGGTTTATACGATGTAATTCGAATTAACTCTAAACGTTGATTATATTGACACAAATGTCCGACTGAAAAGTTAAAGGTGCATCATCAATTTGATTTTTTTTAATTAATTTGAAAACTCATGAATTTCGCCCTTGGTGTAATTTAATAACTTTGTCATGTGATCGGCGAGAGGATTGAAGTCACGCCCATGATCAGCCTTGACCCCGCAAAGTGTTTTTGGATATCCACTATTTTGAGTTTTACCGGATCTAATGACTAAAGTAAATTCTTTTGATGATTTGAACAAAAATATGCACTTTTTAATCAAACCGACTGCGGATATTACTTAAACTATTCACACACTACATACACTGGATTTGGACATCAACGAACCGGATACGTGATAGGCAAAATCAGTTGAGGATGCATTTTTAAGGCAAAAACAATTTCATTGTGTATAATCTCGATAATGACGCTGATTGGCTGCTTGGGCGTCACGGGAACGCCTACTATAAAAAATATGTGGTTACAGTGGTTAACAACGATACCTCGCCTTTGAAGCCAGACTATATTCTCGGCGAATTCAAGAAAGCGAGCGAGAGTCGAATAAGCTAAATTCGCTCGTCTCGTTTCAGACTATTTTCGCAAAAACAGTATTTAGTATAGACTACAGCATACTAGCTCGTGTGTGCAAATTTATTATTTCGTTTTCGTACAAACTATTAAATTATAAATTTCACCGAGCCCAGCCGAAATTCAGCCTAAACATGGCGAAAGCACAGTTTGCCCGATCTAACGGTCAAGATTTATTCGTTTGATGACTAATAAAAATGACAAACGTATGTAAATACGTAGCCAGATGTTGTTGAAGCCGTATTCCCACAAAGTTAGGGCAAACTCTGAAATAAATTTTATTTTCTCAATGCAAAATTTCGACAACCACATAATTAATTAAGAAATCAGCATACGTCGATATGAATTACTCAAACCGTGTCTACCTACGTACGCGTCGCTTCGCCAAAGACTATGTGTGTCCTCCTGGAACAGGTCCAGTCGGGACCAGGCATGGGTTAATTTAAAGTGTTAATTGTTAATTTGTTAATTGAATTGACTCAATTAAGTTTATTTAATTTACTTAATTAACTTTTCCAGAAAGGCTACTTTAATTTAATTAAATTAATAAACTTTACCAAAATGGGTTAATTTAATGTAATTTAATTTACAAATTCCCAATTAATTCTCAATTAAGTGATCATACCATAGTTAATATTACTGGATAATTCACAGCAATATTTCCCAGTTGTTTCCAGAAGGTCTGCAGTCACTATTCCAGTCCCTAGCCTGAGAGAGATCAAGTTTAGGCATGTGTGAATGGCAGGGAGAACAACACAGAGCACATATGTAATTTTGTCCAAACGACGAACTAACTTTTTGCGAGCAGGGTAGTGCCCCCTCTCGTATTAGCCGTGCAGGCCTGGCCACTCGACCAGTGATCGCTAGGAGTCGCTATGCGGGTTAGCTGTGACCAGGGCATGTTACGCACGTGGGATTAGCCCGGGCATTGGTCGGTAGTGCCGGCCTTTTGGCGCAAGCACGTACCTTCGTAGAAAAGAGAGCCGGCTTTACATTTCAGTTGCTGTGTCTGCTTTCACGCGGTGCTGTGCAGTTCAGCAATTTCTGCTCAATTTTGAAATCTCACTCATCCTCGCTATCATAAAGTCAACGGCTTTTGTTCTAAAAGTCGCATTGTGTAGGGGAGACCGGGGCTAATTGTTAAAATTTTCAGTTAGTCACTTTTTTGTGAAAGGCATGTTTGATGCATTATTTCTGTCAACGTATACATTAAGTTTATTATTCGTGTTAATAAACTGTACCATGCCATTGATATTCCATATTGTAGTTAGGTAGGTATTGGAAGTTTCTTAGGCGCCGTCGACTGTAACAACAAACCCCGTAAGCGGGGCAAATTGTTACACCATACGGGGCACGTTGTTACAGCAAAGAACGTGTGGTTCGCAAAGCGTCACTCGTACATGTTACTGTTATTACATTAATTTGATTACACACACTTATACATATCATACACAGTTTGCACAACAATGTAGGTGTTCACAGCTTCAAATATTTATTAAGTTTTTAATTTTTAAGTGCCTAAGGGGTCTCAATCCCCGGATAATTACATAACAAACAATTGTGAATGGAATATGAATTATTGAATGGAGAATGAAATAGTGAATGTAAATATATATATATATATATATATATATATATATATATATATATATATATATATATATATATATATATATATATATATATATATATATATATATATATATATATATATATATATATATATATATATATATATATATATATATATGTAATGCGACTGCTACTTGATTGATGTACGCACGTACGCATTCACGCACACACGCACAAACATCCACATTTCAATTAATCGTGCAATATTTATTAATTGCTCAAATAGGGCTATGTCATAAAAAATTAACAAGAATTAACAAGATTGCCATCCAAAACAAAACAAAACACCCAGATGACAAATGGACAAGGAAGCCATTGACTTATCGAGAGTCCAACCACTTTTCATGTGTGTGTGTGTGTGTGTGTGTGTGTGTGTGTGTGTGTGCGTGTGCGTGTGCGTGTGCGTGTGCGTGTGCGTGTGCGTGTGCGTGTGCGTGTGCGTGTGCGTGTGCGTGTGCGTGTGCGTGTGCGTGTGCGTGTGTTGTGTGTGTGTGTTGTGTGCGTGCGTGCGTGCGTGCGTGCGTGCGTGCGTGCGTGTAATAATAATCAAAATAACCTGTCATTTTTCCGGTTACTTTTTTCCTGTTCCTTTTTCGGTTACTTTTTTCCTTGCTACTCTCTTTCCTACATTCGCTACTGTACACCATTCGTCTTTCTGGCCATATACAAAGCGCCATCCTACGCTTCGTCGTGCATCTTTCGGAAGTCCAAGCTGAACTGTTCGACCTTGTCGGCGATGACTGTGTATATAATTCAAGAGTAACACTGGAAAAACCACAATAATTCCTCAGGGATTTTCTGTTTTTCATATGTCAGGACAAAGCTGGACTTCTCTTTGTTTCATCTGAATCAAAAACACTTCGGAAATGATCTTCTGCTGAATCTGCTCCCCGATAATAGCAATAATTTGTTTCTGCATTATCTTCGAGGCGTACAGGTCGGTATTGTTTTGTGTCGCTAAATCGTCTCCAGAACCACACCACCGTGGTTCTTATCAGTGTCGAAATTGGAGGTGTCGTGGCTGGCGCCTCTTAAGGCGAGATTCTGCTTTTCGCAGAGAATAACCGTCGATGCTGCGAAAATAAATGGGTGCCCAGGCACCTTATAGACACCCCCTGGATCCGCCCATGAGTATATACTATATTACAAATATAGTGCATACAATATAACATTATTTTACGCTAAAAACGGTCAGACTTTGTACCCTTAAATCTAATACCTACCATGCTGCCTCACCGGTATTACTTGTCAATTCTACTTCGGTGACGACCCCCGAAGTGCTTGCATTCAGCACCATGTAGGTAATCTAACAGCCTTCAGCTCTTGGCAAGTGACTGCTTTCTTCGACCTTTCAAGGGGCCAAATCCGCTTATTGTTAATAGCAACAGAGACCGAATAAAGTTGCACACGTGCTACCAGCTGTTACTCGTTATTGCTTGGTGATAGTAGTCGACTTTACAACGCCAATTATGTCGGTCTATTTGGGTTGTATTCAGCCCTACACGCTTAAACAGGCGCTTAGTTATTAGTCACGGGTTAAGACATATTCTGTTTGCTCGCACGGTCAGTGTTTAATTGGAACTAATAGTGCATAATTATGCAATAGAATATTGATGCATAAATGGCCTACGTTACGCTACGTAATAGGGCAAGAATTTCAAAAGGTGTACCAACGCATCATTTTGTTGAAAACATACAGTTTTCAATTCCTATTGCCATTGTGATTTATGAGAAGCTAAGAGGTTACAGTATCTAGATCTAAACTATTATTAGCACGGCTGTTTTTCTGTGGTGTCCTACAAAAAAGAGATGTCATTTCCCATGTATAAAGCAATGTGCATTACGACATCCAACATATTTATGGATCAAACTTCAACTATCGACAGCTAGAATCACATGAATCATGTGGGAAGGTGTATTGGCATGGGGGGGTAATTAATACTTCGGTTTTGTGATATCTTGCAATACTTTTTTCAGGCAGGTGTCGTAATAAACATTTTGAAACGGTGTCGTAATAAACACATTTTACACATGTCTTTGATGTTGTGGCTAGAATTACAGTAATTATGTAGGTATATGCAACAATGGTATCAGTGTGACACTATTGAGATGGTCAGTATTTTGTTATGTTAGTTCTACGCTTAGGAAAAACGGAAAAGGTCATTTTGCTCAGATCAAATTACTTGCAATTTGCGGACATGTTTTTTGGCTGGATAATGTACAGAGCATTTCAAAGTGTAAAAACAACATATTTGTTCACTGGTACCCATCTTGACATTATTGCCGAATAGTAAGAAGCCGGATGATATGGGCAGGTCTCTTGTTGCGGATGGAGACAGACTGATTACCGAAGAGATCAGAGACGGAGGAGGACGAGAGATGGAGAGAAAAGGAAGCAGGAGCCGTGAAAATGACAACAAAGCAGTGCAACAGAACAATAACTAGTCATCCACACGCCTTCATAAAGGGAACTACGAGGAAAAACAACAAGAGTAGGCCACGTGACACTGTTCACACAAACCCAGTGCACTGCGTCTCCTGCCCCATATTCTGGTCACAATTTCTGTAGTTGTGTAGAACAAAAGAACAGCATTCACGATCACGAGCAGAATAAATAACCTAATACATACCATTTAAATGTTTTATACTAAACAAATTAATAAAAATCCAGGCACCATATATTTTCTCGTTTGGAGAAGAGTAAGTCAACGAATCGGACTGTGTGACATCGCGCCTGTACGGCGGCAAAAGTTTGTTTTATTTACAGCTCTGTTGGTTGCTCAGAGTCAACAGGCACGTCATGCAAATTCGTGTAGGCATTCAGTCGTTCTACTCCGCGTGGCGAGTAGTTCTCATTCACCGCTGTCTCTGGATTATGGATTATGCCCAAGACGTAAATCGCTCGCTGCATGAGAGTCCTTGTCGCCAGCGCACGACCAGCAGCTTTCGGTCGCCGTCGAGTTCGGCTGAAGCAACACTGCGGTGACTGCCGGACCGAGGCTACGACCATATCCGCAGTGGCGCTAGGATCCGTGAGCGATCATATTAGATGTCGTGGAACTGTTGTGCGCAGCGGACAAGTGAGTTAGCGTCGTGGTGTGTTGTTCCAAGTAGCGTAAGAGTGAACGGGCCATACATGGGCTGGGATTGCATGACAAACGTGAATGCGATGTAATCGACCGAGTCAACAGGTTGATTCCACGGGACTGTTTTCGTCAGCGGACAGGTGTTTTCGCGTTGTGAATGGTCATAGTTGGGACAGCGAGCTGCAGAATCCAGTAAATACATTGCAAGACGACGATACTGGCGCAGATGGACGCTACGTACAGACAGGAGTGCCACAGAACAGGGCAGCACGGCGCAGCACAAGGCAAGCAGTATTGACGCGTTGTAGTTTCCTGCCGACCAGCACGTTGCCGATGAACTGGGCAACGAAGCGCCAGCGCTACCGGGTGCAATCGGCGGACTACGGCCAACGCCTGAACGGAGGAGATTCGGCATCGGCCGCGTGCGCCGTCCGGGCTGTGGCCAGGAGCAACAGCGCACGACTCGTGACGGCGAAAGACACGCTAACCGCCGGGTCTGGCATAGGCACAGACCTCGCCCGTCGCTCTCCGAGAGACGACGTGAGGAGCGCGGACATCAGCGGAAGGAGAAGTCCGGCCGGCCGGTCCTCGCCGCCGCCGCCGCCGCCGCCGCCGCCGCCATCATCGCCGACGTCCGCTCGGTCACGCTGGACGAATGTGGCGGATAAGTTCAACGCCAACAGGCGGCGCTCCGCCTGTAATGGCGGCCAACCGAAACAGCCGCTGCAGTCAATATTGGTAAGGGAGCGTAGACACTCGGTTGCCGGGGTTTCTCTCGCCCCGGACCGACGTAAGAGGGAACTGACATTGACCGAGGTGGCGCCGGTTACCAGAATCCCCTTCCCTCGCACCGGTTCTCAGACGTTCATGGAGGTGTTGCAAGGGTTTCAGGAAGAACGCAGACGCTCCACTGAGTTGTCCCAACCGGAAGACAGCGAGGAAGTGACGGACACTCGACGACGCGTTCACTTCCGGTATGACGTCAGACTCCAGTGACTTTACACGCTACTAGGTTTTGAGCGATTTCGATGACGTCACTCGTGCGATATTACGCGCCAGAATTGTGTGATGTTATGCCACGAATACTACACACAACATCCGCCGTCAAGAACAAATGGTGTTACGTCATAGTCGTTTGACGCTATCCGCCATAAAATATGCGCCAGGTTACGGCTCGAGTAGAATTATCTGCTATCAGAACCGAATAACGTTGGCCACCATCAAAACCGAATGACGTTATCCACCATAAGAATCGAACTTCGCATACACTATATTAAAAACTGACATGTTATAACCGATTCGCTGAAAAAAAAGTCAATGACCACTTGTATGTCACGTCATCTGCCTGTGACGTCACCGGCTTGTGACGTTGTACGTAATATCAACAACAAGTTGGAGTAGTGTCATGCACGCAAGACGCAATTATGTCACTGATGACTTGGCATGTTGACAGCCTTGACACACGGAACTACTCGCGACACCTGTTATCGTGACCACGACTAGGCCTACAATAATTTAAAAAATACTCCTGAAATGCGTATTTAGGTCTTAAAGGTACAGCCTGATCGTTTCATCGTAAAATCATGTTACATATTATAAACTATATCGATTATAGCATCTTGGTCAAATGTATTTAATGAACAGTAATTTCAATATAATATTTTACCGTTATACGTTTACGAATATCGACCTTGCTGTTCAGTATGCAATGGAAACATGATACTCAAATTAAAGAGATACAGTTGAAAAAAACAAGCACAACATTTACGGCCTAGCATATATTATGTAATATGATTTTACAATTAAAAAACTGTGTACACTGTATCTTTAATTGGGCATACTCCTGTGTAGGGACGTCTCGTTTTCGTCATACAACAGTGAGAGATGTTCGCAGACATGTGTGGTGTAAGAACACTAAATCGCGTGTACTTGAATTGATAGTGAAACCTTACTTTCTAGTATGTGCAAACGAAATTGTACAAGTATGACGTTCTTTAGGTGGATTTTTATATTGAAACATGTGTTGTTTATGTTATTTTGCTATAATGTTATACCTCACTGTACATGCAATAAAAATAATGTTAAATCTGGTTTAACATAGCCGAAGTAATAAGGGTCACTGTGATTGTTTTTTTTTAAGATAAATGCAAATGCTTGCAAACTCAAATACCCCAATTAGCTAGCATTAAGATCGGTTTACACGAGCGACTAATCGCCAATTGACCGGCCAACACATTGTCGCGTTGAATCGCGATCCGAACATCGGTCGTGTAAACACCTTTACGAGACCGTTTAGGGAAGCCAATTTGTGGACACAATTGTGTCGGTAGAATTTTTACCAATTTATGTTCTCTGCGTGGAGAAAAAATAGTCGTCCACATGCCGCATTGAAATGAACACCACTGTAAAAAGGATTACGGGTGTGCAATTTAGTTAGATAAGCCTACAATTTGGGCACAAATTTAATAGCAAACGTTTCGAGAACCTAGACCTTTGCGATGCCGTAATACAGCGCACGTAACGACTTGCCAACGGATCACTGCGTAAAAGTGAAGTCAAGATAATAGCTAGTTCATGATGAATATTATGTTTTGCTTCATGAGCGGTCAAACCTGTTCGTTAATAAGGAGCGTTTATAAGTGTAATTGTGTTGTAAGTGCGTTTCTATTAGTGTTTTATGATTTATTCTTAGTGAAACGCAATTTTCTGTTTCGCTCATAGCTAAGGAGCATGCGAGTGAGTGAGTGAGTGAGTGAGTGAGTGAGTGAGTGAGTGAGTGAGTGAGTGAGTGAGTGAGTGAGTGAGTGAGTGCTCTTCTAACATCCTGACCGACCCATTTAATGAACCACATTAAAAATATAAATTATGTGGAATCGCGATCGTAATCCCGATCTCTAATAGCGTCGTATAAATATAACTTTGTAACGTAACGGATAGCGATCGTATAGCACCGTGTAATCGGGGTATAATTCGATAGCAAGATTGTGTTTCTTACAATTCGTGCTTAACGGATGGTTAAAATACTGGGGGTAATTGCTATTTCAAGTGTTGTTTACGGGGATATATGTCTGTAAAAATATATACAGTGTGGATGTGTATCGGTGCAATGGATTAGAACCTGGACTGTCGTTTCCAAAAAAGTTTCGCAGAAAGGGGGTTCATGCGAACACCCTAAACCTACATCCTTGGGGGCAACCAGGAACAGTCTAAGATTACTCCAGGGTATATGGTCCCCGGCCTCAACCCAATGCACACGAGCAAGTTATATTAGGTACAGAAAGCTAACTATATAAAGCTAATCGATTTCTTGGTTGGTACTAACTGTGGTTGTTTTATCGAATATATTATTATTTCAACGCCATCTCGACTTCTCTGGGAAGTATTCGGACACGCTGCAATTACTGCACGAAGACTGTTTGTTCAGCTGTCCACCTCCGCCTGTATGCAGGTACACACTGAGTGAACTGTGGCAACGTGGTATGAACGAAATTGCCAAAGCTTCTATAGGGCAGCAAGAAGATTTGAACCCGGGGTCTCTCGATTTAGAACCCGACGTTCTAACCGCTACGCCACCACGCCCCAAGTACATGTGCAGCAACTTAACCTAGAACGTGTAACTGCCGTATATTTGTATATAACACAATATGTTTGACATAAATAAAGACATAAACAATGTTGATAAATTAACCAAACTGAATTAGCTTTGTAAATGTAATTAAAGGGAAACCAAAGTCATGATCAAAGTCAAAGTCAACTACAGTTAACAATATCACGGCAATGGTTTACTAGGAAAACCTTGTTGAATACACTGCAGCTTAATTTCATAGGTTGTGCCATACTGTTGGATAACCCTACGTCACGAGTGTCATAGGTTGTGCCAGACTGTTGGATAACCCTACGTCATGAGTGTCATAGTCTGGCAATATTCACTCGCAAAATGAAAATATATCTGTAAACCCCTATTCCCAGACTTGCCAACAGGATATGGCCATGCTGTTTGCGCCCAAGTTCAATTCATGTAACATATTTTGTCATTTGTTTACTAAACTAGTCCTCTTTCTGTCAAAATAGAACGTTTGTTTGAGACTTTGCGTTGGTTCAGTCAGCTCAGTCAACCGGGGAAAAATTGACCGGAATCTCCAACTTTTAGAACACATTCTGGCGTGATATGCTTGATTTATTTCCAAAGGGTTAGTTTTTATTATGTTTTTAGGTGCATAGCCACAAAGCCGTGACTCTTGTTTCGCTTTATTTCACTGTTGAATGTAATTGTAATTTTATATGCCGCTTTTAATACTGGCATATCTGGCACAGCCCTGAGCTGGTTTTCATCTTACTTAACTACCAGATACTAAAGAGTTGAAGATAGTTAACTGCTTATCTGCGGCCCTACCTACTTCATGTGGTGTTCCTCGGGGTTCTGTTCTTGGACCATTAGTTTTTTCTCTTTACATTACTCCACTAAGCTCAGTTATTGAAACACACAACTTGGACAACCACATATATGCAGATGATAACAGATTTACTTTTCCTTGGCTACCCCTGATACAAATTGTTCCTTAAACCAACTCAGGGATTGTCTCCAGAAGGTATTCCACTG
The DNA here is from genome assembly GCA_033239005.1 of Lamellibrachia satsuma. Taxonomy (NCBI): domain Eukaryota; kingdom Metazoa; phylum Annelida; class Polychaeta; order Sabellida; family Siboglinidae; genus Lamellibrachia; species Lamellibrachia satsuma. The sequence goes on along the minus strand of BSQZ01000001.1, from coordinate 19,590,754 downwards.
GATGACTGACAGCAAATTAAAGTTAAATGTAAATAGAACTAGTTTCTTAATGTTGGCACACAAAGCGAGCGTGGTAAACGTGATGGTTTTATCCCGACACCTATGCTGATCCAGAATTTCACCCCGGCTATCTCAGCACGGAATTTAGGGGTCACCTTTGACAATAATGTTAATCTTAGACAGCATAATTCACAAACTTGCCGTTGCTGTTTTTATAACATTCGTGACCGTCGTCGTATTCGCTGGTATAAATATTTTGCTGTCGCCAAAACTATTGCGACTGCTCTTGTTAGCAGTATACTTGACTGTTGCAATTCCCTTTATCGTAATATTGCTCTCAAGGACATCTTGAAACTTCAAGGTTTAAATCATTGCATTGGCTCCCTGCCGATATCGCCTTATTTTTAAGATATTTACAGTTACCTATCAAACACTTTTATCCAAGCAACCAGCATATTTACATTCACCGTTCACTCATGCAAGACAGCCCAGACAGCTTCGATGATCTGGTTCTAATCTAATTTTTTTTATTTAATAATTTTTTTATTTAATAATTTTTTTTATTATTATTTATAAATATTCATTCAATTGTGTTGTAATAATAGTTTGTGTACTTATGTCCGTCACTCCGATAGAGAATAGGGTCCAAACAACACATTTATTATGGTTTTGGCTGATTTGCTTCATTTCTCTTCATTTCTTTTCAAGTGGTTCCAAACTTCTTTGTTTCGCCATCGACTGATCATCTCCAGCTATCTGGTCTTTCCGTGATAATAACACAGTTTGACAATCTTTTAAAGTACGGCGATTTTCATTGGCTAAGTCGTAGGGAGCTAGAAGTGATGCTTTGTGTAACTAAAATGCCTCAATTCTCTTGTCAATCTCAAATTACATATAAAGTAACAATAGTACACTTAATGTTTTAATTATTATTATCATCTTTATTCGGACTCAAGATCCACAAACATGTACGTATTAAACAAAGTGTAAGTTAGAAATAGCAGCTAGAGAACAAATTATATTGTGCTGAGATATGAAATCACAGCATTACATTCTTCCTTATTAAAGACAGTGTCATTGTTACAATCTTTCATTTCAACCAATTCACAAATCATGTTTGCATTGTCATAGTATGTGACATTGACATTGCTATTTCACATTTCTTTACATTTATGCATAATAGCACTCATAGGCATATACAACAGTTCAGGGTGGGTCATGTTATATTTGGACATAATGTGTCTTACATTCTGGCCCATAGTTGACCTATAAGCAAATGTCATTGTATTTGCAATATAATTAACAATCATGTTATCTGACAAGGCTACTGTTCTGTAAAACTTTATAAACCTAAAGACCAAAGCCACATCTAAAGGTACACATTCAGCAATTAATGGTACTAAATCTCTGTGGGAAGCACATAGCTTCCATACTTTACGCAATGCATTACGCCACTGTATGCACATCTTGTTAACACTGTCATACCACAGTGGCCATAGTTGAGATCCGCACAATGCACAACAATACTGATGAAACAATTTGTTTTTGACAACAGCTTGAAGTGAACCAAACTCAGACATAAATCTATTTACATTACAGTTAAATTTCTTGATACCATCAAACACCATTTCATACTTATCGGTTGTGCTAAGTACATTTCCAAGATGTATAGTTTTCTCACATGTAGATACATCTGTACCATTGATTTCAAAATGCGGATCAGCATCCTTCTTGTTGTACACCAATAATTTGCTTTTTGATCCATTAAACAACACATCATGTAGTTTGGCATATTTGTCACACACCTCAATCATTTTTCACAACCCAGAACTAGTAGGACATAGTAATATAATGTCATCTGCATATCCTGCTGCTCCACAGAGATGTTGCCCAATATAACAGCCAATACCAAGGTCTTTTAATTCTTCCAACAGCCCATCCATGTATACTCCAAATAGAAGTGGAGACATAACACCTCCTTGGAGAACTCCATTCTTCACACTGAGTTGGTTTGATATTACGTCATTCCATCTAACTTGTAATTTCTGGTGTGTGTACATGTGAAGTAAAAGTCTTACAACTAATGGGCACATACCCTTATCAATTAATTTTTGAAACAACATACAATAATTTACTCTATCGAATGCTTTAGAAGCATCAAGTAATAAAACATGTACAGTACTACCATTATTTACATAATATGAAATAGTTTCTTTTACCATAAAAGTACACATTGTTGTAGATAAGCCATCTTTAAACCCAAATTGTAAATCAGATGTGTCAAAAACTCCAGTTTGTTGTTTGATAATAATAGCATCATAAAGTTTACCAATGATGCTGCCTAAGGTCAACGCTCTATAGTTATCAGAGCTATGATGCGCTTTTCTTTTATCTTTCTGAAGTGGCACCATAGTACCTTGCAGTAACTCACTTGGGGATACACCATGAATAAGCATGCCATTGTAGAGCAAGGTTAATGCTTTAAACAGTTTTTCAGTACCATATATAATATGGTTAGAAAATATGCCATTTTCTTCTTTTTTATCATGTTTCATGCAATTTACACATTTCTTGAGATCATCAACATTAATACCATGCTGCTGATGGCATTTGTGACCATCATTATCATAATTTTCATGCATACACATATTACTAACAAGATTGTCAACTCTACTTTTTAATAAGTGCATGTGATCTTCGTCAAATCCAACAGAATTGTACAATTGTTCAAACTTTGAGGAAAATAAATCAGCAATATCTTCTGACCCTATATGACCATCAATAACATTAGGCAGAAAATGACAAGATTTTTTTAAACTGTGCACCTCTTTCCATAAGTTATGATCATTACCTTCACTAATAGCTTCAGCCATTCTATTGCTTTTTATCCTTGTTACTTCCTTTATTACATATCTCACAGCGTAGTGATACCTGGATCGAGTACGCCTCCTGATATCGGCTACTTCACCATTATGTGGCCTACCACACTGCACCCAAATATCATGCCAGAACAAGGAAGTATCTTGTTGAGCCTGTACATGTTCGTTCCAACCAGGTATCACCTTGCTGCTCCCTTTCTTGGCACCCGTCTTTGGCAAACACATATCTGAGGCAACAATGCAACTATTTACAACAGTATTATACAAATCAGAGAAAAAACCTGTGTGCATTTTACATTGGTAATCAACATAACTAACAGCATCATGATTAAAATCAATACATGATAGCAATCTCACGTTTGTAATTCTGAATGTGGACCTCTGTACATTTATGCCAAGCTACATTCGTTTTACATTTACGTTCAAATGATTCATGATATGACACATCTATTTGCATTTCAAGACATATTGGAACATGATCAGAAAAATCACTGTTCATAAACACTGATTCATATTTGATAATTGATTCACGCAAGTTCTGTGTTACCATAAAATGGTCTATTGTTGACTTGCAGCCATTGCTCTTTGAACAGTATGTATATGGTATATTAGAACATTCGGCATCAATACATAAAAACATTTGTTCATTATTAACAAATGAATGCAGAGCTCTTGTCTGGGGAGTATCCCTTGTTAATTCTGTGTTGAAGTCACCACCCAATACAAAATATTGTGATGCAGTTTTGTTACAAATATCACTCATGTCATTAAGAACGTCTATATATTAAAAAAAATCATGATTTGCATAACCCTTGTCACATGGCATATACATGTTAAACAATACAAACTCGATACCATCTACTGTCACTTTCACAGCACACAGCCTCTTAGATATGCACTCTATTGTATCCACTTCACATCTAATATTGGATGACCAAATGATTGAACAGCCCCCATAGGGTCTGCCTATTAATGGCACACTCTCATCCATTGAGCTGGATACAAGGCATACACTGTTTGGACTAAATGAGTTCAATCTTTGTATAAATTGTGTCTTATACATACAATGTTCTTATATCAACAAAAAATGACACTCCACCAGCAAGGTTTGCATAATAACATACTTGTCAACACCAAAATGGTTACAGTTGTAAGAGCCAAACTTGAGTTTCTTTTTATTGTCAATCATGTTTATGTTTCATTTTGACTTGAATTCACACCAGTTTCACCATTGCTCAGTGTACTGCCAGTTCGTTTGTCAGCTCCCTTGGGCGGGAAATATCTTCTAATGTTGATGCCACATGGCCAAAAGTCAGGATTATAAACCTTCGTGAGATCATCTTTAGATATTTCTAGTTTAAATGTCTGATGCTTGGCATCAATGTGTGACATAAGAGACAATGAGCGAACACACACACCTTTAGATTTAATGTGATCTTTGAGATCAATCTCTTTTGTTACCTTTGACACCCTTTCTATTACTAGATCTCTACTAGGAGGTGGTGCCCTCTGTACACGATCACTGCCACAACCAGTGCCAAACACAATGTTTCTCTTTTTCTTTTCTACCACTGTCCATTTCTGTCCATTGTTCCCATCACAGGACTTAGGTTTAGGCGGGGCTTGTTGTACGTGGTATGCCACTTTCTGAGTGGTCATTGCATTTGTTGTACCGGTAACCCGATTTCTAGGAGGCCGTACTTCCTCTGGGGCATGTTGGACAGGACATGCCACAGGTAGACTGGCTCTGACAGTTAGATTAATATTGTCTCTGTTCAACTGGACAGCATCTGCGTATTTTGTCTGCCTTTCTTGTTTCTGCAGTAATGTGCCATGTTTCTATACCTCGTTAAGTACGTCATCTACTTTTTGTCTAGTGTCCATATGCTCTGCTCTGCAGACGGAGATATTGCCCTCAACATTGTTCATTTTGTTTTCTAATCTTACCAACCTGTCTAAGACTGATAATATTTATTGCAGTTGGAGGTTTACGTTTAGAAATTGTATAAACGGGAATTCAGGAATGCAGGAATAAAAAAAGAACCGGTCCTCCATGCTTCCCTAATAACGTCATCTTTTTCAATTCGAGCGCTGATGTTTTATGACCGGACATTACGACGCAGACATTTCTTAGTATTTTATAACATTTCTATAACATCTACGCAAAACGTTTTAGTACTGTGATCTTTCTTCCCCTATATATTCGAAAATGCACCATTTGGCGATGAAATAACAAATCAGCCAATGAAAACCGCTAATAAATCAGCACATGAAAACACGACGCCGTTAGCGATCGGGAATACTAACGCGATGGCGATACCACTCAGTTTGTTCTTGATTGATTTCTCTTTTTTTCTTACTCTGTGCAAATGTTCTCAAGAACTGCGTATTATATTAAATATAGCCATTTATCCCGCGAAAAGTAGGCCTATACATCGTTGCGTTTCTCACAATCCGTGGGTTTCATATTCGATACTCGATATTGGACTAGGTAGACCTAATGATTAAACCCAAAAAAAGTTGAACAGTGGCGCGGAGTGGGCCCGTCCTCACGTTTTTGAAAAGGGAGATTCGAGCACACACATCCCAGATTTCTGGGATGATTTCTGAAAAATGTTACAGTTAAACAAAATTATATGATTTTTACATAGATAACTAACATGGTTGTGTGTAGAAATGTATTACTAAAACAGTTCGTCCGTGTGTGCGTGTGTGCGTGCGTGCGTGCGTGCGTGCGTGCGTGCGTGCATGCATGCATGCGTGCGTGCGTGATGTTACCTTTTGGAATGGTTGCATAGTCGACAAACATCAAGAACAGAACTCGAAGCAGAATGTCTAGTGGCCGCTGAATCAGCACCGCTGTGGTCGAATAGCCCAGCTTTGCCTTCAGCCGTCGACAACTCCTGAAGTCATCGGATCATCACTCGCCAAGCAACGCGTCTATCGACTGACACATGTCGTCGTGCAGCAAGGTGACTTAGAGAAAAGTCACAAAAGAAAAATCAATTTAATGGACGGTGATTACGCAATACGACATTGTGTGGTATAGGTCGGTGAACGGCTGAACACCGCGAGGACGCGTCGCTGCTTGACAAACGTAATAAATAATGAAGTATGTCTTAAAGCAATCGACTCCAAGTGTGATGGATCAGTGGCAGCGGTTCCGAGAACACATTCATTATTCGTTTACCGACTCTAAAAGGACTATAAGACGTAATGAGTTGAAAAGTTGCTCGGTGTGTGTCGTCGGAGCGCCGCTGTTTTCGTCTGCCACTTTAACACCGAGAAAGTGCGTCAACATTATAAACATATAAATGATTCATCCCAACGAGAAACCGTGAAACGGCTTGTCGGGAGTGTACGTGTGGGTGTTCTGTCGTCGTCCGGCACAAAAACATTACAAGACAATGACGGGAGGGGCAAGAAATATATATATATATATATATATATATATATATATATATATATATATATATATATATATATATATATATATATATATATATATATATATATATATATATATATATATATATATATATATATAATGTATATTATATGTATACATGTATGTATACATGTATGTATATATGCATATATATATATATATATATATATATATATATATATATATATATATATATATATATATATATATATATATATATATATATATATATATATATATATATATATATATATATATATATATATATATATATATATATATATATTATATATATATATATATATGTATATTATATGTATACATGTATGTATATATGTATGCATATATATATATATATATATATATATATATATATATATATATATATATATATATATATATATATATATATATATATATATATATATATATATATATATATATATATATATATATATATATATATATATATATATATATATATATAATAAATAAAATAAAGAGAATGTCATGTCGAGTGTAATAAATTGCTGAATCGAGTAACTTTCATAGTGTCCACGAAGTCTCATTCGCATAACAAAAACATAAATTTTATATTGACATGAATTTTTTATAATGCAAGTTTTTTATAGGATATCTTTAATATATTAAAGATGTCCCACAAACAAGAAAATTCGTGTCAAATTGAAATGTTTTTGTCATGTGAGAGAGACTTTGTGGATACCATGAAAGTCACGTAACGCGCACAGTTCAGCAATTTGCCATGCATGTTGTACACATTTACATTTATAGTTGGTTGAGACCAATTCCTAGCTTTGTTATGAAACCAATTCTCACTTCTATCTCCTGGTAGTTGTTAATGCACTTGTCTCTATTATGTTGTCCAGTATTGCTCTGAATGTGCGAGTTATGGTGTCGCCTGCTGGATGAAGTTGATTAGTTGGATGAGGTATCATACGACCATCTGATTCTCGTAATCACAACAAATATATCGACTAGTCAGTTCATAGAACGTTGCCGGGTGATATGAATAAAATAATTTTAGTCATCGTGTTGATGCTGACATTGATGTGTGTGTCACAGGCAAAACTTAATGAATTCAACTTCAACAAACGTGGTAATGTGTTTGTAGGCTACACCATTTGTTTTGATATACCAGAGACGCCAATTTCTTTTGATATAAGATAGGCCAGGTTGTACCTGATAGTGCCTGTAAGTGCATGTGCACACGTGTGCCCGCGTGCGTGCCCGTGTCCATGCTCACCGGCGTATTTGGGGGGCAGCCTCCCCTCACAATGGAGGAAACAATGTTTTTTTTATATAGGTGATATAAATAAAGATATATAACCACCTAGTGGCGAAGTGTAGTACTTAGTGATTGTTTGTTTCTGAAACACCGTTTCCATCATAGCTGGCGTTCAAAAACAAATGTTTACCCCCCCCCAGGAAATATTGTAGATACCCCGTGCGTGTGCATATGTATGTATCTATATCTTTCGCATGTCAACATATGACGATCAAAATGACTGCCATTATTATATTAGCCATTCGACGATTTATTTACAGAAAATACGAATCGTTATGCTGGACGCCTGTGCAAACTGTTGTAGTCGATGGTGGCAGTCTTTATTTTCCGTAAGATTTCATGTTCACAGCTCTGTAATTCTTTAACATTTAACAACAAGATTTGCCATCCAAGCCAAAGGCCCAGATGGCAAGTGGACAAGGAAGCCATTGGCTTATCGAGAGTTCAACAATGTTCATCTACTTATAACCCGCCCTCCTGAGATATGTGTCAACCTTGTTTTTAAACATATTCACGCTGCTAGCAGTTACACAATCTGTAGACAATTTGTTCCATTCATTTATTGTCCTCTGTGAGAACGAGTGCTTCCTGATGTCCAATCTACATTGATCCTTTACTAATTTTACCTCATGTCCTCTAGTTCTGCTATCCTTCTTGAGTGAGAAAAACATATTTCTATCAACATTTTCATACCCATTCAATATCTTAAAACTTCAACCTGATCTCCTCTTAACCTCCTTGTCTCTAGAATTGTTAAACCACATTCTTTCAGGCGTTCTTCATAACTAAGGTCTCTAAGTTCTGGAATCATTTTAGTTGCTCTCCTTTGTATGCGTTCAAGCGTATCTATATCCTTCTTACGATATGGTCTCCATGCTTGTATACAGTATTCTAAATGAGGTCTTACTATTGCTTTATAAAGAGGTATAAATAATTTTTTTCCTTGTATGTTATGTTTCTTCTAATCAATCCAAGAATTTGATTACCCTTTGAAGCTGCAATACCACACTGCTCTGAAACTTTCATATCAGCGCTTATTGTAACTCCTAAGTCCTTTTCTTTTACAGTAGTACCCAGAGCAGTATCTCCCATTTTATAGTTTACTTTCAAGTTCCCATGTCCTGTATGTAGGCATTTACATTTCCCAAAATTGAACAGCATCTGCCATTTCTCAGACCATTTCACTAATCTGTCTAGATCGTTTTGTAAATGTTGTTTATCACCATCAGTATTAACCTTTCTAAACAGTTTTGTGTCATCCGCAAATTTCAGTATGTTACTTGTTATACTGTCGTCCAAGTCATTGATATAAATTAAGAATAATATAGGTCCTAATACTGATCCTTGAGGTACCCCACTCAAAACCGATTTCCAATTTAAAACTTCTCCTTCTACTACAACTCATTGTCTTCTGTCAGTCAGCCATTGTTCTATCCAGTCAGTTATGTTATCCCCGATACCATGGGCTTTTAATTTAAGTAGTAATCTTTGATGTGGCACTTTGTCAAAAGCTTTCTGAAAATCTAAGTAGATAATATCTACTGGCGATCCCACATCTATTCACTTAGTGATTTCTTCCAAAAAACTCACTGGTCTGTAATTCTCTGACTTATTTCTCGAACCCTTTTTAAATAATGGTATGATGTTTGCTTCTTTCCATTCAAACGGAACAACTCCCTCTTTTAATGACAAGTTGAATACTTTGTAAGTGGTATACTGATTTGTTCTACTGTTTCCATTAGTAATTTTGGAGGAATCCCATCCACTCCCGGTGATTTGTTATCCTTCATTGCCTTTATTTTCTTAGCTACCAATTCTGGAGTTACAATTAACGGACCTAAATAATCAGATTTATATTATATTTCCAGCACTGTCTTCTAGAGGTCCAACCTTGTCTTGTACGTTTTGTTTACTCCTGACATATGCATAAAAACTCTTGCTGTCATTTTTTATGTTACATGCTAGTTTTTGCTCATAACTTCTTTTAGATTGTCTGATTTCAGTTGTAGCTGCATTAAGTGCCTCTTTGTATTTTGCATAGTCTTCTTCCTTTCTGGTACGCCTATAAACCCTCCACATAGTTTGTTTTAGCATTATTTTTCTAATAGCCTCTTTTGACAAGTGTTTCTTTCTACACCTTCCTTGTTTTTGGAAGGGAACAAATTTATCGATGATACTCTCAATTTCATATTTTAGAATATTCCAACATTCAATTGCGGTCTTATTCATCAGCATGTTATTCCAATCTAGCTTTGCTAAGTATTTTCTCATATCTTTGTAGTTACCTTTGTGGAAGTTTCTCTTGTACGTTTTCTTATTTTTACTTTCTGATTTTACATTGATGTCAAAATGTATTTGATTATGGTTACTATTACCTAATGGTTCAAATATTTTTACATTGTCCACTAATTCTTTTTGTGATGACAAAACTATATCTAATACATTTTCTCCCCTAGTTGGTTCTAGTACGTGCTGAGTAAGAAAGCTATCCTGGATTAAAAATAGAAATTGTTGGTCCTCAATCCCTGTGCTCTCTAGAGAATTGCATTATATGTGTCCATGGTTAAAATCTCCCATTATGATACATTCCCCTTTACTAACTTCCTTTATAGCGTTTTTTGTGTTGTCCTCTTCGTTTATTTTTGGACTTCGGTAAACTAATCCAATAGTTAATTTTGAATTTCCTGAAACAATTTTGCACCAAACAGCTTCATCGCAATCTGCTTCCCTTTCTAGTTTTATTTCATAAGCCTGAATAGATTCTTTAACATACAAAATAACTCCCCCGCCCCTTCTTCCTATTCGATCTTTCCTAAACATTACATATCCTGTCAGTCCTAATTCAGCATCTGTTATATCTATGTTGGCCCATGATTCAGTTATACCAATTATGTGAGGGTCAATATCTTCTACCATAATGTTTAATTCGTTTTTCTTATTTACTATGCTCCTTGCATTTAAACATACGCATCTATAACCTTTTTCAGAGATGTTTTTCGGATGATTTGATATTGGTTTATCTGTGCTAATGGCCTCTTGTTCTGCTTGAGACACCTCTAGGTACCCCCCCCCTGCATTTCTAGTTTAAAGAATGTTTACTTCCAAAAATATTTGTCATTGTACCCAAGTCACTATCTACTGCTGCTGAAAGTTTGTCTGCGAATACTGCCGCCCCCTTTCCATTTAAATGAAGCCCATCCTTCATGTACATATCAGCCCTCCCAACAAAACTTCCCCATAAATCCACAAATCCAACTTCCTCTTCCCTACATAGCTTCTGGACTAACATGTTAATTGCCATCCCCCGACAATTTCGATATTTGTGACCCCTCCTGCCCATTACAGGTAAAATCCCTGACAGTATTACCTCCTCAACCCGCGTCTGTTTTAGTGTTCTGACCAACTGCCTATATTTCCTAACTATGGCAGTTGTACCCTCCCTCTCTACGTTATGTGTCCCTACGTGTACTAAAACAGATCCACCCTTACCCGAGCCTACGATGTTTTTTACACTCTCAGCTATCGCCTCTATTTTGGCTCCAGGAAAGCAGACCACCACATCATCTCCCTTGTTTAAGACTCTGTCGGTCTTCCTAACTATCGAATCCCCCACAAACACCCTTGCTCTCTTCCTCACCCCCTCTATCACTGCTGCAGAATAACTCTTCCGTTCGATCCCCTCCTTCACATTCTGTCCTGACCCCTTCCCTCCTGTCTCCCCCACTTCCCACTCCTTTGCTCTTGTCTCTCCCACTCCCCTCTCCTTCACTCCGGTTGTTTTCCCTCCCGTCTCTCCCACTCCCCTCTCGTTCACTCCGGTTGTTTTCCCTCCCGTCTCCCCCACTCCCTTCCCCTTCCCTCCTGTCTCCCCTACTCCCCTCTCCTTCACTCCGGTTGTCTTCCCTCCCGTTCCTTTCCTTCCAGTCTCCTTACGTCCTGTCTCCCTACAACCTGTCACCTTCCCTCTTCTCAGCTTCCTCCCAGGCTGCGGTGAGCTCTCCCTAGCATCTCTTGGGTCTTTCCCCACTTTATCATCTACTGTTCCCCCACGGGAACTACTGGCACAACCCCCCTTTTCCCTTCCCACCATTGCCACAACGAGCAGCCTCAGCTCTTCCAACTCCACCTCTAGTTCCTTTATCTTCGTACATCCCCTACACTCAAAACTAAAACTATCTGCCTGGACCTCAGCCCAGGACTTCGCGCACCCAGGCTTGACGAAGTCCACCCAGTTACTGCAACTGCCACAAATTAAGTGCCTTGTGGCCTTTAACTGCCGTTTGCATGGCGCCATCATACAATTTAGTTTTAATTAGTTTGCTTCTGAGCTGCAGTTCACCTTTACTCGGAGAAGGGCAGTTATCCATGGAAAATGCTAAGAGTCTGCGTTGCTATGGAGCAACTAATTAGCTTTAACAACATGGCGAACAACTGTTGGCGAAGTCCGCGCGGCCAAAGCACCCCTGACAGTATCGAGGCCGTGCTGCTTTGGCGGCAGGTCTGCGTCGGTGGTCTCGCCAAAGAAGCGAACCGTGGCAGTTATGATATACTTAGATTTGTTTTATAACTATCGTGTTGACATTGCAACGGCTAGCGATTTATATTATCATTTTCAGTGTTGTCCATACACCAGCCATTTGATATGCGCATAAGAAACAAGACCTGCATTTCCTTCACACCGTTCACTTGATTTCAAGTACATCTTGAAAACATTATTTTGTGCCTTTACGTGCACTGTGAGACTGTAGCCAGTCTTTCGTCGACCTGTTTTTTTTCGTCCAAATATCTTACATGATCTTTGCTGAGCTTCCTGGACGAGGCGATCAATAACGCAATTAATTATCAACATTTGAACACACGTAGTAACTGCGTGTTCCTGGTATGTATGCCGGCAGTGCCAGAGGCACGTACCAAGTCTACCACTTTAGCGGTAAAAATATAGGGCCTTCTACAAAATCTACTGCTCTACACCTTTCGAGTAAAAATCTACCGCCAAACCGCAATTTCAAGGTTAAAACACCGCACGTACTAATTTCGAATCCGAATATACCACCAAACCACCACTAGAAGATGCAACATAAGTGCATCAAGATTAAATTAATATAATTATTCTGATAGGATGGAAACTCCCTTCCACACTACCCGTTCACGACCGTACGTGACGCCAGATCCTTATCAACCGCCCTCACATCATGAAAAACGGTGGATTTACCGCTTTTGGTGCAATGTTACTTAATTAGCACCTCTGTGCCATGCAGTGCCTGGATGATTGTGTAATCGAACCGCGATTTTAACGGAGATTTCAATCCACGGGACGGAGATTTATTGGCTATGTCAAAATGACGCAGACTCCGTGCGAATGACGAATAGTTGACATGTGTATACGTATGCTATCGCCCGCACAAGCGTACGCCAGTTGGCCACAAGGTAATTGTTAACACGTCTCTTAGGATTAGCATAGCGCCAACTCCTTTGAAAAAGTCACCTTTACTCACGAGGGGTAAGACCACAGTTGACGTTCCTGTTTAGTGTTTCACACGAATGTAGGGCACGTGAAATTGTTAAATGTGAACTTAATAAATTCATATTATGTGACATGAGTGCCTTTGAGCAGGAATATTCACAGGTTTGTTTATAGAAGCTATTGGCTGTGAAATAGTGCATTTTTTTAGAGTTTAACTGGCGGAGGGATTTATGAGAATTGTTCTGCTTTGGGCCAAATGGGCGCATGAATACACGGCTATTTTTGTAAATATTGACGGACGTCGCACGTGGGGGCATTTTAAAAGAGCTGGAGCTATGTGATTTTGATAAAAGTTTGTGAGCATGTCAATGAGATGATGGCAGTTGCTGCACATTTATTTCAGAATTTTTGATGGTCAGGTTTTCTTATAATCAGACAAAACGTTAACATAGCCACCAATGCAATTCTCTACTGTGGTCTGACTCCACGAGTCCGTGCCTGGCAGAGCTGTCGTGAAACACTACCGAGCGGCGTCGAAAGTGGCCTATGCTAGTCTACGATAATAGAACGCAATGTTGTTGAGTGTTGGCCTTAATTGCCGAGTCGCCTACATATCTTGACGCAGCGTGGAGACAGCCGTTGTATGCGTGCAGAACGACATCCTATACACAATGGTAAATCATATAATTTATTTAATTAATATTAGAGCATTTCATTACGAATTAATCGCCATGTTGTGACGTCTATACCTACTTGTAATATAAATAATATTGCATTAATCAATGGAACAAACCAAAACAAAGAGTTATCTAATGTACACATGGCAGCTGTACGTACGTATACGCGCTCTCGTCATTCATCGTAACAGCCCGTTACGTGGACAATGTTGGTCATGACGCTATAGCTAGCTGTCTGTGAGCTTATTTAATAGTGACAATAATAATGGAAAACGTTATTTGAGTGTGCGTGCGTGCGTTCGTTCGTGTGTGCATTCGTGCGTGCGTTTGTGCGCGCCAGCCTGTCTGCCTGCCGTGCATGCCTGCATGCGAGCAGGGGTGGGGGTTGGGCCTCTATTACTGGAGGCCTGGTGGGACAAAGGACCGCCCCACCTTTGCTACTTCTACTTCTGTCATTTAATAATTGTTTCTCAATAAGCAACTTTGTATTGGCAACTAAGCGATATCTCATTTGATATACATGTATTGTATTTTATTGTATTTTTCTTGATGAGCATGTTTGTGCTAGCTGCCAAGCTACTTTTCATTGATTCATAGTATATTTTCTTTTGGTACAATTATTAAATGACCTTTACCAACAATCACTCGATCTTTGCGTGTTCCTGTAGCAAACGAGCTCAGGGTTCTGCCATTAAGCATCAGCAGGGTATAAATGTTAAATGATGATTGTGCACCTAAACAATAATTAATGTGTCAGGGCTTTCAAGTTCACCAACACGTGACGTCACTTGAGTGTCCACTGTCCCTGTGCAGAAAAGAGTTGTCCCGCGTAACCGAGGCAAGTCTCCGGTCGGAAATAAATGCGAGAATTGCAACTGCGCGTGCGCCATTTAGCAGCCACCACGTGTTCGGAAGAGGGCGCAGATAAATATGGTTTACTCAGGTATTTATTAAATTATGCTTTTTGTGACAAAGTAAGCCAGTGTATAGATGCATTGCTATGTGCAATTACAATTCAATATTGTGGTTGCGTGCTTGAGAAAACGTGTTTTCAACATAATGAGGCCTTAAAATGTGCATTTCGGTGTGCGTAAATTGTTTTGAGCATGTGCTCCGTGCGTAAATGGGATTCGTTTGTGCTTCAATGTGTGTTAGAAGGCGTCGTTTGGGGTCCTTTTAGTTAACTGTTAGTTGCTGAACCTACTCCACTCTGTTTCCGTTTCGGCATTTGTATGTTTGTTGTTATCGTCAAACAGTTTTTGTTTTTGGCTGCCCACAACACAAAACGTCAAAAGGTACGAGAATTGGTCACAGGAAAGGGCGATAATTAAATATTAATGGGTCTACATGTAATTTTTTGGTATCCGCATAGGGGTGACCCACGTATAGTAACCATGGGTCCCGGATGATTGGGCCCGTGATGGGTTCGGCGAATATTGAATTCAGCTATGTGGTCAGTTCGGCCCACACTAATACTAGTAATAGCAGAATTAGTGTTAGCAGTAGTGGTAGAATTCTAAGAATATAATAATAATATAGTTATAGAAAAATAAAATTCCAGCCTATCGTCAAGTTTTTAACTTCTTTGTATCTTCATCTGTATATATGTTTATGCTTAACCCTAGGAGTGACCAATGATAAATGTCCGTGGTATAGTAGTGCCTTGCACGGGCCTGTAATTTGAGCCCAAGCCTGGCCCACAATTAGCAGTTAGAATCCAGGCCTGCAAAAAAATTTCAAGCAGAGGCCCACAAACTAGAATTTAAGCTGAGGCCCTTCCAGACCCATTAATGTTTGGCTCAGGCCTGGCCCATTTCCCGCGGGCCAAAAATGGGTAAGCCCGCAAGCCGCTAAATTTGTAAAAGAAACCTATTATCTTATAACAAAAATGAAACACAAATAAACTGTAATATATGCGTATTGTTTTATTAAACAACATTAATATCTAAACATTGTATAATGTCTACCTGGGCCTAAAATCTGTTTAGCCAATTTGGCTAAAGGTTAAAAAAAATTGTAGCCATTTTTTTAGCAGACACTAAGATGGCAAAACGTCAAAATGCAAAACATGACATAAAATAACGTGTTAAGGCCTAGTAAAAAAGACACTAGTTTCTTGTCCCTGTCCATTTCCTGTTGTGCTCTTTCAGTTCACTTGTTATTCATCACACAAGGTGTAGGGATGTATGTGCATTCTACAGTCTAAAATAAGATTTGAATGATGATGCCTTGCATTAAATAGTCTTTTGGCAGACTGATTTACATATTTCCAGTCTCAATCAGTATAAATGCCATTCAGGTGTATGCCTTTGATACATACTAATGAAACCATGGCCAAACCTGCACATGACATCCATATAAATGCATTCAATATTGCATTTGCTTCTTGTTTCTTTCTATTCAATTTAAGTAGTTTTCCGGTGTAACAGGTATGTGCCATATTACATTTACGTAAATGATTCTATTCATCTGGCATTCCCACTAAAAGTAATTTATTTGATAATGGAATGGCAGCCTACATAGTAATATACATCACTGGCATGTTCCATATTGCATAAAAAAAACTACAGCTTATCAACCACAGTGAGTTATTACTCACTGAGTATCTAAGACAGGGTTTGGCAACCTTTTTGAACAGAGGGCCAAATTAGTTACTTGGAATAGGTCAGCGGGACACACCTACACGCACGCACATGGAAGCACGCACGCGCGCACATAAGGATATTATCTTTCTTGTAACACGTACAATATATTTATATATGTATATACATACACAGATATACATATATGCACGCACGCATGCATGCAACTTGCACACGTTGCTGTTGTAAATAGGTCTGATTTTGAACAACAGTTCGATGGTCACTATGCTGTTCAAAAACACATTATTCATGTTACGTGTTCTTGGCATGCCGCTGATGCCATGTTGACCCATGTGACACCGATGCCTGATGCTAGAGACGTTGATGCTAGAGTTGCTGCACCACCAAGTGTCCCACATCTGGCTGCAGACTTGATCCTGCGAGCCTCAGCACATCATCCAAATGTCCATCTGTTAGATGCGTTCATGGCTTGCATTACACGAAGTTCAGCTTAATTTTTTCACTCCCTGTTGCGAGCCCTGAGATTGTCGACCGGTCAGCAAACTCCCGTCTCAGCAGCTCAATGAATGCTACGAAGGCCTATGTGTCCTGAGTGGCTGGTTTGTTTTCTATGAGTGTCTGGAAGTAATTTGCATCCCGCAGTTGTGTTTCCCACAATCGAAACCTGGTCTCGAAAGCGGAGAGCATCTTGGGCATGGCACAGTCCTTCCCAGTGACAAACACATTCTTCGCTTTCGCATGCACACAAACTATGCAGCGAAAGACCAGTCCGCCTTGATCAAACGTGGCTGCGTCGTTTTGTTTCGTTTCCACGATCATTGCCCGCCGAAGTACTCTTGAGTGCCAAATAAAAGTGTAGGGTGTCAAATTTAATAATAGTATTGTGCCGTATAACAGTATAGGGGTGCAAATTGTTCAAAACAAATAATAGTACAGTGCGAAAAAGTCACAGGTATATTTGTCTTTTTTTTAGTGGCGAAGCAATTTCTAGGCTAGCACTGCCGATCCCCAATTGCGCCATAGGCGAAACGGTTTCCCATTTGGCGAAAGGAAAACAAAACTCTTCGCCAATTTGGCGAAACGCATTTACGATCATGTTAACGCGCATTGTCGTGTAAGCGGCGGTGAACCCATGAATCATAGCTGCCCGCCAGCCGTGGAATTGTTTTTCGCACCCCCAATCTATAATTGCCCGGCGATAAGCCAATGATGGAATTGCTCTCAGCGAACGTTTGTGTCCTGCTGGGCAGCTACAAAAATAATATTATAACCTTAAAATGTGGTAGCTCACTTCCTCGCAGTTTTTAAATTTCTTATCGGTTAAAATGATTCGTAAATGTACTTCCGCCGGCGAAGATCGCGGAAAGAAACGAAAGAAAAAACGCGGACTGGTTCGTACGTTTTGCATGGCTTATTCACGATAGCAAAAGCCACGTCTTTCGCTGCAAAGTTTGCGTGCACGCGAAAGCAAGAACGTGTTTGTCACCGGGAAGGACTGCGCCAAGCCCAAGAAGACTTGGCAAAACACGATATATGTGCAGACCACCGGAAATCAATGTTACTGCCGAAGCGCCAGAGACAGATAGACTTCGTCACTGCGAATGATCACGCGAACTCAGCGATTATCGCCCATAGGCGGACCGTGTTGACGCAATCGATGCACTGTCTCCCGACAGCTAAGAACGCTTTCATGAGGAAGCCTTCAAGATCTGTATGGTGAAGGAGCAGCGTCCCGGATTCACTCTTAGTGAAACGGGTGGACACTGTCGCAAAGACCAGAATAGTGGTGGTGGACATTTGGGGCGACACTTGTATCGTCATGGTGACGTTCTCAGTGTTGGAGATTTGCAGTGTGTGCTCGATTTTCTTGTATTATATATTTATAATTAAACGTTGTTGTATTAATTTATATTGGTGTTATGTTCTCTTGTGACTATCTATATGTTTAATATACGTATATTATGTTTATATAATGTATCGAATATTAGGCCTAGTAAAAAAGAAACTAGTTTCTTTTTTAAGTTAGAGGGAGGCCTTTATTATTTATGAATTTTTTGGTATTAGTTTCGAAGATGGCCGCCATGTCTTAGATGTTCACTGTGGTTGATAAGCTGTAGTTTTTTTCGATGCAATATGGAACATGCCAATGATGTATATTACTATTATAGCCTGCCATTCCATTGTCAAATACATTACTTTTTAGTGGGAATGGCAGATGAATAGAAACATTTACGTAAATGTAATATGGCACATACCTGTTACACCGGAACACTACTTAAACTGACCAGAAAGAAACAAGAAGCAAACGCAATGTTGAATATATTTATAAATGTCATGTGCAGGTTTGGCCATGGTTTCTTTAGTATGTATCACAGGCATACACCTGAATGGTATTTATACTGATTGAGACTGGAATTTTGTAAATGAGTCTGCCAAGACTATTTAATGCAAGGCGTCATCATTTGAATCTTATTTTAGACTCTGTAGAATGCACATACATCCCTACACCTTGTATGATGAATAGCGAGTGAACTGAAAGAGTATAACAGTACTTCGTACAGCAAATTTTTTTTCGACAAATATTTCTTCACAGAACCGGAAAAACTTTTTTAATTTTGGGATTTTATCTGCCGAATATGCATAAACTTTGTGCTTATTTGCATCACATCAGATATAGTAACCACATTTTATATCTGCGGAAAACCGGGAAAATTTCCGTTTTTAAATGGACATTTAAAGTCTTATTGAATTGAATACGCAAGCCCGTTTCAGGGGAAACCACAGCCAGCCGGTTAAGACTGGTTTTAGGCGCTGCGCGCGGCGGCCATTTTACGGTCAGTGATAATGGCATTTTAACTAATAATATGCCATGTCGAGCTCCAGAGAACTAAAGATTCTGACCAATTCATCTAATCATGGAAATTTAATGGTCTAACGTTTCGGGATCAAAATCTAGGATCCTCAGAAGCACGGGATCCAACAAAATTCACGACTAGCGCTAACAATAGGGAGTAAGAATGATTGCTCTCCTTAAAATTATACCCTGCATAATTTGCCACGATTATTGGAGAATATAGGCTGGCACAAATGTTAAAATTTAATTATAGTATAGTGCCAAATAAGGTGCATATAGGGTGGCATTTTTCATCAAATAAATATGCGTATAGGGACGTTTATTTGGCACTCGAGTGCATTTATGAATCATTTTAACCGATAACAAATTGAAAAACTGCGAGGAAGTTAGCTCCCACACTTTACAGGTTATAATATTATTTTTTTAGCTGCCCACCAGGACGCAAACTTTGGCCGAGAGCAGTTAAATCATTAGCTTATTGCTGGGTAATTACAGATTAGAGGGCGCCATGGGAAACTGTTTCGCCTGTGGCACAATTGGCGATCGGCAGCGCTAGCCTAGTTTACTATCTACTGAAAAAGTAATGTCAGTTGTTGTACCAACTACCAATTAGGGTGGGCAGGTCAGCCAGGCAGCAAGATTTGGAGGGAAAGCCTAGAGAATAGAATGTCCACTGGTAAGGTCAAAGGGTGATAAGTTGATGGTTAATCATGGCTTGATTGTCTAGAGTTGCAAACAGGGTTGTTTGATTTAAATCATGATTTAAATTGCTCCAAAAAAAATAAAAAATTGATTTATGATTTTTTTGACTTCCGGTTTTTTAATCGCTGATTTATATGAATTTAGCACAAATAATTGTTTTCAAGCATCGAGATCAACAAAGTTTTGTGTGTTTTTTAATACAAAAGCACAAAGTGCACACACTTGTGTACCTGTGTTGACACCAAACAGCCTGATAGTAACATATTTTATGACATTGTGTATACCAGATTTAAAAAAAATATAAAAAAAATCTGATTTAAATTTTAAAAATCCGATTTTTTTCATAATTTTTTCAACCCTGGTTGCAAATATGTCTAAAGTAAACATTTAGAGCAGGCTACAACCATGTGAACTTATGAGGCCATTAGATCTATGCAAAAGGCTGCATTCATGCCAAAAATATGCATCTATAAGATCTGTATTCTCTATGTAGTAGTAATGTGTAATGTGTGTACTGTGTTTGCATTGCTATGCAATGCATTATGCAGTTGTACAAACACATAGTGTACTACATACCCAGAGAATCCAACACTCCTTTTATCCTCCGCAATAACGATACAATACTTGTATAATTAATTGTCAAAACACGCATCTACAACTTTTAAAATGTGAACAAATGCCCCACGAACAAATGTCTTTGTATGCAAATATTTTGTGAGCAAATCTCTTTTCATCAAATGTGTGAAGTGGTCATTCCAGCATGCAGTGCATTCAGTACATGCAAGTGTAACAGCCCCGGCCCAAGCCCAATGTTTTTTATATATTTTATTTAGTAGAGGCCCGGACTTGGTCCCAAAGCCTGTCCTGTGCAGGGCACTGCGGTGTACGCAAATCTGAGTTATTCACAAGGGTGCTATTAAAAAATCGTAACATTGCTAATAATTATCACACAAGTGTGATTGAGGTATCATTTTGTTGCTAAAAAACATTATTATAATAAAATGATAAAAACTACAGCACATAATCATATCATGGAGATATTACTTTTTGAATTTCATCAAAATAAGAAAGCAAAATTTTTTTTTTTCACCCTGCTACTAGACAATTACATATGATGATGACTGAATGGCTGTCTGTATGTCCCTATGTACAGGAAAAAGACAAATGTAGGCATACATATTAGCTACAAAATAAAACAATAATGAATCAAATATGTTGAGAACTTTTATTTTTATGATTTTCCAACACTGGACTATGCCGATTCAGACAGGTCCATTGGTCCCATGTTGTTTACCGTGGCAGTACGGGCTGTCGAAGCCGATGGATATCGCGATGGCAACTAGTTGATATTTACCTCAAAAAAGCCCGTGGCATCATTCTAACTGTCTAAACTAGTATAATAGCGTGATTCACTGATGCTGTCATTAAGTTTGCCAAAATACTGAGGCGGAAACTTTAAATAATCCCGCCTAAAGTGAACCGACACAGAACGGAGTGAGAAAACAAAATGGCAGATTAGAAAATAAGAAGCTCAGGCGGCCCAGACAACACATGTTGTAACAACGATTTTTCATTCGCTGCATATAACCTACTCGCTTATTCACGTGTATTTGAACAGGCCAATCATAGAGCTTTCCAAAGGTATAACATGTTACATATTTAATTAATACGAATGGAAACGTAAATTTATTCTGTGGAGTAGTAAAAGCAGCCAAATATGGGCACCAACTATGTGATGCGTTTTGTAAGCTAGATTGTCATTAACTATCATTGACAGTGCTCATAATTGGAACATTTGTTCAAAATGTCAGTAACTTAGTGCATAGCACTTTCCAGTTACAACACCCAGGTCTCAAACAGTCAAGTCAGTCCAATTAGCGAAAATAGCGAACGTAATAAGGTTCACTGACCCCATTTCCCAGTTTGAATAAGTTAATAATTTTGGCCCACAGAGCCCGAAAATACTTCACGGTTCATCGGTTATGAAAACGGTTGGTTTGGCCCAATGGCTGAACCTGTTATAGGCCAAAACACCGACTCCCATAACCATGCACAATAATTTTTTTATGCTCAAATTCGCACATTTAGCTCGCTTTCAGCGCATAGAGAATGTTGTGTTGAAACCTGGGTCCGTGCATGTGCTGTCTTTTTCTCAAATATGTATCGTAAAGATAAAAAATTGTGCACAAAGTTAATTTTTCGTTTTCAGATTTCACGTAAGAAAAACAAATACAGATTATTATACACGTTTTTTGTAATAAAGGTTAGAAAAACAACAAAGATAAAAGTAATACAACGAACCATTTTTACTGCATCAAAACAAAAAGCGACTGCAGTGCCACTCGTTTTTCGTTCTGGCATCTGTTTTCTTGAAGTGGTGCTAAGTGATCAAACACGCTAAAAAAATTTAGTATATATATGTATACATACAAACCTACACATAGGTATGGGCATGCGTGCATATTTGTGTATGCTAAGCGGCAACATACATGTGCACATAACAATCATGCATGTATACATACATAAATACAGAGAATACATAGCGCGCACACACACACACACACACACACACACACACACACACACACACACACACACACGTATATGTGTGTTATACATGTTATGTGCATAATTCTGTTATGTGTGTGGCCGCTTAGCACATCAACGAAACAAATGCCAAAACGAGTGGCGCTGTAGTCACTCTTTGTTCTTATGCAGTGAAAACGATAAAATGGTTTGAGTATCTTCGTGTTGATTTTGTAATTTTCTTTACAAAACCACATATAACAGTTAGTATTCGTTTTTTTTGTTTTCTTGTAGCAAATTTGAAAACGAAAATCAAACATTGTGTGCACTTTTCTTTTCCACGTTGAACATTTTGTAACGAAAAAGGAAAAGACGGCACATAGACGCACCAATCTGTCTACTCTGGTGGTACTGCTTATGAGACAACAAATCAGTTCACTGTCACTTCTCTGTTGTAGAATATTCACCCCGTGGACGAGGGGGGTTCGGGGGACGTGGAGGGGGTGGCTTCAGAGGTCGTGGTGGTGACCGTGGGGGCTTCAAAGGGGGGCGCGGAGGAGGTGACCGTGGGGGCTTCAGAGGGGGTCGTGGAGGTGGAAGGGGTAAGTCTGTCACCCACTATTTGTTTTGTACCATGTGACAATTATTGAATTGTTTGTGAGCCAAATATCTTCATTGGAACTTGATATTTTTGTGTGTTAAACTTTGGACATGTTTTTTTTGTATAAAAAACAACATATTTTGCAGGATTCAGTCCTAGGGGTGGTGGCCGGGGTGGCGGCCGGGGCAGAGGTGGATTCGGTGGTGGCAGGGGTAAGTATTTTATATTTTGTTGTCAAAACACATGCATACTTGCACACATTATACAAGATGATGTCATCATACGGTTGCTAAGTGTAACATTTTATTGCTACATATGTAAATTTTTAATTAAGAAAGGGTTTGATATAATCTGTCTTTCTTCATGTGTTCAATTGGATGCCATGCATACATTTGAAAATATTTTTTTTAAGTGCAAATACTTTGTATTTCTTCAAATACAATTACATTTTAAATGGTGCAAATCGAAACCCTTTTCAAATGTCATCCAAGTTCTTTTCAAATATTTCCTGCAGGTTAGATAAGTATGTTAAGTTGTACTATATATTTGATATTTATGCAACAACCAATGCAAGTCCGACATAGTAGAGAATTAAAATGGGCCAAATAATAAAGTTCTTTATTACAATGTGCACTGCTTATCACGCAGCCACTTTGGGAAGAACATTAATTTCGAGAGACAATTTCAAAAACTTCGCTATGCGGCGATTGGATCAGGAGTGAAAGTTTCGAGCTACTGGCTCCGGTTTGAACTGCTTTCCGCTATGCTGTAATTGGCTGGCTAGCGCGGAGTAATTCAATTTATTTTGCCAAATAGTTCAGGTGTAGTCTCATACACCCAGGGCAAGTTTAGCAAAGACCTGCATTGATTATTTCATAAAAAAATTTATGGATCTGGTAAGTTGCATAAATTAATTTACACATGTTGGAGCTAAATGCACATAGGTTTATATTGATGTTGGTAGTGATACAATAAGCCGTGATGGTATGCATGCTATTTGTGTCATGATACAATGTGTATCAGGGTATATAACAATACATAGTTGTAAAGAAACAATTTGTGACATTTCACAGCTGTAATTGTGTACTGAAAACACAGTGTTCAAACAAAATTCTCTGACGCGACATTTCTACAGTTAGCAAGCGAATTTTACTCCATTGACCATGACTACAAATGTATACACTCAAAATTGTATCCAATGCTTGTTTTCTGTAACTTTTTTGAGTTAGTGGCCCGCATGACCGTCTACTTTTCTGGACAAAATACAGCATTGTACGGCAGTATTCACCAGCTGATCATCAAAATTGGCCGCCGGAAGAAACAAGCTGTTTAAAAATGCGTTTTTTACGGTCACATGTTCACCTGAACATTTTTATTGCAAAACTTGCCACTCACAAAGAGCGCACATTAAATATTGATTTTTGTAATTGAATCAAAGCGTCACCACTGGTGCAGTTCTCGTGGCTAAACATACCATGCTGTTTTTGGGGGAATGTCACCGAGCCGAAATCTACTGCCAAAATCTAGAAAAAAACATGATACGATACTGATAAACGCTAATGATACTAACAACATCTGACTTAACCAGTTTCAACAGTTTGAAAAAGAAACCGGGTTAAGAGGGGTCTTCTGTTGTTATTGCTGTGTCGCATAAAGGATCTTCTGTTGTTATTGCTGTGTCGCATAAAGCAGTTACCGAAAGCAATGTACCCGGTGATCATTTGTATTCAGACAATACAGGGTACACATGAAAATTTTAAACGGCCACCTAGACTAGTAGAGCTACGAAAAGCTGCAATTTAGTCTGACTTTGACTAACATTCCAGAAATGGTTTTAGAAGGGTCCTGGACGGTTGGACCGCTGGTTCACGTACATAAAATGAATGAACAGTAGAAAAACCTCTTTATTTGATAATTTTTATTGCAAAATTTACAAACCTTTTATAGTACAAGCCCAGTAAGTTTTAAACCAGTTACCAGTAACATAAGTCAGCTGATAACTCAAATAGCATACACATGATCAGAATAACACTTACTGCCTACCAGACATACAGTAATCACCTGTCAGTACAATTTTTGACCTGCTTGTGGTTAATATGTTGTTATACAGACCGTTTGCGCTCGCGCATTGTGCCGTTGGCTTCCAGACCAGGAACTTTTGGACGTTGCTGGTCTGGCAGACCAGAATCTTTTAGGGTTTAAGGTAGAACACTGCTTCCACCAGTCTCCGCGGTAGACATTTACAGCTGCTTGCAGCGCCCATTAAGAGGTGGGTGACGTCATACAGAAGTCAACCATGGAGACGATGAGTGACTCTGGAATATTTAAAAAGTATTTGAAATTTCAAATACAATACAAATTTGACCCTATTCCTCATACTATACATATATGGTCATTTACATTTTTTGCCTCCAGGTGGCATGCGAGGAGGACGGAAGGTCATCGTGGAACCTCACAAACACAAGGGTGAGTTTGCTCATATAGTACCACATTATTGAGAAACAAACTTTCCTTGTGCCAACATGATTTATCACCATGTTCTATAATATTTGCTACATAACAGACAATAATGTCATCAATCTACTTGCAAAAGTTAGCTAGCTGTGCAACACACCAAGCAATTTTTGGCATTGACTCTAGTGGTTTCGCGTTCTCTGCAATAAAACGTAAGAATGACAAATCGTCTTGCATTCCATAATCAAGGATTATTTTTAATGGATATTGAGTTGGACATTTTGTACAGCATGATTGCAACAGGAACTCATAATAAAGATATCATTTTTTTTAATTCCAATTTAGTTTAACATATTGCTTGCAGCCATGGTTTTGTGGATGGAATTATATCATAATACATGTTTTGTATAAAAATCTGGTTTGAAAGTGCGGGGTGCATTTGTAATTTGCCCATTGAGGATGGGTCGAGAGGTGGGCCGTGAGAGTGACTGTGCACCTCAAGTCATGAGGTCTGATGTGTGGATGTGGCTGTTTCTTGCAGGTGTTTTCATTGCTCGGGGTAAAGAGGACGTTTTAGTGACGAAGAACTTGGTGCCAGGAGAGGTTGTCTACGGAGAGAAGAAGATTGTCGTAGAGGTAGGTGTGGTTAAACTGCTTGTATAAGTAAATTGTGAACTTTGATGTTTATCGCGTCTTCTGTAAGTTCTGTAGCAGTTCTGATTTGTAAATACACATGAACATATAAATAGATTAATTCCCAGTAGACAGAATCAACCAGTGTGCTATGACTAGGAAGGTAGGTAAAGGTATGAGCTATGACTAGGAAGGTAGGTAAAGGTATGAGCTATGACTAGGAGGTTGGTAAAGGTATGAGCTATGACTAGGAAGGAAGCATTATGTTTATTCCATTTTGGATGCATTTCAGTCAATATGTGACAAGAGTAAATATTTATAACACACATTGTGTCTTCTTTCATACTTAATAATTCCTGTGCATCATTGCCACTTCTCTGTAGTCCCATCACTGCAAATTTTGTAAAGATTTAGCAGTATTTAAACATTTCAAGTAAAACTATCTTAATGTATGAGGGCAGTGTGCAGTGTGCAATGAAGTAGTTTTACTAACAATGTGGAGTCTACTTGTCGACCACTGGTGGACAGAATTACTTTATTTCATGAATGCGTGTAAATGTGATTTCTGTCGCCCCTAAACAATTAAGACTAACACCTGTTTCTGAAGTGGTAGCTTGTTTTTATTTTGCTTCGTCACATTTCATCTGCAATGGTTTAATTTTTCTTGAAGGAAAATGAAATAAAGTTAGAATACCGAGCATGGAATCCTTTTCGCTCCAAGTTGGCGGCGGCCATTTTGGGCGGAGTTGACAACATTCATATGGCGCCGGGCCAGAAGGTACTCTACCTGGGGGCAGCATCAGGAACTACGGTCAGCCATGTTGCTGATATTGTTGGGCCTGTAAGTATTGCATGTAAAACTTGTGAATTCAAGTTTTAGAATGTTTTCCAAGTATTAAAGTTAGTACCACAATAAAAAATGTCATCTAGTTTCAGGCTCATTTCACAAATCAAACTTCTAGCTTACAAAATGCTAAATCATTTAGTTTTGATGAAATCATTTAGTTTTGATGAAATCATCGGACAAACAATTTATTTTTATGTCAATATTATTTTATTATACTTTATCTAAAATTCATGTATTTAACAAGATTTAACAAGATTTGCCATCCAAGCCAAAGGCCCAGATGGCAAGTGGACAAGGAAGCCATTGGCTTATCGAGAGTCCAACAATGTTCACCTACTTATAACCCGCCCTCCTGATATATGTGTCAACCTTGTTTTTAAACATATTCACGCTGCTAGCAGTTACACAATCTGTAGACAGTTTGTTCCATTCATTTACTGTCCTCTGTGAGAACGAGTGCTTCCTGATGTCCAATCTACATTGATCCTTTACTAATTTTACCTCATGTCCTCTAGTTCTGCTATCCTTCTTGAGTGAGAAAAACATATTTCTATCAATATTTTCATACCCATTCAATATCTTAAAAACTTCAATCTGATCTCCTCTTAACCTCCTTGTCTCTAGAGTTGTTAAACCACATTCTTTCAGGCGTTCTTCATAACTAAGGTCTCTAAGTTCTGGAATCGTTTTAGTTGCTCTCCTTTGTATGCGTTCAAGCGTATCTATATCCTTCTTACGATATGGTCTCCATGCTTGTATACAGTATTCTAAATGAGGTCTAACTATTGCTTTATAAAGAGGTATAATTAACTTTTTTCCCTTGTATGTTATGTTTCTTCTAATCAATCCAAGAATTTGATTACCCTTTGAAGCTGCAATACCACACTGCTCTGAAACTTTCATATCAGCGCTTATTGTAACTCCTAAGTCCTTTTCTTTTACAGTAGTACCAAGAACAGTAGCTCCCATTTTATAGTTTACATTCAAGTTCCCATGTCCTGTATGTAGGCATTTACATTTCCCAAAATTGAACAGCATCTGCCATTTCTCAGACCATTTCACTAATCTGTCTAGATCGTTTTGTAAATGTTGTTTATCACCATCAGTATTAACCTTTCTAAACAGTTTTGTGTCGTCCAAATTTCAGTACGTTACTTGTTATACTGTCGTCCAAGTCATTGATATAAATTAAGAATAATATAGGTCCTAATACTGATCCTTGAGGTACCCCACTCAAAACCGATTTCCAATTTGAAACTTCGCCATCTACTACAACTCGTTGTCTTCTGTCAGTCAGCCATTGTTCTATCCAGTCAGTTATGCTATCCCCGATACCATGGGCTTTTAATTTAAGTAGCAATCTTTGATGTGGCACTTTGTCAAAAGCTTTCTGAAAATCTAAGTAGATAATATCTACTGGCGATCCCTCGTCTATCCACTTAGTGATTTCTTCCAAAAAACATAACACATTTGTTAAGCATGACCTCGCTTTAAGGAATCCATGTTGAGATGAATTTAATAATTTATGCTTAACGAGGAAGTCCACCATATGGTCTTTAATTAACCTTTCTAATAATTTACAAATCACTGACGTTAAACTCACTGGTCTGTAATTCTCTGACTTATTTCTCGAACCCTTTTTAAATAATGGTATGATGTTTGCTTCTTTCCATTCAAACGGAACAACTCCCTCTTTTAATGACAAGTTGAATACTCTTGCAAGTGGTATACTGATTTGATCTACTGTTTCCATTAGTAATTTTGGAGGAATCCCATCCACTCCCGGTGATTTGTTATCCTTCATTGCCTTTATTTTCCTAGCTACCAATTCTGGAGTTACAACTAACGGTCCTAAATAGTCAGATTTAGTCCCCTGAAATTTAGCATCAGCAACTGGTAATGAACTAATATCTTCTTTTGTAAACACTGAACTGAAGTAACCATTTAGGTCTTCCGCCATTAAAAACCCCTGTGATATTATATTTCCAGCACTGTCTTCTAGAGGTCCAACCTTGTCTTGCGTTTTGTTTACTCCTGACATATGCATAAAAACTCTTGCTGTCAGTTTTTATGTTACATGCCAGTTTTTGCTCATAGCTTCTTTTAGATTGTCTGATTTCAGTTGTAGCTGCATTAAGTGCCTCTTTGTATTTTGCATAGTCTTCTTCCTTTCTGGTACGCCTATAAACCCTCCACATAGTTTGTTTTAGCATTATTTTTCTAATTGCCTCTTTTGACATGTGTTTCTTTCTACACCATTTTCCTTGTTTTCGGAAGGGAACAAATTTATCAATGATACTCTCAATTTCATATTTTAGAATATTCCAACATTCAATTGCAGTCTTATTCATCAGCATGTTATTCCAATCTAGCTGTGCTAAGTATTTTCTCATATCTTTGTAGTTACCTTTGTGGAAGTTTCTCTTGTACGTTTTCTTATTTTTACTTTCTGATTTTACATTGATGTCAAAATGTATTTGATTATGGTCACTATTACCCAATGGTTCAAATATTTTTACATTGTCCACTAATTCTTTTGTGATGACAAAACTATATCTAATACATTTTCTCCCCTGGTTGGTTCTAGTACGTGCTGAGTAAGAAAGCTATCCTGGATTAAACATAGAAATTGTTGATCCTCAATCCCTGTGCTCTCTAGAGAATTCCATTGTATGTGTCCATGGTTAAAATCTCCCATTATGATACATTCCCCTTTACTAACTTCCTTTATAGCGTTTTTTATTTTTGTGTTGTCCTCTTCGTTTATGTTTGGACTTCGGTAAACTAATCCAACAGTTAATTTTGAATTTCCTGAAACAATTTTGCACCAAACAGCTTCATCGCAATCTGCTTCCCTTTCTAGTTTTATTTCATAAGCCTGAATAGATTCTTTAACATATAAAATAACTCCCCCGCCCCTTCTTCCTATTCGATCTTTCCTAAACATTACGTATCCTGTCAGTCCTAATTCAGCATCTGTTATATCTATGTTGGCCCATGATTCAGTTATACCAATTATGTGAGGGTCAATATCTTCTACCATAATGTTTAATTCGTTTTTCTTATTTACTATGCTCCTTGCATTTAAACATACGCATCTATAACCTTTTTCAGAGATGTTTTGTTATGTATACACATCTTAGCATTGTAAGTAGCCACTAAATGGCCAAAGCAGCTATATTTATGTCGCAAACAAATGCTGTTTTATTATTATAAATTAATTTTAGTTTGGTTGAACCAAAACTCTATTTAAAAGCCAACAGCACACTTTTGTGATCTCATCGAGACTATTCACTTTTGCAAGTAACTCGCCTGACGATCAAAGTCAATTCTTTTGATGGTTTAATAAACTTATGCCCTTGTTTATAATACCAACTGTATGTTACTTAAAGTATTCACACAGTGCAGATTTGATCATAAATTAACCAGATTCATGATGGGATAATTGAATTGAGGAGGCAGCTTTTAAGTTCTTTCATTTCTGGCTCCAGAAATCACATCTTGCCAGAAATGACACCTATTGTATTTGTACTGAATTGAGACCACAAAGATGGAACTCTTGTCAATCTGACTTGAGTGATATTGCTGTTATAGGAAGGCCTCGTGTATGCGGTTGAGTTCTCACATCGCAGTGGTCGAGACTTGATCAACGTGGCTAAGAAACGAACAAATATCATTCCCATCATTGAAGATGCTCGCCACCCACACAAGTACAGGATGCTCGTCGGTAAGTTTTCTCTTTAGTAGTGGACTATATGTAGAGAAATTTAACAAAGTATGTCTATAAGAAGTCTTTTTTGCAATGTCTTATTCCTGTATATATATATTTTTCAACATATATCATGCCATATGTGCCAGTGCTTCACAAATAAATACAGTTTTTAAGATAAATATGGTAAAAATATGTTAAAAAATTCATTGTATCAGGATATCCATCAGACAACCATTTTACTGGCCTGGGCAGTTTCACATTCAGTAAACCAACATGGCAAATTCTTCTCAGTTTCTTCTGTGTACAACAGACAACATTTTATTGGGTCAGGTCTACAAATATACTCCTGTCCTATGGACATATAACACAATATTTCCACTTGTTCCAGACATTTGGACATAACCTTTCTTAGGTTGAAATTTTTAGTTTTTTTTAATACGTGTGACAAAATACATGTTTTTTATCGTATGTCAAGAGTGAGCAAAACTTATGTCATATTTGGTTCCTATAAAATATGAGGAAAAAAGATGAGAGGGTACAAAGTTTATATATGATAACTTATGCCATGTTTAGTTCAAATAAAATATGACAGTGAGAATGTGTGTTACTTTCTATCCCATCATGCAATGCAAAGCAGATTTGTGCAATGCATGGCTAAAAAGAACATCCGACACTGGAACTGACTGGCTTATATTATGTACCGTGTGTTCTAGGAATGGTTGACACAATATTCGCTGATGTTGCACAGCCAGATCAGGCACGAATCGTTGCTATCAACGCTCACAACTTCCTCAAAACTGGCGGCCATGTTGTCATCTCTATAAAGGTAGGCTTCTACCCTGTTGGTGTAGTCTAGGCTACAGGGGTCATGCCTCAGTTAGACTTCCTGGTGTGTTACACACGAATGTAGGGCTTAGTAAGTTTGGATATAGCACGTTTTAAAAAAATTCATACGATCTGACATAAGTGCATTTGTGCACAGACATTGCCAGGTTTGCTGGTGGAAGCTGTTGAGAGTGAAATGGTGGATTTTTAGATGATTTTAATAGGCGGAAGGATATTTGTGATTTTTTTGGCGATTAGACACGTATGCATCGTAATTCATGCCAATATTGGTAAACATTGAGGGGTATCGCACATACAGGCATATTACATGAGTTAGAAATGTCTAATTTTGACAAAACTCGACCAGCATCTCAGTGGGATGATGACAGCGGTTGGTGAAGACTTAGAATTTTTGATGGTTACGTTTTCTTATAATTTTGCAAAACGGTAACATGGCCACCAATGTGAAATGTAACTGTAAGCTGAACCCTACAAGGGTGAAGGAAATCTGATGCAATTTAGGCCTCAGTATCGTATTCATACAACAGTCAATAGTTACAGTGGTTATCGTGAGACAGAGTATGTATGTTGTTGACCAGTCGATTTGCCATTTGGTAATTTAAACAAGTTTCTCACTTCTCTCAGAAATACTATTTTTTACTGTTCCAAACATCCTGCACAATATCTAGATAATCACTCGGCAAAGGATAGTGCGTTGAGGGTTTATTTAAGAGGATTTTTCTAGAAATAGTGACTCCACTACAGGTTAAATATTTATCCTGTAGCGGATTTAGTGCTTTTACCCCATAATTATCTTTTTTCCTTTTATGTTATGTTTATCCTAATCAACCCAAGAATTTGATTACCCCTTGAAGCTGCAATAGCACACTGTTCTAAAACTTTCATATCAGCACTTAGTGTTATTCCTAAGTCCTTTTCTTTTACAGTGATACCTAGAACAGTATCTCCATATTATAGTTTACATCCCTTGTCCTGTGTGTAGGCCTTTACATTTCCAAAAATTGAATAACATTTTCAGACCATTTACTAATTTGTCTAGATAGTTTTGTAAATGTTGTTTATCACCACACTTGTGTCATCCGCAAATTTCAGTACATTGCTTGTTATATTGTCATCCAACTCATTGATATAGATATATATATATATATATATATATATATATATATATATATATATATATATATAAAGAATAATAAATGTCCTGATACTGATTTCCAGTTTGAAACCTGTCCATCTACTACAACATGCTGTCTTCTGTCAGTCAGCCATTGAACACTCTTGCAAGTGGTTTACTGATTTCTTGTACTGTTTCCATTAGTAGTTTTGGAGGAATTCCATCCACTCCAGGTGATTTATTAACCTTCATTGCCTTTATTTTCTTAGCTACCATTTCTGGAGTTATAATTAACTGCCCTAAATAGTAAGAATTTGTCTTCTGAAATTTTGCATTTGGAACTGGTAATGAACTAATATCCTCTCTGTAAACACTGAATTGAAGTAACCATTTAGGTCTTCCACCATTAAAAACCTTGTGATATTATATTTCATGCACTGTCTTCTAGAGGTTCGACCTTATCTCAAACTTTCTGTTTACTCCTTACGTAAGCATAGAAACTCTTACTGTAATTTTTGTATTACCTGCCAATTTTTTTTCAAAGGTTCTTTTAGATTTTCTAATTTCAGTTGTAGCTTGGTTAAGTGACTCTTTGTAATTTGCATAATCTTCATCCTTTCTGGTATGCCTATAAACCCTCCACATAGTTTGCTTAAACACTATTTTTTTCTAATAGCTTCTTTTGACAATTGTTTCTTTCTAGACCGTTTTCCTTGTTTTTTCAAGGGAACGTATTTATTAATGATACTCTCAATTTCATATTTTAGAATGTTCCGACATTCAATTGCGGTCTTATTCATCAGCATGTTATTCTAATCTAGCTTTGCTACATATTTTCTCATATCTTCATAGTTACCTTTGTGGAAGTGTCTCCTGTAAGTATTTTTATATTTACTTTCTGCTTTTACATTGATGTCAAAATGTATTTTATTATGATCACTATTACCCAATGGCTCATGTATTTTTACATTGTCCACTAATTCTTTTTGTGATGACAAAACTATATCTAATACATTATCTCCCCTCGTTGGTTCTAGCACGTGCTGAGTAAGGAAACTCTCCTGGATTAAAAGTAGAAATTGTAGGTCCTCACCCCCTGTATTCTCTTTCCATTATATGTGTCCACGGTTAAAATCTCCCATTTGTGTTATCCTCTTCATTTAAGTTTGGACTTCGGTAAACTAATCAAATAGTTAATGTTGAATTTCTTGAAACTGTTTTGCACCAAACAGCTTCATCGTAATCTGCTTCCCTTTCTAATTTTATTTCATAAGCCTGAATAGTTTCTTTCCTTTTCGATCTCTCCTAAACATTACGTATCCTGTCAGTCCTCATTCAGAATCTGTTATGTCTATGCTGGCCCATGACTCGGTTATACCAGTTATGTGAGGGTCAATATCTTCTACCATAATGTTTAATTCGTTTTTCTTATTTACTATGCTCCTTGCATTTAAACACACGCATTTATAACCAGCTTCAGAGATGTTTTCTAGACATTTTGTTGCTGGTTTGTGTGTACTAGTGGAATATGTTTGAGCTACGAATGCATCATATGTATGTGATAAATGCATAAAGAATCTTCCACTTTGAACTACTTCTGTCATCTGCTTGTAGTGGTATGCCTGAGTGCATTCAAAGCCATCAGACTTGCAGATGTGAACATTTGTCAATGCAATGGAAAAGTGAATGTCACCATAGAACACGAGACGGACTTGGGTCCATTATGTTATTTCAGTTCCAGTTGTACACCAGTTACGTGTACCATTTACAAAATACATATTTCAATTATCAATTCCATATCAAAATAACAGTAAGGGCAACCTTAGAAACACTCAGCGCCAAAAAACTATTTTAGACCAGCTTTATTTAATTTCTGTATATTATGGTTTGCAGTGGTAAACAACTATGAAATACGTGTCACGTTATATTTTATCGAATTAAAACGTTACATGATGTAATTGAAAAATACCAATTACATTTTCTCTATTTGCAATTACTTTAAAAAAACTCCAGTTGCAACTCCAGAATTGGAATTGACCTGAAGTCTGACACCTGATAAAGCCATTGACAGGTGACACGTTTCTTTGTAGGCGAACTGCATTGACTCGACAGCCGCTGCAGAAGCCGTGTTTGCAAGCGAAGTGAACAAGCTGAGAGGGGAGAAGATCAAGCCACGGGAACAGATCACGCTAGAGCCGTTCGAGAGAGATCACGCTGTAGTTGTCGGACAGTACAGGTGAATGCTGAGATAGTATTTGTGTCATCTGCTGTGTATTGGGGTTTTCTCAAAAGTCGGCATATTTATTAATACAAAAAGTTGCTATTTTTGTATGTCCAGAATCCTTAATGAATTGCCTGCTTATGTGTATACAGGTGTGATCCTGTTCCTTGGTCACTTTCCCTGTCCCAGAAACTACAACCCTTGGGGCTACGTGCCCAACACTGTATGTAGTTTTTGCGTCAGTCTATGATACAGTGGACTCCACTTATAGAATCACAGGTGTGAGCAATTTGTTTCTATTCAGCGGCTGATTCACTTAAGTGGCACATTTTAATACAACAAGAATAGGGAATGATTCCGTCCCAGTCATTAAATCTCATTGCACTAAACGACTGATTCTGTTAAGAGTCCATTGTGCATAATTTGCAAAGCGTACATCCATACGTTCCTCTGTGCCTAATAAAAATGTGCCAGTGAAGCAGGACCAGTATTTTGCAAACACACTTTCGAAAGCAATCCATATGTGTTAACACTGAGATTTGTTTGCCTTTCAGAGCTCCCCCCAAGAAGTGATCGTCGTGTTCAGATTGATGTTGTTGACTTGAGAGTCCTGCACATACCTGTCTTGCTATAGGCAGCAACCGATTGGTCAATGACTGGGAAGTACACCACTGCGGAGGAGCCAACAGTGTTGATGCTAGCTCGTTGACAAAATATATATGTTGCTGCGATGGTCTCTATCTAGTAGATATCATCGAATCCAACTCTCTGTAGACACTGGTTGATGTATGTGACAGTGAAGAAAATGATACTGTGTATGATAGTAGATGTAGTGTTAGATGATATCTGTCGACAGTTGTCAGGTCACTGACTGACCGTTATGTCCATACAGATCATGAGACACAGCTCGGGGTGGGAATGTCCGTAGAAAAACTATTTCTTTAAAATTGGTTTGACCTCTACAGACTGTTGCTGTTGAGATGAGTTCTCATTGTGGTTTTACAAGGCAATTTAATTTTGTTATAATTCAGTACCAATTGGTGCATTTTACGAACTGAAACGTGATGGCATCGTTATTGTTAAATATGAATGTTCTTTACAATTGGTGGCCACAAAATATATGATGTAGGTGTTCTTAACACTGGCCTTATGTGTTCCAAATGTTCAGTTATTGTACTGAATGATGATCATGTGTTATGTGAGAAAAATGGTGTTCAGATTTGGAAATGATCGAGTGTGATGATAATAGGATATCCCTGAATATAATGTGGTTATATTTGTGACTACAATACACACTCCTTAGAACAGTGTTGGATTAAGATTTCTGATAGCAAGTGGTCTCTTGTATTTGTACTCATTTGAAATAATGAATGTACATCTAAAAAGAGGTGAAATCAGCATAACATAGTTACATGCATTAAATAGCAATTTATTTGAAACATTTTAGCAAGCAAAATAACCAATCGTGAATTGTGGTAAAACCATTGAAAAATTACATCACGCGTTGCCATTCAGTTAGGACACACATTAGAATACTCTATCTATACGTCATTACAAACAATCTAGCATCTACTTTACAACTTCGTAAACCTCGTATATAAAATTGCAATCCTGAATTAGAAAGAATATTAACGTTTTAACCATGCTGTTCATAAGACCAAGCAAGCCCGTGAGTAGTGGCCAAACCTAATTAAAAAATTCAAACAACGACGTGATCATGAGATGTGCATTTGAAGGTACATACAAACTCTATATGGAAAACGCAGAACGGGCAAGAATCGTCCAAACTGCTCTTGGCGCCTGTTGTAACAACTTATTACAGAAGTTATACGTTATTTCTCTGGATGTTCTTATAATATTATTAGTAGTAGCACTTTTTTTAAATAACCTGTTTACATATTACCTATAACGGCTGAATGTGGTAGAAACTTGCATGCTGTATATGTTTAAAATATAACACAAAATTGACAAACCCGGAGAGTGGGTTACACATAGTCGCATATAAATACTCGTTGAACTTGATAAGCCAGTGTATTCCATGTCCGCTGGCCATCTGGGGTTTTGGCTCATCTGGTCCGATGGTCGTTGGTCTTCGACGCAGTAGCTACACCAACGTACAGTAGAATTACATCACACACAGCTCACATTATATCGTGGTGCACGCCTGGTACTATAAATCCCCAAGATCGCAAACGAGCCCATAACATCTATTGATTGGATCAATCGAGACTTAGGCGCAGCTGGCTGCGCACAGCTAAAATATTTGCGGCGAGGGTCAATCTTCAGACGTGTTATCCTCAAATTGTTTGATAAACGTGGCCTGTATCCCATAATACAAAACGGCCTTGTGAAAACCGCACAAAATCGCAAGGAATATCTCGTTCTCTGGTAAGACCATAAAATTTAGGAAAATCCGTAAGACTTATAATACATACTTCCAGAAGCACCTAGTCAAATGTTAAATTACTGTTTATTGTTTACTTTTGAACGCACAGTTGCATGAAAGCTGACAACCAAGCTAACGTAACATATCTTAACATATTGCAATAAGATGCATGGAGGCTAGCTAGTACGCGTTCTGTGCTGCACCACTCACCCATGGCATAGATCTTCTTCTTTCCTTCCGTCATTTCCTGAAAGTGTTAACGCATTAGAAATTCTCGAGCTACGATACGTGTTAATTGAAATATTTCCACAGCTGTTTTTGTGTGTAGGCTGTGGCTTACAGTCCGGGTAACAAGGCCACATCACCGGATACAACACCATTTCAAAAACTGCCCTGGAGGACATGGGGACGTCGGAGGAAAAACTGGCTGGACAACATATAGGAAATCATGAATTGACCAGGCAGTTTACTGACCCTGCTAAGCACAGCTGAAAACATATGATATTGGCGAAGACTTTGGAAATGGAAATGCTACGACCGTCCCGGGGTGACGGTCAGATTAATGTGAACAATTTAAACGTTCGGCATAGCACAAGACATATACAACAATGTGGTTGATTTAAGCATTTCTATCCTGTTACGCGGCTGCAGAGGTGCCAAGTTATAATTAAGAGGAATGATATTCTCTTGTGGATGTGAAATAAACGGGAGAGTGTAGGTGCGGAATTAGTTTAATGAAGGTTTCAACATTCCATGAATTCTGTGGCCACTTTTCAATGTTACCGCTTGGTGCATTTTAAATCAGTTTTGACAGGGCAAAAATGGGGGAAAGCTTTAAAAGCATGTAACTATATGTGGCTGTTAAAATGGCATGAATTGGTTCAAAATGAAGGAGATTTGAGTTCTTTTTAGCAGATTTGGCACGTCTGGGGCCGTGGTAAAAAGTATATAATCATCACGCCCAGCACTCCTTGACACGCCAACCAATTACACGGTGGTTTTTTACTTGGGATTCTGTGTTCTGCTGAAACGAAAACCTTAAAAATAAAAAATGTCTACTACCCCTGTTTTTGGTGGGAACGAAGAAGAATATAAAAGACGTGTGTGTGCGCACGGACGACATCGAAACAAATTACCCTTACACCCCAACAAACGATTCACCCAAACTGGCCAATGCTGGGAGCATCCTACGGAAGTGTTTGATGGGGAATATATGAAGGACCACTCACGTAGCGTAAGGCAGCCATCAGGTCTGCATTTGCTCGGTTGAGGGACTTGCTCAGCACAAAGAGGTAGTAGGATGATATTCTGAAAGTGCAACAGTCGGGACTCATGAAGCAGTGACGGTACAATGAACTCCACTTAACAGAATCAGCCATTTAATAGAATTAAATGTATCGAATGGGACCAGTTGGGTATATGGGGAAGTGACATTATCTTTGTGATATGATTTTAAGCCACGAAGTACGGCAACGTCACGGGTGACTAAGCACGGCGCCGTCACGGGTGACTAAACACGGCACCGTCACGGGTGACTAAGCTTTGAGCCTCCTTTCCGAGATGCTAAATACATCGATGGTTGGGACAAAATCGTTCCCTTTTCCCGCTGTTTTAAAAGGCGCCGCTTAAGTGAGTTATCCGCTTAATAGACTTAAAGTGTTCTGACCTGACGTGATTCTATTAAGCTGTATTGACTATTTATTAAACGAAAACATTTATATTTATATTATTCGTTGCGATCACAAAGCCATTATAAAGTGTGTACAATAAAACGTTACAGATCGACGTTTGGGTCTAAATGAGGTGATAAATTACGATTACTGAAGCAGAACGAAAATGACTTACACGAGCAGTATAAAGACCGGTATGATGACTCCAGCCGAGGAAATGTAGTCGAGTATGACCACCAGCCAATTCGGTAAGTGTTTCTTGATGGTAGCCATCAAGATCTCATATGACCGCTCGTAGTCTCTGTTCAAATAAAATTCGCAACGTCTGGTATTGATTTTGTTTGAGGGCTGATGTTGTGTTTGAAGGCTGATGTTAGGCACATATTGTTGTATGTTGCAGTATTACTTTGAACATGTTTAATGATGGTTGTGTTCGACTCTGGTGTGATGGCCTGTAACGATGGTTGTGTTCGACTCTGGTGTGATGGTCTGTAACGATGGTTGTGTTCGACTCTGGTGTGATTGCCTGTAACGATGGTTGTGTTCGACTCTGGTGTGATGGCCTGTAACGGTGTTTGTGTTTCATACGTTAAATACAGATGCTGGAAACGGAATAGAAGGGTTCACGTGTCGAACGGCCCACAGTCAGTGGACTCACATGAACGGCCCACAGTCAGTGGACTCACATGAACGGTCCACAGTCAGTGGACTCAACTGAACGGTCCACAGTCAGTGAACTCACCTGGACGGCCCACAGTCAGTGAACTAACCTGAACGGTCCACAGTCAATGGACTCACCTGGAGGGTCCACATACGGTTAACCCACCTGAACGACCCACATTCGGTTAACTCACCTGAACGACCCACAGTCAGTGGACTCACATGAACGGACCATAGTCACTGAACTCACATGAACGGTCTACAGTCGGTGGACTCACATCAACGGTCCACAGTCAGTGAACTTACCTGAACGATCCACAGTCGGTGGACTCACACGAACGGTCCACAGTCAGTCGACTCACACGAACGGCCCATAGTCAGTCGACTCACATGAACGGCCCACAGTCAGTCGACTCACATGAACGGTCCACAGTCAGTCGACTCAACTGAATGGTCCACAGTCAGTGAACTCACCTGGACGGCCCACAGTCAGTGGACTCACCTGAACGACCCACAGTCAGTGAACTCACCTGAACGACCCACATTCGGTTAACTCACCTGAACGGCCCACATTCAATGGACTCACCTGAACGACCCACAGTCAGTGAACTCACCTGAATGGTCCACAGTCAGTGGACTCACCTGAACGGTCCACAGTCAGTGGACTCAACTGAACGGTCCACAGTTAGTGAACTCACCTGGACCGCCCACAGTCAGTGAACTCACCTGAACGGTCCACAGTCAGTGGACTCACCTGGAGGGTCCACATTCGGTTAACCCACCTGAACGACCCACATTCGGTTAACTCACCTGAACGACCCACAGTCAGTGGACTCACATGAACGGTCCACAGTCGGTGGACTCACATCAACCGTCCACAGTCAGTGAACTTACCTGAACGGTCCACAGTCAGTCGACTCACACGAACGGCCCATAGTCAGTCGACTCACATGAACGGCCCACAGTCAGTCGACTCACATGAACGGCCCACAGTCAGTCGACTCAACTGAACGGTCCACAGTCAGTGAACTAACCTGAACGACCCACATTCCT
Organism: Lamellibrachia satsuma; assembly: GCA_033239005.1. NCBI lineage: Eukaryota > Metazoa > Annelida > Polychaeta > Sabellida > Siboglinidae > Lamellibrachia > Lamellibrachia satsuma. The sequence goes on along the minus strand of BSQZ01000001.1, from coordinate 19,550,098 downwards.
TTAACTCACCTGAACGGCCCACAGTCAATGGACTCACCTGAATGACCCACAGTGAGTGAACTCACCTGAACGACCCACAGTCGTTTAACTCACTTGAACGACCCGCAATCAGTGAACTCACCTGAACGGTACACAGTAGGTGGACTCAACTGAACGGTCCACAGTCAGTAAACTCACCTGAAGGGTCCACAGTCAGTGAACTCACCTGAACGGCTCAAAGTCGGAGGACTCACCTGAACGGCCCACAGTCGGAGGACTCACCTGAACGGCCCACAGTCGGAGGACTCACCTGAATGGCCCGCAGTCGGAAGAGGGCTGCAGCTGCAGGATGATGTATAGAATGGGGATGGTGACGAGGAAGAGCATCAGGATGAGGAGGGCGTAGAAGAAATTATTGGACCTCGACGCCCGGAACACGCCCTCTGGTGGTATGTTGCACACGATGACGGCCCAGCTGCGGACATACATCAGGACGACGAGCTTGAAGACGTTGAAGACGGGGAGACCGGGAGAGAAGAACGTCCCGAGCCTGCAAATACCGGCGTAATAGATTATACGAATGCACGCACGCACGCACGCACGCACGCACGCACGCACGCACGCACGCACACACACACACACACACATACACACACGACATATTATCTCAAGTCGATAGTTGAAGGATTTTGTTTGTTAGCATTCACGACGTTTTTATTTAAAATATTTGGGATTGAAACGATACGGTCGTGCTATGTTTTTATATTGATTTTTTATTTACCAGAATTTGTTTACCATTTACGTGTTTTCTCATTTTATCAGTTCAACATTGGGTGACAAAGTTATATTAAACGCGGGATAAATACATTTATACAACGGCTTGCTGTGCTGATATCCACTCAACGTTCACAAACATAAATTCACATTCGAGCTTACCTTTTTATTTCCTACATTTGTAAATATACTGCTGGGCCAGTGTCACGAAGTATTCCTACCGTTCGAAGGAACTGATGCAGACGTTTGACACAGATTACGTAAATCACAACAATCACAGAAACCACGCAAATCGTTCGAACAGTCGCGTGTCTGTGCCAACGCGTGTACTCGGTCGCGTTCGAAATGATTCAAACGTCAGATGGATTCTCAGAACGAGTCTGCCGTGTGTTATCTGGTTTGATATATAATGGTAAAATGCCCTAGACCAATCAGGTAGTCTTATTACCGTGATATATCCATCCAGATAATGCACGGAAGCCTCGTTCTGAGAATCCTATGTTAAACATACATTTATGAACGTCGAGTGGATATCAGCATGTGGATTTGAATAACACAAATATTGCACGTATCACTTATTGTCTACTCATAGCGTACACATGAATGTGTATTGGTTTTGTAGTCGTGTCAACACAGGCGTGTGTGCAGCGCCCGATGCTGTAGTTATATGAGAATAATGTCCTTGGTACGTTTTGACCGTGGGCGCCATAAGATCAGAAACATATCCACGCATCTAGTGACCAGAGAAAACAATATTATATAATATGTAGCTATTTCAAGACATGTATTGAGGTTCGTAAGAATCAAGATAACAGCTAGTCTGTATAGGCTAGAGCCCTGCGCGGGCCTAGAATTTGATCCCAAACCCGGGCCGCAATTAGCAGTGAGAGGCCAGGCACGCAATAATTGTTCAAGCCCGGCCCGGCCCAGGCCCGCAAACTAGAATTTAGGCCCAGGCCCGGCCCAGGCCCGACCCAGACCGTGAATATTTGGTCCAGGCCGGCCCGGCCCGCACGTTTCAGGCCCAGGCCCGGCCCATACCCGCGGGCCAAAGATGGGTAAGCCCGCGGCCCGCTAAGTTTAGAGAAGATAAATCTTAATTTATAACAAAGACAAAAAGCAAATAGATTGTAAAACATACTTATTGTTTTATTAAATAAAAAAAACGTATATATATATATATATATATATATATATATATATATATATATATATATATATATATATATATATATATATATATATATATATATATATATATATATATATATATATATGTGTGTGTATATATATGGGATGGGGCATAATATCCTTAGCTCTTAGTGGAGTACTACTGTTATGCTGAAGTTCCATAGTGTGCTGGGTGAGTTCTAAAAATCCAGCACCACCAACTTCTTCAAACTTACGAATATCCTGAAGAAAAAATAAAGAAAAACTTCTTAGTGTCATTACTATTAAATATGATAACATTTGTTATATTTGGCTTTAATGTATTGGCTTATGGTTAGGGTAGAAGATTTGTTTATCTAACCCTCACTTAACCCATATGCAAGATATACCCCCAATTTATATTGTTAATTGAATTAGCTCAACATAATTTAATATAATATTTCAATTAAATGTCACCCACTGGCAATGACACCCAGTGGCATTTCCAGCAGGTCTGCAGTCACTAGCCTGAGACAGACAGGTTCAGACGTGTGAATTAGTACAAGGGTGAATGAATTAAGACTGGGGAGAAATACCAGTTACCAACTGGGATGGGTACTGGGTAGTGGGCTAGTGGCCTAGTGGGCACTTGGCAGTTGGCAGGTCATTCAGGTGGGCAATGTTTGGAGGGAAGACCTAGACAACAGAATGTCCACTGGTAGGGTCAAAGGGTGATAAGTTGATGGTTAATCATGGCCTGATTGCCTCTGCAAATATTTCTAAAGTAAACATTTGGGGCTGGCTACTTCCAACCAAGTGAACTTATGGGGCCATTAGATTCCATGCAAGGTCTCAATTTGCAACTATATAATACTAAAGAAATAATGTTAAGCTTTCATTAACCGGAATTACAATTTATGATAAGTTTTATTAAAAAATAAAGTAATAATCGGTGTTTTGTATGAATATTTTATTATGTCCAGGCCCAGCCCAGGCCCGGCCCGGCCCGCTCACACTAGGCCCAGCCCCGGCCCAAGCCCGATGTGTTTAAATTGTTTTCAGCCCAGGCCCGGCCCGGGCCCGCAGTATGTAGGCCCAGGCCCGGCCCGGCCCGGCCCGGCCCGAAGGCTGCGGGCCGGGCAAGGCTTGGACCCAAAGCCCGGCACGCGCAGGGCACTAGTATAGGCCCACTATTCAAACATTTCTGTGCGAGTCACGTAACGCCACCAGGAGGAGGCACTTTTTCTTACCAAACCATGGCTTGGTTGTTCATGAGGTACAGTAAATTCTCGGCCACTTTAAACTCGCCGTATTCCGGCTGAAAACGACAAACAAACACGACAGACAACGCACAGTGGCCACATTCCATCGACATTTCGTTGATAATGGCAGTTTGCAATTAAAAGAGTAGAACACGCCAGTGGCGCATCGTTGTAGTGTCTTCGCACATCTCTTACGGTGCCAGTGTGTCTCTTGCTTCCAATTTATAACCAGCAAAGAAACAAACAATATATATCGATATATATATATATATATATATATATATATATATATATATATATATATATATATATATATATATATATATATATATATATATATATATCGATTTACGTGCGTGCGTGCGTGCGTGCGTGCGTGCGTGCGTGCATAAAGACACGATACAACAATTGGCAGTGCCATTTACCTACGTAGTAACACTAGTAACACTCACAAACTTTCGTTCGAGGTCCCAGAACCAACACGGGTAGAAACGTCGCACAAACAGACCACGGAAGAAGTCGATGACAAGAATAGTAGCAACCGTGACGAGCAGGTCAAACACCATCAGCTTAAAGAACTCCTGAAACATGGAATGGCAACACGTGTGGATGTTGAGTGACCCAACGGGAGAGTGTTGTTGTTGTTATCATTATTACTATTGTTATCATTGTTATTATTATTTATTTTATTATTACAAGAAATGACTGACCTGTCCAATCATCGTCTCCCAGCAGATGACGTGTTGATCGCCCCCAGAGGTCGCTGTTGCACTACTACAGTTGGTCATTGACTGTATGACTCCATCGAACGTAAACGTCTGGTTGCTATTACCGCATGACGTGTTGTTTTGCCTGAGTTGGTCCATTTCTGATATCTACAAAAAGAAGTGTTGGTGTACGACGCGTAAAGCAAGGAATGTGGCATACGTCTGTCTTTGTGAATATGCGTTCATAAATAGATCAACTGCTGGAGTAATGTTCTCTCCTCAAAGTTTGGGCTTGCGTTATGGAGACAAAGAAAGAGGGAGAAGGAGAGTGACAGTGAGAGGATGAGGGACAGGGACACAGATAGGGACAGGGAAGGGAAGACGGAAAGGGGGATATGGAGAGGGGGAGAGAGAAGGGGGAGGGGAGGGGGGACAGACGGGTGGCTTCTCAGAGTAAATGTTGAATTAATAATCTTTTCATTCTATGACCTATTTGAACATTGTCATGTGGTCTTGTAATTTGATCAATCTGTTTAAGATATATTGCACAGGTGTCGGAAGCTGTTGAATATGAGGGGAGGCGAAGTTGATGTCTGCAAGCCATGGCCTCGGATCGTTGTGCGGTTACGTGCATTCAGTACATCCGCGCATGGATTCTAGGCAACATTAGAGAAACACTGGGGGGCACTGTATACTCGAGTTTCCCACTCAAACGCTTGAAAGTATATGACCTGTCTACTTGGAGTAGGAAGGAACCAATGAACAATGGAGAGATACTGAACGTTGTACGACAAGAAAGACAATACATGGAGGTTATGAAGATACTGAACGTTGTACGACAAGAACGACAATACATGGAGGTTATGAAGATACTGAACGTTGTACGACAAGAAAGACAATACATGGAGGTTATGAAGATACTGAACGTTGTACGACAAGAAAGACAATACATGGAGGTTATGAAGATACTGAACGTTGTACGACAAGAAAGACAATACATGGAGGTTATGAAGATACTGAACGTTGTACGACAAGAAAGACAATACATGGAGGTTATGAAGATACTGAACGTTGTACGACAAGAAAGACAATACATGGAGGTTATGAAGATACTGAACGTTGTACGACAAGAAAGACAATACATGGAGGTTATGAAGATACTGAACGTTGTACGACAAGAAAGACAATACATGGAGGTTATGAAGATACTGAACGTTGTACGACAAGAAAGACAATACATGGAGGTTATGAAGATACTGAACGTTGTACGACAAGAAAGACAATACATGGAGGTTATGAAGATACTGAACGTTGTACGACAAGAAAGACAATACATGGAGGTTATGAAGATACTGAACGTTGTACGACAAGAACGACAATACATGGAGGTTATGAAGATACTGAACGTTGTACGACAAGAACGACAATACATGGAGGTTATGAAGATACTGAACGTTGTACGACAAGAAAGACAATACATGGAGGTTATGAAGATACTGAACGTTGTACGACAAGAAAGACAATACATGGAGGTTATGAAGATACTGAACGTTGTACGACAAGAACGACAATACATGGAGGTTATGAAGATACTGAACGTTGTACGACAAGAACGACAATACATGGAGGTTATGAAGATACTGAACGTTGTACGACAAGAAAGACAATACATGGAGGTTATGAAGATACTGAACGTTGTACGACAAGAAAGACAATACATGGAGGTTATGAAGATACTGAACGTTGTACGACAAGAAAGACAATACATGGAGGTTATGAAGATACTGAACGTTGTACGACAAGAAAGACAATACATGGAGGTTATGAAGATACTGAACGTTGTACGACAAGAACGACAATACATGGAGGTTATGAAGATACTGAACGTTGTACGACAAGAACGACAATACATGGAGGTTATGAAGATACTGAACGTTGTACGACAAGAAAGACAATACATGGAGGTTATGAAGATACTGAACGTTGTACGACAAGAAAGACAATACATGGAGGTTATCAAGATACTGAACGTTGTACGACAAGAAAGACAATACATGGAGGTTATCAAGATACTGAACGTTGTACGACAAGAAAGACAATACATGGAGGTTATCATGACCCTTTGAAGCTGGCAATAGAAGGTTACAACGGAAAAAAGGATCAAAATACGTTGAAATATCGGGTTTTTTTCTTAGATAATCCGTTTTATTCAGTAATCCGCACTTTTTATGAAAAAATCTCTGTAATATGTATAATTATTCCGTGATTCGCCAGTATGTGAGCAAAGTTAATCCAGCCCAAACCCTCGGATAAAGGAGGTTCCATTGTATAAAGAAATGAAGAGAAAGGCAGAAGAAAGGGCATTAACGGAGCCAGTGGACCTGACTCGTGGCAGAAAAGTATAAGGAAGAAATGAATACGTAATGACTACTGAATCATGTCTTCTTCTTCCAACGTTATTCTTAGCCGCATTGTGCTGAGGACACAGGCAGGCCGCTAGGCGAACACATCAATAATAAACGTATGTACAGTGCAATATATATATATATATATATATATATATATATATATATATATATATATATATATATATATATATATATATATATATATATATATATATATATATATATATATATATATGTATATATATATATATATATATATATATATATATATATTAATCTAAATTCTATGATGATGATTAAGTGGCTGAACAAACTATGTGTTGAGTGAGGGAGTTCCAGAGTCGAATAATACTGGGGGAAAGTATATTTATTATATAAATGGCAATTGCATCTGTAGTGTGTGAGTAAACTGTGGCAACGTGGGATGAACGAAAATGCCAACGTTTCGAAACGGCAGCAAGAAGATTCGAACTAGGGTTCTCTCGACTGAGAGCCCGCCGCTCTGGGCGCTACGCTGCGGCGCCCCCACGTGTGACTGTGTGTAGAACAGCCAAACAGAACTGCTGTTCTCCAGAAGAGGTTTGAGTTTTTATTCTGATGGATGGAACTTGTAGGTTTATACAGAGGCAAGGAAGTAGGCACCTCACTTTGTATCTTGCTGTTTAGCGCAATAAGCAACGTGTAGAGGTTTAGTAGGTACAGCACGAAGATCCGCGCCAGTTGCCAGCGCAGATATACTCGCGGGTGATATTTCTCCATCATGCCGATGAAATCGAAGAGCGAAGGAGCAAGCGCCGTCATCAGTGACGTCACAATCGACACCTGAAACACAGAAATTACGTCACAGTTGATTCCCGGGAAACACCGAATATTGTTTGTTTATTTATTTCATACACTACTGTATTATAGAATAAAACTTGACTTGACTGATGACGTAATAATGGACGCCGTAGAATGGTGTGTTGGTGTTCCGAATTTTATTATATTGTAAGGTGGGGCAAGACGCCTCATGCGAGAAATTGCCACCCCCCCCTTCACAAGGCTCGATAATAAGAATTTTGAGATAGCTGTTGGAGCTGCATATCATCATGTCAATCTGGTTACGATCTGGTTGCAGCAGAAGCAACACTCGCGGTAAGCTCTTCGCATAAAATTATAATATTGCAAACGCACAGGGGTGGGACTTCTTGCCCCTTGTGTGGGCTTCTTACCTCACCATAGGAATATTTTTTTAAAATGTCTTTTTTAGAAACTACCGGGACTAGTAGTTAATTTTTTCAGTTAAAGTCACTTTTTGTGGAAAAATATGATAGATACATTATTTATGTCAACGTATACGTTAATTTCATTATTCTTGTTAATAAAATATACTATACCATTGCTATTAGCATTGTAGTTACGTAGATATGTGAAATGTCCCAGGCGCGGTGGACTGTAAAAACTAGCCCCGTAAGCGGGGCAAGTCAAAACACCCAGACAAAACAAGTCAAAACACTTAGATGGCAAGTCGACAAGGAAGCCGTTGACTCGAGAGTCCAACAATTTTTCATTTTTGAGATAATTGTTAATTTTGTTTGACGCTGCTAGAATTTATATTTCTGGTTATAAACCAATACACCAGACTTTACTAGTGAAATAAAGCGTCCAGACGTCGTGGTTAAATAAATGTTGTTCTTTCTGTCATTGGCAGCACACACCTCGCTGGCTGACCATCGGTAGGAGCCGTCTGATAGTTGTTACAGTTTTTGCAGTTGAACGCACGTGGACGATAACACATCCTGAATTTCAGCTATTTCTCTACTTGGCACAACCCCTATATCTACTATATAGTAGATATGTTACAAGTTTCATTCACGAAACATAAAACGTGGCTGCGTGAGACGGTATTATGTGGGCATAAAAAAATTAAGTGGTTAAAAAGTCATTTTTGTCCACACCTCGTTAATGTCCTCTTTTTAGCTCCCGATTTTTGGACACTGTGTCTGCTGGTGGACTTCCAACCAACAACTGTCGATGCTATCTCTACATGTGTGCTATGTTTTCGTAAAACGCAACAACTTGCCTCTGTATACAACTAGCCCCACTCTCCCCTACATTAACAATTCTAACACACGAAATGAACTAAATCATCAACGATATACACCGAAATGATTATTTTCCTCGTACAACTTTTGGACAGACAATACAATGTTAATATACAATTATCACTATCACCTGACTTATTAATTATATCCACGTTGTACATTACCTCGTTCTGTTCCACCCAGCTGACCTGTTCACCGGCGCGCATGCGCTTCTCAAAGTTGAGGGAGCGCTCCACAACGACGAAGATAGCGTAGGCGCTGGACGATAAAATGCCGACTACCAGCACATTGGCGAACAGTCGTTTCAACACCAGCATCTTCCTGCAGGACAAACGTCACAAAAGGAATCAAAGGACAGCACTCGCACGCACGCAAGCAAGCACGCACACGCTCTCTCGCTCGCTCGCTCGCACGCACGCACGCACATACATACATACACATATATAAACACACGCTCGTTCGCTTGTACGCACACTTGCACGCACATACTCACACATGCACCCGACCACACACGCACGCACGTACTCACACACACGCACCCGTTCACACACACGCAAGCACGCACGCACACACACGTCTATACACACGTACCCACACACTTACGCACGCATCCAAGTGTTTCTTTTGTTTGATCGCAACATGCGTTATTTTGCCAACGATGCATGATTGACACTAAAAATAAATGCACAAATAATAACGAAATGTACTTATAGAATGTACTAATAAAATGTACGTATAAAATGGGTTAGCTATGGTATACCTAATAAGCTTACTTTATTTTTCTTTTCCGTTCTTGTTCCTCCATGATGCATTCCTGTGACATAAATATTACATGAATGGAGTATCTTACAAACTCTTATAACCTGCTAATATCAAGTTTAGTTTCAAAGTGGATGTGTATTCATGTGAAGTGCACGCATTCAGGTTTGGCTGCGTTTTTCTCAGAGAAAATTACAGGTATGTTATTTTCACGCACGCAATTTAACACACGACGTCAGTTAATTATTGTTAGTGTGATGTGAAATTGAAAGAAAATAGTAAGACAACATTTTTAAGGGGCCATGGAAACGTAACAATGACCAAAGGTTTACTCTCCCCCCCCCCCCCGCCTTCTCCCTTCCCCCGCCTCCCTCCCCTCGCTCTCCCTCTCCCTACATGTAAGAATATAAGTTACTTACCCTTAACTGGGTGGCAATCTCGGCACTTTTGGTGCGACTCGTGTCCGGGTCACCGATCATGTAGTCCCACGACGCGAACAGCTTCCAGCAAAACGCGTAAGCACTGTCTACCGACATAGAGCCGCTCTGTCGCGAGTTTATTGCCATCCTGCCGGCAGAGGGCACATCGTTCCAATAAGAAGCACCAGGTGACGCTACTCTTTAAGCTGGAGCTTGGTTGAGTTAGACATTTCCCTACTTCTACCTATATTTACGGTATATAGATATTTTTCTCCTTCCGTCGTCGATCCCGTTTTACTGCCTCTCCACCAACCACCTCCACCACCACCCTTACCCCCACCTCCATCACCACCTCCACCACCACCCTCACCTCCACCACCACCCTCACCCCCACCTCCACCACCACCCCCACCTCCACCAACCACCTCCATCACCACCCTCACCCCCCACCACCACCACCACCCCCACCTACACCAACCACCTCCATCACCACCCTCACCCCCCACCACCACCACCACCCCCACCTCCACCACCACCCCATTCCTCGCTCTTGTTCTCCGCTCCCCTCACATTCCCACCAAATCTCTCTTCACGTATTCCTCTCATCTCAGTCGCGGTCTTCGTCTTCTCCTTCTACATTCAATTCTAAGCGCAATCACTCTCTTCGTCAATCACTCCCTTCGTCAATCACTATCTTCGTCAATCACTCTCTTCGTCAATCACTCTCTTTGTCAATCACTCTCTTCGTCAATCACTCCCTTCGTCAATCACTCCCTTCGTCAATCACTCTCTTCGTCAATCACTATCTTCGTCAATCACTCTCTTCGTCAATCACTCTCTTCGTCAATCATTCCCCTTCCATTCCTTCCTCGTGTTCGGCCACTTTCACTGCCTCCTCACCAACTTCCTCCTGAAAGTCTTTCACACCAACTTCCTCCCTCAACTCCTCCATTCTTCACTTGTCTACTCTTTCCACTCCTGCAATTCTTCTCTCCCTGTTATTTTCACAAACTTGGACTTTTCTTGTTGCTTTGTCGTGTCTAAGTCGTATAGGTAGGCTTCGGCATATAACTATTGCGTATAGAATGTGCATGTGACAGTGTAATCATATCTATACATTATATAGTTGTGAAGGTTGTCCAATATACTGCAGCTGCAATATATTAGTATGTGCGTGCGTGCGTGCGTGCGTGTTCAACAGAATAAGCCAAGTGTGACATACCGCCTCAATATAATGATGTAGCTGACGACGAATATAGCGACTGCCGTGAGGAAGTAGGCGGGTGCGCCGTGTGAGTAGCGACCAGCGCTATCGTAATGACCGTAGAAGAGCACCGAGTGCTTCAGGTAGCCCTGAAAGTATCCTCTCGCGGTCAATCTCATGTGAACCAGGACTAGGATATGTTCAACGACCATCAGTTAACAGTCCATGTCTCAACAAAACGTTTTTATTTCACAATAGCCCGATTAGACTATCAATAGGTGTATAGTAGCAAACAGAACATAACGCAGACTGTATCTGCAATTGTGAAACAATACTGCAGTTGTAAAACAACACAATGATATAAACGTTGGCCTTTACTATCTGTGAATTGAAAACCAGTCATTCTTGTCACCCGTGAATTTACCAGAAATCGAGGCTTTACCTCAAAATCCCAGAGTGTTTTCAAATTCTTCGCCGTTCTTTTTTCGGCGTCGGTCATTTTGTTTTCCTCTTCATATCCTGGTGTCAGTGAGACCAGAATCTGAAAGAGCAGACAACAATAAGAGCGACCATGTTTCGGCTTACGGCGAGCAAAGGAAGCCTACATGCGAAATAGTTACGACAAAAATGGACTACAATATTCCAGCGATGTTAAAGGAATACTTAAAATTCACTCCATCAAGTCAGTTAACCCTGCGACCAGGTTCGTTGATGTTCAAGTGTATATAGTGAATAGTTTAAGTAATGTGCGCAATCGATTTAATAACAATGCGTACTTTCGTTGACAATGTCGAAATAATTGACTTTGTTCTTTAGATCTTGTAAATTAGTGTGAATTGCCTTATGCTGTAGTACATAGAACCGAAAGAATTGACTTTGTTCTTTAGATCTGGTAAATTAGTGTGAATTGCCTTATGCTGTAGTACATAGAACCGAAAGAATTGACTTTGTTCTTTAGATCTGGTAAATTAGTGTGAATTGCCTTATGCTGTAGTACATAGAGCCGAAAGAATTTACTTTGTTCTTTAGATCTGGTAAATTAGTGTGAATTGCCTTATGCTGTAGTACATTTAGCCGAAAGAATTTACTTTGTTCTTTAGATCTGGTAAATTAGTGTGAATTGCCTTATGCTGTAGTACATAGAGCCGAAAGAATTTACTTTGTTCTTTAGATCTGGTAAATTAGTGTGAATTGCCTTATGCTGTAGTACATAGAGCCGAAAGATTTGACTTTGTTCTTTAGATCTGGTAAATTAGTGTGAATTGCCTTATGCTGTAGTACATAGAGCCGAAAGTATTTACTTTGTTCTTTAGATCTGGTAAATTAGTGTGAATTGCCTTATGCTGTAGTATATAGAGCCGAAATAATTTACTTTGTTCTTTAGATCTGGTAAATTAGTGTGAATTGCCTTATGCTGTAGTACATAGAACCGAAAGAATTGACTTTGTTCTTTAGATCTGGTAAATTAGTGTGAATTGCCTTATGCTGTAATATATAGAACCGTGTCACATTTGTCCTGTTCCGCAGCGAATGTTGACCGGATACGGTCACAAATAATGTTGCCATTTGTCCGATGACGTATAAATGTCACACATTTGTCCGATGATGTATAAGTGTCACACATTTGTCCGATGATGTATAAGTGTCACACATTTGTCCGATGATGTATAAGTGTCACACATTTGCACGGTTTCAAGTGTTTTGTATTAAAAAAAACCGGGTTTGAAGAGGAAGACCCGCTCCCCACAACCGCCCTCTCTGCTTCATGCCTCTCTTCGAATAATTGTCCAAAATGGACCCATCCTTTTCCCAAAAGCAGATCTATCTACATTGACATCGACATTGACATTGACATTGACATTGACATCGACATTGACACCGACATTGCTGGCACTCACGTGTGGCAACATGATGAAGCTAATAGTCATGGCGGCCAGCACGATATTCAACCAGAGGATCCAACGCAGGAAGGTGAAGTATGACGCCACGACCGTCCCGAAGTGACCTAAGGCACGAACGTTGATGATTTGAAAGTGTCCAGCTCACGAACGAGAGCAACCATTACCATCGGGACACTATCAAAGAGAAAACACTCTAACACATATTCAGAAACCACAAAATTGTCAGTTTATCAAAGCGCAGCAAAATACGAGGCTATTTAGACGGCAGCAACCAACCATAGCAGTCGGACGATGCCATCATTTATTTCATTAGTAACACTTGTACATACGCAGCACAACGTTTCTGACAAACACTGAAGATTTGAGGACAACGTTAGGTTGTTCAAAAACAGATGAGCGGAGTTCGATACAAACATGAGATTAGAGTTGGTCTTGCCACTGTACACACTGGATAAAGTCAACAGTCACGGGTGGTGTCGTACACACACGAACATTCATGTGATACGTGTTGACATACTTTCTATGATCTTAATCCTCATTTCCCACGGAGTGAAAAACGCTGCGATATTTGAGATTTCGCTGTTGAGACGGCGCCACATCTGAAACACAATTCACTCCAGTAGCAGTTTCTAGGAAGATCAAGTCCATCGTTTATAGGAACATTAAGTCCATTGTTTCTAAGGCGGTGTTCACATCTAATTTTCAGCCGAATTACGATGCGGATCAACTAATTCGGCTCTGTTCACATACACCGAGTTAAGCCGGATTAAACAGCCAACCGAATTAGTGCACCAGAGGGCGTGGTGTGCGGGTCATATGCACTCATAGATCGCGAGACTACGGCCCTCTGTCATGCAGCAGCGCCGCCATCGCCGAATCAAGGCAAACGGAGCGTTCACATTGCCTAATCCGCTTCCTAATTCACTGTTTTCCCGCATTAGAATTCGGGCAGTTTAAGCGGATTAAGGGTGTTCACATTGCGCTACCCGAATTGGGATCCACATCCTAATGCGGATTAACGTTGTACGTGAACACGGCCTAAGAATAACAAGTCCATCACGAACATATCACGCACATTGTTTGTCTTATCGCTCCAACTATTGTGTAAACATGTGTCCATTGATTGTGAGAACTGAGAAGACACCACAAGAACTATTGTGTAAACATGTGTCCATTGATTGTGAGAACTGAGAAGACACCACAAGAACTATTGTGTAAACATATGTCCATTGATTGTGAGAACTGAGAAGACACCACACGAACTATTGTGTAAACATGTGTCCATTGAGGTGGACCTAGAAACATTTGGTAGATAATGGCCGACGGGATGGAAAATCTTTTTTTAGCTTAAATCAGAGATTGCAGAAAGTAATGGAGGCCATCAACTGTAGTCAACCTTCAGATAATTGTTGAATCACACTATTGTTTAAGCACGTTTCTCCAAACCATTTTCGACGGGATTTACTGGGTTTTTCCAAGAGTAAAACGCCAGCCCACTGAATCTAGCGAACAATTTCGGGATATCAACACTTCACTGAATTCACAAACGTGCGTTACCATATGTGAAGGTTACACTGACCTTGAACATAACTTCTCTGTATTCTTGCCGACCAGTGAGGGTCTTGTCATGAATGCGTAAATGTTCCTTCATTATCCTGCAAAGTTTATCGCAATCGTGTGAATGTCAATCTTAAGAGATAATGCTAATATGTGTCAACACGTTACACATCGGCGTCAGTAAATACAGTTTGCACACAACGTGCATTCAATATCTTCCGCATTAGTACCTTTTGTGTGCGAAACAGATGTATTGATTTATCGACACTAACGATGGCTGGCAAAATGTTCAGCAGGGAAGTTATTTATTGGCGCGATGGTTGTAAACGTGATTGATGGGCTGCTTTACTAGAGAGAAGATCGCCCGAACGACGCATGTGTTATTTTGGCTGATTTATTTTCAACACTCCAAAACCTTTTTAACGGTGTCATTCTTTAATTCATAGTGAAAGACTTGCCCCTGGCTCTGCGGTGTCGTTCAGATACGTCGTTTCGAAAGCGAACACAAAATAAACACGAACGCACACACACACACACACACACACACACACACACACACACACACACACACACACACACACACACACACACACACACACACACACACACACACACACACACACACACACACACACACACACACACACACACACACACACACACACACACACACACACACACACACACACACACACACACACACACACACACACACACACACAAACACACACACACACAAACACACACACACACACCTGTGAGTATTGAGCTTACGCCGTATTGGCCACGGCTGTAGACGGATGTTGCCCGGTTCTTCCTCCAACACATCGAGCTCAGCGGAGACATCCGGGTCTTCACTACAGCAGACAGAACTGTCGTT
Organism: Lamellibrachia satsuma; assembly: GCA_033239005.1. Lineage (NCBI taxonomy): Eukaryota > Metazoa > Annelida > Polychaeta > Sabellida > Siboglinidae > Lamellibrachia > Lamellibrachia satsuma. The sequence continues at coordinate 19,535,015 of BSQZ01000001.1, read as the reverse complement.
GTGAACAGCAAGACATATGACGACATTATCATTATGGCCATGGCACACATTGTTATGCAAACATTCAAAACTCATTTGTTAGAGTGGTACCATGGTATGCCATTATTTGGCATAGATTGTGTAGAATAATATAATGTTATGGTTTTAATGTTATGTTATATATATATATATATATATATATATATATATATATATATATATATATATATATATACATATATATATATATACATATATATATACATATATGTATATATATATATATATATATATATATATATATATATATATATATATATATACATATATATATACATATATATATATACATATATATACATATATATATATATATATATATATATATATATATATATATATATATATATATATATATATATATATATATATATATATATATATATATATATATATACATATACATATATATATATATATATATATATATATATATATATATATATATATATATATATATATACATATATATATATATACATATATATATATATATATTTCACGATCACGATATATATATATATATATATATATATATATATTCTTAATACAATACTAGTATTAAGAATGTCTTCCATAGTAGCGCTTTCTGCTTAGTCCTGGTCTTGAGATCCGATGCAGCTGCTCCGTGTGCTGAAGGTTGGCGTCAAGAGCCTAGTAGGCTTGTGCTGGGTCTACCGCGACATCCATTGATTCCATCAATTTGGAAAACTGTCGATATTGCTTGGTTTGCGGACGCCCACTCGTCCATGGGTCGGATGTGGCCTAAGAGGCGCCACTGCATGTTCAACAAATCAGTGATAATTTGTCAGCACCGACATCTTTCAAACAGCTTCACGTTGCGTATCCTCCGTGGCCAGTGAATCCCGATGAGTAAGTGGAGCTGCTTCCGACGGAAGGCATCTAATTGTTTCCGTCTCCGACCCCGTCAGGCCCCACACACCGCGTTGGTCGCACAAATGCGTTATATAAACGTAGTCGAACGCAGTATAAACGCATTCTGATGATCGTATGCTCCACTCGACGGATGAGAGAGAGGGGGGAGAGAGAGGGGGAGAGAGAGCGAGAGAGCGAGAGAGAGACAGAGCGAGAGAGACGGGGAGGAGAGAGAGCGAGAGAGAGAGAGAGAGAGAGAGAGAAAGAGATAGAGAGAGAGGGGGGAGAGATAGATGGGGTGGGAGAGAGAGAGACAGCGCGAGACAGGGGGAGAGAGAGAGGGAGAGAGAGAGGTGGGGGAGAGAGAGAGAGGGTGGGGGAAGAGAGGGGGAGAGAGAGAGATAGATAGATAGATAGAGAGAGAGAACGATATATATATATATATATATATATATATATATATATATATATATATATATATATATATATACATATATATACATATATATACATATATATATATATATATATATATATATATATATATATATATATATATATATATATATATATATATATATATATATATATATATATATATATTTAGGTTGTTGTCGTTTGGTGGTCGGCGTAGAAGACATCCGCGCGGAATCCGATGGGCTGCTTCGAGGTACACCATGTAGAGTTCCGGCGACAGCGAATCCCTTTGTGGAGTGCCGACTGTCGAGTTGAAATGGGCCGACAGGGTGTCGCCAGCCCTGACGGTGATTTTCGTCTCCGATAATAGAGCCGCATGATTCGGGTGTTGTCAGTGTCGAGGAAAGAATGCAAAACGTCCAGGAGTTTCTTTCGACGCACTGTATCGAACGGACGTGATAAGTCGGTACCCAGTATTTCGAACACGGGCTTGTATCGTTGGCACTTCGCGGGAATGCACCGATGTACTCATACGACATCTGTTATCGACCGTCCGCATCGAAATCTGATTTTGGTTGGCGAAAGGAAGTCGTTCACTTGGTCGGAGATCTGGAGCAACACTAAACCAACGGGCGAGCAGAAGAAAAACTAAGTTAGTTGTCCCAGAATTCCCGATGAAGCCTAAACGTTGAATGTAAGTAATCTCAGTTGTTGTGGTGTGAAGAAAATCTTTACTCATATTATCATATATATCTACCAACTTGATAAACATTTTCATGAGTGTTTCGCTACGACTGATGAAACTTTGTGTTTGTCCGCAATGACGTGTTTAAGCTCGTCGTGTACCGCCCGTGTTGTCGACCTTGTAGCTGACGAACGGCTTTACACATCTGCGGGTTCTATCTCTTTGGCTCATTCGTCTGTGGAGAGGATTTATCCAGTCGAGCGAGATAATCGGAGACTGACTCCCGATATGTTTCGCGTACTTTGTCCGGACCGCTAAGACGCTAAACGGCAAATATCTTCAGTTTCGATGTGCTACCTGTACCGAATGTTCCGAAAATACCGTGCTCACTGTTAGTATGTCATCCGTTGTACGATCGAGCGTCCGTCAGCAGGTAGCAGTGGATCTGTTTACAGAGGATATAGTCGATCTGGTTGTAGATTGGGATGACTCTACCAGAGGTCTTATCTTTTCGATGTCCGGTCCGTGTAGTTTTGTGTTGTGCGGCATGCTGGAATGCTGTATTGCGTAGAAATAAGTTGAATGTTTTGCAGAAGTGGATCAGTAATTCACCAGTCACTTCTCTACTTCCCTGTCTCTGGCTTCCGATGCACAGTTAACCGTACTTGCGTGTGCCGGCATTCGCGTTCCAAACACCGACGATGAAGATTAGGCCCTACGCATTCTGCCACTCAGGTAGAGTTGGTCCGTATATGTTGATGATCGACATTTTGGACGAGTATTTCGCACATAGATAGACACAGGTATGACACATGTATGACGGACGTAAGCAAACAGTGAGAGGTGCGTAGAAATGTCCAGTTGGGTTTCGAATTTTAGAATATTATTACTACTATTATCACCTGGTAGTTCGATTTGTCTGGTTTAATCAAACTGTGGGTCTAAATGTTCATCCCAACCTAGTTTCAATAAACTCCCATAACTAGTGAAGGTAGTGAACCCCTTCATACTGCACAAAACATCGTAAAGACGATATAAACTCTTTAGTGCTCACGTGAAACTATCTGCCCCTTGGGTCCGACCACCACAGAACCGACCCTGCGGTCCGACAGCCGGATATCCAACCCGCGGTCCGACCACCACAGAACCGACCCTGCGGCCCGACAGCCGGATTTCCAACCCTCGGTCCGACCACCAGAGAACCGACCCTGCGGTCCGACAGCCGGATATCCAACCCGCGATCCTACCATCGAAGATCCGACCACTGGACGGAATGGCCACCGGAGAACCTCTCTCAGCATTATGGTTACCGGGGAGCCGCTCTCGACGGTAATAACTAAATTCGTACTAAATATTTTTAAAGGGGTCCTGTTGGAAAACTATTTGTTGTCCGATCAGAATAATTTTAACTACTTTTGACATGAAGCAGTACCCGTTTTGTACGTGACCGGGCTCATGGAAACGGGAAGAGTGTCGTTGTTTGCGCTTCCGAGTCTTCCTAACGGTGCGACGACGTCGGATCTGATCACTGATATCGCCGCCGCCGCCGCCGCCGCCGCCGCCGCCGCCGTCTGGTTCGTGGTCTGACTGGTGCTCGCTGCCCGGTTCTGGCGTCTCTGTATCTCCCCCTTCCGTCTGACCGTGGCACACTCAGATATAATCAAACCACCATTATATTTTACGTAGAATAACACTGAAAGTAAAATATCTAATGGCAGTTTTCAACTTTTCATTACATGTTGTGTGCATGCAAGACTGCACAACAGGAGGTGAATGAACATAAAGTCGTGGAACAAATAACGTAGAGAGGGAGGGTACAACTGCCATAGTTAGGAAATATAGGCAGTTGGTCAGAACACTAAAACAGACGCGGGTTGAGCAGGTAATACTGTCAGGGATTTTACCTGTGATGGGCAGGAGGGGTCATAAATATCGAAATTGTCGGGGGATGGCAATTAACATGTTAGTCCAGAGGCTGTGTAGGGAAGAGGAAGTTGGATTTGTGGATTTATGGGAAAGTTTTGTTGGGAGGGGTGATATGTACATGAAGGATGGGCTTCATTTAAGTGGAAAGGGGGCGGCAGTATTCGCGGACAAACTTTCAGCAGCCGTAGATAGCGACTTGGGTACAATGACAAATATTTTTGGAAGTAAACATTCTTTAAACTAGAAGTGCAGGGGGGTTACCTAGAGGTGTCTCAAGCAGAACAAGAGACCACTAGCACAGATAAACCAATATCAAATCATCCGAAAAACATCTCTGAAAAAGGTTATAGATGCGTATGTTTAAATGCAAGGAGCATAGTAAATAAGAAAAACGAATTAAATATTATGGTAGAAGATATTGACCCTCACATAATTGGTATAACTGAATCATGGGCCAACATAGATATAACAGATGCTGAATTAGGACTGACAGGATACGTAATGTTTAGGAAAGATCGAATAGGAAGAAGGGGCGGGGGAGTTATTTTATATGTTAAAGAATCTATTCAGGCTTATGAAATAAAACTAGAAAGGGAAGCAGATTGCGATGAAGCTGTTTGGTGCAAAACTGTTTCAGGAAATTCAAAATTAACTGTTGGATTAGTTTACCGAAGTCCAAACATAAACGAAGAGGACAACACAAAAATAAAAAACGCTATAAAGGAAGTTAGTAAAGGGGAATGTATCATAATGGGAGATTTTAACCATGGACACATACAATGGAATTCTCTAGAGAGCACAGGGATTGAGGATCAACAATTTCTATGTTTAATCCAGGATAGCTTTCTTACTCAGCACGTACTAGAACCAACCAGGGGAGAAAATGTATTAGATATAGTTTTGTCATCACAAAAAGAATTAGTGGACAATGTAAAAATATTTGAACCATTGGGTAATAGTGACCATAATCAAATACATTTTGACATCAATGTAAAATCAGAAAGTAAGAATAAGAAAACGTACAAGAGAAACTTCCACAAAGGTAACTACAAAGATATGAGAAAATACTTAGCACAGCTAGATTGGAATAACATGCTGATGAATAAGACTGCAATTGAATGTTGGAATATTCTAAAATATGAAATTGAGAGTATCATTGATAAATTTGTTCCCTTCCGAAAACAAGGAAAACGGTGTAGAAAGAAACACTTGTCAAAAGAGGCAATTAGAAAAATAATGCTAAAACAAACTATGTGGAGGGTTTATAGGCGTACCAGAATGGAAGAAGACTATGCAAAATACAAAGAGGCACTTAATGCAGCTACAACTGAAATCAGACAATCTAAAAGAAGCTATGAGCAAAAACTGGCATGTAACATAAAAACTGACAGCAAGAGTTTTTATGCATATGTCAGAGTAAACAAAACGTACAAGACAAGGTTGGACCTCTAGAAGACAGTGCTGGAAATATAATATCACAGGGGTTTTTAATGGCGGAAGACCTAAATGGTTACTTCAGTTCAGTGTTTACAAAAGAAGATATTAGTTCATTACCAGTTGCTGATGCTAAATTTCAGGGACTAAATCTGACTATTTAGGACCGTTAGTTGTAACTCCAGAATTGGTAGCTAGGAAAATAAAGGCAATGAAGGATAACAAATCACCGGGAGTGGATGGGATTCCTCCAAAATTACTAATGGAAACAGTAGATCAAATCAGTATACCACTTGCAAGAGTATTCAACTTGTCATTAAAAGAGGGAGTTGTTCCGTTTGAATGGAAAGAAGCAAACATCATACCATTATTTAAAAAGGGTTCGAGAAATAAGTCAGAGAATTACAGACCAGTGAGTTTAACGTCAGTGATTTGTAAATTATTAGAAAGGTTAATTAAAGACCATATGGTGGACTTCCTCGTTAAGCATAAATTATTAAATTCATCTCAACATGGATTCCTTAAAGCGAGGTCATGCTTAACAAATGTGTTATGTTTTTTGGAAGAAATCACTAAGTGGATAGACGAGGGATCGCCAGTAGATATTATCTACTTAGATTTTCAGAAAGCTTTTGACAAAGTGCCACATCAAAGATTGCTACTTAAATTAAAAGCCCATGGTATCGGGGATAGCATAACTGACTGGATAGAACAATGGCTGACTGACAGAAGACAACGAGTTGTAGTAGATGGCGAAGTTTCAAATTGGAAATCGGTTTTGAGTGGGGTACCTCAAGGATCAGTATTAGGACCTATATTATTCTTAATTTATATCAATGACTTGGACGACAGTATAACAAGTAACGTACTGAAATTTGCGGACGACACAAAACTGTTTAGAAAGGTTAATACTGATGGTGATAAACAACATTTACAAAACGATCTAGACAGATTAGTGAAATGGTCTGAGAAATGGCAGATGCTGTTCAATTTTGGGAAATGTAAATGCCTACATACAGGACATGGGAACTTGAATGTAAACTATAAAATGGGAGCTACTGTTCTTGGTACTACTGTAAAAGAAAAGGACTTAGGAGTTACAATAAGCGCTGATATGAAAGTTTCAGAGCAGTGTGGTATTGCAGCTTCAAAGGGTAATCAAATTCTTGGATTGATTAGAAGAAACATAACATACAAGGGAAAAAAGTTAATTATACCTCTTTATAAAGCAATAGTTAGACCTCATTTAGAATACTGTATACAAGCATGGAGACCATATCGTAAGAAGGATATAGATACGCTTGAACGCATACAAAGGAGAGCAACTAAAATGATTCCAGAACTTAGAGACCTTAGTTATGAAGAACGCCTGAAAGAATGTGGTTTAACAACTCTAGAGACAAGGAGGTTAAGAGGAGATCAGATTGAAGTTTTTAAGATATTGAATGGGTATGAAAATATTGATAGAAATATGTTTTTCTCACTCAAGAAGGATAGCAGAACTAGAGGACATGAGGTAAAATTAGTAAAGGATCAATGTAGATTGGACATCAGGAAGCACTCGTTCTCACAGAGGACAGTAAATGAATGGAACAAACTGTCTACAAATTGTGTAACTGCTAGCAGCGTGAATATGTTTAAAAACAAGGTTGACACATATATCAGGAGGGCGGGTTATAAGTAGGTGAACATTGTTGGACTCTCGATAAGCCAATGGCTTCCTTGTCCACTTGCCATCTGGGCCTTTGGCTTGGATGGCAAATCTTGTTAAATCTTGTTAAACTGGATGAGTTGAGAAAGACTGCTGACGGAATGTTGTGAAGTTGTGTAGGGTACAAAAATATGACAATGAGACACTTAAATTCGTCGACAGTCGGATCAGTTTAGAACACATAACCACACCCAAGACGCCCCCACCTCTGTTTAGTACCAACACATGTGGAGTAAGGAAGCAACTCTGTATTAGAAATAAGCACTTTTGACCCTCACCTCCTTACTGTTCTAATTATGTCTACTGTACATATGTGCGTGTGTGCGTGCGTGCGTGCGTGCGTGCGTGCGTGCGTGCGTTCGTGCGTGCGTGTCCATGGTTAAAATTACAATCTTACCAGCTGTGGCGTCATCGTGCCCACTTGTTCCCTTGCGTTGTCGCTTACCCCCAGCGCCTGGACGTCGCCTTCTACCAGGGCTGCCTCCTGCCCGTCAGCTCGCCGAGTTATATTCACCTCATCTCCACTGCTATGAACGACGGGTGCCAGGGAGACCGTGGCGATCACGTCTTCATCTCGGGGCTGTGACGATAGTTGACTATGGCGACGGCTGTTGCCATGGAGACCGGACGACTCACCGTCAACCGGAGTCACCTTGGCACAGGTCACAGTAGTGTGAGTTATCCGACATTAATCCGCATACAATACTTATCAAGTGACCTGTGGTTTGCATGATGAATATGATTGTTAGTATTTTTTGTTACTGTGTTATTTCTGTGTCCATAAAGTGAATATATAAATACTATATTAACATGTTGGATCTAGCAAATGATGGGCATGATAACAATTCAGTCGATGACCTTTTGCGGACACCCCCCAAAAAATAGTGTTTATATTAGCTTGCTGAAGCTGGGAAATTAAATATAAAATCGTCCGATACATTGTTAAATAACTCAAGGAGTCATATAAAGCCGCGATGGTTGCTAATGAGAAGTTTATCGTACTACAGTGGAACCCGCTTAACAGCTTCACGAACACCAGAATCAGCCTCTTTGTAGAATCAATTGTTTTTGCTGGGACGAAATCATTCCCTATTCCTGCTGTATTAAAGTGCTCCGAGTAAGAGAATCAAATTACTCAAGCCCGAAGTGAGACAGTCTGGCAAGCGTGGTCCAATGAGTCATCCTACCTGCCCACTGTAGTTGTCGTTGCCGCCGCTCGCGTCGCTGTCATCGTAGTCTGGCGGTATCTCTATCCAGTACACGTTGTCGTGGGGTGTTTCTCGCGACATCTCGTGTGACGAGATCGCTGTAGCACGGAGACACCAGGTATACACACTGGTTGAGTCGTTCACCGAAACTCAGAGAAGGTTATAATGTTGTCTTGAAGTTCCGTCGATTCGAACCATCGAACCAAATGTATAACATATTTATCCTAATAACTTGTACGGACAGAAACGCACGCACGCAATTGTACGATCCATCGTGAAGTGTAGTATTTATGTGACATAAAGTCGTAACCTCTTTTGGCCTAAAGTACTAATCGTCATAGTCCTCGGTAAATATCATGTTTTCTGTCGTGAATAGAAAAGTTGCGTTTGTGGTTATGAAAGCTGAGTGACATTTGATGTCGAATGACATTGCATACTGCAGATGTCAAAATCTTTCAGTGAGACAGCGACCACCGTCATGTCACGTTAATTGCACATTAATTATACATGGCATGCGAGACCGACACATCGTGATCACAGCGGTGATGTTGGTGTGGAACAAGAATGGTTTCTGGCAGAAGCCATGCCCAACATTTCAATGACAGTGGCTTTCGAGATATCAAAGAATGGCTTTTGAGATATCAAAGAATTTAAAATTCGTTCCGATTGAGTAGTGGAGATGATGGTTAGCCACAGCAACAACAACAACAGCAACAACACAACAGTCAGATTCCAAATGAAGCGACGGTATTCCTGTACTTTGAACTCAACGCATGGTTTGGCGAACGTTGGTAAGTCGGGGTGTCTACCTTGCAGACAATGAGTACCGGTGATGACGATTTTCTTGATGCCAAAAAATGTTGTTAGCGTATTCTGTGATTGCTACGCACAGAGAAACGTGCCCAGTTGTGTACAGGGTTCTCACATGTGCACGAACCTTCGGTACACCAACAACAGTTTGTGAAGCGAGCTTCCCAAGACTTCCCCACGCACTTACACCTTACAGCATGTCACTGCTACAGTAACGCCTCAGCCTCAGTCATTTCAAACAGAACCATGCGTTTGTGAACTAATTTAAGCAACGGAACTTTCCCTGTACACTGTCGTGCAAGCTGTAAGACTTTTAATTCCACGTGCGCATAATTCCTGGAAGTTGTTCGTCAACCAATACGTGAAATAAAGGGTGCACGTAATGATTTCGCTGTTTTGCTATTGCATTGACAATACACACTATGTTATGTTTTTAACGTTGCCAATTGTTGCTCTGATGGATATGACTATTCTGGTGGATATTAGAGCATATATATATATATATATATATATATATATATATATATATATATATATATATATATATATATATATATATATATATATATATATATATATATATATATATCATACAACACCGCAAAACACTTTAGCTATTTTATAGAAACGTAATCCTGCATTATCATATTAATTGCAGAAGCCGTACGGTTAAACCAGTCTTGTCAACACACCACAGACTCGGAAGTGGAGAAGGTGATGAAGGACTGGCTGAGGTACGCCAAGGATCGTGATTGAGGTCGGATGAGGAGGACATTGGCCAAAACTCATACAGCCAGTCCTGAGAGGAGAGCGCTGATGAAGATTAAAATCAGTGTTAGATCAATGTAACATTGCAAGTCTAGGCCATGGGGGGGCTATTTTGGGGGTAAGTGTAGTTACCACAGTTCACTGAGAGTGCCTACCACCTAATTATGTGTGATCTACGTAGAGATTTATGGTTGTATTTTGTCAAAGTATTTGAAAGATCTGCATGAAAGTAGCTTTGCCTTATATAATTATTATGGATGGGCGTATTAATTATGCCATGGGGTTTTCTCGACTATAGTGATGGACAAATGTGGTTGTCTTTGTCAACATTTGGAAAGCCTGGATAAATACATATTTTAATTATATTAATATGCTCTTATGGGTTGGGGTAAATATGCCATGTTTCTCATTTATTTTGTTCACAATAAATTATAATGATCTGGATAAAACTATATCATAGTATTACGTTGCATTGCATGGAGGTGTCTGCAGTGCCACTGAATTAACCGTGATCTGTTCATGGGTAATATTTTCAGAGGAAATTGTTTTTCATGTTCCAACGATCTCATGCGTGAATGTGTGTCATGCCATGTTTTACAGGTCAATATTAATAAACATTTACTAACAACCAAAACCAATGTTTTCATTATACGCACGTTGCCTTTATACAATGTAACCGATATTCAGTGTATCAGCGTACGCACGCATGCACGCACGCACGCACTCACGCACACACATAATAAGCATACATTGGCCCAACAAAACACACCCATGGAATAAATATGCATTAGTCCAATGAAAATACAATCATATTGGCCCCACGTTAGCCCAACGTTGGCCCAATGAAAACACGTGTAATAACCACATTGGCCCAACGGAAGTGTAGTACAAACTCGCGTTGGCCCAACGTTATGTCAACCAATTGGGCCAACGTAGGGCCGATGAGCAAACTGACGTTGGCCCACCGTGGGTAGCCAACGTTGGGCCAACGCCAAATACTCACGTTGACCCAACGTATGCCTGCTATCTGGGAACTTTGGTGTCCCTCCATGCCCAACCTTCTGCTTACGACAGGACTGGTGTCGAGCGCTGCAGACACTTGATGCAGAATTGGGGGTCTAGCCAGGAAGCCAACATTGAATGTGACTCTGGAGAGGAACTCCCTTCTGCAGTGCAGACGACTTGGCAGTGTACAACTCCTGTGCCAGAGCCTGTGTGCTGCAGTAGCGGGTGAAAGTGTAGCGACACAAGAAGAAGGACATACCCGTCAAACGTCGTGACAGCGCCGTACAACACTTACTTGTAGAGACCAGAATCTTTGTCGACGGTGTGTAGTCCACTGAATTCAGTGTCGTGACACCACTCGTACTTGCGAACACTGTCCTGGAACTTGTCCTGTCAGTGTGCAGCGAGCGTGCATGCAAATTGTATGATGCGTCGCTACCGTATTCTCCAATTACACGACATTAAATATGTAGCGCATTGACATTACAGCGTTGAGTACGCGTTTATATGCCAACTACAGATAATGGCATCCATTTACGCGACCGAACACAAAGGGAATATCGACATTTGTCATCTGTTTCTGACAGTAGCTGTTCACTAGCATCGTACTGCGATTGGACGATTCTGTTGGTAGGGGAGACTGGGGCTATTTGTAACAATTTTTAGCTAGTCACTTTTTGTAAAAAGTGTGTTAGAAGCATTATTTCTGTCAACGTATACATTAAATGTATTATTGTTTTGACAAAATGTGCCATGCCAATGATATTCCGTATTGTAGCTTTTAGATATGTGAAGTTTCCCAGGCGTGGTCGACTGTAACAAGTAGCCCCGTAAGCGGGGCAAGTTGTTAAACCATACTGAGCATGTTGTGACAGCAAAGGACGTGTGGATCGCAAAGCAAGTGTACTGTTATTGCATTAATTGGATTATACACATCTATGCATCTTATACACAGTGTGCATAACAATGTAGATGTTCACAACTTCGTAAATTAAGCTTTTCATTTTTAGTCACCAAAGGACACTCATTCCCCGAACTGTTAGGTAACAAACAATTATGAATGGAAAATAAATTATTGAATGGAGTATGAAATAGTGAATGGCAATATGTATATGCATTGCGACTTCTACTTGACTGAATGATACGCACTCACGCACACGCCCACGAACATTCACATTTCAATGTAATGTGCATTATTTATTAATTGCTCAAATAGGGTTGTGCCATAAAAACTGTACAAGATGTAACAAGATTGTAATCCAAGGCAAAACACCCAGACGGCAAGTAGATAAGGAAGCCATTGGCTTATCGAGAGTCCAAAAATTTTTCATCTATGTGTATCCCACCCTTCCGAGATATTTTTTATTTTGTTTGATGCTGCTGGCATTTAACAATATTGTTTGTAAACCAATACCCTGGGCTTCACAAGTGAAATAAAGCGATTTGTTCTTTCAGTCATTGTCAGCAAACAACTCACTGGCTGAGCCATCGGGGCAAGCCGCCCGAGCGTTGTTACAGTTGTAACAATTTGCCCCCCCAAAAAAAATTTTTTTTTACAGTTGAACGCACTTAGATAATAACAAATCCTGGATTTCAGTTTAACTTCTATTTGGCATAACCCCTTATACTATATAATATATCCACACCACGTTAACTTCGTATTCTGAACTCCCGATGTTTGGACAGTGTGTCTGCTGGTGGACATCCCACCAACTACTGTCGATGGTATCGCTATATGTGCTATTTTCGTAAAACGACTCTGCAACAACTTGCCCCTGTATACAACTAGCCCGGGTCTCTCCTATCGTCCTGCGTTCAATTCATGGCTCCGTGATCGAAATATTCCAGCTAATACTACAACTTAACCCCAATCACGGTTTATTACTACTAATAACACAATTATTATATAGTGCACTATCCAAAGTAATTGTTGTGTGGCGCTGTGCAATGGCGTATACATCAAATCGTCATAAAAAGTAATCTAGACATCTGCAATTATTATGAGTAACATGCATTGTCGATGTAAATAGCTAAACACACAAATAAAGCTACAAAACAATTATTATGAGTAACATGCATTGTCGATGTAAATAGCTAAACACACAAATAAAGCTACAAAACAATTATTATGAGTAACATGTATTGTCGATGTAAATAGCTAAACACACAAATAAAGATACAAAACAATTATTATGAGTAACATGTATTGTCGATGTAAATAGCTAAACACACAAATAAAGCTAAAAAACAATTAATGCAGATTACATTGATAAATAATAATAATTGCATGTTAAAATAGACTAAAATTATATAATAATCCTAAAATAAGTTTAGGCAAGGCTAGATTAAATCAGATGTCCAAATTCGTGTTTTAGCTTCTTATGGCCCTTTCTGTGGATGTAACAAAAGTAAAGACCACGAAACCGTGTGTGTAATTCTATTTAATTACTGACAGACAACATCAATTATATCATTGTTATATACATCTATAAAGTACAGCATGAAGGCAGATAAAATTATAATCGACAAATACATTATTGAAACCACATTGGTATGCCAACAAAATATATAATAACACTAATGTTGAGATTTAACAAATGTTGATTGACTTTGCGTTTACACGCACATGAAACGTCACACCTGCAAAATAATTACACAGATCAAAAACCATACCTACAATCTGCTAAATTTTATTTTATTCGTGTAAACTGTCGTTTGATTTCTTGCACTGATGAACATTTAGTACAACACTGTCGTTGCAACAGGCAATTATTCCCTACACATGCACCCTGTCGAAGGAAAAGTTTACAAGCCCACAATAGCCCATTCATGATAACATAGATTAAGTACATTCAGTTTGTGCACATTATCTATGCCTTGCTGCGTGAAACACACATGTATACATTGTACAGGTTAACGTCATTAATGAAGGTCCATATTCCCAACACCAAACATATATTCTGCACCATACAGTCGCATTCAATCTAAATAACCAAATAAAATATACCTTTCCTCAATGCAATTGCAATACGTAACAAGAGACAGGCCAATCTTCAACACTTAGCGCCCAGAACCTCAAACTCTGCTCATATGTTTCCCTTTGCTGACTAGTATCCATCGTGGTCGACACGGGTGCCGACTAAATCATTTATTTTCTTATTAGCTACGAAAACGACAAACTAAAATGTGAACCTTCTGGGTGTAGAGCAGTATTATTTACACAGATCTATGGCAGGCATTTCACAGCAACATCGTGAAGCAGTTACTGTTTCAAAATACATGCATTGACATTTTCACTGTGCCTGTGCCACTTCACCAGTTGAGCAGTGCTAATAACAACAGATAGTTGTGTAGACAATGCAACCTACTTGTCCATGACCAAAGTATCAGTCAGGAGCTGTCAAGTCCCTGTGTGCTGTCACCCTCTACCAAGACCGGACCCATGAGCCATAGCACACATCAATGACAATGATCTCTGAGACATAACTGTTCACAACAGTGACGGCATACTGACTGACACAATTCCATTCAAGCAAACTGTGATGAACTATGTGCTGACATTCTTCTTAGCTAGAAGCCCTGGTCACCTGTGTCACAATAAAGTTACTTAGTGTAACTGTTTTGTCTCTAGGCAAAATTATGTTCAAAACATTGCCTGATGCATCAAAGAAAAATCTGCTTACATTAGATACAACAATTTTTATAACTTAATCCCACACTGGGACCTAATTTCAGACACAATTTTTATAACTATAATTTCGCTGAAGCTGTAGGCTGCATTTCACAATACAATATTCAAGAACTTTTCTGATTCACTGACTTAAAATCGTAGCATCATGGGTCTGACACTTGGAACCATTTAGCTCTCCGTGTCTCCAACTGAGAGAGCGTCGGCCGTCATGAAGTTCTTCAACAGAGTCTGTATCTCCTCAACGAGCGGCTCAACGTATTTCTGGTAGCCTGCCTCAGTGAGGTGCAAGAAGTCGTACATGTCGTGGTGGTTGATTGAGCCGTCATGCACATTCACAAACAGATGCGGATCGAAGTAGAGGAACTGTGCGTTGGGCATTGTGGGAATTTTCTCATTCAGCAGGTCGTTGATTTCAGTGAACTTCTCTCGCAGTGGATTGTGGTACTGACCTCGAGGTAGGATGCTCTGGAAACAGAATCCAATGACAACATTTACTAACTAGAGAACATTTAATGTTTGGTGATCTCCAAGCGGGATATCTACCCAGTTCATCTGCATCTTGGGAAATCTTGAGGAGAACACGGAATTGAATTTGGTGGATTGGATATTTGTCTAAAGCGTGGAACATTGATCAGATAAGTAGTATTATTACGTGTATATTAAACATAGACTTGCAAGCAGGGTTAAAAAAATCATGATTTTTTTTATTTATTTGATTTTTTTAAATCTGGTATATATTTATATATATATATATTTATAAACTCTTTCAAACACGTTCTATTCAAATCGATTTGGGTACTTGTCTTAACAGAGGGTACTTGATTTTTGCTTATATAAAGACATTAGGCAATGTCCACAAGGCCTCACCCCCTATGGTTACATAATCTGTCTTGGAAAGAAAACATGCTGTGTGTCTGTGGCTGTAGCAGTGCTAATTATTCGTGGGCAGAGGTTCAGGCAGATGATTTTCATTTCATGTGTGGGGGTGTAAGACAGTGAAATGTCTGCAGGAGCAGGTAAATGAGTTAAGACATATGATGCTGATGATGACAGGGCAGGGTGAGAAGGATGGGAGCAGAGGTGATGTGACCGAGGCGAGTGAATGTGAGGGAGAAAGCTGGTAAGAAGAAAGATGGAAAAAGGAAGAGTGTGCAACAAAAGGAAGATAACCGGGTGAGTGAAGAGGGATTGTCAGGTGGTAAGATGGTTGAGAATAACAAGAGCAGAGAAAAGGAGAAGACTGTGGATCAGAAGAAAGATGACAGGAGGCAGAGTATGCAACAAAAGAAAGGTAAACGGGTAAGTGGAGAGGGATTGCAAGGTGGTAAGACAGTAGAGGTGAATGACAGAAGAGAAAGGGGGCATAGCGTGCGGCAGGAAAACAGCTTTGCTGACGTAGTATCACAGTGGAAGATGAGGAAAGCCTGGATATTTATGGGGGTTTCTATCATTAGGAAAGTGAATAAAATTGTAAACAAAGGAGATCACATAACTGTCTGTCTAACAAGGGCAAAAATAGAGGATGTAGCAGAGAAGGCAGGACAGGGCACGGGAGGTGTTGTTTTCGTGCATGTGGGAACGAACAATGCCGAGAAGTAGGGCACGTCGGCCATCATTGGTAAGTACAGTAAACATGGCCATATACAATGGGAATCATTAGAGAGTGCTGGGGGTGATGACCATCAGTTTCTACTTCTAACACAGAATTGTTTCCTTACTCAACATGTCTTGGAACCAACCAGAGGTGGGAATGTGTTAGATTTAATTTTGTCTTCTCAAAATGAATTAGTTGACAATGTTAAAGTACACGAACCTTTGGGTTCAAGTGACCATAACCAAATCCATTTTAATATAAAAGTAAAAACAGGGAATACATATAAAAAACAATGGAGGAGGAACTTCATTCAACAAAGGCAAATATAAAGAGATGAGAACATATTTAGCAAATATAGATTGGGATAACTTGCTGAAGAACAAGACGGCAACAGAATGCTGGACTTGTTTTAAATATGAGATTGAGGGCATTACTGAGAAATTTGTTCCATTAAGAAAACAAAGGAAAAGGTCCAGGAATAAACACCTGTCTAAAGAGGCTATTAGAAAAATTGCTCACAAACAAATGCTGTGGGGGGTCTATAAACACACTGGAAATGTAGAAGACTACACAAACTACAAAGAGGCACTAGCTACAACTGAAATTAGAAAATCCAAAAGAACCTTTGAAAAAAAATGTACAGGTAATAAACGGGTTTCAAATGGCAGAGGTCCTGAATGAGTATTTCAGCTCAGTTTTTACCACAGAAGATATCAACTCACTTCCAGTTCCAGTTGCTAAATGTGAGGGCGATAAATCAGATCATTTAGGGCAGTTATTTGTAACTCCTGAAATGATAGCAAAGAAAATTAAGAAGATGAAAGATAATAAATCACCTGGAGTTGATGGGATACCTCCAAAACTGCTTAAGGAAATTGTTGAGCAAATTAGTACACTACTTGCAAATGTGTTTAATTTGTCACTAGAAGAAGGAATAGTTCCTTCAGAATGGAAAGAAGCAAACATTACGCCACTATTTAAAAAGGGATCGAGGAAGAAGCCAGTGAGTTTAACATCAGTTGTATGTAAATTACTCGAAACATTAATTAGAGACCACATGGTTGAATTCCTTGTAAAACATAAATTAATAAATACATCTCAACATGGGTTCCTAAAAGCAAGATCATGTCTAACTAATCTCTTATGTTTTTTTGAAGAAATTACAAAGTGGGTAGATGACGGGTCACCAGTGGATGTTGTCTACTTAGATTTTCAGAAAGCTTTTGATAAAGTGCCTCATCAAAGATTGTTACTTAAACTAAAAGCTCATGGCATAGGTAATGATGTAGTCAACTGGATAGAACAGTGGCTTACACACAGAAAACAGAGAGTAATAGTAGATGGTGAGATTTCAAACTGGAAATCTGTTTTGAGTGGGGTACCACAGGGATCAGTATTAGGCCCTATACTATTTTTAATATACATAAATTATTTGGAAAATAACATATCTAGCAAAGTACTGAAATTTGCAGAAGACACAAAAGTATTCAGAAAGGTTAGTAATGAAACAGATAAACAAAGTTTACAGGATGATCTAGATAACTTAGTTAAATGGTCAGAAAAATGGCAAATGCTATTCAATTTTGGGAAGTGTAAATGCATACACATAGGACTTGGAAACATGGACAAAGAATATAAAGCTGTACTAGGTAGAACCACACAAGAAAAGGACTTAGGTATAACATTTAGTGCTGACATGAAAGTTTCAGAGCAATGTGCTTGGAAAGGAAATCAAATTCTAGGAATAATTAGGAGAACTAGCACATATAAAGAGAAACAGCTAATTGTACCCCTGTACAAAGCAATAGTTAGACCACATTTGGAATATTGTATACAAGATTGGATACCGTATCGTAAGAAGGACATAGACAAGCTAGAAGGAATACAACGAAGAGCAACTAAAATTAATCCATAATTGACAGACCTTAGTTACGAAAGCCGCTTATTACAACGTGGTTTGACAACACTAGAGACCAGGACACTAAGAGGAGACAAAATAGAAGTGTTTAAAATAGTGAACTGTTATGAGGATGTTGATAGGAATATGTTCTTCAAACTTAAAGAAGGCAGCAGAACCAGAGGACACAAAGCAGCATTAGCTAAGGAACAGTGTAGGTTGGACATGAGAAAGTACTCTTTCTCACAGAGGGTGATAAATGAATGGAACAAACTGCCAAATGATTGTGTTAATGCTAGTAGTGTGAACATGTTTAAAAGTAGAATTGACAGATATCTGATAAGGGCGGGCTATACATAGATGATAAAATTGTTGGACTCTCGATAAGCCAATGGCTTCCTTGTCCACTTGCCATCTGGAACTTGTTTGGGATGGCAATCTGGTTAAATTCCAAGAATATTTCAACGTTTAATGTCAACGTTTAATGTCAACGTTTAATGTCAACGTTTAATGTCATGCTATTGCACTGACTCACTATTAAAAATAGTAGTACCACAATCCACTTATACTGTAGTACCACAATCCACTTATACTGTAGTACCACAATCCACTTATACTGTAGTACCACAATCCACCTATACTGTTTCATGCCAAACTATTTTATCTGCTCCAAACCAAAATTCTGGATAAACTCTGACATGTTTCTCTCCAAGAAAGCAATTGTCATTTAACTTTGTTTGTGGAGATGTGGAGAAGTAGAATGTTCTTATTCATGGCTTGTAGCACTGGATAGAGCTGTGTGTGCATGCGTGTGTGTGCGCGCACGCATGCATGTGTGTACGAGTGTATGCCTATTTAATATTATTTGCAATACAATGTAACCAGCAGGGTTGGTTCAAGTGTAATTGGCTTTAGAATAATAATATTTATTTTATATATAATTTTTATATAGCGCCCCATCCAATACAGTTCACAGCGCTTTACAAAAAATACATTAAAAATAACATGTTGGAATAAAAACAATACTTGTTATATCATAGATAATATATATATAATAAAAAAAACGTGTCTAGAATGAGCAGCAGTGGTTTTATAAAACAAAATAGCTGTACTAATATACTAATGATATGTTTTTTTTATATCAGACTATCAATCAGTACGTCCACATAAAAATAATAAATACATAGATTAAAAACAGTATATTTAAAAATTATACAAAGCAAAGATCTATTGATGTACAAGTACATGTCATTAATTGCAATGTTCTGTATAATGGGATTTAGTGACTTGTCAATCCTAGTCATTAAGCTATATACAGCCTTTCTGATGACACATTTACATCAGTTGTCATTAGCGAGCATATAGCTAGCGCTACATCACATAGGCAGTCTGTTCAATATCCTGTAGAAGTTGTTATAAGCAACAACAAATTCCTAAAAATTTGCTTTTCTACAATTTACCCATCAAGCACACATGTAAATATTACTGAAACATGCAGTAAATAGCTTATTTGTTATAGCAGTAGAACAAAAGTGGAATTCATGTTACTCTTAGCATACAGAAGTCTCACTTTGGCTTGAATGTCAGCCTCGTTCAATAAGTTGTTACAAATGACATGTCCAAGATATCCATGTGAGGTGACAAAGTTTAACTTCTTTCCTCCTAAGGTTATTTCCCTAGAAAGATTTGCATTTCTTGAGTCCATGACCAGGGATTTAACAGCATTAAATATCATGAAATCATGAGCACTACGTACCAGGACCATGATCATTGCTTGCGGCTGTTTCTCGATGATGGTGGAGACTATAGCTAGGAGTCCGTCGACCACTTGCTGCACAGTGTGGCCATGATTATTGGTTCCGGCCTGCACTACAATGACCTGGGACAAAACATAGTCAATTACTAACTGGTCAATACTCCTATTACCTACTGGTAGTCATTGAAATGGTAAAAGTTGCACACTGGTTTAAAATAACTTTTTAACTTATTTCAATAAAGTTCCAATTCCATATAACAATAATGAGGTGTACTTTAATCAGCAGAACCCCACCTAATACCCACCCTGATATCAAGACTACCTCAGAAATCTGATCACTTTTTACAAGTCCCTAAAATACGGATATTAATACTGAACTGCCAACAAACAATCTAGGATGTTTGAAAAGTGGGCCAATGGCCCATCCAGGTTGTAAAAGGGTGCCATTTTTGGACAACATTGCATCAATGGTGTGGCATGCCAGTGATTGGTTGCAGATCAATTACAGTACAAGTAGAACCCCTCCAAGCAGCCACCCCTCGAAAAAGGCCATTCGATCACAGCCTTTTTTGCCATCTGTAGATGATACTTTATCTCAGTCTCTCTTTAGAGGGGTTCTACTGTATATATGAAACATTTTACAAAAGCTCCTTAGTCTTGCAACAGGAAAACAACACAAACTCTATCCAAATGGTCTTACATGACATCTGTGTGAATTATATCAGGTTCTGGTTGCCTTTAATCATGCAACTCTTATCAATCCAAAGCCATATATACCAGCATGAGTCCCAACATAGCACTTGAATAATAATATAAATTAATTCAAATTATATTCAACATCGTTGTTTGTAACCATTGTGAGTAAATTAGTTACAAATGTCACTATCGTTGTTTGTCATCACTGTGAGTAAAGAGTTGTAAAATATCATCTGAAATTAAATGTAAAATTATTGAACTAATTTTATATCCATGGTGAAAAGCATAAAATATAACTAATTAAACGTGCAAAGAAATTCAATTATACTGATTGGGACAAGTTTTGATATACTAAAGAGAATTTGCCGTTTGACCCAAAAAAATGACGAAACCAAGAGAAGAAATTGTTAACAAAATTGTTTGTTGAGTTTTTGATCGTTGTTTCATCGTATTTTCGACATGCACTTTTCCAACGCGACTACTTTTTGGTGACCCCACCTAGCGGATCATTTCATGCCTAGCAGACTGGCGTGGAATCAATCGATAATGGCAGAGATACATCGACTGGAATAACAATCTTTTGTTTGCTGTGGAGTCGGCTATTCTGCACAAAATTACAGGATAGCTCCAAAACAGTCGAACAAGTGGAGGGATATTCCCGTCAATTAATGTAGAATTACCCTTTGGGCATACTCATGCAATATGATTGCACCAGTTTTTAAAATATTGTGTCAATTGTGTGTTGTTATTTTGATTAAAAATATTACTATATTACTCTACTTGATAAGCTATATCAAATCAATGGTTCACATAAAATAACACAGTCTAACATCATTGGTATACAAATACAGAAACAAATTACTCTTCATTCACCAAACTGTTGTCATAGCTTTATTTTAATTAAGTTTATCCCATCTAGCTGGACCATGCTGTTATGAAGACTGGATCAGCAAGTATCCGAATTTGTGTGTGTGCATGCATGCATGCGTGTGTGTGCACATACACACACACATACATATATTGTGGATTTGGTATATGGAATATGTTGGGACTTGGCCAATTGTTCCATACATCCAATGTTCCTTATATACCCCGGTATGATGGGGGGAGATGGGGAGTCCACAGTGAGAAGCCACTGTAAACAGGTTTTTTTAAATACTGTAAAAATATAACTTGTTCAGTATTCCAGCAAATGATACAATTGCATATTGTGGATCACCAAACTGTCAGATGGATTACAGGAACCTCTATCTTGGTATTCCCTATAGGCTCTACAATATGTGAGCTTGAAAGTCTACCCCTGACTGGTGTGTATGTTAGTACTGACTTTTGGACTGAAGTTGTCGAGCTCCCCATTCTGAAGTCTCCACAGTACATGTTGTGTTTGGTCTCCACCGATGCCAAAGTTGAGACTGTGCAGTGGAACAAAGAACTTCTGCCAGACCTGCAAATACAAGTCATTATCAATCAGCGCCACCAGTACATGTCCAAATCATGGCATGAAATCAAATTTAAAAAGCTTCTGTCATTTGAGGCTGCTATCTACAGTGTACATGAAATTTCAATATATTACAGCTGTATACAGCAATGGCTGTGCAAAATATCCGTTAGGAGGAAGAAGAACATGGGGATCTTGCTGACGACGTAAATGAGAGAATAGCTTTTGGGGGCATAGCATTTTTTTAAAGAACAATTGTAGTGTCTGGCATTAATCCACATGGGTTTAAAAACCTAGTTTGAGTTTCCCAGAATCTTTCAGTATTTATTTTTGGAATCTAAGTGCTAATATAATATCAGCTGGATACATATAAATTACAGGATACATATTAATTATATAGTAAAGATGCTATTTCAGAATTAACACAATTTAACAAGCCTGATGTGTAAATCAAAAGCTCTTGATGCCTATTTGGATCATTCAACATTAATTATTGTCCATGGCCATAAAGTAACTGTTAAAGCAGCTTGGGTGGCTAACGCGTCAGTTAATTTTTTCTTCTTCATAACATGCTAGGAAATACTGAACTGAACTTCGACACCACAAATAATCACCTGGCACTAACGTAACATTTCACCAATCCATCCTTTAAAAAAACAGTCCTTTTGGAAATCCCCGACTTTTTTAAACACTGATGTTTCCACAGTAACGATCATGTGTGCTTCGATTTTTGAACATGCATAAATTCATTCACCGTGAACATATCGTATGGTTACTTTGATTCCAGTACACATCAGTATTATATCTAACTAAATCATGTTCTTAAACGGGCAAATATCAGCCGTAATGTAGTTTATTGTGCCTTTGAAGCAATAACGGAAACAGAGAGTAGATGTGACATGGCCAGACAATGGGCCAATCAAAATGATCGTAAACACTCCCTGCCACGTGTTTGTCAGACAGCTGGTGTAATCTGACATTGTAAATGACAACACGTTACAAATACAGATTCAAGGGCCATTGTGGCAGCAAAGTAAGAAGACATATCAATATTAGAAATAGCTGTTATGTTGTGTCAACAATACGTAAAGAGCCAGTGAAAAAAACGTCACATTTTAAGCATGTTACGAATGATATTGACATTTCTGAAATCATTAACAACAATAAAACGTTACCTATTTAATTTTTTTAAATACAACACTTACAATATTGAAATGCGACATTTGAAATGAACTTATTCATGATGAAAATTACATGGTATCATGGTAGAAGGGTTGTCTAAAGATGTATGTGTAACTTTTGGCTGTCATTAAAAATTCTGCTAAAATATTCCTGTTCCTGTAGCTGCTGTTTATATTAACCAAAATAGTTTGTTGGATCATCAGTGACAGTCATACTTATATAGATGTAATTTATTTGTTTGGGGTTTTCTCAAAATTACATAAAATGGAATTTTGTGGGTATTTTTTCATATACACAAAAATGTTTTTTAAATCATGAAACGTCACCAAATAAAGGAAAAAACTCTAAGTTTGATTAATCTGGAGTATTATTTAGTATTTCAACTACAAGTTGTGAAGAAATGGTTTATCTTAAAAACTTCAACTGAAACTGCTCAATTCAAAACAGGCATAGAACAGCCACCTGAGCTATCTTAAATGAGTTCCTTTTGGTATAATTTGCCTGATATGACAAGTCCAAGATCTGGCCACCAATTGCACAAAACATGCAAACAATATTTAATGAACCTTGCTACTATTTGTGACATTTCTTATCTGGTGGCATCGTGTTTGGAAAATGGCTGCATAAATTCATGATCCTACCAAAACGAAGAAATTACATCACTCACCAGCCAAACAGTTTTTCATAGGTATAACTTGAGAGCTGCCACGGATGTGGCACAACATCAACTCAGTGACCAGCCAAATTTTTAAATGTTGTTATTGGTAACAAGTGATAGTGTACAGTAGTTCCAATTTTCCAACAGTATTAAACTCAACAAAAAACGACTAGTTAAATACTCACGTTTGTCAGGGAAAGCTGCAGGATGATAGAATCACCAACAAAAAGGACCTCTGGCTCCCTCTCCTTCGTCCTCGCAAGAAACCGATTGTGCTGCAAATCAGGCATGGGTTAATTTCAATTGTTAATTGAATTAACTCAATTAAGTTAATTTTCCAGAAAGGCTAATTCAATTTAATTAACAAATTCCCAATTAACTCTCAATTAAGTGCTCATTTAACAGCTGATATTACTGGATACTTCACAGTGAGGTGTTTCCATACGACTTGCAGTCACTACTCCAGCTCAGGTTGAGGCCTATTGAGTGGGAGAATAATAACACAGAGCACAAATGCACTGTGCCAAGTGGGGTGGGCTGGTCATTCAGGCACTGTGCAGTGAAGTGTATGCATCTATAATTTCTTTGTGTGTACATATAACAGTTTATGGCGAGATATAGGGAAAGGTAATATAGCTTCAGTTTGGGATCTTTTTACAGTGCCAACTTAAATAAAAAAAACATGCCAGTTCTAATGATGCATAAAAGATAGTGTGTATATATTTAAATGCTAGTGTGTAAAGGGAAAACCTAAAGATTTAGTATAAAAGATTGCATAAATAACAACTTGGTGCATAGAAATTATGTATGTAGTTGCCGGGTTTGGTTAATTTGGTGGTTGAATATAGGAGGACACCACACACCCTGCGAATCTTCAGCCACAACTTTTCAACCCTTTCAGAATTTTTTTTATTGTTTAACACGTATATACAACTTTTAAGATATGATCTTGTGATTTTAGAATTGTTTTAAATGCGTAAACATTTCTATCAACACGATTTAATTGTTAATTGAATGAAAATTAATTGATAATTTAACTGAAGGATTTTAGGAGGTTAATTTAATTGACCTGAGAAATGTGGGAGATTAATTTAATTTAATAATTTCTGAGTTAATTGTAGTTTAATTAACTTGTTAAGTTAATTGCCCCATGCATGCTGCAAATAAACACAACTGATTTGAAAGATATTAAAAGTTTAAAACCCCCCTCAGTTGATTTAGCCCATTGTAAATCAGGTTCAATGATGTTCAAATATGTAATGTGTCAATAGTTTAAATATTATGAGCATATGCTTTAACAAAAGATTGTGTACTTTTATCAAAATCATCATCAGAATTGATTTTGATTGTTAGATCAGGTAACTTGCGAAGAGTTGCATGTCATAGTGTATATATGCAACGTTTGCCATTTTCACCAATGTTTTTATCGGATCTGGTCAAAAATGATTTATTAGTTTGTCATCAACAATAAATAACTCATTTGCACAAACGAACTTGCATGTCTTGTGATCTTGACGTTCATTCATTCTTAGGTGTCAAGAAATTTATAGGGCACTTTTCTAGAAATCCAGACCCACCTCAATTTTGTAATTTTTAACGTGCTATATGTACATCAAGACCCTTTACGTTTGATTAGTTGGTTTACAGATTTTCTTTAAGGCGTGACCCTGGTGGGAGTTTTTTTTTATTTATTTCTTAACCTACATTGTTGAAACTTTCAGATATTATCAATGGTAGAAAAGTAGACTTTCTGATGATTCATCAAGGCGTTGCTATGGAAACGGCAGCCATCTTGGATTTTGTGTGCTCTTCTTGGGAACACGATATCTTTGTAGGGGATTGTCCAAATTCAATCAATATTTGCATGCTGTTACCTGAGAGTATTCCACAGGGGAGACAAAGATATTTTGTCTATGTATAAACATTTTTTTTATAATAATGTTAATATTTTATACCCGGAAAACGTCAATGACTACATACATTCATGTGCCATAATTGTCCCAAAGAAAACTCATGCCTCCCCTGCAGCTTACTCTCAACATGTATTGTGTCAAATTTCAAGTCATTACATTGAAAAACAACCAAGATATTGCAAAACTAAATAATGATTTATTTTAGAAACACAAATCACAGAAAAACGTTTTCAAAGTTGGTACATATTTATCAAAACATTTCATTGCCCGATACTGCCTGTAAGTCAGCAGAACTTTGCATTGAAGTTGAACACCAAACACTGTCAAATAGCATATAATAACAGTCATACTAATGCACATCAACCTGAATATTCTTACTACTAAGCAACTATGAATGTGAAAAAATTTGTAAATATTTCTGAAAAATGTACTGTACAGTCCATGCATCTCTTTGATCATTTCACGTCCAAAATTCATCAAGTGTTGCTGCCCTCCTTCTCTTTCTTGTGCGCCTTGTTTGTTTCGTGCTCTGTTTAGCCGGGCGAAGCGACTTCTTGAGGCGCAGCTTGTTAGCTTTAATGTTCAAAGCCCAACTCCTTCAACAAGCGTTTTTACCCAAACTTCTTCTTCGTTGCTGAAGTCGGTGTGTCATGCATCGCTTGTGTTGTTGATGATGTCGCTTGTGTTGTTGATGGTGTCGCTTGCGTTGTTGATGGTGTCGCTTGTGTTGTTGATGGTGTCGCTTGTGTTGTTGATGGTGTCGCTTGTGATGTTGATGGCATCGCTTGTGACGTTGATGGCTGTTGTTCGTCATCACGAACTGGCAACTGTAATGAAACAAACAAAACGTTTTAGAGAGTACTAAACAAATCCTTTGATTAATAAATGTTCACTTGCCATTAAAAATATTGAATATGTGTGTGTTCATCATCAAAGTGAAAACAAATATTTTACTACATGTCCATGTTTTAGAGTATAATTATTCAACATGTCCTGTAATTGATAAATTATCAATTGCCAATAACACTGAAGTGTGTAATTGTCATCAAAGTATTGAAAAACCCAGACCACCCCCCACAATGTAATGCAACATCTGAATTGCTTGAAACATGATATTATGTCAACATCCCGATATACCTACAAATGGATCTCAAGAAAATAAATATAATTGTATTTAAAGACAACATTAATATATACCTCTTTAACACAATCGGATGTTGTATCGCTCGATGTGTGCTGGATCTGTTCAACATCATCAACATAAGAAGTTTCCTTTGTCTTGGACATCGTCATAGTGGTCAAAATCTGTGTATTTTCATTGGCATTTTGCAGTTGATTTCTCTTTGATCCACGTGCCAGTTGAAGGTGTTTGAGCCTCTTTTGTTTTCCAAGACCGTACGCTTCCTTTGATTTCCGTTTTCGATACGGCATATTCATGTTTTCGTCGATAAATTACAAAAAAGTATGCAGAGAATGATCGATCACTTTAGACATAAACAAGATGCCGGAAGCTGTGGGGGGGGCGGTTGGAGAGCCAATTGACTCAATGAGTAAGCACAACGTGATACTACCAGGCCAATCTGCGTCGGAATAGTAATTTATCATATAGTCGGGATTGCTCGGAAATCTTCAGAGCTGTTATAAATTGGTTTCTACCATGATGCACAGCGAAAACCGGTGTTTCCAATGGTGTGTGCCATGTTGGAATCTGTTTACAATGACAGCGTGTATTCGACGTCCGAACAAGCCGATATTTTATGATTATGTACGCTCCGTTTAGCAAAAACAGACAATTGGGGCATGCTACTAAAATGACATTTTGTTACAGAAAGAATTTTATTTCAAGAATAAAACATGCATCAGTGGCAAGTACAATAATATTTCTATGCGGAAATATCAACATGTCGAAAAAGATTTTTTTCTCGAAAATTTTTGATTAATCAATATTATGTCCACCCAGGTCCTACCTTAACACAAAAATGGGTCAGTCAAAAATAAAAATATTGGGCCGGGGATCCTTAAACCAACTAATAACAAATAAAAGACTTTTATATATATAACCATGCACAATGCATATTTATGTACATAACATTTAAATTATTAAATGTGTTGTGGGTAAAAACACATTTAATCACCTTTTTTGATGCTTGAATTCACATGTATTTAACTTGCATTGAGTGTTATCTTGCCCCTTTTATTTGAAAGTTGGCATTCAAAGCGAGTTAAATATGTTAATTTGAGCAGCGAAACAGTTGATTAAATGTATTTTTAACACGTTTAATAATTTACATGTTCCGTACACCGTAGTTGTAGATAAATATGCTTTGCCCTTTTTGAAAAATTGAGGTGGTACGTATATAGGTTATAGACATTTTGGGATGGTAAAATTTCTTCCACGTCTGACTCTACGAGTTCCAACGCGGTAAGCAGACACACTTTCGCCAGGGCAGTGATGGCGAAATGACCGGTGGCGCCGGTGACCCTCCGTGCCGTGGCACTGCCTGGTGGTTTCCCCGAGTACAACAATAATTCACCCTATTTACCATACTCATCCATCTTCCGTCCCCTTGAACGTCCTCTACGGGAACCGGGGTGGCTGCTTGATTCATTATAAACTGCTGACGGGTAGAATTGGATGAGAAACTTAAAACATGTTCTACATTCGTTTCCTCTAAGTGGGTATGATGATATGGCTGCCAGCAACCGGGAGCACTGCGCGCGAATGTTTCGACAAGGACGCCGTAAGCAGTTTGAAGAACAGCGATTTATACATAGAATTCCCAGAAGGTAAACGAATAGATGTGTATATGGTTACACGACACGTTAATATCCTGCAGTGTTTGTATTTGAACAATGCCGACTAGGTTCAGCATATATAAAACAAAACGAAGAAAGCCATTTGAAAGGCGTTCGTTGCATGTTCATTACACTAGCTAATACTGCCACCGGCACTGGTAGCGAAACATATGATTAAATTTTAGACTATATGGTAACTTTGCAAATCAATGGCATTACATTAATTTGATCACCTGTCTTATTTATGAAGCCGAAATATTGTGTCAGTAAACGTTTGTTTGGCGGTAACGAGTTGCTTCGTTACTATATGAGGGCACTATAGATCCATTATATGACAGTACTTATAGGCTAATTACCTCGATCAAACTGCAATTGATACGACACGACATGTACATTTTCATAGTTTTTTTGACGTTTTTTTGGCACAAAATATCAATTATCCAATGGAGGAAGCAGACTACAGCTGGGGAGGAGTCGGTAAATGTGGGCTGAACACGTAGCATGAATGGGGACCGATTAAGAATCGAATTACTAGAGCGGGTGCGTTAATTCAGACCGAAAGCAAGAGATAGGGAAGAGTGGAGATGGGTAGCTGGGACAAAATTTAACAAGATTTAACAAGATTTGCCATCCAAGCCAAAGGCCCAGATGGCAAGTGGACAAGGAAGCCATTGGCTTATCGAGAGTCCAACAATGTTCATCTACTTATAACCCGCCCTCCTGAGATATGTGTCAACCTTGTTTTTAAACATATTCACGCTGCTAGCAGTTACACAATCTGTAGACAATTTGTTCCATTCATTTATTGTCCTCTGTGCGAAAGAGTGCTTCCTGATGTCCAATCTACATTGATCCTTTACTAATTTTACCTCATGTCCTCTAGTTCTGCTATCCTTCTTGAGTGAGAAAAACATATTTCTATCAATATTTTCATACCCATTCAATATCTTAAAAACTTTAATCTGATCTCCTCTTAACCTCCTTGTCTCTAGAGTTTTTAAACCACATTCTTTCAGGCGTTCTTCATAACTAAGGTCTCTAAGTTCTGGAATCATTTTAGTTGCTCTCCTTTGTATGCGTTCAAGCGTATCTATATCATTCTTACGATATGGTCTCCATGCTTGTATACAGTATTCTAAATGAGGTCTAACTATTGCTTTATAAAGAGGTATAATTAACTTTTTTCCCTTATATGTTATGTTTCTTCTAATCAATCCAAGAATTTGATTACCCTTTGAAGCTGCAATACCACACTGCTCTGAAACTTTCATATCAGCGCTTATTGTAACTCCTAAGTCCTTTTCTTTTACAGTAGTACCCAGAACAGTATCTCCCATTTTATAGTTTACATTCAAGTTCCCATGTCCTGTATGTAGGCATTTACATTTCCCAAAATTGAACAACATCTGCCATTTCTCAGACCATTTCACTAATCTGTCTAGATCGTTTTGTAAATGTTGTTTATCACCATCAGTATTAACCTATCTAAAAAGTTTTGTGTCATCCGCAAATTTCAGTACGTTACTTGTTATACTGTCGTCCAAGTCATTGATATAAATTAAGAATAATATAGGTCCTAATACTGATCCTTGAGGTACCCCACTCAAAACCGATTTCCAATTTGAAACTTCTCCATCTACTACAACTCGTTGTCTTCTGTCAGTCAGCCATTGTTCTATCCAGTCAGTTATGCTATCCCCGATACCATGGGCTTTTAATTTAAGTAGTAATCTTTGATGTGGCACTTTGTCAAAAGCTTTCTGAAAATCTAAGTAGATAATATCTACTGGCGATCCCACGTCTATCCACTTAGTGATTTCTTCCAAAAAACATAACATATTTGTTAAGCATGACCTCGCTTTAAGGAATCCGTGTTGAGATTAATTTAATAATTTATGCTTAACGAGGAAGTCCACCATATGTTCTTTAATTAACCTTTCTAATAATTTACAAATCACTGACGTTAAATTCACTGGTCTGTAATTCTCTGACTTATTTCTCGAACCCTTTTTAAATAATGGTATGATGTTTGCTTCTTTCCATTCAAACGGAACAACTCAATCTTTTAATGACAAGTTGAATACTCTTGCAAGTGGTATACTGATTTGATCTACTGTTTCCATTAGTAATTTTGGAGGAATCTCATCAACTCCCGGTGATTTGTTATCCTTCATTGCCTTTATTTTCTTAGCTACCAATTCTGGAGTTACAACTAACGGACCTAAATAGTCAGATTTAGCCCCCTGAAATTTAGCATCAGCAACTGGTAATGAACTAATATCTTCTTTGGTAAACACTGAACTGAAGTAACCATTTAGGTCTTCCGCCATTAAAAACCCCTGTGATATGATATTTCCAGCATTGTCTTCTAGAGGTCCAACCTTGTCTTGTACGTTTTGTTTACTCCTGACATATGCATAAAAACTCTTGCTGTCATTTTTTATGTTACATGCCAGTTTTTGCTCATAGCTTCTTTTAGATTGTCTGATTTCAGTTGTAGCTGCATTAAGTGCCTCTTTGTATTTTGCATAGTCTTCTTCCTTTCTGGTACGCCTATAAACCCTCCACATAGTTTGTTTTAGCATTATTTTTCTAATTGCCTCTTTTGACAAGTGTTTCTTTCTACACCGTTTTCCTTGTTTTTGGAAGAGAACAGATTTATCGATGATACTCTCAATTTCATATTTTAGAATATTCCAACATTCAATTGCGGTCTTATTCATCAGCATGTTATTCCAATCTAGCTTTGCTAAGTATTTTCTCATATCTTTGTAGTTACCTTTGTGGAAGTTTCTCTTGTACGTTTTCTTATTTTTACTTTCTGATTTTACATTGATGTCAAAATGTATTTGATTATGGTCAATATTACCCAATGGTTCAAATATTTTTACATTGTCCACTAATTCTTTTTGTGATGACAAAACTATATCTAATACATTTTCTCCCCTGGTTGGTTCTAGTACGTGCTGAGTAAGAAAGCTATCCTGGATTAAACTTAGAAATTGTTGATCCTCAATCCCTGTGCTCTCTAGAGAATTCCATTGTATGTGTCCATGGTTAAAATCTCCTATTATGACGGCAATGAAAGAGGATTAGTGACAGAAAGGGGAGAAATCAAGGACCAGTATCGGTGCCAGCCTCGCCCCGGACTTCTGGGGCAAATTATTAAAACAGTTAATTTTGTATCAATAGCTAGGATCGATCTCGCAAAGGAAGAATCCAAAGGAGGGGGGGGCAAGCTTACTCACCCCTGTTACCATGTAGCCAAAGGGGGCAATTCCACCCCATAAATACGCCACTGGACAAATAGGAGAACAACACCAACACCCAGCTGGCACACGACGTCGTGGCAACGTTGTAACAACGTCAGGTATCGACGTTGTGATGACGTCGAATTATTGGTCGATATGAAAGTTGAGTCGACGTCGGATATCGACGTTGTTTCAACGTCAGATATCAACGTTGTTTCAACGTAAGATATCAACGTTGTTTCAACGTTACAAATTGACTAGATTTCAACGTCCTTAGTAACGTTGATTTTGTAATTGAAACTTCAGGGATACAAAGACACAAATATATCGGTGAGTCCTATGTTTATTATTGATGATGTAACAGAAAATGCACTGTAGACTACTATATGTGTCTGATTAGGCAGTGTCGGTGGGTTGTTTGGTTGTGCTGGCTGTTCTTCCACCTCCCCCACTCCTCTCTGGCGCATACTTCAGGGTGGCGGCAACAGCTGCGTTAACATCAGACTCGGTGCTGCCATTCACTGACTTCATAACACTAGCTGAAAGGAAATGCATACGTAAGTTGTATTATAATTAATATTATGATATTATGTGATATCCTGGTAGTTTCTAGTTGGAAACATAAATCATTGAAGAAGCCTTTCTGGTAAAAAAACTAATTGATAAAATTTAGTTAATTTAGTTTATACATTGTCTACACAGATGAAAAATACGTTGGTGTCAGTCGTCTGCACGTGGGTACTCTAAACTCTAAAATGGCTGAAAGATCAAGACACTATACCAAGTAGTCACGGCCCATGGAATTAGGCGCTTCCCGAAGTTAGGACACGCAACTGCTAACTATAATAGTATAAATGCAAGTATTGATAACTAATTAAACAACCGATATGCAGCGCAGAACACTAAATGAAGATTTCGCAGGATATATTATAATATATATATATATATATATATATATATATATATATATATATATATATATATATATATATATATATATATATATATATATATATATATATATATATTTATATATATATATAATATATATATAATATATGTATATATATATATATAATATATATATATATATATACATATATATATATAAATATATATAATATATATATATATATATATTTATTATATATATATATATATATATATATATATATATATATATATATATATATGTATATATTATATATATAACAATGCTCAAAACCAATGTATTGGATAATAAAAAATAGAGCCAAAGATTCACAAAGGAATTTTTAAAGATGTACCTTGTCTTGCGTGGCGCCAATCGTTTATAAATTATAAATGTAAAAAGAGGTCGTCGACTTCGAATATGGCGGTATGGCCTAGACTCGTAGTAAAAAAAAATTAATATTGATAATTGTTAGTGAATGTTGTAAATATATCGAGCTTACAATAAGTAAATTGTGTCATTGTTTGTTATGTTTTCGTGAGAGTAACTATACATGGATCATACGAATTTTAGTTTCTTTTCATTTTATTTCGCTTACCGCGCGGGAAAAATTCCCTTGCATAATATATGCGAAATTTAATACAAGTAATTAATAAATCATAAGGCTACGGCGCACGTCAGATATCAGTTCTCTGGCCTCCTTCGGTCCGAGCACTGATAAATTACCTCCCGCGAGTGCGGGCCATCTGTAATCGGGCCGATGATTGCGTTAAACGGCATTAAACCTAAATTGGTTATTTGTTTGAATCAAACAGGCAAAGTTGTGCGATCAAAAATCCAGTCACTGGAAGTATGCTGTACGTTGCTTTTCAAATAATGTTCGTAGTAACTTTCATCTTTAATATACCTACCTAAATTTGACGTCTTAACCACGTCAAACTGTGACGTTGTTACGACGAAGCTTGATCGACGTTATAATTTTTGACAACGTTATAATTATGCGTGTATGTTGTCCGCTAATGGGCATTGCGTACCTACCTAAATTCGACGTCGAATCAACGTCAAACTTCGACGTTGTTATGACGGAGGTTAATCGACGTTACATTGACGTTGCGTGTAAGTTGTCCAGTTACATACGTTGTGTACCGACCAAAATTCGACGTGCTAACAACGTCAAACTTCGGCGTTGTTACGACGGAGGTGGATCGACGTTACATCGACGTGGCGTTGCTTACCGACCTACATTCGACATCCAAACAACGTAAAACGTCGACGTCGGTACGACGGGGGTTGATCGACGTTGCATAAACGTTGTGTATATGTTGTCCGACGTCGCGACTTTATTTCAACCTATTTTCGACGTCGAAACGACGTTGATGTGCCTGCTGGGCAGAGACTACATTCTCAGCGATGATAGAAATGCGATTAAAAATGTTGAAAGTACGTTCATGGAGTAGTTTTCAATGTGTGCCCGTCTCCCAACTGTTAGAAAAAAATCTTTAAATGGTGCAATATATGTAGTGACACTTAACATCTGGTATTTAACCAAGTAATATATCTCAGTGGGAAATGCAATTCACAGAAAAACCAAAATTAAGACAGTATTAAATATCTAAGATTTGACATGTGTTGTAATGTCGATGTGACACATCGCACACACGACTATATATTATAGTTGTACGGTTAGCACCGCCCCATTCTTAATATATGCAGCAGATCAGCGGTGTTCCATGTGGGCACACGAATACATGTATATCATTTCGCATGGACTCTACACTCAGCCCCGCAGACATGTTCCGTGAAGCTGTAAAAATGTAGAAAATTATAGTGCTCTTCTAACCGAGCAAATCCGGACCCAATGTGCACGATTGACTTCCGTTTTGGGTTTAATGCGCATACGCACAGCCTTCTGGGTAGCCTGAGCATCCCCTGGCGGTTGTGGAGCGACCCCTGGCGAATGGAGCTAACCCTAACCCCAACCTGTTGTCGGCTGTGTAACCCTAACCCCTTACTATTATATAGGCGTCGACATAAGACGACATCAAATGAAAAGTTCTCGATATAATGTGATTTGTATTGTATAGCCTACATGTATGGCTACATTTTTTCTTTGCATGTATGAACATTCGACCGCTCTTTTACGATTTGCTTGCAGGGTGAAATGTGGTCGTCTGTGTTTTGTTAGCATTGTTAGAAACCAACAAAACACCATATGGAATAACATTACAGGCTATCTATTAAAATAGTATAGTATAGCATTGTCATATAATTTAAAATGTTAATTTAAAATAGCTGAATATGATAACAAAATATAAAATTTCATTGTTCATCGGGTGACTGCATGAAACTGTTATCATTTTTCATCAGGCCGTCGATGGCGTTAATTAAACTGCGGCATCAGGCACCGCCGACAGTAAGGCACGTGCAACGGTAGAAGTAGCAGACAGCGCCCACAGGAACTGACGTCCAGTAGTAACGGTGGCAGTGGCCGACCGCGTCTGTCCAGCAACACGGTCGGTCGTCGGGCTTTGTTCACTTGTATGAGTGGTCGTATGTGAGCGAGTTCGGCCATCACCTCCGCCCACATCCGTCGATGACCGAGGAAGGCCGCAGCTTCGTTTTATTCGTCGTTCCAATCTTCCGGTGGTGGGGGGCTTTCGTAGCCAACATCAGGTGGAGATT
This sequence comes from Lamellibrachia satsuma, assembly GCA_033239005.1. NCBI lineage: Eukaryota > Metazoa > Annelida > Polychaeta > Sabellida > Siboglinidae > Lamellibrachia > Lamellibrachia satsuma. Next base: position 19,499,651 of record BSQZ01000001.1, on the reverse strand, counting down.
AGTTCTTCCATCATCCACCGCCCATCTTTTACGATGAAAGCTGAAATGAATACCGGAGTGAGACACATAGAAGTCGATCCTTTGTTAACGGTACAGTACGCCATATTTTTCATACACAACATGTGTGTATTAATAGAGTATGAAACGAGAGAGTTATCAAGCAACAAGAGACGTACTTTAATCCCGACCAGCAGTGAAGATGGTGTATTTTATCGCTAGGCTGCTAGCAGTCGCCTAGTCGGTGTGCAGAAGTAGGCCACGCGCACGTCCTTATCTATGACCCGATGACCTCAGGCCGGCAAGCAAGCGACGGTGTATTTTTTAAAACTAGAACTATCTATAGCCAAACGTTATGTACGAACACAGTCGTATGACGGCATGTGTTAAAGTTAAACTATGTGCTATATAGATGCGTTGTAAAAGTGTTCGCTGTATAGGAGTATGTATTAGTTAGCATTCGTATAAACAAAGATGTGCACTATATATATATATATATATATATATATATATATATATATATATATAGTGCATGTATATATACATATATATATATATATATATATATATATATATATATATATATATGCATATATATATATATATATATAGTGCATATATATATATATATATATATATATATATATATATATATATATATATATATATATATATATATATATATATATATATGTGTGTGTGTATATATATATATATTAGATACTTACAAACGATGCAGCACTAAGGTCAATGCGCTACCAATCGTGTTATATGCAGCCAATAAATCTGTGAATAGCGCAACAGCAGACGACATCGTGATCGTGACGATATCAGCAACAGGAGGACGACGTATACAGCAATGATGGTGTAAAGAAATGACTAGTCTCAGCAGTCTTATTTAGCAAGCGTTAAATAATGCAGACAGCTGGCGTAAGCAACGTAGAACAAAATAAATACTATAAACGTGTCAGGACATGTAGCTGACGCGTAAGCCGCACACAGAACAATACCAAATTCCTCATAATCGAAAGAAATGCGAAAAGAAATCCCACACAGTCGACGTACAGCTGACGTAAGCCACTAGAACAATAACAATAACGGCATGAGTTCATTCGAAAAAATCAGACCCCGCGAATGTGCCCAGACGCGTCGCGTGCTGATAACGGCCAGACACATCACATGCCGTAACGGTCGAGATAAGAAAGCGCGCCATCAGCACAGTAGTGGCAGGGCAGACGTTTATAAGCTCAGCTGTCAATCCACTGCCAACACACCCATTCTCTGATCTGCACAGCAGCTGACTTGAAACTCTATTCCACACAACAACACCAGAAACCTCACGATGGCCACTCATCGTTATTTCGATAGTCAGACGACGACACCACAGATGATGAACCTGTCTCGTCTGCAAACTGATGTAAATAACGGATCCTATAAATTTACACGACCGTTAACAATACTAAATTGCGCCATAAAAGATAAATACATCGTGTACGCATCGTGTCCGCACTATCTCAAAGACGTGCACCTGGAAAACAATGGCTACTTTTGTTCCGTTCATCAATGGAAAAGGGTTACCGTGTACAGGTTCACTCTGAGTGTCTTCCTATCTGAATGGATAGGATCAAAGTGTTGGTCACAGCAAAGGTGTTGGGATTCAGTGCTAACAGCTACGTCGCTATGATGTCAGACGAAGAGCGGTACGCCTCAATGTCGCTGCTGCGGGGGGGGGGGGGCGTGTCATGGTGACCATTAAGGAACGTGTAAAGGGCACATATGTCAATTACACCGTGTCAGAACTGGAAGTGTTAGACGGGCCATTCTCTTTGAAGAAAGAGAAAGACGATGTCAGCACTAGCAGTCCTGACGAAGAGACCATGCACGTTAGTACGCAATAGGTGCATTAGTGGCTAGATGCCTACGAGGACGATATATTGGTCTCATCGTCGACATCCACCTGTTCCACTGCATTCACAGTACTGCTGTCAGGGAACGAGGTGATGATGGTGCTGAACAGAACGCCACAGCTTCTGCCATAGTCGTAGACAGTAGCAGCAGGCGAAGACAGCACGCAAGTGCATCACACCGCCGTTAGCCGAGAACGACCTTCGGTTGGTGTTGCTAAAAAACGGCGACCAGCAGCATCATCGGTGCAGACGTCAGCAATGACGTCACCAATAACGTCACCCCACCACCACCACAACCACCACCGCCACCGTCGTCCCCACTGTCACCTCCATGCCAGTCGCACTCGATATGACCATCGTCGCCTCCACCACCGCCGCCACCGTCGTCTCCTCCATCGCGATAGCAGTCGCCACAGCCATCGACACCCTCCTTTCAAGTCAGCCCACCGACCCCCCCAACCGAACCCCCCCACCGACGTGAAGCAGAAGCGGGGAAGGAGGACGAGGTCATCTTGCTAGGCTACAGTCCAGCATCGCCATCACCATCGCCAACGTACTTTGCAACATCACCACCAGCGGCATGCGCGATACTTTTTGAGGAAGGTGTGACCATCCTCATACAACATCAAAAACACTGAATAAAGTCACGGAAGGTGTATGCCATTCACTCGCCACAATGGCAGAGGTACATACAAGATCAAATAATGGCCTTCTACCCATGGCAGCTTTAACAACACACACGCACACCCACACCCACACACTTATCATACGAGAAGATGACATGAACATTAGTTTAGTATTAGCAGAACTTTATATTTTATTGTAGCATTAGCAAAACTTTATATTTTATTGTAGTATTAGCAAAACAGGAACTTTATTAGTATTAGCCAAACATGAACTTTAGTAGCATATTTTATCCTATATATTGTTTTATTTATATATCTTCTATTGTTTGTCTTGTGACGCTGTATTTTTATATCATTACATCTATATATAGTATTTTCGTCTTGCGGTCTAGTTCGTCTATAAAATATATATAGTCTCATCTCCTTATGAAAAGATCGACTTATATAGTTCGTCATTCACGTTACCTCTGTCGTGGTGTAAAAGCCCACAAGTCAATTCCATCGAACTAGCCTCTGGCACAGCGGTAAACGCTCGTAAGCTAGTGGTCACTGTCGCGGTATTAACACAAACCTTCATATATCGTCATCGTATATATATATATATATATATATATATATATATATATATATATATATATATATATATATATATATATATATAAATCCTTTCATATAATACAGTACGTATATATATATATATATATATATATATATATATACGGTACTGTATTGCTATGAAAGACGACTATATATATATATATATATATATATATATATATATATATATATATATATATATATATATATATATATATATATATATATATATATATATATACACATATACATACATATACATATATATATACATATATATATATATATATATATATATATATATATATATATATATATATATATATATATATATACATATATATATATATATATATATATATACATATATATATATATATATATATATATATATATATATATATATATATATATATATATATATATATATATATATATATATATGTATATATATATATATATATATATATCATACACAACATATGTATTCTATTTAATAAAAGTGACAAAAGGAATGGAACGTACTGTCATTGCTATATTCCTGTGAGTGATACCCGTCCATAGTTGAAAGGGAACCCGTAGTCAATGATATTAGACATAGTGGACAATAGCCGAATCATTCACCACCGCCACCACCCTGCACACGCAGGCACATCATTTACCTTCTGTCCACTTCTTATTATATACCACCACCACCACCACCACCAACCCGCACACGCACGCACTATATAGGTGTACTGAGGGTCAGTGACCTCTCAGTTTTAGACGCAGTCATCACCATGAAAAGACACCTATGTCGCCACTGTGGACTCGACCTCGCTACGTATGCAGATCTACGACATCACGTGGAGAGTCATTCAACGCTTTCGTGGGATCATCATACGTATTCAGTAGCGCCACAGGCAGCGGTGCCACCTAGCGAACACGCAAATAGAGCTCAATACGCTTGTAAATGCGATGCAACGTTCGGGAGACGATCTACAGCATCACGTAAGGTCAGTATGTCGTCTTAGTCGTAGTAGTAGTAGTCGTAGTTGTAGAAAAAACACCACCGTCTACACGCGTACGAAATGTGGACAGAATTTCGATACACGTCGCAACCTGACGAGACACACATGAACCGCGTGTACCGACGTCATTGAGCCGCCATTACTGAAGAGATCAAAAAGAGAAGACACCACACCCCACCACCCAGATTATATCGATCCACCCAATCGACTTCCCTTCTCCGACACTTTGTCAACGGAACTGCTAGATATCATACGAGAGCACTGGTCGGCAATCAGGACACGCGTAACGAAAGGTCCCCTCCAGTGCAGGTACGATTACAAATTAACCACGTTAGGCACGATCATCCTAGAGCCCCTTTGAAGATCATGTTCCAGGAACAGACCAACGCATTCAAGATTAACCTCAGTTACGGGTTCGTCCTGAGGAACAAGAACACGGGTCTGTACAAGTACTATCATTCCTCGTGCAATTGTTGTGGACGCTACCTGGACGAGCCCAGCCTCATCACCAACAGCAAGTGCTCTGGTGTCTTTCTCAAACGCATACGAGAAACAGACGTCTTGCAATGGGTCATCAATCAAAGATCGGTTTCTGCGTGGTTGTGCGAACTCGTGACCAATGTCACCTTCTTCGTCAACCCCATCATCGATCATCCGATAGGATGTGTACGTGCGACCCCCCTTCCAGTCTACATCAAGAAGAACAAAGCCGTCGTCGGCCTGGAAACGGAACCCAACCATCACAAGAGGTACATTGTTAACCTGTGTCTCTTCCGGTGTCTGGCCCTGCATCGATGATGCGATCTATATCGATTGGAAACTGCGGTGAAGACGCTGTACGAAGCATATGATGAAGACGATGTACCCATTGAAGAATTTGCCGGAGTCACGTTGGATGATCTCTATCGCGTTGAGACCACTTCCAAATGAACGCTCAACAAGCCGGATGCAGAGGATGGCAAGTCAACCCTGAACTCTTCCATCAATCGTGATGTAATTACTCTGACACAATGTACCTCAACCTTCATGAGACACATTTTTCCTTCATCCAAGATGTACGCATGTAGTGTCACTCGTATAGATGTCGGAAGTGCGGTGACTCGTTATATAAAAAAGCATCTATGCTGCGCAGGCACGAGCGGGGTGTGTGCGTCGAGTTGATCCTGGCGGCGTGTACCATTCGACTCCATCAGTGTTCGAACGTCTGGACGACGAGAACATTCGAGTGTCCGAATCGTTGTGGTACTATCCCTACCGAGCCACCTTTGACTTTGAATGTTGGTTCGACACCGAACAACTTCCGTCGGACAGTGACAATGTTCACTGGGTTGCGCGTCACGTCCCACTGAGCGTCAGCGTGGCATCCAATGTGCCCGGGCACGAGCAAGTGCAATGTCTCGTCATGGATGGAGACACCAACAAGTTGGTGAGTGCCATGATGGATATCTTGCGAGCGATGCGTGACGCCACGTACGGCAAAATAAAAGACTCATACGAGGATGTGTTGGAACAACTCGCAGAAACACTGACGAACTGGGACGAATGGAAGCACGCTGCACGATCATCCGACGACAAGGAATCTCGACCAGCAACCAATCCATACAAAACGCTGATAGAACAACTTTATGCATAAATGTTCAATTACCCGTCATTGGGTTCAATTCAGGTAAGTATGATCTAAATGCCATCAAACAGTCCCTCATACCCTACTTCCTGTCCACGTCAAAGATAAATGAATAAGAAGAAGAAGAAGAAGAGAAGGAACAAGACGGCAAAGAGAAAGAAGAGAATGATGGCATCGGGACATGACCAATTACATAGCTCCTGGGTTCAGCCACGACAAGTATCTGAAAGCGTACGGATGCGAGGTGACGAAAGGTTATTTCCCGTATGAGCACATGGACTGTCTGGAGAGGATCGACGACACCGCTCTTCCACCGAAAGAGGCCTTCTTCATTCGACTGAAGAACGAAGCTATTTCCGACGAGGATTACGTCAGTTGTCAAGAAGCCTGACGCGATAACGGCATGACTTTGCAAGACTTTCTCGTCTCGTACAACAATAGGGACGTGGTTCCCTTTCTACAGGCCATCGTCAGACAATTTGCCTTCTACCAGCAACGTGGCATAGACATGTTCAAGCAAGGCATGAGCCTTGCTCTACCTGTTCAACGACCTTCCAGAGAATACCTATTACCATCTTCAACTAGAAGAAGAAAGATTTTCATCACCTCGTCAAAGATCACGTGGTTGGCGGAGATTCGCTCATTTTTCACCGCTATCATGAGAAAGGGGTCACAACGCTACGTCAGAACGAGTACGGAGAGGCCTCTCCTCTCGTCCGTGTCGATCTATCGTCGGATACGATGCGAACGCGCTGTACTTCTGGTCCCTAATGCAAGACATGCCTATGGGATGGTACACACGAGGACGGGAAGAGAACAACTTCCGACCTGAATCGGCGCAGTTGTATGGACAGATGGCTGCGGAATGGTTGATTTGGGAATCCGAATGCTCGGGACGCGACATACGACATCAGATCAACGGTCGAGAGAAGAGAATAGGCAAACGTTCGGTGGACGGGTGGTGCAGCGAGACGAACACGGCGTATCAGTTCCATGGATGTTTTTTCATGGTCACTCGTGCACCCGACAAGAGGTGAACGCCGTCAACGGGAGACCCATGGCTCAATTGCTCGCCGGGACCCGGAAGAACACCGCCTGCCTACGTCACTTTGTCAAGGTGGTCGAGCTGTGGGAATGCGAGTGGAAAGTGATGAGAAGAGATCAGGCCGTGAAAAAGTGTCTGGATGCTGCATTTCCGCGACAAAGACACGCGCGGTGGACGACGACGTCGCAACAGATCATGGGCGGCGTGCATGCCAGAATCCTGTTCGACCTGATCGAGTGCGACGTTTACGTACCGGAAACATTGGGCAAACACTTTGCCGAGATGCAGCCCGTGTTCAAGAACATCCGTCTGACACGCGACGATCTCGGACCGTTCATGAGCCGATACGCCGAAGAGCACAACATCATGGCGACTCCGAGGCGCATGCTCGTTGGTAGTTATCGAGACGATTCGATTTTGCTCGCCACGCCCCTGTTGCGATGATATCTGGACCACGGCTTCGATGTGATGCACGTCTACCAGGTCATCGAGTATGATCCGATTCCGTGCTTCAGGCGGTTCGGCAATGCAGTGTCCACGGCCCGGTGCGAGGGAGACGTCCACCCACACAAGGCCATTATCGCGGACACCATGAAGTTGCTGGGAAAGTCGTGTTACGGAAAGACCATCACCAACGTGGACTGACATCGTGACGTCAACTACTGCACGGAGAAGGCGGCATCGCTCATGGTCAATGATAGACGGTTCCGACAACTCGACGTCGTCGTAGACGATGCGTACGAGATAGAGAAGAACAAGAAAATCGTCACGTACACCCTACCCATGCACGTGGGTTTCTTCGTTCTGCAGTACTCCAAGATGCGCATGTTGCAGTTCTATTACGACTTCGTCAACAGGTACCCGGAGCGTCCTCTTTTTCAGTACTGCGAGATGGGCACAGATTCCGCCTATTTGGCCTTAGCCGGTGAGTCCGTCGACGACCTCGTGACCCCGGAACCACGAGAACATTACTTCCGGCACCACTCCGAATAGCTGCCGTCCGTATATTGCGACGAACATTGGAACGAGTACGTGCACTGTCGACTCGCCAATTGACCGTGGGTCCGCGACGAGGCGTGCTGTAAGGCGCGCAGGGCTCACGATAAGAGGACACCGGGTCTGTTCAAGGTGGAGTGGTCCGGTTACGGTTCGTGGGGTTGTGCAGCAAGACGTACTATTGTTTCGGATCCACTGACAAATACAGCACCAAAGGGCTGAGCAAACGTCACAACGACATCGACAAGGACGCCTTCCTGGATGTGCTCAACAACCGTCGGAGCGGAAGTGGAAAGAACCGCGGGTTCCTGGTGCGTCAGACTATCGTGTTGACGTACGTGCCTAATTCTACACCAAACGCGTGGTTCACGAGGACGTGGTGAGCAGGGGCCCGGTGGACGAGTAGAAAAGGCGATGCACTCTGGTCGTCTTTTATAAGTAATCATGGACGCACGGTGGAAACATCCTTTCACATGCATCGTCGCCGGATCGACGGGATGCGGCAAAAGTACTTTCGTGACGCATATGCTGCGTCATGCTACTGCAATGATCGATCCTCCCCCCCTCCCCGAAAGGATCACATGGTGTTACGGAGAATGGCAAGAGGCTTACGCAACGATGGACTTAGTCGACGTGCGGTTCGAGGAAGGGTTGCCGATTGCGAGCATGTTCGATTCGGCAACGAGGAACCTCATCGTCATAGACGATTTCATGGCGGAAACGGACGAACGGGTCACGACCTTGTTCGCTAAAAAAGTCATCACAGGAACACGTCCGTGCTGTATTTCGTACATAACCTGTTCCCTAAAAACAAGGAGAGTCGTACCATCAGTCTGAACTCTCAGTACATGGTGGTGTTCAAGAATCCTCGTGACACATCGCAGATGTCGCACTTGGCTCGCCAGATATACCCGGGGCGTTCGAAGTTCGTCCAAGAGGCTTTTAAAGACGCCACGTCGGTACCGTAAGGCTATCTATTGGTCGATCTCAAACAGTACACGCCCAAGGACATGCGTCTGCGCACGACCATCTTTCCAGACGACTGTGTTCAATACGTGTATTGTCGAAGGTATAAAAAGACAGTGCGTGGGTCGTCTCTTCAGTCGCACAATGTCTGACCTATTGAAGAGACGCATTTTGTGTATACAGGCTGTGAACAGATACAAGAGCACAAAACTGAGAAGAGCCATCATCGCCAACGCCGACGCCGATCTGCTGTGTGCACTGGCCGAGTGTGCCTACAACATATTAAAACAGAACATTCCATTCAGCGATTTACAGAGGCGACGTTTGAGAAAATACAGAATGAAATTACGCGAGTTGTCCCAGAGACGAACGCCAGCCGCCAGGAGAAGACGCATCTTACTGCAACAGCAGGTCGGCGAGGGACAGAGCGGAGGCTTCCTATCGGCGTTCCTAGCACCGTTGGCAAGTTCGGTCTTTCTACCCTTGCTCCGAGAGGTGCTGCTCAACAGGTAGAAACATGAAAGACGCTCGCAAGATGGCCTTGGTGGATCCACGAATGTTGGACACTCTTCGTTCACCACCACCACCACCATCCCCGACGGATACCTTAGATAAGAAGGTGCAAGCCCTCGATGTCGATATGATGACCATCCTCCATAGAAAGGACCTCGACGACAGGACCAAGGTAACATTGTAATCAGGTGTTGCAGCTGTATCACGGCTTGTCCGATAAACACGTCAAGGAACCGGTACGCGTGGTCGCGGTGAATGAGTCGGGGCGATGGCGGGGGCAGAGGGAGCAGTAGGAGCTCTTGGTAGCGGAATAGAGGCCGACGTCGTGGACACCGTTCCCAAGACCATGCAAGCCAAAGCCAAACGTTTGATGGAGCATCTCAAAAGAGATATCTCGTGGATCGCTCGCGGCGATATGATCCACTAGGGTGTGTCTGTTGCCGGAAGTAATGTGGTGGATCTCTTGAATGATATGTTGCGTAAGAGAAAGAGCGATCGAACGGGATGGTAGCCATTCGTACGACAACTCCGTGCCATCAACCTGCCAATGGAATTGGTTGGTAACGGCGCCCTTAGAGCCTACATACGTCAGGCCACTCCGTCTCGTCGTCGTGTTAGTGCGGGTAGTGCACGGAGTTCACTCAGTTGGACACATCTTAGTCGTTGACGTAGTCAGATGGAACATTCCATGCTCACCCTACCCATGGAACGAAAACGCAAGGCGTTGGCGTCATTGGCTAGTTGGGAAGATATTTAAGGTGGTACGGAACGTATCGCTAGCACAGTGTGCGCTGCGATGAGCGATCCACTCGACACGTACCGTTCCGATGTCTTTGCGGTGGACTTTACTTGCTCGCTGACACTATCGCCCGAGGTCTTATACGACAGTCACAATTCGGGATATGGTTTCACTACTAGACTGTCGGTCATTCGTCATCGTTGTGGGTGTGGTAGTGGGTGTTCTGGTGTACGTCAGCGTACTCGTCGTCACTCGTCAAGAACCGGCTGTGGAGTAAACGTCACCACCGCAACCCCATCGGATCTCTTTTAATGACGCCGAGGAATAAACAACTGAGGAGGGTCTACTTCGATCCGACAAGGGTAGCCAATTACGAGTCGACGCCTTGCGAAGCGTAACGCATATACCTTACACAAACCAGCGAGACGTCATTTCAGGAGACGACGCGTCATCATGGGTGCCCTACGTCAGCAGTGATAGGCCGATCTCGTCGACCTGTCGAATTTGAAAAACGACAACGACGGTATGTCCTTTCTCCTTACGGTTATCGACGTCTTCTCGAAAGTGGCCTAGAGTGTTCCTCTGAAGAACAAGTCCGCGTGATGGCGTTGAAAAGCACGTTCACTAACGGCTAGCCAAAGACGTTGCAGACAGATCAAGGACCGGAATTTCTGAATAAATCCATTCAGGCTCTGTTGAAGAAGTACGGCATCCATCACTTCTCAACTCACAACGCGGAGACGAAGGCGAACATCGTGGAAAGATTCAATAGAACCTTGAAGACACGCATGTGGAGAAACACCAGACGCGGCGATACATCGACGTCCTTCAGGACTTTGTGCAGTCGCACAACGACACCCCCACCGCACCATCGACATGGATCCGTCACAGGTAAGTGCAAAGAATCAAGAAGAGGTGTGGCAGCGCCTGTACGGTCACGACGGTAAGGGCGTGCCCAAGTTCCGTGTGTCAGATCGCGTGCGCATCAGTAAGTATAAGGCTAAGTTCGAAAAAGGCTACATGGCGAATTGCAATGAAGAAATGTTCACGATACACGAGGTTCATCCCTCCGATCCGCCCGTGTACCGATTGATCGACGATCTCCATGAAGTGGTGGACGGAACCTTCTACAAAGGTGCAGAAGGTGTCGGTACCCGCCAATATAGTGTACCGCGTGGAATCGGTACTGCAGCGCCGCAAGGTAGGCAGACGGACTGAGGCTTTGGTGAAATGGTGCGGCTACCCCTCCAAATTCAACAGCTGGGTCGATGCCAAGGCGCTCGTCCACTCCACTATAAAGACTAGCCGCGCGTCTGATGACATTTCATTAGAGAGATGACAGAAGAGACGACAACACAGGACTTCACCACCACCATCATAGAAGAGGAGGAAGAAGAGGACGCAGCAGCAGCAGCAGCAGCAGCAGCAGCAGCAGCAGCAGCAGCAGCAGCAGCAGCAGCAGCAGCAGCAGCAGCAGCAGCAGCAGCAGCAGCAGCAGCAGCAGCAGCAGCAGCAGCAGCAGCAGCAGCAGCAGCAGCAGCAGCAGCAGCAGCAGCAGCAGCAGCAGCAGCAGCAGCAGCAGCAGCAGCAGCAGCAGCAGCAGCAGCAGCGGCAGCAGCAGCAGCAGCAGCAGCAGCAGCAGCAGCAGCAGCAGCAGCAGCAGCAGCAGCAGCAGCAGCAGCAGCAGCAGCAGCAGCAGCAGCAGCAGCAGCAGCCGCAGCAGCAGCAGCAGCAGCAGCAGCAGCAGCAGCAGCAGCAGCAGCAGCAGCAGCAGCAGCAGCAGCAGCAGCAGCAGCAGCAGCAGCAGCAGCAGCAGCAGCAGCAGCAGCAGCAGCAGCAGCAGCAGCAGCAGCAGCAGCAGCAGCAGCAGCAGCAGCAGCAGCAGCAGCAGAGCAGCAGCAGCAGCAGCAGCAGCAGCAGCAGCAGCAGCAGCAGCAGCAGCAGCAGCAGCAGCAGCAGCAGCAGCAGCAGCAGCAGCAGCAGCAGCAGCAGCAGCAGCAGCAGCAGCAGCAGCAGCAGCAGCAGCAGCAGCAGCAGCAGCAGCAGCAGCAGCAGCAGCAGAGGACAGTACTGACGCGCAGAGCGAAGATAAAAGCACTCCTTAGCATCTGCTCGGTAATATGTGTCCTAAAGAGGAAATAGTCTTTCTGTGTCAGGTCATCGTCTTGTACACGGTCATCCTGACAAGCATTTACAACTTGACCACAGGTCAAGAGAATTCTAATCTGTGGACAGCCCTGTTGAGTAGTTCTTTTGGTTACCTGCTGCCCAATCCCACGTTGAGACGTGATGGCGACTGATTTCTATCTGACGCTGTCTAGCAACGCTTCCATGAAGATGTATCCCGATAATACGTTGGCCCATTACATCATGGATTTGCTTCAACGTATCGATCTGAGTGGCGAGTCGGAGTGCGGGTTGCAGAGGTACAGTACCCACATACGTGGTACAACATCGGAGCGAAAGACATCTGGTTCTTCCTTGCTGAGACGATTTCTTTGTGTCAAACAACGAGTGCGCAGTTAAGTGCTGGCTATTACAAGACTCCCGTGACATTGATGAACCATGTCAAGAAGGGACTGGATGACGACGGATAAGCTACGGGCAAAAATGAGCTACTGCCACCAGCACTACTCGCAGTGATAGCTAATGCAGACGAGCACCCGAGTCTATGTGGAGAGAATATCGGTCTCAGACCGTCGGCCACCGTGGTTGCGCCACCCAAAGTGACTGCCGATGGGCCGTACTCCTACCGTAAAGAGGCCGACAACGTGGTGGACATGGATCAAGGGTTCGATACCATCTACGTCTATACGGACGTTGTGGAGTCTCGCATAGTCGGTGACAGTCTCGCACCTTTGATACGGTCCTTTCCGGATGGCGGAAGTCACTGTGCCACGGTATATGATCGGTTCACTAATATTTACTACGTGCCGCTGTAGTACGCCCACTTCAAGTCGATCGAGATCAATATAAGAGACGACACCGGACGGTTCGTGCCATTCGAGTACGGTAAGGTGACCGGGACGCTCCATTTTCAACGGCGCAGGACCGGACTGTTTTGAAGATGAATTACAACAAGTATTACGCGCGTCAGGCGGGTGTTCTACTGCGCAACGCCATGCCACTCATCAAGAGAGGTGCCGTGACGTTGGGAAAGGGGGCGTTGAAGACCGGCGTGCGCATAGCCGACGACGTCTTGTCTGGACAGAGCATAAAAAAGGGGGCCAAACGACGCGTCACGGAGCTGGTATTAGTCTTATGCGTGGCCTTTTGACCCCTGGCGTGCGACCTCGTAAACGTATAAAACACGCGCGTGCGAGGAAAGGAGTCACTTCAGTGACGAGACAGCGCAAGAGACAGACGACCAAGAAACGTGAGGCCGACATATTCGACAACGACGGCTTTCGTACATAGACAGTCGTGCGAAGGGGTCAAGACCGAGCTAGATCTCTCCACCGTACCCCCGACTTAGACTAGTATCGTCGACAGTCATGTAGTGGAACATCAACCCATAACCTCTCTGGACTCGGTTGGACCGATATAATTCTTGATACCTGGATCGGGAGACGATTACCTGGATTTCGCCAACACGATGCTAAACGTGCAGGTGACACGGGCCAATGGGGACGATCTCGACTTGGTCGATCCAGTGGTTCCAGTCAATAACTGGCTGCATTCGCTGTTCAGTCAAGTCGATGTCTACCTGAACGGTACGCTCGTGACCCCTTCGACCAACACGTATGCGTATCGTGCCTACACAGAGACGCTGCTGAGTTACAGTACCGATGCCAAGGTCACGCAACTGACGAGTCAGCTGTGGCACAAGGACACGGCCACTCACATGGATGCCATCGAGATAGTCGAAGGAGCGGCGGCTAATGAAGGGTTCGTGGCTCGACGAGCGAACATCGTACGGAGTCGGGTCGTCGACCTGATGGGCCGTCTCAACGTGGATCTCTTTCTGCAGGATAAATTCTTGATCAACGGCGTCGATATCAAGATACGACGGGTACGCAGTAAGTCCGCGTTTGCGGTACGTGAGAAATTGCTATCAAAAGCGGAACTGAAGCTCGCAGAAACGATAGACATTTGCCGCAGCAGTGAGATAACTGACCAGCTTATGGCAGGCATCAGCCAGCATGAACAGTCACATGCAGTGGAGGACACCAGCAGCAGCCGTAGCCGTGATACTGGTAATGACTCTTGGCAGCGTTCCAAGAACCCGACTAGGAATGACCATCATTGTAAGGCCAATGCATGTAAATTCTGTGGTACAACAGGCCAGAAAACTGTCAGCATATGGCAGGAGTTGCAATAAATGTGGAATGCGCAACCACTTTGCACGATGCTGCAGTAACGTTGTAAAGCAAAGCAGACACAGAAGAAGATGCCGGTACACACAGTTAAGCCAGGTTCAAACAATCGCGCAGATGGCAACATGTTTGTGTATAAGGTGCTCAACTCAAGAAACACAGAAAGGCTTTTCTCAACATCAATGGTCGAGGTTTGAAAGTTAAGCTTGACACGGGAGCATCATGCAACGTGATGTCAAAGCAAGCGTATGATGTACTAAATGCGCGACAACCGCCAGGCGTACGATTGTGCAAGAGGAAGCTTGAATCGTATATGGAACATCGTCTTACTCTGCAAAGAAAAGCGTCGTTCACAGCTGAGTACAAGCGGAAGTACTATCCCGTGGATTTTGTCATTGTTCGGGGAAATGCGCCAACTATCTTGGGCTTGCAGAGCTGTGTGGAACTGGGGTTAACTTCCAGAAACGACGGAGTGACCACCGCAGGTAAGTTGGTAGATGATTACCGTGAAGTTGCACGGCTCAAGGTATTTCAGTACACTTGATGCAACATTAGGCTTCATGCGAATCGCATTGGACGAGGAGAGCTCGTATCTAACCACATTCACCACACCTTTCGGAAGGTATCATTTCCACAGACTTCTGTATGGAATAAGTTCTGCGCCAGAAGTCTTCCACAAGAGAATTGCTGACATGTTTGGCGATATTGATGGGGTTGAGACCTTCATCGATGACATCTTGATTTATGCACCAACAGAAGAGCAACATGATGATCGCTTACGCAGAGTTCTAGAGCGATGTCTAGAGGTAGGCTGAAGCTGAACAGAGCAAAATGCAATATCAAGTGCACTGAAGTCAAGTATCTTGGTCACATCATATCGGCAGAAGGACTGCAACATGACCCAACGAAAGTAGACGCGATACAGAACATGCCAACACCAAAATGTAAAGAGGACATTAGACGTGTCATGGGCATGGTTACGTACTTGGCAAAGTTTTGCCCGAATTTGTCACAAGAACCAGCTGTTCTTCGTGATCTGACACGCAAAGATGTTGACTGGTTCTGGGACTCAAACCATGACAAATGTTAATTGAAGATTAAACATCTGGTGACTTCAGCAGCAGTTTTTGGACTGTATGATCCATCCAAGCCAGTGACGGTGTCTGTTGACGCTCCACAGAGAAGCTTGGGAGCAGTGATAATGCAGAATGAACGACCAGTTGAGTTCGCGTCGTGTGCACTCACAGAAACACAACAACGCTATGCACAAATTGAAAAGGATATGTTAGCGGTGCAGTACGGACTTGCACGTTTTCATCAGTACGTGTACGGACAGGTAGTCACTGTTGAAACAGACCACAAGCCGTTGTTGGGCATCAAACAGAAGCCAATTACAGACGTATCGCCAAGGCTGCAAAGAATGCGACTGCGTTGTCAACTGTACAATTACAACTTGATGTACAAGCCAGGTAAAGACTTGGTTCTGGCTGACACACTGACCAAACCGACAAGTTGGACACGGAGCAGATTCACGGAGTATACATGTACACCATGGCATCCGATATGTCCAGAGAGCGCATCAGGACAGCCACCGACATCGATCAAAGGTTAACCTTACTGAAACAGACGATGATGAATGGATGGCCTCAGGATAAGAAGTCGTGTCCCGAAGCAGTGAAGCCGTACTGGCTAGTCCGGAATTACCTCACAGAATACGAGGGGATTGTGTTCAAGGGTCAACAGGTCATAGTGCCAGTGATGCTACGTAAAGCTGCAATCAGCGACATCCATGATGGACATTTTGGTATTGTGAAGTGCACCGAGAGAGCGAAAACGGCAGTGTACTGGCCAGGGTACATCAAACAAATCCGTGACACAGTCGAAAGCTGCGCGGAGTTCCAACAGAATAGAGCGGCAAACCCAGCGACGCCACTGCAGCCACATGAAGTGTCAAGTTACCCGTATCAAGTGGTAGCAAGTGACTTGTTCGAGCTTGATGGACATTCATATCTTCTAGTGGTCGACTGTTACAGCAAGTGGCCAAGTGTTGTCAAACTGGCTGATACGAGAAGCAGTACCGTGATCGGGTATCTGGAGAAGATGTTTTGTGATTTCAGAATTCCTCAGACATTACTTAGCGATAACGCAGCTCAATAGGGTAGTTCCGAATTCCGTGACTTTTCAAAGCGAATGCATTTGCAACATACACCATCAAGTCCGCGTTATCCGAAAAGTAATGGGATGGCTGAGAGAATGACACAGACCATCAAAGAGAGCTTGACGAAGATGTTAGCTGATGGGAAAAGTCTGCTGCAGACTCTGGCTGCAGTGCGCAGTACGCCGATAGGTGATTGCCGTCACCAGCTGTCTTACTGCAAGATCGACATCTGCGTACTAATCTACACCAGATGGAGCACATGCTACGACCACAGCACATTAACGCAGAGATGGTGAGAAGAAAACTGGAAGAAACACAGTCGACAGCTGATTATTATCACGACGCCGCCACGTCAACGTTCCGACGGGAACCAACTGTAGTGAGTACACAGTCGCCGAAATAAAGTAGCCATGTGAACTAGTACAATTGTGTTTGGGAATAAACGAACACTACCAATCGAAGCCATCAGCCATCGTGCAGCGGTTCAAGTTTAACACGTACTCTAGACAACTTGGGCAGCCTATGGCAGAGTTCTTCGCCGAACTACGGTGCGTCACTCGAGCATATGCTCCGTGACGTGATCGTCTGCGGAGTGATGGATGACAGGATCCAACGACTCTTGTTGTCCTAGCCGACGTTTGACTTCAGATGGGCCATGGAACTAAGGCCAGTGTGCAACGCAGAGTCCCGGAGCTGCGTACGCGAAGAAGGAGGACGGTGTGACAGTCAACAAATTAAGCCAACAACACTTCGAGGGATCCAGACAAGGAACACGACAGGGCACTGACAGTAACTGAAGTAAGGGCTTATTTGAGGACAAATTCAAATGCTACCGAAGCGGAGACAACACACACACTCCTGACAAGTGTCGTTTCAAAGAAGCAGTAGTCACACCAAGGGTGTCAAAGAAGCTAAAGTCACACCAAGGGTCACATTATTTGTCAGAGCTTGTCGTAAAAGAGAAAAGAAAAACTGCGCACCCAACTGTTGTGTTGTGTGCTTGTATGTTACGGGAGTGATAACTCATTGATCAACACGAAGCTCAACAATACACGTTTAATGTGTATACGATTCTATGCAATAGTATGGCGTCTCTATCTCTAGTTATATACCAATTAGTTACAGGGTCATACGTTGGCGCGGTCTAGGTGATGAGTATAAGAACACCACACTCCTCCCCAAGTTGCTTATATACTGTCTTTAGTATAATATAGAACAGACAATATATAACTAGTCAAAGAGATATTCACTACTACAGACACTGTCTGTCAAGTCCAAGATAATCACGCGTGACGTCCCTGTCAATGACCACAATACCTGGTTCGAGTTTAATTGGTTTGAAGTGTGATGCATTTCGCTTGTGATGTTTCGATCGCTTCATGTTCACCACTGTATACAGACGATGGTTGAATGGTGATGTTAGTCACACAGTGTTTCCTGGAAGCATGTGGCGTGTGACGGCATGTCGTTTCGTATCCGCATACGATTTCATTTTGTCTTTCGCTTGTTTGTCGTCCGTGGTCAGCTTTGTGTTCAGTGGGGATTTCTGTGTTTGTGTTATCGTGTTCGGCAGTTTGATTCTCATCTCGCTGTTGAAAAGAGCTGTGGCAGGTGCAATATCAGTCGATGAATGAGGAGTTGCCCTATAGTTTCGGAGGAACTTGTACAATTCCTGTCTCCACGATTTGCCTTCGCTGAATGCTGCTTTCATAACGTTCCCCAAGTTTCGCATGAAGCGTTCCACTTCCCCATTCGCTTGCGGCAACAACGGAGTCATCCGCTGGTGTTTGAATCCCACGTGTTTCTAGAAGATATAGAATCTGTGACTATTGAACGGGTGTCCGTTATCAGTTTTAAATTTCTCAGGAATTCCCAGCATGGAAAACATGTTGTCGAACGCAGGTTTGACGCTATTGGCGTTTGTATAGTGTACTACTTCAATGATAGGATATCGTGAGAATCCGTGAATCATCACCAACATATGTACGCCTGACTGAAACGGTCCGCAGATGTTTGCACTGATTTCCTGCCATGGATATCCAGGTGTGTTTGACATCTGCAGGGGTTCTGGGCGTGGCGAAGGTGTGATGTCTTGGCATGGAATGCATGTAGCTATTCGCTCAGCTATCATTGCATCTACCTTCGGGAACTACGTGTGGAGCAGTTTCTTCCATTTCACGAGGCCTTCACGGTGACCTTCGTGAGCCAAATCGATGGCTTTGGCAAGCAGCGTTTGTGGCATAGCGATGCGGTTTCATGGATACGTAATGTCCATCGCTCAATTCTTGCAGGTGGGTTTGACCTCTGGTTGTTGTATATCTCCACCAGTTGTTTGTGGTTGGTGATAACAACAAATGAGTTGCCATAGAGGTGAAACTTGTCACACCCGAATACCACTGCAAGTGCTTCTCACTCCTTTTGTGAGTAGCGTTGTTTTACCGGTGTCAATGCACAACTTGCATAGCTGATGATCTTCACGCCTTCTTCGCTGCGTTGGGTCAGGATAGCATCAACGATGACTTTCGTCAGCGATGACTTCGTCCGCGATTACTTCCGTGTCTTTCTTTGGATCGAAATATGACATAACTGTCTCAGCTTTCACTCGTTCAAACGCTCTCTGGTGATTTGTCTCCCAAGACCACTTGGTCGATTTCTTCATCAGGTTACGAAATGGTTCAATGATTGTGACAGATTCGGGGATGACAGTAATTTGCCAAACCGAGCAATGATCGTACGATCGTACCTCACTTGCGTTTCTCGGTGTCGTTGCTTCGTGTACGACTTCCTCTTTGCTTGGATCGGGCGAAATTCCATGTTTGGAAAAAATGTAGCCCAGAGAGTGTCGGCTGTCCGAAAATGCACTTCTGTTTGTTCAATGTTAGTCCTTTCTCCTACAGTCGTTGCAACACTGCGTGTAGACGGTCGTCGTGTTCGGTGCGGTTGCATCCGTAGATGAGAATGTCGTCGCTAACATTCATGACGCCGGGGAGTCCGCTCTGCATTTTGGAATATTTCAGATGCGCAACATAATCCGAAATTCAGCCGTTTGTAGCGTTGTAGACCAACGTGAGAGCTGAACGTTGTGATGTAGCGCGACGACTCGGCCAACATGACCTGGTGATAACCTTGATTCAGGCAAAGTCACGAGAACACGCGTGCACCGTTCAAGTCGCTGATTACCTCCTCGATTGTAGGAGTGATGTGTCTTTCACGCTTTATGGCTGTGTTCGGACCTCGCATGTCGATACAGTCTAATTTCGTCGGGTCTGCCTGGTTTCGGCGGCGGTTTGATCGGGGATACTCATGGTGTAAGGCGATCGACCTGCGTCTAGTCGCTGTTGGGCGCGTGCGCGAGACTCGATTCTCGCAAAGTTCGAAATTAGCTCGCCAGGTTCATTCACGTTTAGAATGAAATCAGTTATAACACCAGTCGTCCAGTATCGTCTCAATTAGAGATTTATTCGACAGCAAGTCACGCACATTTCACAATTACATAAATCGCCATCCCGGCACATCAGTACACCGTACCATCAGTAACAACTTTGGTTAAAATTTAAAAAGAGTTTGTAATTTAATTTAGAAACCAACCATAAAGACAAAGTCGGCTTGGCTTGCATATGCGGACATTTTGAAGAGTCCGAATGTTGGGAGCATTTTCGTAGCTTCCGTCGTGGAGCGTACACGTCGTGTTTCGGTGAAATTGTCACTCCCTGGGTACGCAAATGTGTAACCTTTTATAGCAAGTCAGTGGTGTGGTGTTTTAAGGGTTCGTTGATACGAAGGAAGAGACAGACACGTGCGTCGTTGAACAGCCGATAAATCACTCTGTTTTATTTCCCCCTCGTGTCACCGGGAATAGTTGCCCACCAGAATGCACAATGCATATTACAATAGGTGGCAGCACCTGACGGTCACTATATTGCAAGTGGCTTTCCCAGAAGTTTCCTATACCAACGTACACATGCGTGAACATCTCTCGATTCTACCAAAATCATCCAAGATCATCTCACGCATGCGTGAACAAGCCGACGCTACACAACCTCCCTGAAAATAACTAATTTGCATTGTCGCATAATTATTATATGTGTACGGTGTGGGTGCCTGTCCGACATCTTGCCAAACCTTCCCCCGCCCGCTTATGGGTCAGGCCAGGCCAGGCCAAGGAAACCGGTTGACAACTCATTAATAAACTTCTAGGAACGGGGAATGGCATCCTCTTTCGACCCACGCCTTTTGAACTTCTGTCCCCAAGGTTAGGCTATACGTACATGTCTACATAAACGTCCTAGAATAGTTATTATAATAATAATATTATCTATGTTAACCGCGTAACGAAGGCAATAACTTTAAATTGGTGTTAATCTGTCGACTTTCTCGATGACGTAATCGTGTTCAATTTCAATAAGTTTGTATTCGACTTTCCGTTGAACATGAAACGGAATTCGGCGGTGGGGTTGTACGACTGGATGTGTGCTGAAGTCAACGTGTAGCTTCACGCTGTAGTCTTTCAGCGCACCCACGAAACCATCACACAGTCCTGGATACAGCGAGGACATCTTTAGGCAGTATCCAGGACTGATTGATTATGTCAACCAGTCCTAACTGCGACGCGCTGTAGAATATCGCAACATACATCCACGCATGCTTTCACGACATGTACTGTGACAACACAGATGTGGCTCGCAGACTCAAATGTCGCTTCAAATTGGCCTAGGTGAGGACATAGCGTCCGTTTCGGGTGGAACAGTGCGCGAACGTCTCTTCATCGATCACGTTGACGCGGCGCTTCGTCAGCCGGGCAGAGGGCGTGTTTTCTCGAGTGCTTGTGCAGCCCTTGCACCATCGAGCGAAGTGATGCAACAGGGTCGTGTCTAAATCTGTTATTGATGCTTTGGCGGTCGTTTACGCCAGGCCGGGGCGCAGTGACAGCTAGTGTTTCGCCGGACTGTCCTGTTATGGCTGTCTGTAAGTTGTAGCGTTTTGGCGAACTGTAGCAACATGTCCGGTGATTGACACATCTGACTCGCTCAACTCCTTGCGAGTTATTTTCTCGTCGGCACTACCAGCGATTATAACTGTCATTTAATCTCAGCGTTCGTGTCAGTGAAGTTACTCGTTGCCACCAGTTGCATGAGTCGAGTGTAGTATTTCTCGATCGACTGATATTTCTCCATGGTTCGTGTACCGGAACACTTATCGCTGAAACTCCACATTTTGTTTCGGGTTGAGATCATTTGAAAGAGCAGTTGCAGTCTTTGTGAAAACTCTTTCGTCGGTGTCCGGTTGTGGGGTAATTTTGTCTGCCGAAAGGGGTCGAAAATATCGTTTAGGTCTTCGCCCCCGTATGTCAGCATTAGTGCATTTTTCTCGTGTCGTCGGTGATGTAGTAACCCACGAAGACATTGTTGGCCAGGCAAGCTATCCATTTGGTCCAACGGACACTTTTCCCTTATGACTGACAGTGGAACGCCGGAAAGTTGGTAACAATTGTGCCGCACCGTTCGGCGAAGATGGGTAGGCTGCGGATCGAGAGCGTGGCGGGTGAGACGATTGTTTGCTGTTCGCCGCGACGTTGCTGGAGATTTTCGCGGATCTGGTACGTCCGATCGAAGTACATCCAGTCAACCGTTTATCTTCATCTTTTATGCACTCGTTACATTAGAATGTTGTGTTGGGCGAGCTGAAGAGTCAAACGGAAGTAAAAAAACGATACAATACCAAGTTGTCACGGATTTGGATGGTGCACGAAGGACACGCAACGTTTACATTATTATTTATCAACATAATTTAATCTGAAATGCACGACAACTTAGCATGAAAAACAAATCGCAGTATATGTTGTAATGTTGCCGCTTTCGATAATGCAATGCTAACTGTTTACATTATGATTTACTAGCGTGTTACGTTGTGCAGCTGTCAAGCCACCAATCGAATGTAGCTGTTTTAGAAGTTCAGCAGTGGTGTTGTGATAATCCACCAGACTTAACATTATGTCTAAAACGGTGCTGATAGTGACTGGCGATGTAGAGGCACTAATAAGTGACCCTTCAACGACTCCCTCCAATTGGACAAAGGACATTAATTGTCATATGCACAAAGAAGAACAATTTATCACTCCACTAGGTTATGCGTTTCTGGTTACGAGACATTTGTTTCTAACTTATTGGAATTTGAAAGGCTTGGTGAAATTCCACTGGGTGTAGATCCCAAACGTCTTGATGACGGCGAAGGTATCCAACAGACATTAGAGAACCACAGGGCATGTTGGCTGTGACTACATATTTGATACTTACCATTTGACCAGGGCACGAAAACTGGATTCAAACGAACAGACATATGAGCGTAGTTCAGTCAAAACAAGAACCATAACTGGAAATGTAAATGTGTTTTCTAAGTAGAGAACTATGGGGGAATGACGGTCTCCGCGTTTATCTACAAAAGACCTTGATACTAGGGTGAGAAAAGCAGCAAACACCCTTTAGGACAGGACACTGTTGGCAATATTAGAAACAACAGACTTGGCAGCAAAGTGTTTGCTCAACAAGTGAGCAGACCACGAGTCAGAAATGAAAGCAGAGTTGATGACTTTCATTGAAGAGGCAAGAGATCCGAAAGTGTGCCCTGTGTTCCGTCTGGCTGAATTATTAAAACGTACCCAGGTTAACACAACTGGGTGATGATATTGGCACAATACCGAATAGCACAAGGCCTAAAGAAACGCTGTTTAAGATGGTGCCAGGCCTGAAGGCACATACTGAGGGAAAACGTGTTGCTGATGTTTCAGAAAGATTTTGGAGAAGGGATAAGGACTGCATGCAGCCAAATCGTCGACACAGATGCTGTAATCCTTGCCAAAACTGCCAAGATTGTAAGAAAGGACATGTTTGAGGTGCAATACAAGTTCAGTGGCTTTTTTTGCAGGGAAATGCCAAGAAGGTGCTGTCCCAGACAAATTAAAGGCATTAGTTAATATGATTTCAGAAGGACCAAATATTAAAGATCAAACTCAGCACGACAATAAATCAGCTGGGCTAACAATTGTTCAACTGATAATGTTCAATAGTGCCAAACACCAGAGAAGAGGTGGGGCGGTTCGACATATGAGAAATAGAGAAACACCATTTCCAATATACGTTAGCATTGTTATCCACGCACAGACACGGAGAAGGGAACTCATTGACAATCAGTATTCGTATGACATGCATAGGATATAACAGACTCCTAACTATATCAACCGAACTGGCCAATAGGGTCAGCAACTTCCACCACGATCAAAACGTGGTATGTTCTTTACACCTCAAGTCAGGGCTCTTCACGACGGAGGCCATGGATAACATCGACCACAACACAAGCGTTAGATCATCGAAAGACAGTTTCCATGGGACGGCCATATATATCTCTGACGCAGCATCCAACGATGTATGTTCATGGAGAGGAGAGAGGGTTGACAGCCACGTATGAAAACACCACAAGTGCTACGAATATACGACCCTTATCAGCAACTTATTCAGAGGTCCCACCAGTTGGCCTGGATGTCACAGAGCATTCGGTTTCACAATTACATGGGGAGGTGTCCTCCGGCTCAGACTCAGTCAATGCTGCGTTGGATTACGAAACGAAATGGCCTGATATATATATATATATATATATATATATATATATATATATATATATATATATATATATATATATATATATATATATATATATATATGCAGATGCACAGTTCAATGCTAACCATTGTCATATCAATAGTATACTTTACTGTGGTAATGTTTTTTAAATAGAAAGAATGATGATGACGAGTCTAGCATTTAAAACCACTCAAACATATTGTTCATGCAGATGCACAGTTCAATGCTAATTGTTCTATTTGATACAAAATGGATGCTCATTTTTTTATATATAAATATATGCAAATAAGGCAATCATCCAATCAAATTAACGTTTATCTTAATCGATTCATCATGTGCCAAAACCATAAAAAAAAACGTATTAGAAGTGAAAATATGCCCATAGAAATGTATTTTTGAATTTCATTGCGGCCATTTTTAATATGGTGCCACGCCCCGTTGAAAGACAAATTTCCTTGGGATCCACCTTTCATTTGTCTTAGAACATGTCATAGCACGTGTACTAAACTTGGTGCTTGTATCACAATCTGAACAATCGACCTATTTTTGTGTGCTAAAAAGATCTACTATAATATTGTGCTTTTCTGTGCAATCGTACACAAGGAATCTAACTTTGCAGATGCAACAGGGAGGTCGTTCCATTGTGGAATTGTCATTGGGAAGAATTCAGTTGCATTTGTGATAGTCTTCTTTGGTTTGTGCATGGACAAAACATTTATTGTGATTTGCATGTCAAGTGTTTCATGAAGTAGGAGTTAGGGCAGTCTTGGTTAGTACAGATACTAGTTTTTTATATCTATAAAACATTACTAGGCTGGAGTTGGTGTGACGTGTTCGCAATGAAACAAACTACAGGTTAACATTGCCAAAACAAAGTGCAATGGTGTGAGTGGTGGAATGACCGCAAAGGACCAAAACACAGCGAGAGTGCGTGGTTGTGCATATGCGTCGCATATGCGACGACGGTTGCTACGAGGGCTGCATTGTCAGCTGAAAGAGGCGGTCTGTGGTGACCAACGAGAAACAGGAGCAACGCCTGAACACAGACCGCACCGTCTGTTCAGTCCCGCGTCTGGGACATATACCATCTGATGTACGACGAGGTTCGAGCTAGTTGACGCCGTTTGTGGTCAACGCAGGTGGCTGGCTGCCGGATGACGATGCACACATAATCATCACGCACCACGGGAGTTCGTGGGACAGAAGAACACGCATCTGCTGTGACGCTCGCGGGCAGGTGCTGTGGACCCCGCATGCGTTACGCAGTCACATTGGTACATCCCAGCGACGGCAATGACAAGTCCACAGCAGTGCACACACTGACTCTATCATGATATAGACCCGAACCAGCGCTACATCACTGCTGCGACACACCAGTACATCCAGCTTGACAATACTGTAGCCACATTTGATATGAGGCCAATACAGATATGAGCTGCATTGGAAGAAGAGCACGGGAGAGGATGGCATGGAGGAAATACACCATAATATTTACACCAACTATACAGTTCATCATTTTATTATCACCATCAATATAGTTATGTATGACAAATATGTACCATCAGGTCTTATAATTATCTGTTTACTATTGATTTCAAGCAAACAAAACAACCAGTAATTTGTTTAACATCAACCGTATGAACGAACCAAGAAGACCATGTTTTCACGTATAAAAACTAACAACAAGAATCATAATGTTCAAAATACACTAAAACTACATTGTCACATTTATGGTTGCACATTCAGTGTAACAGCATAAGCCTTATCAATAGTGCTCAATGCCTGTATAACATAGCTCACAAATGAATGAGTATCTTAATCTACTGCACCGCAACAAAGTGTACACTCTTCAAGTCACGCTGACCTGAAGTAATGGAAATACAACATAGCTAACACTGTCAGATTTAACCAATAAACGATAAATTAAAGCCATTAGACACTTATACACACATTCAGAGGTAGATGGATCAATGCAACCATGTGCTGTGCAACAGAGTAGCCCTGACTAGCTAGTAGTACTCAGTGCCTACAGACTAATAACAACATAACTCACAGAGTAATCCTTACTAGCTAGTAATGCTAAGTGTCTACAAACTAATAACAACATAACTCAAAGAGTAACCTATACTAGCTAGTAGTGCTCAGTGCCTAAAGACCAACACCATAACTCATATTAATCCTTACTAGCTAGTAATGCTAAGTGCCTGCAGACTAATAACAACATAACTCACAGAGTAACACTTACTAGCTAGTAGTACTCAGTGCCTAAAGACAAACACCATAACTCAGATTAATCCTTACTAGCTAGTAATGCTCTGTGCCTACAGACTAATAACAACATAACTCAAAGAGTAACCCTTACTAGCTAGTAGTGCTCAGTGCCTAAAGACCAACACCATAACTCATAGTAATCCTTACTAGCTAGTCATGTTCAGTGTCTAAAGACTAATAACAACATAACTCAAAGAGTAACCCTTACTAGCTAGTAGTACTCAGTGCCTAAAGACAAACACCGTAACTCAGAGTAATCCTTACTAGCTAGTAATGATCAGTGTCTAAAGACTAATAACAACATAACTCAAAGAGTAACCATTACTAGCTAGTAGTGCTCAGTGTCTAAATACCAACACCATAACTCATAGTAATCCTTACTAGCTAGTAATGTTCAGTGTCTAAAGACTAATAAAAACATAACTCAAAGAGTAACCCTTACTAGCTAGTAGTGCTCAGTGCCTAAAGACCAACACCATAACTCATAGTAATCCTTACTAGCTAGTCATGTTCAGTGTCTAAAGACTAATAATAACATAACTCAGAGTAAACCTTACGAGCTAGTAGTGCTCAGTGCCTAAAGACCAACACCATAACTCATAGTAATCCTTACTAGCTAGTAATGTTCAGTGTCTAAAGACTAATAACAACATAACTCAAAGAGTAACCCTTACTAGCTAGTAGTGCTCAGTGCCTAAAGACCAACACCATAACTCATAGTAATCCTTACTAGCTAGTCATGTTCAGTGTCTAAAGACTAATAATAACATAACTCAAAGAGTAAACCTTACGAGCTAGTAGTGCTCAGTGCCTAAAGACCAACACCATAACTCATAGTAATCCTTACTAGCTAGTAATGTTCAGTGTCTAAAGACTAATAACAACATAACTCACAGAGTAACCCTTACTAGCTAGTAGTATTCAGTGCCTAAAGACAAACACCATAACTCAGAGTAATCCTTACTAGCTAGTAATGTTCAGTGTCTAAAGACTAATAACAACATAACTCACAGAGTAACCTTTACTAGCTAGTAGTATTCAGTGCCTAAAGACCAACACAATAACTCATAGTAATCCTTACTAGCTAGTAATGTTCAGTGTCTAAAGACTAATAACAACATAACTCACAGAGTAACCCTTACTAGCTAGTAGTGCTCAGTGCCTAAAGACCAACACCATAACTCATAGTAATCCTTACTAGCTAGTAATGTTCAGTGTCTAAAGACTAATAACAACATAACTCACAGAGTAACCCTTACTAGCTAGTAGTGCTCAGTGCCTAAAGACCAACACCATAACTCATAGTAATCCTTACTAGCTAGTAATGTTCAGTGTCTAAAGACGAATAACAACATAACTCACAGAGTAACCCTTACTAGCTAGTAGTACTCAGTGCCTAAAGACAAACACCATAACTCAGAGTAATCCTTACTAGCTAGTAATGTTCAGTATCTAAAGACTAATAACAACATAACTCACAGAGTAACCCTTACTAACTAGTAGTGCTCAGTGCCTAAAGACTAACAACATAACTTAAGGTAATAACGATCAATTCTAGGCAGAAATTATGCATACCACTAAATTACTTTACCAAAGTCCAAACATAAATGAAGAGGATAACACAAAAATACAAAACTATAAAGGAAGTGAGTAAAGAGGAATGTATCATAATGGGAGATTTTAACCACGGACACATACAATGGAAATCTCCAGAGTACAGGGGTGAGGATCAACAATTTCTATTTTTAATTCAGGACAGCTTCCTTACTCAACACGTGCTAGAACCAACCAGTATTAGATATAGTTTTGTCTTCACAAAATGAATCAGTGGACAATGTCAAAATATATGAACCATTGGGCGTGAAGATCAAAATAGAAGTTTTTAAGATACTGAATGGGTATGAAAATATTGATAAAATATATTTTTTTCCACTCAAGAAAGATAGTAGAACTGGAGCACACAAAGTAACATTAGTAAAGGATTGTGTAACTGCTAGCAGTGTGAATATGTTTAAAAACAAGGTTGACACATATCTCAAGAGGGCGGCGTTACACACACAAGAACAATTTTTGACTCTTGATATGCCAATGGCTTCCTTGTCCCTTGCCATCTGGGCCTTTGTCTTGGTAGTTTTGTTAAATGCAACACAGTAACCATGAATGGGATTAACATGACAAACCTAGTAATATTAGCATATCAGTCAATTAAAAAAGATAAAAATCATGCACACGTACCCTTCCTTAGATGACTTGGTTCTGTCACACAGGTTATATAATTTGTGAACAACTGTCAACATTTTGCCAACAACAGTTTGATAAAAATACATACTTAATAAAACAGCAAATTGCCTTTACTGAACGAAAAGTTGGTATTTCAAATGTACATCCAGATCCTGTCTTAAATATTTGCTTTACTTGATATCACACAAAGCAGCCACTCCTCGCAGAATCCAGTGGTCTGGACTGACCAGACTCTTCATCACAATAGTTGTGACATAGGTGAGATCAGTGCGCTGTGGTTTCTTGTAGATTGGACATGAATACAGTCGCAAATCTTTTGGCTGTATTTGTATGGCATACATGAAGACCACAGGCAAAATCACAGACAATACTTTAGATTGGGGTTCGGCTAGTCGAATATTTCTGCGGTCCCAACTGGCTCCCTCTAGGTACAGACCAAACACGTAAACGCCCTCCTGTTGGAACAAAACATGATACAATTTTTAATGTGAGAATTTTAGATTAACATGTACACATTTACAGTGCAGCTACTACAATTAGGACAATTATTTATTAACAAAACATGATTTTAGTATAGTGGTCAAGCCAGAAAACCTGCATGTGGCAATGTTTATAAGAACAATATAAAATTAAATAGATTAGTAAGCTTCTAAATGTAATGTTACTTCCTCAGGATTGATTTTAAAATTTGACAAACACAGTATACCATTGCCATATGAGATCTAGGTTATACTAACATTGGGTGACGAAATGATGTCCTCTTTCATCCACCTTGTCATATCATTGTGAAGGACCACACTATCCAGTGACCAGCCTTTGTGTGCCCGGGTCACTTCTTGCCTCATTGCTGTCAAAAAACCTGCAATAACACAAACTCTTCTCAAGAAGATGAAGATAACGGCACTCATTCGATCAATAGTTGAGACAGCCTGTCAGGTGTGGCACCTAATTTTATTCATTCGTTTATTTATTTGCAATTTAACGCTCTATTATTTAATTGTATTTAATGTTAAAATTGTTGCTGTTCTTACGTGGAATATTCAACCTCTACGATTGCAAATAAAAACAATAAACTTATTATTATATGTTAACAATCATGAAATTGAAATTTGTGTTAAAACATAATAGTTATATTATAAAGTCATCAAAAGTTTAGCTAACTAGACAGCAGAATATGAGAGTGATATACCTTGAGGATTGAAGAAGCCAGTCATCCAGAAGCAATGTGGTCTCATCTCATAGATCCATTTTGAGAACTGATCATTTCTTTCCAGAAATTCTGTGAACCAGAACCCCAAAGTTGATGATTCCCAGGACAATCGGCTCCAAATGCCTGGCACCTTGGCATCATACATGTTGTTTAGGGCATCACGCAGATTCTACAACAACCATTCACAATACAGTGGACTCTGCTCAACACAACTGCAGCCAACAGAATCAGCCACTTAATGGGAGACACCCCATATGGATAGTGACACAGCTACTGCAATTGTTTTAGCCCAAACTGTAGAGAGTGGGTCTTACTGAGTAAACAATTTTTTAATTTTTCTGCCAGACCCCCATTTCCATGGCAACAAAAAAAGATGGCCACCAAATATAGCAAAGTTTTAATATTGTAACTCCTCCAGAAATTCATGTATCAATGTAATTCTTTCAGTTTTTTATTTACAACACTTCATGTTATGCAACCACAAAGAAATATTTAATGTTTTGCCATACTTCATAAAAAAGTTTAGATAAAAAATCCAAATTTTCCATTACAACTACTAAGATCACACTAAAACAATATATTAAAGTGAAACCAAAGGGATTGTTTTGGGCCTTTGCACCTATAAGAGTGCCTAAAAACTAATCATTTGCAACTATAATCAAGAATACCAAGCATTTATATTGTGGTTGAGATGTGTTACATACATGTTACATTTTTATTTGCTTTTATATTGATTTACACACAGCAAAAACTCTTACAATGTTGTACTGTGCACCATTCGGATGCAAACATGATTCAGCAAGGTATAGTTATTTTTACAATTTCCTCTGGAAAAACAGACAGTAGTTAAGGAATGAATTCACAATTGTGGGCGGGCTGGTTGCTATGCTAGACTTTGTTTGGTCCATTTTGAAGAGTTGTGTTTTGAAGGTGATATATTTTAATCAACTAATGGGTCAAGATCCTTCAAAATGTTGGCATGTGAATATGGATATTGCTGATTAAATTAAAAAATTGTTTATACCCTCATTGAAGTACAAAAATAAAAATATTGTCTCAGATTAGCTAAGTCCATTTTTCGAAGCTGAACACATACCGGAAACTCCCGAAGTAGTGCATGATGTCACACGTGGAACACAATACAGCAAAATGGATTCATCGAGTGTCTCTGATAGTACAAATGAAAGTGGTTCTGCTGACAGTTTGAATGTTATGATGACGATTTACCCATTGTTTGGATTACGGGTGGTTAGCCATATCAATGAGCCGCTGGCTCAGGAGAAACAAGCCCAAATAGAATTAAATTGAAAACCTTTATTGTACATTAAATGTATCACATAACACAGAAATTTTACTTTGGGCTCACACTGTTAAGATATAAACAATAAGACAAATTATTAATATCAGACAAGTAAAACATATAAAACATGTTTGTGAGTACGGTACATCATTGTTATCCCATCAATTCAATTTCAGCACACGCATGTACACACACAATTGCTCATTTAATCAGCTGATCCATGACTTCCTTGGACATGATATACAACAAGTTCAGGCACTAGAATTCAGTATGCTTATGGCTGACATTGATCGCAAAGCCAAAGTAAATACAGACTGGCAACTTTAAAAATACTTTAAATTATATCTTGTTTACCACGTATTTTTAATTTCTGACTTTCTGGAATGGTAAATGGATACAAATACAACGTATTTCATGCATTAATAAGCATATATCAGAGATAAGTGGAACCGAGAGCTTGCTGGGCGATAATATAAGAACTGGCTGACAGGTATGCAGTGGTATCAATTTGATTTTAAAATAAATTGAGCATGAACATCACAATATGTTTACTTTTGGTAAAGCAGTGAGGAAGATAAAACATTGTTAAGTTCTACTGGGTTTCCAGCACTCGGCAAGTTCTATACTGACCAGTCTGTAATATGTTGTGGTTATTAGAATCTGATGGATTTTGAGGTCTCATTCAACTAGTTGGCCTGTTTCAGAACATTACCTCTGGAGTTGCTCTGCCTCCCTTAACCGAGTCAATATAGATGATCCGTGTGTTTAGTTTGTTCAAGTTTGTTGACAGGTGCACATGTAATTGTTGTGAGCCACTAATCTGTAATATTTTGTGGTTATCAGAATCTGGTGTTTTTTGAGGTCTCATTCAACTAGTCAGCCTTTTTTAGAACATTACCGCCAAGCCTACCTTCCTATGCTGGCAGTGAGGGTGGTCACTGCCAGGGTGTGGGTCATCCTCATTGATTCTTTAACGTCACAAATTAATGAGAGGGGACTGACATTAATACCAATTGTACATTGTCCGGGTCTTGAACCCAGAACTTTGGCGTGTAAGGAGGATGTGCTAACCAGTACACTACCACGCCTCTCTAGCATGATCAATTTAATTTAGATAAAATTATTTGACTTTGGGCTGAAGTGGTTGGTACTACGTACATTAGCCTTGCATTCATGCGTTACCTACATGATTCTTCTACTATGTTATGTATTGTATGTTCTTGTTAAATTTCAGAAAATACAGATACGCCAGTTAGTGAGGTGGTGTTGGGGGTATCTTGGGGAAAAACAGATTGCCACTACCTGCATGTTTTGTTGAGAAGATACGACAACAATACCCAAAACATGGCGGAGCATACAGAGGATTTCAGTGGCCAAATGTGTGAACTTCATCTACTTTCTGTCCACCTACACATCCTTCTTGTTGATGTGATAACAACGTTCGACAGATAACTTCAAATTTGGTCTTGTGTTCTGAGGCTCCAGATGTCTTATAATTATATTTAGTTTTTCATGATTGCACTGGCTCACAGTACACAATATATTTTAGCTTTAGAATGTTTAAAAAATAGACTTAATAAATTCCTCATCAGTGGACACATCCTCATCTTCTGCTGCCTCCAAGCATGACAAATTGGATGGTTTCTACTCGCCACCTTTATCTGGCGAAGGAAAGGGTGAAGGTGGGGGTGGTGATGGATGTGGCAAGTTGACATGAGTTTCAACAGTGTGCAAGCGGTGGACCTGGAAGTGGTGGAGCCACACCTTTGACTGGAGTTGAGTTATCACACAGAAGTCGCTTAGAGCCGATTAGTTCTATGAAACACATTGTTGATGAATATTAATGGTAGGCTGAATGTAACTTCATCAACCCATTTTTAGATGGGGTGGGGTCAGAGATCAAACACCAAAAGACCAGGGCATTACTTTATTTTGATGTCTTAAAGTTTCAACATTGTCAAATGTGCTCACTCTCCCTCTTTATGTGCACACATTTCTTCTGGGTGCATTGTGTCCCTTTTGTGGCAGTGGTGGTAACAATGGTATATTCAGAGGTGACAATGGCATCACAGGATGGTGCAGGTAAATCTTAAGCCTGCAGTGCTACCTCTGGTATGTGTGGGAGTACTGTATGTTCTTCCAGCAACTGCATATAAAACAAATTACAATACCTATAATAAAAAATGCTTCCTATTCTGCAGATCTACCACCATTTATCTATATTCACATGACACAGCCTCTGCCCTTTAGTGTAAATTTAGATCCTGATCCTCCCAAAATAGTTCCTAGAACAATTTATAATGAGTCAGTGACCACCCCCAGATCTTAACATATTTTAGTGTTGTTTCAATTTTATTATATAACTAATTCATCATGTCCTAGGGTAATAAACCATGCTGAAACCCCACAATCCGAGCAGTTGACTAATACATGTAAAATAGAACAGAAAAAGAATGGGTGACACCACACCATGAATTGGTGAAAAAAATGTGTACTCATTTTTATAGGGGCTCTAAACTTGAACATATCTATAATCTCTACATGTATTCAGACATCTTATGATAATTTCAAGCTCACAAAATTTAATAAAATGTAAATTTACCCTAGCAACCATCAGCTTGGATGCTGCAGATCTGGTTCATTTCGTTTTGGGGAGTTAATTGTTGGTACAGCATGATCTGTCAAAGATTTTTTTTGTGTTTCATCGGTATCTTCAATTCCTCACCAGGCTTGTAGGACTCACCAGTGAAATGTGCCTCACATATATGATAGTTGGAACGGGACTCGTCATCCGGCATCACAAAGTAGGCGTGTTTTAACTGCACAAATCTTGACCACAAACACCTATATTTTATAATTTTCGGGAACTGATGCATTGTGTGGCCCGTCAGATTAGAGTTCCCATATGACATTACCCTACACCATTTCATTATTTTATAGCTATAACAAAAGACAATGCAAATCTGTCATGAAGATAATCTCCGGCATTCTTCGAGTTCCCGTGTGTTCCACATGTGACGTCACGGCTCAAATCAAAACAAAAGCATGTGTTTCTTCTCAGGCAGGGGAAAGGCCAATCTTTAT
The DNA here is from genome assembly GCA_033239005.1 of Lamellibrachia satsuma. Taxonomy (NCBI): domain Eukaryota; kingdom Metazoa; phylum Annelida; class Polychaeta; order Sabellida; family Siboglinidae; genus Lamellibrachia; species Lamellibrachia satsuma. The sequence goes on along the minus strand of BSQZ01000001.1, from coordinate 19,465,417 downwards.
TGCTCATTTAAAAAATGTACGTGACAATAAAAATGTATTGCCATCTCATTTGGTCAGAATGTTATGTTTCCTATCAATACCAGTAATTAAAATAACTTGGAAAAAAATGTTCGCAACATAGCCTTTGAACAAAACATATCAATTCATTTTAAACAATAAAGAAGATGATAAGGAGTACATCAATCAAAACATCATTAGTGTAGCTTCATTATTACCAGTTATTATGATTCCAAACTGGAAACACAGTTTTTGCAAACGCTCATCAATGATTGAATAACGGGATTCATTACTTGAAGGAGACATGCTTTATCCATGAATAGAAGTGATTTAGAGGTACGTAACTGCTATAAAAGTTAACTTTATGGATAGCAAATGTACAAAGCTATCCGAATACAGTGCATGGAAACAAAATGTTTTGAATAATTCTGTCAGTTTGGAAACATTATATCTCCTCCAATAATTCAGATATCAATGTAATTCTTTAAGTTTTTTATTTACAACACCTCATGCTATGCAACTACGAAGATATATTTAATGTATTGCCATTACTTCAAATAAAAAATATTAAATTTGAAAAAAAAAAAACACATTTTACATTACAACTACTAAGATCATACTACTGTAAATCTATTCATTAAAAAATATATCTCTTTGTAGTTGTATCAAGACAATGATTGGTGTAGCATCATTATTACCAGATATATGATGATTCCAAATTGGAAAAACAAAGTTTTTTGCAAATACCCATCAAAGATTGTAAAACGGGATTTATTACTTGAAAGAGGCATGCTTTATCCATGAATAAAAATTATTTAGCTGTACGTAATTCCCATAAAAGTGAACTTTACGGATGATAAATACGCAAAGGTATCAGTGGAAACAGTGAATACAGTGGAAACACATTTTGAGTAATTTAAAGAAAAAAATTCCATTTCACCTGGGATTTCCCCTTAAGAGGGATGTTTAAAAGTCAGAGGATGACAATCACGTAACAAATTAAGAAATACAAAAACATACAGCAGTGCAGCCCTACTAAAATTAGTTGGCCAAGGGGAACTACAACGATGAAGAAGAAATAATAATCTAATTACCTCGTTCATTATGATGGTACCATCAATAGCGAGCTTCAGATCGAGCAAGGCTGACCGGACAGCAACAATAACTCTCTCCATGCGGTCAAGCTCTTGGCGTAAAAAGATGTTGAGAGGTTGAAGGTGACCCATTTTTTTCAGTCTGTCTCGTACCTAAATGCAGGGGATGAATTACAGTCAATATTACAAACGTTATATATGCTAAAGTTGGAGAAGACAACAAAGGATATGGAAACATAATGGGAAGCCATGGAGTAGGTGAAAGAAATGACAATAAAGAAAGACTTGTGGACTTTTGCGAGCAGACATTGCGAGTGACCACCAATTAGTGCGATCAAAAATCAAGCTGAAACAAGAGAGAAAACAAAAGAACAAGGCAATCAGAAAGAAATTTTATATAATTAAGTTATAGCAACCAGCTATTAAAGCTCAATTCTCACTGAAGTTGCGCAACAAATATGATATATTGCAAGACTACGAAGAAACAGACGAAGAAGAAGACTTTGAGGATGCATATAAAGAAATAGCTCAAGAAGTACTGGGGTACAAAAGGAAAGGGCAAAAACCATAGATCAGAAAGGAGTCATGGGAGCTAGTAGGAGAGAAAACGACTGAAGAACAACATTGAGCAGACAAAGTCAGACAGGATTAAGCAGTATTACATAGATATATATAGGTGTAAAGACAAAGAAGTGAAGAAGAGCATGAGACAAGACAAGAGGAAGTGGGTCGACCACCTTGCCATGGAAGCAAAGGAAGCAGCACGTAATGGAAGAATAAAAGAAGTGTATGATATTACAAAAACCATCAGTAATGACAAACGTAAGACAACAAATCCAGTGAAAGACAAATGTGGAAATTTAATAATGGAAGGATTGGCCAGAAGAGAGCGATGGAAAGAACACTTTGATGAAATCCTTAATAGACCTATCCCTGATAACCCTGTAACAGAGGTGGAGATAGATCCGATCATAAATGAAATCAGCAGTGACCCAATAACGGAAGCAGAAATCAGAACAGCAGTAAGGAAGATAAAAAACGGGAAAGCTGGGGGCAAGGACGAAATTACAGCAGAATTATTAAAAGCAGACATGAATACAACAGGGAAATGGCTTGTAAAATTATTCAGAACATTTTGGGAACAAGAGAAAGTGCCAAAAACATGGAAGTAGGGACTGATCGTTAAAATACTGAAAAAAGGTGACCTTACAGAGAGCAGGAATTGGAGAAGAATTACTTTGGCATCTGTTCCTAGTAAAGTATTTGGAAGAGTACTAACTGACAGAATAAGAGATAGAGTTAACTGCAAGTTGAAAGACGAACAAGCAGGTTTCAGAAGTGGGCGAAGCACAGTAGAACAGATTTTACGAAATATTATAGAGCAGGTAGTGGAATGGCAGGCTATACATCATGTTTGTGAACTTTGAAAAAGCGTTTGACTCAGTGCACTGAGAGAGGTTATGGAAAATTATGGACAGCTATGGAATTCCACGCAAGATAATCCACATGGTTCAGATGTTATACAAAGGTAGTGAATGTGCAGTGTTAGTCGAAGGTGAAGAATCCGAGTGGTTCAAGGTCAAAACTGAAGTTAAAGCAAGGAGATGTAATGTCTGGATTTATCTTCTTGATGGTAGTGGACTGGATAGTGAGAAACACAACAGCAGGATATAAAACAGGGATAAGATGGAACTTTAGATCAAAACTAGAGGACCTGGAATTTGCCGACGACATAGCACTCATGTCATCATGCTACACACACATGCAAACAAAGACAAGACAACTGAATCAATTTGCAGCAAGGACAGGACTAAGAATAAATAAAAAGAAAACTCAAGTTTTGAGGATAAACAGCAAGTGTGAAAACAGAATACTAATTGATGATCAAGAGCTAAAGGAAGTGGACAAGTATAATTTACCTGGGTGCTAATGTCAGTAAGTAAGGAGGAGGTGGTGATGACATTGTTAACAGAATTTGTAAAGCTAGGGTATCCTTCATGAAGCTAAATCAAATATGGAGTTCAAATATATACACACTGAGATCTAAATTGAAGCTTTTTAACACGTTTGTTAAACCAGTGTTGTTGTATGGAAGTGAAATATGGAAAATAAAAGGCAACAACAGAAAGTTACATACATTTTTTTTCAAGTGCTTATGGGGAATCCTATAAATTCAATGGCCATACGTTGTATCAAATCGAGATATTCTTGCAAAAACAAAATTGAAGACAATCAGCACTGAGGTCAAGTTAAGAAGATGGAAATGGGTAGGACATATCCTATGAATGGACAAGAACAGCAAATGTGAGACTGCGCTGACCTGGACATCTGAAGGGAGAATAAAGGTTGGTTCACCAAAGACAACATGGCGATCAACTATTGAAAATGAAAGACACTTACTGGAGTGGAACATCTGGAACGAAGCCAGACGTGTAGCAGCTGACAGAGCGAGCTGGAGGAGATGCACTTCGGCCTTATGGGCCACTGGGCTCGAAGAGGATAGGTGAGGTGAGGTGAGGTTACAAACGTTATTAGTGAAACAATTTATTACTGTAAAAGCAACACGATATTTTTTATTATAATCATAGTCATGATTATGATAGCAAAAAATGTATACTATTTCTATTTTTAATGATGGTACACATGGCAAGAAACATAAAATAAACAATATAGTATCTACGCAAATATAATTACAGGTGTGCATAACAATTAAAAAGGTGCGTTTTTGTAAATATTTGTACATTTTGACATTTATTTATGCATTTATTTGATGGATGCCCTTTTTACAAAATGTGAACTTTATCTGAAGAATTATTCCAACTATATGCAAACCTCAAAAGGTGGATAACTTGGCGGTAGTTTCTCAAGCATCTCTTCAGCTTGCCTGTAGACGACCGTCTCCCTGGTCTCTCCACCACCACCGCCAGTATCCTTCGGCTGGATGCTCAGGATTGTGTCCAGGACTTCCTTCGCCATGTTTGTCTGATAACTGCAAGATATATTTGGTGACTGGAATGCAAAATAAGATGGCAATGTTTAATGATGATGACGTCTTATATGATGATGATGATGACCACTTATATAGTTCCAGTATCTTCCTAAACAAGGTGCTCATGATGTTTTGCTCCATTATCAGAGCTAGCGGGATCTTTCACTTCCCCTGGAAGTAAAATATCCGGCACTCTAAACATTGAGCCACCACCCGTACAGCCGACAATACACTGGTGAAAGTAGCTTCAGTTCCACCACACATATCAACACCACCCGTACAGCCGACAATACAATGGTGAAAGTAGCTTCAGTTCCACCACACATATAATATCAACACCACCCATACAGCCAACAATACACTGGTGAAAGTAGCTTCAGTTCCACCACACATATAGTATCAACACCACCCATACAGCCGACAATACACTGGTGAAAGTAGCTTCAGTTCCACCACACATATAATATCAACACCACCCGTACAGCCGACAATACACTGGTGAAAGTAGCTTCAGTTCCACCACACATATAGTATCAACACCACCCGTACAGCCGACAATACACTGGTGAAAGTAGCTTCAGTTCCACCACACATATAGTATCAACACCACCCGTACAGCCGACAATACACTGGTGAAAGTAGCTTCAGTTCCACCACACATATAGTATCAACACCACCCGTACAGCCGACAATACACTGGTGAAAGTAGCTTCAGTTCCACCACACATATAGTATCAACACCACCCATACAGCCAACAATACACTGGTGAAAGTAGCTTCAGTTCCACCACACATATAGTATCAACACCACCCATACAGCCAACAATACACTGGTGAAAGTAGCTTCAGTTCCACCACACATATAATATCAACACCACCCATACAGCCAACAATACACTGGTGAAAGTAGCTTCAGTTCCACCACACATATAGTATCAACACCACCCATACAGCCAACAATACACTGGTGAAAGTAGCTTCAGTTCCACCACACATATAGTATCAACACCACCCATACAGCCAACAATACACTGGTGAAAGTAGCTTCAGTTCCACCACACATACATTTGAATATCACTGTTTATAAGACACTGTTTTTCTCACGTGATATCTGCATTGGGATGCAACCCAAAAACCTCAGGTGTGTCTACAGCAGGCAACTCCTCAATAAAGTCCAGAAATTCTGTCGTCTTCTTGCATTTTGGTATTTTGTAGCCTGTGTAGAACTGGAAATTCTCAGGAAACATTCCTTCAGAAAACCACACCTACAGTACAAATAAAAATGTACTAATTTAAAATCATATTGGTATATGATTAACTAATTTCTACGGAGCAAGTTGCAGAGCATGGTGACCATCTGACAAACAACCAAAACATTTCTCAGAAAACTACTAATGTTCTGATAAACTGTTAATTTCTGCATTATGAATTGTAGTCAAATCGAGATGTCTCAGTTAATTAATGAGACATACATCATTCCACATATAGGCTCAGGTAACTAAAACCAACGTTCCTGCAAATAAGATACATTTACCTGGAAAATAATCATTGTAAAATGATATGGTCATATAGTATTATTTTGTTCAATATACAGAGAAAGTGACATGGATTCTGAAAATGGACAACTCACTCTGCAGTAGGTGTTGAGTAGCCTCTTGTCATAGTCGTCTGTCACTCTGCCTCCGTACTGCACCTCCCCTATCATGTACCTCACTGTGTTCCACGACACACCCTACACACACATATCTTTCTACATGGCAGGTTATTGTAATGTTATCTCATCAGTCCAGGGATCAAGGCATATTTGGTACTAAACAGGTGTATTTGTCAAAGTTAATAATTTCTGGTTTCATCTCCTAGCAGCTAAGAATGTAACTGCATAAAAGTATCCTGCAGATGTATCAAACATAGCAAATTTGGATGAACTGAACGCCAATTTTATTGGCAGTGGTCAGACATTGCAAACTAAGTTTGAAGCCATTGATCAATCAATAATCAAGGTGCAACAAGAACATACCTGTTTATTTATACCGCAGATCACAGCACAAAACGTGGTAGTTGAAAACATTAAACTTATTCTAGTCTATAACTTGAATACTGAATGAACTATTGGAACCACCACACAGAATTACAATTAAGATCAACTTAATATATAAGACAGTGGCACCATAGAACACATGAATACCTTTTTAGGATCGAAGTCATCGAGATGGTTCTGCACAAACTGGACACTTGCATACCAGTCAGAAGTGTTGAATTCATAAGGAATGTTCCAGCCCAGTGGACCAAACTTACGCCTCTCCTGCAGCACATCGATAGTAGACACATTCAGAATTGCCCATAATTATGCAACAAAACATAATCTTCATGCTAAATTACTGGTCTTAAACATATTGTAAAAATATTGCAGTGTGCTGCTTTCTTTACAATTTAGGATGCAACTGAAATTAGAATTATAATATGTAAAATATGACGTTTTATCATTTTATCACAGTACATGCATTTGCATATGTGTGCTTTGTTATAGCTAATGTATATATCACAGTTGATCCCTTTGAGCATCCATACGAATCAGTTAAACATTTAAATTCTGCTCCATGTGGACAGTACCAATACATGTTTGTTGAAATTTTACTTCCTGGTAATCTACCTGGGAAGTAATTCTCTACAGCAGTACCCGTAGTTCTTGCAACAAACTGCATTGCCTCCCCAAGGGAATAACATAGTGTGCTTAGAGTATAATGCTATATTATCATAGCAACAAATAATATGCAACAATTTAAGGATTGACAGATACAGTGGACTCATATATGGTACGATGGGACATGGCCAAATTGTTCCATATATCTGATGTTTCTTATAGCCATGGCAACAAGGGAGGATGACTAAGAGTGCAAGGGCAGAATGAGGATTTCAAAGTTGTTCCTTTTAACTTTAAGAGATTGCTCATATAGTGAGAGACCACGTATATTTATAGAATGTTTAAAAAAATATTTAATGTTCCATTTACATTTGGATGACTGCCCACTACTGTGACAAACCTGAACAATTGTATGCAGGAATGACACAGCAAACAACATTGGTTTCCACTGGTACAGCTGGTTGATGTCTAGGAAGTCTTGTTGGATCTCAATGTAGGTTCTCTTTAAGCCGGCCTTGATACCTTGAGGTGGCTCATTTGTGAATTTGATTGATGCCTTAAAAATTAAAAACAAAACATCTGCATGATGGCACATGTCATGTTCATCATGCTAAAACTTGTGCCTGTTGTATTATAGACAAAGTCCAACAACACACACTTTCAACCTGGATGCATGATATTTCTTTTAATAATCTTATACTAAACATACATCAGAGCGTACCAAGTACCAATCATGTTTAATAATTGGATGATAAAGCAAATAACAGCTGAATAGCTTACATCAATATAACATTGTCAATGGTATTTCTATAGTAAAATTATCCACATTCAAGGATATGTGTCAAAATACAAACTTTGCCATGTTTCTCACTTTTTCATTTGTCCATAAATTTATACCCAGAGAATAAACAAGTTTATTTTGTTACCAATTCCCAAGTCATCTATGCTGACTTTGAACCTGGGCAGATGTGGACCTTAAAAATTACCAGGGTTAAAACATTCATAGTGGGGTTGCATCTCTAACAAAACAGCAATAAATTGCACTACATTTTATATCTAGACATTACAATTTAATCCTTTATAAAATAAATGAATATCAATACAACTGAAGGTAAAACTCACTTGCAGCAATCCAATAGGAAACTGAGGGTGCACTTCTGTTGTTATCCATATCCTGAATTGATCATGCACAAATTCTGTCTCGGTAACTGTTTCGAGCAATTCATCCAAGAAATCCAGTCCAAGGTGACAGTTCTGCAGCAAGGCCCATCCACCTTCAGCCATGAAGAGAGCCATCAACTTGCGTGCATGAACACCCTGACCCTGTCCCATTGACACAGCTCGACATTCTATCTGCTGTTTCTTGGCCAGATCTTCTATCTGATTTGTGGGATCTGAGCCCATCGACAGAAAGCAGATGAGAGGCGTTCGAGGTTCACTCTCTTTCCAGGTTTCCTTCAGGTTCAAAATGACTGGCTCTGCATACTTTGGACCCATTGCAAATGCGATGTATTTACGAGCTTGTGCAATTGTTCGATCTGGACACCAGGACCTGAAAACAATTTCTTGACTGCCGTTTCCACATCAAATGATACCAAATTTTAAATAATAAATTTTGTTTATCAAGGCGTTAAGCTTATCTTCCAAAACAGACTTCATGAAATAGCAACAGTAGTACTTATTTTACAGGGTAAATTATATTCATAAATTAAATGCACAAAACGTTGTTGATGCTGGCACATGTTTGTACCCTGGTGTATTATTAATAAAACTTTTCAGTGTGCAATTTTGTTATCAATTCAGCCTAAGGCATCACACTGGTTGGGAAATTGATGAGATGATATCTCAGCAACAAGACAAGCAATCTTTAAAAAAATTTCAAGATGTGCTTCTGGGGTGGAAATATAGCGAATTACTTATTTTAATCTAATTTGCATAATCATAACCATGGTAACCAGCTTTTCATTGAAATTGGCTTTCATGATTTTGCGGGAGTTCCCATGTTAAAACTTAAGAATTTTTTCTTCTTTTTTTGATTGCTATGATCTGTTGATATACAAAGGGGTGCAATGATCCCATTTTCATTCAATTCATTTATGTAATTATGAAAAAAATGTGTTTGTGAAGATATTTTTGTTCTTCTAAATTTTAAATCAACTTCAGTTATTAGTATATATCCTCACATGTATGCCATCACCATCAAAAAGCATCATTGCACACACAGTACTATAGTATATACCAGGTTAAAAATTCAGCCTGCTATCTTTAATACTTTTTTCATGAGAACTCCTACAAAAGAGCAACTTTCTCAAAAAGTGAGTTTTGAGTAAGCAACAAAAAACGAAATGAACATCTGATATTATGAATAATGCCAACGCAGTGCCAGTTTTATGAGTGTTTCTTCACATCACCAACATGTAGTGACTACACCGAGAATATACAAATTATATTCAACATTTCTGAAGCATTAGTTATAAATAACACACATGCTATAGCAACTGGAGAAACGGTGTTGGCTGGAATGTCCAACTGCATCACGTTGTCCTCTGCAGTATGTTGTTGTACATCCAGCTGCATTTTCTCCAGGGCCTTCCTCTTTCTGGTGGTCTTTGGTGCTTCCTTTGCAGTGTGGTAAGCATACTGCAGCCTTGTAGCATCAAGACTGGAGGCGATCCTCAAGACTGCTGCACCGGTTGTCACACCTAGGCTTTCTACCACATCGACCAGTGCTGAAGCCCCCCAGTAGCTTTGCTACTGTCACGCCAGGGTATGGTTCTATGGCATTTAAACAATCCACAGTATCTTGGATCCTTCCGTCTCCATCGCTCCACTCGAGCCAGTGTGGTTGTAGTCGCACACATCTCTGTGTGCCTCCATCCACAGCTGCCTCTCCTCTCCCACAAGCTTCGCACCAACCAGCTGACACTCTGAGCGATGGTTGACTTCGTATGGCTGTTGGGATAGAGCATCAGTTGATGAGATCTGGGGGCTGCTGTAAGTTGGCGGTACATGCAGTGGGAGCACACAATCTCCATCTTGTGGGCATATCCACTCTTATGTTACTCAGCAGTGATGAGCAACAGCGTGCTGCAACAACATCCTGGACATAGAAGTGGTGCCAACAAGCTGTCCAGCTGCTGCTCGTGAAATATGATGTAGTAGTAATTTAATATCATGTGTATGCGTTTGTGTGTTGGCATGCATGCGTGTGTGCATGTGTGCATACATGCACCCAAGCATGCGCGCGCACACCCACACACTATTCTACAGTACGTGAGATAACTGACCACTATTAGATTGTCGCAGTTGTTGGTGGATAGGTAATAATAAACAAACACATGATAAAAATAAACAAATGTCTGAAAAGTTCAATCCTTTATAATAATAGAAATTTTTCCTAAATAAATACATACCTGTAAACGAAGCCAATTTCTTTCGACTAGTTGACATGTAAAGAGCACTGGTGCCAGCGCCACCGCTGTCACTAAGTCTAAAACTAAGGATGCTGTCATCGTAGGCATTACGAGATAACTCGCCGGCTACTGCCGCTATGGTGTCGCTGCATTGTGCAACTGCACAAACTTGGCTGTTAACTTCCACCACGGCATAGCCCGGTGCACTGATTGCCTGTTTGCATTTATTATTACGCTTCGTTCTTCCAAACTGGTGCAGCGTACAAAACTTTCTTCGATTGGCTGACATGTTTTACAGATAAGGGTGAAACCACTATTTACTGCTTTGTTATTGGCTGGAAGTTTACATAGGTCAATATTTTAATGAGCGATGTCACGGCGATGTGCATATATGGTTCGTGTAAGGTCATGCTGCATAGCAACTGGCTGAAGCGGTTTCTGATTGGTTAATTTCACGGCTCTTATTCTCGCTGAATACTAATTTACCTCACCATGATTGCCATGTTTTCGCCATCGTACAGCTGGGTTTAGTAGATACCAAACTTGGCCAAATTGTGTGGCGCTAATAGTTGGCCTATTTTGATCAAGGGTAGTGACATATTTAATCATTTTATTGGCACTTTTAGGATGATTTCAGTGAAATAAAGCCAGCAACATGTGTTGAAGATATCATACGTTCATAAAATCGACTACATTCAAAATCGATAAATAGAAAAATTTCTCGCATTTCCCAACCCGTGTGATACCTTAACAAGAATATGTGGGAGAAATAAGAATGAGTGAGAATTTAAGGTGAAAGTGAGAATGTGATAATGAGATCTTAAAAAAGTACACAGAAAACATCACACCAAAAACAATCAAAATACTTTCTTACCGAATGAGCAGTAGCAATTTGAAAGAGTCGAGCGTGGTACTGTAGCCACCCGGAATGATTTCCTCTTCAGGTGCATCCTTCTCAAACCACTGTTTCCAAAGTTTCTCCTCATTAGCCACTTGGTTCAAGATTTCAGAGAAGTGCCCCAGTTGGCTAAGTCTCACCAGATTCAACCAAGTCACATCAGCAATCCATCGACAAGGTTTTTGTTCTACAGCGTTGAAGTCAAGAGCTGCTCCACCTGTAGCAGACACACACAGTGGTAGTCTACAGCTGAACTAGTAGGACCACTTGAATTTACTTACATATCTACCCTTATGAAAATACACCATGTAATTACGTGGTATATCATGGTATTTGGTGATATTACATTGTATACCATGACATTACATGGTAAACTGTGGTAGACCATGCTTTTTATATATTGTGCATGGTAATTATATGGTATACCATGGTTTACCTGTTTCAAAACACTATGACATTTTACCATGGTTTGCCTGTTTCAAAACAACATATGCTATGGTTTCCATGATATATCATGGTATTTTACCATGGTTTGCCTTTTTCAAAACACCATGGCATTTACCATGGAATACGATGGTATATTTTCATCAGGGTAGATACATGAGCAAATCTAAGGTTGTGAATGTATAGCTAGTTACAAGTTTCTTCGTGCATTAGATTATACGGTTCAGGGCAGGTTTGATGATTGCTCATGGCTTCCTTCATTTTTCTCTTAAATCAGTTCTCATCAGTTCAACCGTTTTTCACTCACACCTACTAATATGTGTGACATGCCCATAGCGATGTCACCAACGAAGGGTGAGTTGGCCAAAATATTTGGAGAATACAAACAAGTTTCTTGGGAGGTAAATAATATGTTTTCAACTTGTTTTTAATAAGCTAGTTGTTGAGACAGTAAGATCCAATTGTGAGGAAATAATTGAATGGGCAGCTAGTATTTGTACCGGCTACCTCCTGATCAGCAAGTGAATCCTGCAATATAATCACAACCAAACCACCGGGAAATTAACCAGTACAGTTTCTGTAACATACTCACCTTTTACTAGAACTTCAAACTCTGTATGGTTAACCTTATTTTTATGCGTGTCTATCTTCAGTGAAAGCAGAAGTGTGAACAAGAACTTATGTGTTTCATAAAGCCCACGGCATGTGTACAGGAACACTGCATATGTGAGGTACTCTATGATGTAATTAATCCGCTTTTGTGTAACCGGTGTTTTGGTTGAGCTGCAAAGCAAGTAAATAGTTCAGCAAAATACAGTTGGACACACCTGTTGACCGAATGAAAACTCCCTCCTCAATTCATTTAGCCCATCATAAATCAAGTTCCTTGATGTTAAAATGTGTTAAAAAATAATGTCATAGTTTGTCCGATGATTTCATAAAACATTAATAACACATTTACACAAACGAGCTAGCGTGTCAAAGTGGATACTTAGTGGGTTATTTGCAAAATGATTCTAAAATGAAACGAGCTAAAAATGCAACTGAGGAGGACCTTTGCCCTGACATATCAAGACTATTGCTGCATTTACTTTCAATGTGTGCATAAAAGTGTCAACAAGCTAGTGCCATGCACCTGCACATTAAATCCTTCGGAAACATTCACTTAAGTTGAGACACCCAGGTGAAATATATTTTTTTTCCACTGTATTCTGATAGCTTTGTATATTTACTATCCATAAAATTCACTTTTATAACAATCACACACCTATAAATCACTTTTATTCATGGATAAAGCATGCCCTTTCAAATAAGAATTTTTTTAATCTTTGTTGGCCGTTTTCTCAAAACCACGTTTACACATTTGGAAGAAGGATATCTCTGGAAGTAATTATGCTAACCAAATAAGGTTTTGAGTGTTGTATTCGGTTTATTCTTCTCCACACAACTGACAGAACATATTATCAAAATAATAAAACGTTTTAAAGTTACATAAGTATTTGTTGAAAAAAAATAAGTATTTTTTAAAGCTAAAATTGTTGGACTTTCAATAAACCAAATCCTTGTCCACTTGCCATCTGGAACTTGTCTGGGATGGCAATCTTGTTAAATCATTGTTAAGGTGGCCAGGGTGGCTAGCTGTTTTTCTTCATAACATTTAACAAGATGTAACAAGACTGTCATCCCAAACAACAAATTCCAGATGGCAAGTGGACAAGGAAGCCATTGGCTTATCGAGAGTCCAACAATTTTCTCATCTATGTGTAGCCCGCCCTTATCAAATATCTGTCAATTCTATTTTTAAACCTATTCACACTACTAGCATTAACACAATAATTTTGCAGTTTGTTCCACTCATTTATCACCCTCTGTGAGAAAGAGTACTTTCTCATGTCCAACCTACACTGTTCTTTAACCAATGCTGCTTTGTGTCCTCTGGTTCTACTGAGTTCTTTAAGTTTGAAGAACATATTCCAGTCAACATCCTCATAACCATTTACTATTTTAAACACTTCTATTTGGTCTCCTCTTAGTCTTCTGGTCTCTAGTGTTGTCAAACCACAGTGTAATAAGCGATTTTCGTAACTAAGGTCTCTCAATTCTGGAATAATTTTAGTTGCTCTTCGTTGTATTCTTTCTAGCTTGTCTATGTCCTTTTTACGATATGGCCTCCATGCTTGAACAATATGGCCTCCATGCTTGAATACATTATTCCAAATGTGGTCTAATTATTGTTTTGTACAGGGGTACAATTAGCTGTTTCTCCTTATACATGATAGTTCTCCTAATTAACCCTAGAATTTGATTTCCTTTCGAAGCAGCAATCCCACAATGCTCTGAAACTTTCATGTCAGCGCTAAATGTTACTCCTAAGTCTTTTTCTTGTGTGGTTCTACCTAGTGCAGCATCCCCCATTTTATATTCTTCGTCCATGTTTCCATGTCCGATGTGTATACATTTACAATTCCTATTCTGACCATTTAACTGATTTATCTAGATCATCCTGTAAACTTTGTTTATCTGTATCATTAGTAACCTTTCTGAATACTTTTTGTGTCATCTGCAAATTTGAGTACTTTACTAGATCATTTATATATATATTCAAAACAGTATAGGGCCTAATACTGATCCCTGTGGTACCCCACTCAAAACCGATTTCCAGTTTGAAATCTCACCATCTACTATTACTCTCTGTCTTCTGTGTGTAAGCCACTTTTCTATCCAGTTGATTACATTATTACCTATGCCATGGGCTTTTAGTTTAAGTAACAATCTTTGATGAGGCACTTTATCGAAAGCTTTCTGAAAATCTAAGTAGACAACATCCACTGGTGACCCGTCATCTACCCACTTTGTAATTTCTTCCAAAGAACATAAGAGATTAGTTAGACATGACCTTGCTTTTAGGAACCCATGTTGAGATGTATTTATTAATTTATGTTTTACAAGGAATTCCACCATGTGGTCTCTAATTAATGTTTCGAGTAATTTACATACAACTGATGTTAAACTCATTAGTCTGTAATTTTCTGACTTGTTCCTCGATCCCTTCTTAAATAGCGGCGTAATGTTTGCCTCTTTCCATTCTGAAGGAACTATTCCTTCTTCTAGTGACAATTTTGCAAGTGGTGTACTAATTTGCTCAACAATTTCCTTTACCAGTTTTGGTGGTATCACATCAACTCCAGGATGTTTGTTATCTTTCATCTTCTTAATTTTCTTTGCTATCATTTCAGGAGTTACAAATAACTGCCTTAAATGTTCTGATGCATTGCCCTCAAATTTAGTAAATAGAACTGATATCTTCTGTAGTAAAAACTGAGCTGAAACACTCAGGACCTCTGCCATTTGAAACCCATCTGAAATTATGTTTCCCATTGTTTTTTTCCAGTGGTCTGACCTTATCTCGAACTTTCTGTTTACTCCTTACATAGAAACTGTTGCTGTCATTTTTTATATTACGTGCCAATTTTTCTTCAAAGGTTCTTTTAGATTTTCTAATTTCACTTGTAGGTAGTTTAAGTGCCTCTTTGTATTTTGCAGTATTCATCCTTTCCTCCACATAGTTTGCTTAAACACTATTTTTCTAATAGCTTCTATTGATAAGTGTTTCTTTCTAGACCATTTTCCTTGGTTTTTTCAAGGGAAAAAATTTATCGACGATACTCTCAATTTCATATTTCAGAATATTCCAACATTCAATTGTTGTCTTATTCATCAGCATGTTATTCCAATCTAACTTTGCTAAGCATTTTCTCATATCTTTAAAGTTACCTTTGTGGAAGTTTCTCCTATACATTTTTTTTATTTTTACTTTCTGATTTTACTTTGATGTCAAAATGTATTTGATTGTGGTCACTGTTACCCAATGGTTCATATATTTTTACATTGTCCAGTAATTCTTTTTGTGATGATAAAACTATATCTAATACATTTTCTCCCCTGGTTGGTTCTAGCACGTGCTGAGTAAAGAAGCTCTCCTGAATTTAAAATAGAAATTGTTGGTCTTCACCCCCTGTGCTCTCTAGAGATTTCCATTGTATGTGTCCATGGTTAAAATCTCCCATTTTGATACATTCCTCTTTACTAACTTCATTTACAGCATTTTGTATTTCTGTGTTACCCTCTTCGTTTATACTTGGACTTTGGTAAACTAATCCAATAGTTAATTTTGAATTTCCTGAAACTATTTTGCACCAAACAGCTTCATCGTAATCTGCTTCGCTTTCTAATTTTATTTCATAAGCCTGAATATATTCTTTAACATATAAAATAACTTGTGGCAGTTGTACCCCCTCTCTACGTTATTTGTCCCTACGTGTACTAAAACAGATCCACCCTTGCATGAACCCACAATGTTTTCTACCCTCTCAGTTATCGCATCTATTTTGGCAGCAGGCAAGCAAACTACCACATCATCTCCCTTGTTTAAGACCCTGTCGGTCTTCCTAACTATTGAGTCCCCCACAAATACCCTCACTCTCTTTCTCACCCCCTCTATCACTGCCTCGGAATAGCTCTTCCGATGGATCCCCTCCATCACATTGTGTCCTGCAGCCTTGTCACTTGGTGGCAGAGTGTTATCAGGCTCTCTCTCACTCATCAACCTGTCACCTTTCCCTCCCATCGCCTGGTTAACTGGCGCTCCCGTCGCCTTCCCTCCTGACACCCTCCCTCCCGTCTCCCTTACTCCCATCACCTTAACTATCGTCTCCTTGCCCCCCGACTCCTCCGCTACTGTCTCCCCCACTCCCCTTTCTTTAGATCCATTTGTCTTCCCTCCCATTTCTTTCCTTCTCGTCTCCTTTTGTCCTGTCTCCCTACATTCCATCGCCTTATGTCCTGTCTCCCTACGTCCCGTCTCCTTACATCCTTTCTCCCTACGACCTATCACCTTACCTCCCCTCAGCCTCCTCCCAGGCTGAGGTGAGCTCTCCCTAGCATCTAGATATACAATCGAGCCTCGTTATAACGCGATGGTCGGGGTCCACGATTTTGGACTGCGCTGTACGCGAGGTGCGTTAGGTGTTCTCATATCTGCCATCAGGGAGCTACTAAATACCAGCGATCGCCGCCCGCTGCACCAAGCCCAAGAACGCTGTCGAAGCCCTGTGTGCTAGCAGCACTGTCTCATATGGCAATATGCAGTTTATGGAACTTATTAAACGAGTATACTAGCATCAACGTGTATTATTTTTAAATGTCACACCTTGTTGATTCTTGAAATTAATAAAACACATGTACGTATACCGTTATGCCTTTTCACTTATGGAACAGATCTACTACGATGATGACGTACTGGACCAATAGGCCAACAAATCGAAAATAAAAACCTGGATCTGAGCAGCCGAAAATGTATTTGATTTGACAAACGTAGTATATAAGCTGATAAAACACAGAAAACGACAATAGGTAGAATTAATAATTGTTTCATTTTGGTTTTCAACCGATCTCGACCGAAGCATAAATTTATAACACGCCACTTAACATCGATTCATCATTTCATATGTGGATGACGAATTCGTATTTTCGCGCACTTGTAGAGCCTTGAATTAGGAATTTGGCATGTTGGTTTCGCATTGCGAAAACGATTAAATTTACAATGTAATGGAAGCATGTCATTTCACCCAAGTGTTATGTTGGCATTCCATACTAAATGCATTTAAAACTGTTTATCTGATTCTTACGCAAGACGTATTTGTGAATCTCGATTGCAATTTACAAACCGCCGAAGTGAAGCCAGCGACAGCGATTGATGTCGGCGGCCCATTTGGCATTTACCCCTGGCGGCAGAAAATTGGGGTCCATGATCAAACTCGTTATACCCAAACTCGCGTAATAACGGGGCATGTAAAAACGAGGTGCAACTGTATTGAACTAAACGTCAACACAACAAAAAATCACCTGGCACTAAGGTCATATTTCACCAATCCTTTAAAAATGCAGTGCTTTTGGAAATCCCCTTGAGTTCCCGGAAAAGCGACAATGTTTCCATAGTAACGTCCACATGCCCTACGATGTTCGAACTATTCAAGCTATATTCGTTCGCTATGAAAGCAGAACACATCGTCTGGTTACTGTAATGCTAGTACACATCAGTATTATATATTATATCAATATTACAGATGGCCATTATGTATTGTCAACAATACATAAAACACTCGTAAAAAAACGTAATTTGGTTGTGATTGTGTTTTCATTAATAACAAAGAAATGATGTTTCAAATATTGTTTGAGAAAAACTACAACACTCATGATGTTACAATTTTGCATATGAACTTGCCTCACATGCGCGCAATGCAATACGGCAGTAAATTATGATTGGTAAAGGGTATGTGTCAAAAATACTCTGCCACTAGGCTGTCATTCAAGTTTTGCATAATTCATTCACGGTGGTGTAGCAGATATTTTTTTTATGTTAACCAAAATCTGCCGTAAAGTTATCAGTTACACTGTCATACTTATATGTATGCCATTTATTTCTTTGGGGATTTTCTCAACACGATTAAACTTAATTTTTTTGGCTATTTTTTTCACATTTACAAACATGTTTTGAAAACCTTGTAACATAACCAAATAAATGAAAAACTAATTTTTTTTTAATCTGGTATATTACATAGTATTTCAACTACAATCTATGAAGAAATGGTTAATATATCTTAAAAAGTGCTACTGAAACTAATCAATTCAAGACATGCATATAATAGCCACCCCAGATACCTTAAATCTTTACTTACTTGTGCATAGACAAGTCAAAAATTCCCAGAAATTGCCTCAGTGATGTCTGGTACATGATGTTCACCATGCTCATCTCGGTGATGAGGAAATACAGGATGCTCCCTTGTGCTGCGACAGGTCTAAACTCTTCCCTAGCTTCATTGATCTTCGTCTCTGTGTCTGCTGATATGTGGAGTTTCTCACACACCTCAGCAGCGGTGTTCTTAGTGACCCGCAGCACTTCAATGAGAGACGCATCTTCAACCAGGGAGCCCTGATACAACAATGCAACTTCAGCATGCCAAAGCCTTAACCTATTACCATGCCACTGAATAATACACTAGGAGGAATTGAAAATGTTTAACACTTTCTAGACTAGTCCTAGCATACAACAAATGAAACTACAACATCATGTACAATGGATATGACATCAACAGTCTGTCAACTGCCAGAGTGCAGTGATGTACAATGGATGTGACGTCAATGGTCTGTCAACTGCCAGAGTTGTGATGTACAGTGGATGTGACATCAACAGTCTGTCAATTGCCAGGGGGCTGTGATGTACAATGGATGTGACATCAACAATATGCCAACTGCCAGAGGGCTGTGATGGATGTGACGTAAACAGTCTGTCAACTGCCAGAGGGCTGTGATGTACAATGGATGTGACATCAACAATATGCCAACTGCCAGAGGGCTGTGATGGATGTGACGTAAACAGTCTGTCAACTGCCAGAGGGCTGTTATTTACAATGGATGTGACATCAACAATATGTCAACTGCCAGAGGGCTGTGATGTACAATGGATGTGACATCAACAATATGCCAACTGCCAGAGGGCTGTGATGGATGTGACGTAAACAGTCTGTCAACTGCCAGAGGGCTGTTATTTACAATGGATGTGACATCAACAATATGTCAACTGCCAGAGGGCTGTTATTTACAATGGATGTGACATCAACAATCTGCCAACTGCCAGAGAGCTGTGATGTACAATGGATGTGACATCAACAATATGTCAACTGCCAGAGGGCTGTGATGGATGTGACGTAAACAGTCTGTCAACTGCCAGAGGGCTGTGATGTACAATGGATGTGACATCAACAATATGTCAACTGCCAGAGGGCTGTGATGGATGTGACGTAAACAGTCTGTCAACTGCCAGAGGGCTGTGATGTACAATGGATGTGACATCAACAATATGCCAACTGACGAGGGCTGTGATGGATGTGACGTAAACAGTCTGTCAACTGCCAGAGGGCTGTGATGTACAATGGATGTGACATCAACAATCTGCCAACTGCCAGAGGGCTGTGATGGATGTGACGTAAACAGTCTGTCAACTGCCAGAGGGCTGTTATTTACAATGGATGTGACATCAACAATATGCCAACTGCCAAGGGCTGTGATGGATGTGACGTAAACAGTCTGTCAACTGCCAGAGGGCTGTTATTTACAATGGATGTGACATCAACAATATGCCAACTGCCAGAGAGCTGTGATGTAAAATGGATGTGACATCAACAATCTGCCAACTGCCAGAGAGCTGTGATGTAAAATGGATGTGACATCAACAATCTGCCAACTGCCAGAGGGCTGTGATGGATGTGACGTAAACAGTCTGTCAACTGCCAGAGGGCTGTTATTTACAATGGATGTGACATCAACAATATGTCAACTGCCAGAGGGCTGTGATGTACAATGGATGTGACATCAACAATATGCCAACTGCCAGAGGGCTGTGATGGATGTGACGTAAACAGTCTGTCAACTGCCAGAGGGCTGTGATGTACAATGGATGTGACATCAACAATATGCCAACTGCCAGA
Organism: Lamellibrachia satsuma; assembly: GCA_033239005.1. Lineage (NCBI taxonomy): Eukaryota > Metazoa > Annelida > Polychaeta > Sabellida > Siboglinidae > Lamellibrachia > Lamellibrachia satsuma. Next base: position 19,445,395 of record BSQZ01000001.1, on the reverse strand, counting down.
GGGCTGTGATGGATGTGACGTAAACAGTCTGTCAACTGCCAGAGGGCTGTTATTTACAATGGATGTGACATCAACAATATGTCAACTGCCAGAGGGCTGTGATGTACAATGGATGTGACATCAACAATATGCCAACTGCCAGAGGGCTGTGATGTACAATGGATGTGACATCAACAATATGTCAACTGCCAGAGGGCTGTGATGGATGTGACGTAAACAGTCTGTCAACTGCCAGGGGGCTGTGATGTACAATGGATGTGACATCAACAATATACCAACTGCCGAGGGCTGTGATGGATGTGACGTAAACAGTCTGTCAACTGCCAGAGGGCTGTGATGTACAATGGATGTGACATCAACAATATGTCAACTGCCAGAGGGCTGTAATGGATGTGACGTAAACAGTCTGTCAACTGCCAGAGGGCTGTGATGTACAATGGATGTGACATCAACAATCTGCCAACTACCAGAGGGCTGTGATGGATGTGACGTAAACAGTCTGTCAACTGCCAGAGGGCTGTTATTTACAATGGATGTGACATCAACAATCTGTCAACTGCCAGAGCTGTGATGTATAATGGATGTGACGTCAACAGTCTGTCAACTGCCAGACGGCTGTGATGTACAACGGATGTGATGTCAACAGTCTGTCAACTGCCAGAAGGCTCTGATGTACAAAGTATATGATGTCAACAGTCTGTCAACTATCAGAAGGCTGTGATGTACAATGGATGTGATGTCAATAGTCTGTCAACTGCCAGAAGGCTGTGATGTACAACAGATGTGACATCAACAGTCTGTCAACTGCTAAAGGGCTGTGATGTACAATGGATGCGATGTCAAGTCTGTCAGCTGCCACCAGAGGGGCCTGACATGTAAGGGATGTTGTCAACTGGCAAAAGTTTCCAAAGTACAATAGATGTAATGCCACCAGTCTGTCAACTGCTATAGAGCTCTTATGTACAAAGGTTCAAAATCCAGTCAATGATCAAAGTAAACCTGCAAAACAGTTTAATAATTACCTGTGTGCTGGTGAGTTTGTGAAGCAGATTATCTTCTAATTCTTTCATCTTCCTCTTATTGCTTGTGACATCTTCCATAAGTGCCATCCTTTCAGCTTCCAGCTCTTGTTTCTCTGTCATGATGACCCGGCCAAGCAGTTGGTCCTCTAGGCCTTTCATCGTTACAGTGAAGTCAATGATAGACATCTTGGCACTGATCTGCATGTAAAAGGGGAACATATCCATGACAAACATTTGACAGAAACAGCTAATGAGAACCACCCATCATCCACTTAGCAGTTTATTGCGATATCGCAAAACCCTCTACAACTATGCTCGCATTGACAACGGCAAGTGAAAACCCAGAAAACACAATGCTTTTAAGTAATGTTTGAGTGTATGCGTCCGCATGAGCCATCTTCACGACACGTTCATCGTCTCCACGTCATGTTAACGGCCGACTTACAGAGCGTTCAGCTGACTGCTCAGCTGCTTCCCTGCACGCGACACCAGTGCATCCGCATGAGCCATAGTCACGACATGGGTATTGTTGACTTTGTGCGTCATAAGGCTCGCTTCTGTGACTATTTTTTCTTCTTCGGAACATTGTATTGCATTGCATTGTGTGAAATATGCCTTTCTGCTTGTGATGAATTTATTAACACTGATGTCTATGGTACAGTTTTGAAGGAGAATACCCTCAACATTGAACGTTAAAGTAAACATAGGTTTTTTTTTGTTTATTTCGTTTGAGGGTATTAGCAACCTGATCTAGAGTTAGTTTCTTTATTTCATTTGTACCATTTCAATTAGGTTTTGATTCATTATAAACATATTCATGTTTATTACCTTGGTGTTGTTTCTCATTTGTGGAAATTTCTTACACTCATATGTTGAGCTTAATTTAAGTACGGTGCGCTTCTAGTCTTGAGCCACTTTTCGCGGACCTCCACCGAAATCCGTGACAGACCCACCTAACATCCACTTAGTGCCAAAATAATACTTAAATGAAATAAAATATAAATTCTGCCTTGATCAGTTGTGGAATTGCAGTTATATCATCCTACAATACATTTCTAACTATAAAAGTAGGGATTGTGGACAATTCAATGCACTACTGAAGAAGTAATACAATTACTAAATACACAGTGCTCCAACAAATGGCTTGGGCACATCAGTCTATACACAGTTTATATACGAGTGCTCGTTACATTATCGTAGTGTGTGGCGCACAGCAAAAAATACGACATTTTAGAACATAGCCACACCTGAACCTACCTCTGGTGTATACAATGGGTTTGGCATCTTCGTTGTAACATACAAATAGAAGCCCTTCATGATTTCCACTTCCTTGTCTCCAACTTTCACCTTGAATGAGCGGCCTGACTTGATGAAGTTCTTCTCGAGAACATTATCAAGGGCTGGGTCGAGTTCTTCCCCCACATCCTCTAGCAACAAGGCCCGACCCAGGGACAATGCATCTTCTAGGTGGGTGCGGAAGTACTTGTGATTCAGTGATGTTATCTGCAATATATAACATATCCACTTTTTATGAATAACGCATGCCTCTTTAAAGTAATAAATCCCGTTTTTCAATCTTTGATAAATATAAGTTTTTCCAATTTGGAATCATCATATCTCTGGTAATAATGAAGCTACACCAATGGAGTATTGCCTGCTGTGCTCCTTGATATCTTCTTTATGCAACCACAAACATGAATTTATTAATGTACACTTTTAGTGTGATCTTAGCAGTTGTAATGGAAGATGTGGGGTTTTAGCCAACATTTTTCTATATTAAAAAAATATGAAGTAATGGTAATACATTAAATATATCTTCATGGTTGCATAAAATGAGGTGTTGTAAATAAGAAAGAATTAAATAGATACCTGAATTATTAGATGAGTTACAATGTTTCTAAACTACTGGCATGGCATATTTGTCATATATGGTGGCCATCTTTGCTTGTTGCCATGGCAGAACAATTTTCAATCTATTTTTTACTCAGGTCCACTCTACAGTTTCAGCATAACATATAAATGAAAAAATATGCAAATTAAAAACACATACACAAATGAAAAACAAATCCTATGCTGCCATGTGTCCCGTTAATAGCAAACAAAGATTCACTGATTGGCCCTCGTCCTGATATAAAGTGATTCTGGTGAATGCATAGCTTCATAAAATTTTGTGTCTCAAATCACATAGATAGCGGTGAAGATGACATCATCTTCAAAGACATCTTCCACCTAATACACTGTTATACTGGATTGATAATGACTTCTTCCAGTAATGAAACATGTTCACAAATTACAAAGTTTTTATTACATAATCATATTGAAGGTAACAAGCTTATTTTGTGGCTATTCTACTACCAGTAATACAGTATACCTATAAGTATAATGTTTTATAGAGGCAACAGTGAATGATGACATTCTTGGGCCTGCAGTGTTTTCTTTACAAACAATATCAGGTGGCTGAGAACATAGGACATACATAAACAGAACACATAAAACTCATAGCCATTCTGCCATTACCTGAAATTCCTTATTTTTCTCCTTGCTCTTGATCCATGTTTTCCCTTGACCTTGTGGGTCAATGATCAGTGGGTACCTGCTGGCCTTGGTCACAATGATGCCATTCTGGATGGACAGTTCATCATTGGGCAGACCCTGAAGATTCCACTCGCTAATCTGCCAACAAGTGAAAGATAATAAACAGTTAAATGTTACCTCAGAACATACCATCATTATATGACATATATTAATGTTCGACTTATTTTTTTCAGTAAATTTCACCTTTTTTCTTTGCAACGTTTCAACAGCGAAAGCTGACTTCATCAGATTGATTACTGCTAGATTGTGGCATGATAGTCATCATATGCAGGTGCTGTCAGAGGTGTGGGCCACCACTGTCGAGGCTTGGGGCTTTGTGGCCCCTCAGAAGGTCAATGTGGGGGGGCCACCCTAGCAACAGCCTCCCTGTGGTGAATATTATGCCACCATCTAGCGAAGTCAGTCTGGTCAAGACCAGACAGTTGAAATTGGACTGTACAACGAATCTCTTCACAATAATGTGGCAGAGAATATCACATTTTATGTATAGTAAACATATATGAGCAGAATTTATTCTGATATGTTGTTTGAGCAACAGCAACATACTTACAGTGGGAGCATCTGCCAACATTTCTGTCAAATTAAGTTCAGATGATAATGGAATCTCTCTAACGGCAAGTCCCATCTGCCAGTTGCTAAGCAACTTGTTGCGAAATTCTTGATTGAAAGGCCCCGCATATGACAGAAATCCAGTGCACAGGCATACATCACCAATGAGCCTGTAAACCAGAGCGAATGATACATTAAAACTGTGCCATACAGGTCTAGTCTAGCTTTACTAGTCTGTAAAATACTCACTCACTCTCTCTCTCTCTCTCTCTCACTCACTCACTCACTCACTCACTCACTCACTCACTCACTCACTCACTCACTCACTCACTCACTCACTCACTCACTCACTCACTCACTCACTCACTCACTCACTCACTCACTCACTCACTCACTCACTCACTCACTCACTCACTCACTCACTCACTCACTCACTCACTCACTCACTCACTCACTCACACTCACTCACTCACTCACCACTCACTCACCACCACTCACTCACCACCACCACCACCACTCACTCTCACTCACTCACTCACTCACTCACCACTCACTCACCACCACCACTCACCACTCACTCACTCACCACTCACTCACTCACTCACCACCACCACCACTCACTCACTCACTCACTCACTCACTCACTCACTCACTCACTCACCTCACTCACTCACTCACTCACCACTCACTCCTCACTCACTCACTCACTCACTCACTCACTCACTCACTCACTCACTCACTCACTCACTCACTCACTCACTCACTCACTCACTCACTCACTGTCTCGCTCTTGCTCGCCCGCTCATTCAATCAGTCCTTTTTGCTCACTAGAGCATAAGGCCCTAACAAATCTTCTCCAGCCAGCACGTGTTGGGCTTGTGTGAGCCAGCAAAGTTCAATCCAGGTCTTCTTCATCTCTTCTTCAACAACCATCCTCCAGGTGCCCAGTGGTCTGCCTCTTTTTCTTTTTCCAGGTGGTGTCCATTTGAGAGCAGCATGTAGAAGGCTATTCCTGTCCATGCAGAGAACATAGCCAAGAAATCTCCATCTTCTCTGCCTCACCTCTTTGACGATGTTGGTGCGTTCAGTGATTTCATTGTGTTACTTGCTGCTCTCAACGTATTCTCAGGATTCTTCTAAGGCACCTTCTTTCAGAACCTCTGAGTCAGCTCTCTATCTTCTTGTTTGTCCTCCATGTTTACAGTAGTGCTGAATGGACTTTGGATCTGTATATTTTCAGTTTTGTCTTGGTGTGTAGAATAGTGAATTTCCTGATGTTGGCGAGTCTGTTGAAGGCTTGTGCTGCCATATTGATCCTTGCTGTGATTTCCATTTCAATGTTGCTCTCTGCTGAGATGAAGCTGCCAAGATACTTGAAGTTGTTCACATCTTCTAGTACTTTTCCTCTCACAGTAAACGTTCTTGTGCCACATATGTAAAACGTAGCAGCACCTAGGAAATAAATCTACCTATTTAACTATTAATCAAACATTAGTTTAATTCAGAGGTAATGTTAATGTTGTGAATCTTTCATGGGACTCAATATAAACATTAATGTTATAGGCACTGGCAACAATGTATGGAGTTATGAGGCAATGTGTGTAGTTATGAAGCAGTGCAATGCAAATGGTCTTTTCTGCTAATAGTAATACCATTAGCCCGTCACAACTCCTAGCTTCCTTATATTTTATACAACATATCATTTATATTCGTGAACATGAATGTTTTTTTCTTTAAACTAAAATAATACAGTAGAACCCTAGATGAACGACCACTCTGATCAGCAACCACCTGCCTTTCCCGATCATTTTTTCAATGACGGACTACGACCACTTTATAAATGACCCCTTGTCAAAACGACGACCGGGTAAACGCAACCAACGACCAGGGCAATTCAAATTTTACCCCTGATGAATGACTGTCTAATAGGTTATTTTAAATGCCTTTATTATCGCGTAAACCGACCATAAATGGCCGCCGTGCACAGCGCCTCAAACTGGTTGTAACTGGCTGGCGGCGGTTCCCCTGAAACGGGCTTGCGTATTCAGTTCAATAAAACTTTAATGTCCATTTAAAAATGGAAAATTCCCCGGTTTTTCACAGATATAAAATGCAGTTGCTATATCTGCGGTGACACGAATGCGCGCAAAGTTTATACATGGACTGTCAAGGAACAACACAAAAGTGGTTGAGTTGTTGCGCCAACTGTGCATGAGCTTGAGTTGGAGCACCTGGAAAAGTGCTCCAAGCAGATGGCCACTGGTGACTTCTTCTGCAAGAAGCAGTGAGATTTTATGCAGGACACTGGACGAGAAGTGTAGTTTGATGCTGGACACTGCAGATAGTCACTGTGGACGAATGGTGTAGTTAGATGTAGGATGCTGCACTTTGGCATCTTGGGAAATCTTGAGGAGAACACGGAATTGAATTTGGTGGATTTTACATTTGTCTAAAGCATTGAATATTGATCGGATAAGTATTATTGTTGCGTGTATTTTAAACATAAACTTACAAGAGTCCTTGTTTAGTCAATAGTTGCTGTTAAAATTTAGCTATAGGAGTAATTTAGTGTAGTTTATATCGTAGGTCTCCGAGGACTCGGTAGCGCGAGCGATAATTAAGGGTTGTTGTTTTCAGTTGATTGGGTACATAATACGAGACATAATATTATTGTAAATAATTTAGTACATATTAAATATTGAAAACCTGAATATTTTGTTTTAGCAACATTTATTGTTAAAAGTTAGCCGTAGGTAGTAATTCAGTGTTATTTAAATAAGGTCACTGAAATTTTGTTAGCGTGAGCGATATTACGTTTTGTTAGTCTGCTGTTACATAGAAAGTAAGTTGCAAGGCAGTAGCTGTAAATTTAATTACGACATAAGTAAAATACTATAAAGTGTGTATTACAACACAAAAAACAGTCTTTGTGCAGACTACCTAGTATAAATTGATTATAAACGGATTATAAACAAATACAAATTTAATTTCTAACATGGCGCTGTGCAAACGCCAAGTAAAGGCGAAACGTAATTTGATATGTTCTAGCTGCGACAGCTGGATAGACTTTGCAAAGTCCGGGTGTGTAAATTCGTGGGCGGAGGTGCAGGCGGATGATTTTCATTTCGTGTGTAGGGGGTGTACGACAGTGAAATATCTGCAGGAGCAGGTGATTGAGCTAAGGCATATGATTTTGATGATGACAGGGCAGGGTGAGAGAGAAGTGATCAGAGGTGGTGAGAATGATGAGAGCAGAGGTGGTGAGACCGAGGAGAGCAGAGGTGGTGAGACCGAGGAGAACAAGGAGAGCAGTGACAATGTGAGGGAGAAAGCTGGTAAGAAGAAGAAAGATGACAGAAGGCAGAGAATACAACAAAAGAGAGGTAAGTGGGTGAGTGGAGAGGGATTGCCAGGTGGTAAGACAGTAAAGGTTGATGATATGAGAGAAAGGGGGCATACTAGTAGTGTGCAACAGGAAAGGAGCTTTGCCGATGTAGTATCACAGGGGAAAGCGAGGAAAGCCCGGGTATTTATGGGGGATTCCATCATTAGGTAAGTGGATAAAATTGTAAATAGAGGAGATGACATAACAGTATGCCTACCAGGGGCAAAAGTAGAGGATATAGCAGAGAAGGCAGGACAGGTCATGGGTGGTGGCATGGGAAATGCTATTCTCGTGCATGTGGGAACAAACACTGCAGAGAAGGAGGGAACGTCAGCCATTGTTGGTAAGTACAGGAGGTTGATCAAGACACTTAAAGAGACACGAGTTGGGCAGATCATATTGTCGGGGATATTACCAATAATGGGAGGCAGGGGTGAGGAATATAGGAACTGTAGGAGGATGGCGATCAACACACAGGTACAGAAAGTATGTATGGAGGAGAGAGTAGGCTTCGTAAACATGTGGTTAAACTTTGTGGGAAGAGGTGACTTTTTCATGAGAGATGGACTTTATCTGACAGGGAAGGGCACTGCAGTTCTTGCATGAGAGTTTGTCAGAGTTGTCGACGAGGGCACAGGTACCATAACTTATCTAAACTAGATGCGAAGGGGGAACTGACAGAGAAAACTCAAAGGAGTACTACTACAAATACACATCCAAAGAAATGTTCACCAATAATTTCAGACAATGAACTTAAATGTGTATGCTTAAATGTTAGGAGCATAACAAATAAAAAAAGTGAGTTAGACATTATGGTAGCAGATATTGATCCTCATGTAATAGGCATCACAGAATCATGGTCAAATGAAGATATAGTAGATGCTGAGTTAGCACTGACAGGCTATGTAATGTTTAGGAAGGATAGACGAGAAAGAAGGGGAGGTGGAGTAATTTTGTATATTAAAGAATCTATCCAAGCATATGAAATTACACTGAAAAGTGAAGCAGATTGTGAGGAAGCAATTTGGTGTAACATAGTTACCAGGAACTCAAAATTAACAATAGGAGTAGTTTATCGTAGTCCTAACATAGGACAAGAGGAAGATGTAAAATTACAAAAGGCGATAAGGGAGGTGAGCAAGGGAGAATTTGTTATAATGGGTGATTTTAACCATGGCCATATACAATGGGAACCATTAGAGAGTGCTGGAGGTGACGACCATCAGTTTCTACTTCTAACACAGGATTGTTTCCTTACTCAACATGTCTTGGAACCAACAAAAGGTGGAAATGTGTTAGATTTAATTTTGTCTTCTCAAAATGAATTAGTTGACAATGTTAAAGTACACGAACCTTTGGGTTCAAGTGACCATAACCAAATCCATTTTAATATAAAAGTAAAAACAGGGAATACATATAAAAAACAATGGAGGAGGAACTTTAACAAAGGCAAATATAAAGTGATAAGAACATATTTAGCAAATATAGATTGGAATAACATGCTGAAGAACAAGACAGCAACAGAATGCTGGACTTGTTTAAAATATGAGATTGAGGGCATTATTGAGAAATTTATTCCATTAAGAAAACAAGGGAAAAGATCCAGGAAAAGACACCTGTCAAAAGAAGCTATTAGAAAAATTGCTCACAAACAGATGCTCTGGAGGGTCTATACGCACACTGGAAATGTAGAAGACTACACAAACTACAAAAAGGCACTTAACCTAGCTACAACTGAAATTAGAAAATCTAAAAGAACCTTTGAACAAAAATTGGCAGGTAATATAAAAAATGACAGCAAGAGTTTCTATGCTTATGTAAGGAGTAAACAGAAAGTTCGCGATAAGGTCGGACCACTGGAAAACAACAGCGAAAACATAATTTCAGACAGGTTTCAAATGGCAGAGGTCCTGAATGAGTATTTCAGCTCAGTTTTTACCACAGAAGATATCAGCTCACTTCCAGTTCCATTGACTAAATTTGAGGGCAATAAATCAGAACATTTAGGGCAGTTATTTGTAACTCCTGAAATGATAGCAAAGAAAATTAAGAAGATGAAAGATAATAAATCACCTGGAGTTGATGGGATACCACCAAAACTGGCAAAGGAAATTGTTGATCGAATTAGTACACCACTTGCAAACTTATTTAACTTGTCACTAGAAGAAGGAATAGTTCCTTCAGAATGGAAAGAAGCAAACATTACGCCGATATTTAAAAAGGGATCGAGGAAGCAGCCAGAAAATTACAGACCAGTGAGTTTAACATCAGTTGTATGTAAATTACTCGAAACATTAATTAGAGACCACATGGTGGAATTCCTCGTAAAACATAAATTAATAAATACATCTCAACATGGATTCCTAAAAGCAAGGTCATGTCTAACCAATCTCTTATGTTTTTTTGAAGAAATTACAAAGTGGGTAGACGGGTGGGTAGACAGGTCACCAGTGGATGTTGTCTACTTAGATTTTCAGAAAGCTTTCGATAAAGTGCCACATCAAAGATTGTTACTTAAACAGAAGACAGATAGTAATGGTGAGATTTCAAACTGGAAATCTGTTTTGAGTGGGATACCACAGGGATCAGTATTAGGCCCTATACTGTTTTTAATATATATAAATGATTTGGAGGATGACATATCTAGCAAAGTACTCAAATTTGCAGATGACAGAAAAGTATTCAGAAAGGTTACTAATGATACAGATAAACAAAGTTTACAGGATGATCTAGAAAAATTAGTTAAATGGTCAGAAAAATGTAAATGGGAAGTGTAAATGTATACACATAGGACATGGAAATATGGACGAGGAATATGAAATGGGGGATGCTGTACTAGGTAGAACCACACAAGAAAAGGATTTAGGAGTAACATTTAATGCTGACATGAAACTTTCAGAGCAATGTGGGATTGCTGCTTTGAAATGAAATCAAATTCTAGGGCTAATTAGGAGAACTATCATGTATAAGGAGAAACATCTAATTAAACCCCTGTACGAAGCAATAGTTAGACCACATTTGGAATATTGTATTCAAGCATGGAGGCCATATCGTAAAAAAGACATAGATAAGCTAGAAAGAATACAACGAAGAGCAACTAAAATGATTCCAGAATTAAGAGACCTTAGTTATGAAAGTCGCTTATTACAATGTGGTTTGACAACACTAGAGACCAGGAGACTAAGAGGAGACCAAATAGAAGTGTTTAAAATATTGAACGGTTATAAGGATGTTGATAGGAATATGTTCTTCAAACTTAAAGAAGGCAGTAGAACCAGAGGACACAAAGCAGCATTAGTTAAGGAGCAGTGTAGGTTGGACATGAGAAAGTACTCTTTCTCACAGGGGGTGATAAATGAATGGAACAAACTGCCAAATGATTGTGTTAATGCTAGTAGTGTGAATATGTTTAAAAATAGAATTGACAGATATCTGATAAGGGCGGGCTACACATAGATGAGAAAATTGTTGGACTCTCGATAAGCCAATGGCTTCCTTGTCCACTTGCCATCTGGAACTTGTTGTTCGAGATGGCAATCTTGTTAAATCGTGTCTTGTTAAATATGTTTCTGCAAATTTTATGCACTGTATATATGTTGTTTAGTTTTATTAACATTCTACCTGCGTTTTTGATGTACAAATGACTTGTGTTTTTCTTCATAGGGCTGATACGCCACAAGGTGGTCTTAAATGGGGGGTTCTACTGTACTTGCAATAATATCAACAACATGAAGATGCCTTTTATGTGAAAACAGCAGACATTTTTTTCCCATAAACTTAAATGGATGTAACTGAGAACAATGTACTTCCGTTAACTTACCGGTTTATCTGGGCTGTAAAAGATTTGCTCTGTTCTGTCCATCGCACCTTTTCTCCAGCCAAACCATTGATCAATTCAGAGGCAGCTTCCATTTTATGTCTACATGCTTCAGCATCCTCTAACAACTCCTACAGAGGAAACAACTGATTTTGTAGTGAATTAATGAATGTACAATTATACATGTATATAAAATTCTAGCAGTGATTTCAGAATACAAATTACTACATATTATCTGCATTTTTGTTAAGAATACAACCAACAATCTTCTAAACAAGATACATTTATATTCAACATGTTGCTTGTGACACCGTTTATATGGGTAGTAGTTAGATGTGAAGAAACATTATTTAAAGAAGAACATAAAACAAATAGACGTTAAACCTGTTTCTCTTTCATGGCTGCACTGTACATTGCTTGCACAGCATCTAATTCTCTTTGCTTTTCATCCAGTATAGCCTGGGCAACATTAAGCTCTTCTGTTGCATTTGTCAGTCGGGCTTGTTGCTTCACCAAGTTTGCCTGGAAATGTTTTAAGGCAAGATCTTCAGAAAGTCATATGTGCCAAGTTTATAGAAAGTAAAGATATTAGGACAACAAATTTGTTACCTATTATTCTTCATAACTAAGGTCTCTCAGTTCTGGATTAATTTTAGTTGCTCTCCTCTGTATGATTTCAAGCGTATCTAAATCATTCTTACGATAAGGTCTCCACTCTTGTATACAGTATTCTAAATGAGGTCTAACTATTGCTTTAAACAGAGGTATAATTAGCTTTTTTCCTTGTATGTTATGTTTCTCATCAACCCAAGAATTTGATTACTCTTTGAAGCTGCAATACAACACTGCTCTGAAACTTTCATATCAGCGCTTATTGTAACTCCTAATAGGTACCGGCAGCCTATGTAATGCCCTGTCTCAGCCACGAGCAACTGAATCAGCTTGAGCCCCTGTAACTAATATATATATATATATATATATATATATAAAAGGGTATGCAACTAGGAATGACCCCACTCACCTTTCAACATCCGTATCTCGGAGTTGCGATGCATAATCCGAATACTATGACCTTACACAAATGTCCCAATGAATAAACTTTCACTATACCTACATGTCATTAAAAACATATATGGATTTCTCATGAAAAGAGGTATGTTACCAACTGTACGCACAGAAATCACATCAAACCGAATACGGTCACGTGACAATGTTACTGGAAGTGAGGTGCGACATCCCTTGTTAGCCAAATAGTCTACCCAACAAAAGGAGCCAATGATCAGTCTGACACATTCTACAGCAGGTGACACAGATGTTGAAATGTGAGTGGGGTCATTCCTAGTTGCATACCTTTTATATATATATACATATATATAAATATATATATATATATATATATATATAAATATATATATATAAATATATATATATATATATATATATATATATATATATATATATATATATATATATATATATATATATATATATTATATGTTACAGGGCTCAAGCTGATTCAGTTGCCCATGGTCTCAGCAGTCAGATCATGGAAAATTGTACATTTTCAAGTCGTTGTAACTTCCTTGTTTTCTCATGAAATGACATAAAATTCTGTGTGTGCTTGTTGATTGACTTCTTATCTTTCATTTGAGCGCTATTTTGTGCGTGTGTTTGCTTGGAAAAAAAAGAAAAACAACGATTAACCACAGTATCATGAACATGTTTCGCCACGTGAAGCACTTGCCATCACAACAGAAAAACATGGTCGGTAGTTTTTTGCATGGCCTGGAGATTTTGTATAATTAGAACAATGCTTTGACCTACATCACAGGAAAGAGGATCGAGATTGAGATCTTTTCATTGGTGTAAGGCAGTACATCATTTTCTCTAACATTGTAAATGAAACAGCTTTTTAATTATTTTAAAGGCGATTTTTTTAACAGAAATAATGAAAATATCACCAGGTATTTTTTAGTGAGCATGTTGCAAACCGATACTCATGTTGTCACAGTGAGCATTTCAAATTAGCTTGTTTGATTGATTAATTACACGTGTATCTACATAAACACAGTCCCTTGATTTATGCAATCTGATATATGACCTGGGGGCAACATTCTGAAGACAAATTGGAGTTGATGGCTTCATGAAATTTACAGTGACATTTGTGATAGAAAGATGCACAGGGACACTTCTTTTATTTGCTTATTTCAATATTTCATAAATTTTTGGCACATGGAAAACTGAATTATTTTTGAAAAATAAATAATAAAAAAATGCACTTGACAACTTGCTGAACTCTTCTTCTTGCTGACTTTTATGTTTGGATTGTGACTGGTGATCACTAAATAAGGGATGACTTTGGGTGCTTGGCGGTAAAGTTGTATTTTTTGAAAATCTCTTTTTCTGAACATCAGTGCAGGCATATTTACTTTTTGGAAGCAATGAGCCTAAGTGTAAAGTAAGGTACATAACTTCCTTTAAGTCATGTAAAAATTTCTTGAAGATAGGTAGAATGGTTCAAATGTTATGACCCACTGAATATGGGGTAAAATGGCACAAATCGAGTACTTTGTAACGAAAGTACTAACTACACATTTTTACATTTTTGAAGGAATGCCAAAGTTATATGGTGTGTGACAGTTCTAAAAAAATTGGGTACAGTAGGCCATGTTGAGCGATTTAGGAGATGTGCTGCTGTTTAAATGGATGTGTGACACACTGTCAACCATCATCTGTTGTAAAGGTTGCCAAATCACAACATTTTACAAAGATAAAATGGCCATAATTTCCTTAATTTTTAGGATAGAACATTAATTTATTTTTATTTTTCATGTTTTTTAAATTTTCTATTCATTTCAATAAATTTCACTGTCATAAATCCTCATTGCATTTTTGGCTGCCGGTTTCTACTCCTAAGTGCTTTTCTCTTACAGTAGTACCCAGAATAGTATCTCCCATTTTATAATTTACATCCAAGTTTCCATGTCCTGTATGTAGGCATTTACATTTCCCAAAATTGAACATCTGCCATTTCTCAGACCATTTCACTAATCTGTCTAGATCATTTTGTAAATGTTGTTTATCACCATCAGTGTTAAATCTTCTAAACACTTTTGTGTCATCCGCAAATTTCAGCATGTTACTTGTTATATCGTTGTCTAAGTCATTGATATATATTAAGAATAATAAAGGTCCTAATACTGATCCTTGTGGTACCCCACTCAAAACTGATTTCTAGTTTGAAACTTCTCCATCTACTACAACACCCTGTCTTCTGTCAGTCTATCCAGTCAATTATGCCATCCCCGATACCATGGGCTTTTAATTTAAGTAGTAATGTTTGATGTGGCACTTTGTTAAAAGCTTTCTGAAAATCTAAGTAGATAATATCTACTGGCAATCGCTCGTCTATTGACTTAGTGATTTCTTCCAAAAAAACATAACATATTTGTTAAGCATGAATTCACTTTTAGGAATCCATGTTGAGATGAATTTAATAATTTATGCCTAACAAGGAAGTCCACCATATGGTCTTTCATTAACCTTTATAATAACTTACATATCACTGACGTTAAACTCACTGGTCTGTAATTCTCTGACTTATTTCTCGAACCCTTTTTAACTAATGGTATGATGTTTGCTTCTTTCTATTCAAAAGGAACAACTCCCTCTTTTAATGACAAGTTGAACACTATTGCAAGTGGTACACTGATTTGTTCTACTGTTTCCATTACTAGTTTTGGAGGAATTCCATCCACTCCTGGTGATTTTGTATCCTTCATTACCTTTATTTTCTTAGCTACCATTTCTGGGGTTACAATCAATGTTTCTAAATAGTGAAATTTAGCCTCCTGAAATTTAGCATCTGTAACTGTTAATGAACTAATATCCTCAAAGTACTAGGTAATGCCATTATGAAAATTTCCAGGTAACGATTGCATAAGTAATGAATACTATAAACATACCACATACAGTTTTCATAGAAAAGTAAACAATTACTGGCACAATAGTCACAATATAATTGCTGTAATATTTATTTTGCAATAATGCCAAACCTAAATAAGAACAAACATGAAAACTGTGGTTATAACAATCTCTTAGCCTACACAAAATAGTTACAATTCAGTACCTTTAAAGGCAGTACTTCTTTGTTGACACCATAGAAGATAGACATGGCCCTGGTCCAAGCAGCCAATCCTGCAACGTCACTGCACACTTTTTTCGCACTGGCCATGTTGTAATCCTCCATGCGGAGATAGGGTTCCAACAACTCTACAGTTTCTTCATTGATTGTATCTTTGTGGAACTGCATGAGGCCAACTAAGAAGCCAGAACCTGACATCAGCTGTAAGAAGTCAATCATGAGGCACTTGTGAAAATATAGAGCTACAATATTGGATGCATATAGCAATATATGTCACAACAGCAACATTTACAAACTGCACAACAATAGCTATGCTCCTGGGTTTAGCATAAGCTCATTGGTACTGTGCATGCCATGAAATGAGCCAGCCCATAATAGGCATATATGATTAGGGTTATAAAAGTATGGAATTTATTTCAAGCATGTCTTTCTGAGTGACTCATAAACGTGGCTGCATCCATATTTATAAAATCTGTACAACCATAAAATTGTAGAACTCTGATTATACCAGACACTCAAACTTTTTATAGCCTAGAACATGTAAGCATTCACTTTTATGATCACTGATGGGTCTGAGACATTGTAAATCTTACGACTAGGATGGAGAGTGTCCAGTTAATATTGCATACCTTCAATGATTCAGCCCAAGAGGGCTTAGGACATGGTCTCTCTCTGGATCAAGTTGCACCACGTCCATTTTCTTTCGAAACAGTATAAGCACACAGTCCATGATTCTCATGATGAGATGGGGTGGTTTTGCCAATTTTCTCACTGTTGCAATGTTAGCAGCTTTGATTGTCTGGAAATGCATTACACTATTGCAATTTTTTGTGACTGACTGGGAACATCAATGGTGACCAATTTACAGGATTTATTCTCAATCCAAGTACATGAATATCAATCTGAAGTCTTCACACATTAGATGGCAATCAAATCAGGAAAGGATAGGTCTGGAACGAAATTATCATGTCGTCTCGTTAACTATCCAATTTATATATTTCATTATTTATTATTATATAACATAGAACATATTTTTAATGTATATAACTTATGTATTTTTTATTATTTAAATTTTTTTAAACTAATTTATTTTGTATGTATATATATTTTTTACCTGAAATAAAAGTATTCGTGTTCATTAGTTAATGACATAAGAGAAAAACATATGGCAGTGATATTTTATTCAGCTAAACACATATAACTAATGAAATTCACTCATCCACAAATGAAACAAGGAGTATGGACCTTAACATACCTTATCTTGAACATTTTGTGATAAAATATGAGGATGGTACCTCAACATCCCAACTGAAAATGGGGAAAAACAAACCAGAAATAAGGTAGTAGTAGAAAATATTAAAAAGACCACAAAATCAGAGGTGGAAGATAGGGTTCTAAGAGAGAAACCATGGAAGGTGATGTACCATCAGATCTGAAAAAGCAGTTGTCAGCACCTATAAACCTGTGAGAGTAAAGTTGTGGTGGGAGCTGGAGAAGGCCAATAATTTGATACCATCTCAGGAGTTTGACAGGGAAGTATACTTTCTCCCTCTTAAAGTACTGCTACTCAGGAAGTAGAAGCAAATCAAGAAGAACATAACTTCATACTAGCATACGCTGATGATACTGCTCAAACAGCGTCACTCGAGGCAGAACTTGAAGAAATCATGAATCAATGGAACAGTGTTCAATAAATATAATCTAAAGTTGAACCATCTAAAGTCATGATGATTGGAAGAGTGCACTGTAATACGAGCATCAAAATCTGTGAATATCAGCTGAATCAAGTGACATCCTTCAAATACAGCACCATTAACAAGCAGGGAAATATGGAAGAAGAGATTAACAACCGGATTACCAGAATTAATGTATGTACCAACTGTTAAAAGACAAACAAGTGCCTAAGAAGCCAAACATATCATAGACAAAACCATTTTAAGACCTATTCTGCTTTTTGGCACTGAATGTTGGACCTTGACAAAGAGACTAGAAAGTTGAATCATTGCAGCAGACATGAAAGTCATACAAATTGGACAGAGCAAAATTATCATCTTTACAGGGAGAGCAAGATCACTTGAATTGCAGAAGTGATCAAGACAAATAAATTGAGATGGTATGGTCATGTGATGAGAAGATAAGTTATAAATGTGGCACTGAGCATGAAGATGACTGGAAAAAGACTGAGAGGAAGGCTTGGGCTACAATGGATCAACAACATCAGCAGCCGCCTGGAAGAAAAGAACACAAGACTCACAGATGTATTAAAAACAGAACGGTTCAAGAACTGAATGGAATGGAAAAAGTTGATTTCTTACTACACTGACAGGAGTTCTAGTGTCACTTGAATTCTTAACTGGAGTATGGTGAGCAGGTGAGCTGTGTCAGTATTACATATATCCAGTACTAACCAGCAATGCTGCTTCAGCTTCTTCTAGGGCCGGCCTAGCAGCTTCAAGTTTCTCCTCAGCAATGGCTTTTTCTACAGCGATATTGTCGACAATTGCCTGTGCCTTGTCTTTGACTTTCTGCACCGATACCTTGACCTTCTCTGCGGCTTGGGCACTCTGGGTCACTTCAATCAGAACCTACAATCAACATTAATCTAGGTTAAAATTACACGATACATGCCAAAAAGCCATTCCTAAGATGTCATGTATGTAAGCCAATAGATCTCTACTACCAGTCTAGATGTTTGCAGTATATCGATGTATGCAATTAAATTGCATACTAATTTTTATGCAAGGCAACAACACCCTAGCTATACTGATCCCATTATGATTGGCTTAGAGGGAGGTGGACTTTGCACCAAACAAATAAATTATGTAAACTAGTCCTGCAACTTCTGCCTAGTAATATACGGTTGTATAACCTATTTTAGCCAATCACCATTAAGCAAGATGGCCATTTGCCCCACTCTGCAAGCAGTTGACGGTACACGCAAGTTGAACGTTGAGGCAGCAATACATTTTCCAACTACCATGCCTTGAAGTTTAAAACTTTCAATTTGTGTTGAAAAAATTTTGTGATTTGACACATGTGCCGGACACCACTGCTGCTTGTCTGAGACTTGAGTATATCGTTTTTATCAATCTTGATCACTAGATAGTACGCCATTTTACGCCCCTTTGTTCCATTCAGGAAAAATGGCGTCTGTTCATGGTCGAGACACCCGGTCTTTGGTTATGGGGCATAGCTATATTTTCTGGCTTCGACGGTTCATTGAGTTGGCCAGTCCATCCTGGCCCGGGGTGTCCTCGAATTTTGCTGTTGACGGCCACGGACGCCATGTTCATTACATTGGCGTCTGTGGAGCCAGGCTCTCATCTTTGCACATCGACGACCAGTGGGAATGCATTTCCATCTTGCGCCCACAACTGGTTGTGTTGCATGTTGGGGGAAATGCCTCAATTCATCGGCCGGTCCATTACCTCAGCAAGTCAGTGCGCAGCTCATGGAATTTGCTGAGGCGGTAGTTGGCGTCAGCCATGTCGTCATCTGTCAATTAATTCGGTGTGACAGCTGGTGCCATTTTTCACCACAGGTGGGGGGCCGCTCGAGTGGCTTGTGTGAACGATTTTGTAAAGGCAGCGTGTGAGGGATGCGAGCAGGTATCTTTTTGGAAGCATAAAGGGTTCTGGAACCCACAAAGCACAGTATTTCCTGACGAAGGCATCCATTTTAACGATTAGGGTAATTATAAGCTGTACCGTAGTATAAGGGGCGCCATCCTTCAAGCTATCAGTCTGTTGTAGTTCGACGGGTGATACAGGGGAATAAATTTGGGTATCGCTACTTTTTATGATTGACAGAGAGGGGCGGTGTGTAACACCTTCACAGTAGGAAATAAATACTGACTAACATAAATGCTTTGTTTGTTCCACCTTTGTTGAGATCTGGTCGCATTACAAATCGTATTTGTTTTAACACTGTATGTTATTGGCTGATGTTTACGCCACTGTAATCCTTAACAATGCGAATGAAACTTGTGTCACGGGCGCAGACGAATTCACTTGTCTTGGTAACAAGTAACTGCTGTAGCATGTTTATCAGTTATTTCACGTATTCATGTGCTTACTTTAAGGAGTATTAATTAGCCATGGTTTATTACATGCTGTCCAGTATGACAATCTGTACTTAACAACAATGGCTTTATGGGGAAGTTCACATTTTTACTCCCAGTGGTGCAATGGCCAATTGAATTAGGGTCTGTGCATTGGTGTCTTTTTGACACTTTGACCTGGGTTGCTAGCTTGGCGCTTCGGCCCAGCGTGCAGTTGCCCTTGTAAGGTTATTCTATTAATGTGTGCAATTTCCACTGTGGGGACACTGTGACGCAATAGCCAGTTGGCATAAATCAGCCATTAAGTGGCCTTTCGACTTGTGTTACCAGCTTGGTGCTGGTTAAGTTAAGTTCAGTTAGCAGCCGGTAAACTGAACAATTTATAAGCATTGTGACACACTTTCCGGTTGGCCATTAGTTGGCAGTTCGGCTTGTATTATCAGTTTGGCACTTCAGTCCAGTTGTTTGTTTTCAAAAATGTTATGATCCAGTTAGCAGCCAGTAACTTGAAAAATGTCAATTGGCATTTCGGACGACCTGGCCAGTTGGCGTTCAGGCGATTCTTCCATTCGTTGGAGCTTCGGCCAGGATTACTAGCTTGGCGCTTTGGTCTAATAGTTACTCAGTAACTTTGCAAGTTTTAGACATTGTGACGAACTGGCCAGTTGGCGTTCAGGAGTATCTTCCATTCATTGGAGCTTCAGCCAGGATTACCAGCTTGACATTTCAGTCCAACAGGTTCTGTTTTGCAAGTTTTAAGCATTGTGATGAACTGGCGGGTTGGCGTTCAGGTGATTCTTCCAGTCATTGGAGCTTCGGTCACGATAACCAGCTTGGCGCTTTGGTCTAATAGTTCTTTTTGCAATTTATAAGCATTGTGACAAACTGGCTAGTTGGAGTTCAGGCAATTTTTTTTCATTCATTGGAGATTCAGCCAGGTTTACCAGCTTGGCGCTTCAGTCCAATGGTTCCGTATCTACATTTTATATATATTTTGTGATGAACTGGCCAGTTGGCTTCCAGGCGATTCTTCCATTTATGGGAGATTCGGCCAGGATTACCACCTTGGTGCTGCGGTCCAATAATTCATATTTTTAATGGCATGTAAATGATGATTATATCACATATCTAAGGTGGTTACATCCCATACCTGGAACCACACTTGGCTTGCTGTAACTGTTACAGGATGGCTCCCATGAAAGCACGGTGCCAGCAGGCTACTCATCATGTGGCAGCTACCAGGATGAGAAGCCGGACTATAGCGGCAACTATACCTCGTCGGATGATAACGGGGCACACGGATAGATGACAGCCAGCAACAATGCACATCCAAGCATTGACAACAAATAGTAATGACACCCCACAGATGACAGCACCCCTGTTGGAGAAAATGCAGTGGGAACATTCCACTGAGAGTTCAGCAATCCAATCAGTTGCTGCATAAAATGCTGACAGATCAGCTTACCAACAACGTAAACCCTGACATGGTTGCCACACAGGTCAATTCTGGTGCATTGAGTCGAGTGTTGGCCTCTGATCAACCAACAACTGAGGCACAACTAATGTTACCCACAGATTTGCCCAGAGTGACGGCCTCTGGTCATGTGGGGGGCATTAATGTGTGGTACGAGCCAACTGGGGAAGAAATGGGTAACCAGGTTCTTGTTCCAAGCGTGAATGAGGTTATCAATAACCTTCCAGCAGAAACACGAGACAGGGTGAGAGCGCTGACATCTCCCTGCATTCCCACATACCAGAGAAAGTGAGGGCAAAGGTGTGGGCTGGTGAGTCTGTTGAGTTATCAACTTTGTTACCAGAGTCCAGGTCCACTAGTCAGGAGGCCTCCCTGGGGTTGCACCCACA
The DNA here is from genome assembly GCA_033239005.1 of Lamellibrachia satsuma. Classification (NCBI taxonomy): domain Eukaryota; kingdom Metazoa; phylum Annelida; class Polychaeta; order Sabellida; family Siboglinidae; genus Lamellibrachia; species Lamellibrachia satsuma. The sequence goes on along the minus strand of BSQZ01000001.1, from coordinate 19,423,960 downwards.
AGGGGAAGATGATGCATCAGTTGTGTGTCATAGGTCTAAAGCTAAGCCAAGAATTACCTGTTTTACCCAGTGGACAAAAACTTTCCAAATTTATATGTCACTGTACTTATCCCAGCCAATTCACTATCACAAAGTACCTCAAATATGCAAGTATATCGAGACAATAGGCAATCTGTCTGAGAGGGGGGTAACTTGCAGGCATATGATGACATGTTCAGGGCCTTGTGGATGCTTCATGGGTGAGCATGGGACACAGTGATATCTGAGCCGTGGCTGAAAGCAGCCCAGGTTGCTAATACTCAAGTCGCTAATGCCCAAGCTCCACAGTGTGGACCCCCTTTCAAAGCAAGGGTGTGGCCCGCCAGCCATCAAACAACCCGTTTCACATACAATCGGGGCTTGCCATGCGATCACTGAAGATGCCGCAACAGACATTAGTGTAGGTGGTGTGGCGCAGGACACCCAGTGTCACAATGTTCAGCCCCGCTAAGACAGGCCAATACAATTACAAATAAATCACCATCTGCCATGACCAATAGCCACAAACAGCAAACCACTGCCATCACCTGTTTCCACTACAGTTCTATGCCATGTATTGCAGGGGTATGATAACATTCTATCAGACTATCTAAATTCATGGATTTGCACATGGTTTTCGGCTAGGCTGTCTTAGCATACCAGTTGAGATAAACAGATCAATAACAAATTTGATGTCTGCTTTGTATCATGGTAGTTGGTCATCCTCATGGCAGTGTCGCAATATTTCAGTCCTTGAACTGTCTCCAACTGTGGCCGCTGTCGAATTATGGGGTAATACATGGGTGAACCAAAGTGTGTGTTTTTCTACTGACAATGAAGCAAATAAGCAAACATCTTGTGAGCCACACATTATGGCCCTTATTCGTTGCATGGTTCTTGCATGCCTGAGTCTTAACATTAATTTCATGGTACCTGGTCGAGTGAATATTCTAGCAGAAAAATTATCTCATGGTCAAACAGATGAGTTCTTGTTTTTGGCGCCATGGTTTAATACTTGGCCAATCAAACTTCCATTTCATAGCCTGAACGCACGAAATCCAGCGATCTCATATTTAAATTGTTGAGAAGTCAAGGAGTCTAGTCTCGGGCTAGAGCTTCTTGATTTCAGGTATGCTAGTGTAGTACAACATGTGTATAACCCAGCAATTAGCAATTCTTATATTTGATAAGTAAAGAAGACTTGTCTCTTGCGAGATCTTCTAGATATAAGAAATTGTTTTAGGTGAATTTACCCTAATTTAAGGTGAAAGCCGATGTTGGTTGATAAGGGCATGTCTTGGGCGAGACCTTCTATAAGAGCAGTGTTTCAGTAACAAAGCTTTTCTGGTGGGGCAGTCACATGTCTAGGTGACCTGGTGGCATAATGGCCCCACCTATCTGGGTCATAGGTTAATTTTTTAGTGTTTAATTGACTTTTTATTATTACACCACGGTTGTTATGTACTGCATTAAGTTCGGTATGTTTTTGTTCATACCCACAATGTTGCAATGTTGGCCAGTTTTAGAACATGATGTTTTAAGTACATGGGGCAATGTCGAAAGACACCGAGTATCCCACATTTGTTTGTATATAAATATGTTTAATTTCTATCAAACATGGTAGATAATAAATGTCAGACAGAAAGTCTGGCTATTTTAAAATTTATCCGGTTTTGGTGTTGTTGCATTGTGTAAATGTTACTCGGGACTATGGTGGTAACAGAATGAACTGGACACATTGCATATTTGTCAGTTTGTAAGGATACAAAACGTCAAGCACAGCATTTTGCTTTTATTAATTTCATCACATACCCAAAACATGGTTTTACCTACCAACCATGTGGTATCTATTTAGATGAATTTATAGCAAAAATAATGTCAGCACAATATGCAGCATTGTTGAAATATTCAGTAATATAAGTATACCCGACGTCGATACATCGTTGAAACCTAACGTAGATACAACTTTCAAATCCAACTAGTTTCTGACATTGCTACAACATGGTACCTGACGTTGAAACAACGTATTTTCAATGTCATTTTGCCTGCTGGTTACAGACTATAGTACTTGACTTTAGATTCCAGTAGAAATTTACAACTATGTATTGCTTAGCAACAATGCCAAATGCTGTTGATGACTGAGTTCTGGTCTGCTCTACCCAACATACCCATTGTCTGGATCGTTTAGTGTGACATACAGCGATACCCTGACTATCAGAGAGCTAATAAAACATTGAGCCAATAATATACCAATGAATCACATGTACCTTGTCTGCCTTCTTGTTCGCCACTTCCAGCTCCTTTTCCTTGAGGACCAGTTCTTTGGACAGAGCATCCACAGATATGGTGGCTTCAATGAGTTTGTCAAGACCAGTTTTCATGCGGTAAGCCAAATCTTGAAAGGTAGTTAATTTTTCATGGTAGATACTCTGGTATCCACCAAGGAAAGATAGGTAAGATTTTGGCGTCACATGAGTTTGCCGACGGTACCTGCAGGAAATTATTAGCATGCATGAATGTTTCTAGAAATACAAAAGTGCCAAAATCTATAAGAATAAGTTTTGTTTTCTGTATCACTGCGAATATTTAGGTAACTTGTTGGTCTATTTCATTATATATCAAACAACTTATGCAGAATATTGGAACATTTGCAATTTAATAATTACTTTAGTTGTAGCTAAACCTTACAATTGACCAGAGGTAATAAGTTACCAATCTGCAATAATAAAATTACCTATGAAAGTATTCAATGCATGTTTGTGCAACGCCATCATGAATGCTTCCCATGACGTGAACCAACTGTCTCTTTATAGCAGCTGAACACACTATGCTGAATTTGGACATGAAGTGTTCAGCAACTTCCACCAATGCATCCCTTGGCCAACTTGTGTACCAGTCCATTGTGCAGCCAGAAATCAGGCCAGGAAACTTCAATGACCGACTGCGGAAATTCTTACCCACCTATACATACAAATACATTGATGAATTTCTAAACTGTACAATGACTCCAATACCTGTACATTTGTATGTCTGTAAATAGGGTGATGCATAGTAATAAAAATGGAACGGTTGTGCAATATCTGTTAATTACCAGTTCACCTGAAAGATAAATATTAAATTAAAGAGTATTATTGTTTTTGTGGTCATTTTCAAGATAGTACGAATAGCCACGTTATCCTTGCACGCAACAATGAATGACTCAATTCATGGCCACAATGCTCTTTCACCTGAACACCCTCAGATGAAAACAGACTTCCAGCCAGATTGACACCCCATTCCACATCACCTTTGATATTTTGGTGGACAATCTTCATTAAATTACACTAAGTAACTATTTTGAAACAGGACAACCAAATTCCTTACCGGTGAGAAACAAAGCACAACATGCAGATTTTTGCGAGCTCTGTTGATGAAGTAGCTGTAAAGATTCTCATGGGTTGGAGGAATTCGAGGAAATTCAAGCTTCATTAAAGGAATCAACTCATTTAAAATCTCATCCATTTCATCTTTGGCAAACAGACTTGATAGCTGGAACAGAATAACTTTAAATACATTCTCTCATAGTTTCAGTGTGAATATGTCAATAATAAAAACAATTCTTATTAACTATCTTTATAGCTGATCTAAATAACAATTCCTGCACATTGCCTTTTCATGCATAAATGTTGATAAATGCAAGAGTATCAAAACTTTGCAATTAACCTGAATTTTCAAGTTTAATACGGCTTCAATTTAACTTAGTACTTTATAGAGGAAGCCTACTTAACCTAATTAAGAAACTTAACCTTTTTTATTAACTGTTAAATGTTACCACAAATATTCACTAAAAACAACTGATGTTTTTAGGCTATCAAAAGAGGAAGAGTGTGACTGAGATAGGACGGTGTGGAGGGAGATTTGGCAGGATTGTGTGAGGGGTGGAGAACGAGAACAAAGGATGAGGGAGTGGAGATGGGTGGTGGAGATGGCAGTGAAGTGGGATCAGTATGGAAAACGGAACAAAAATCGAGAACCAGTATCAATCCCAGCCTCATGCCGGACTTTAGGGACAAAGAGGAGAGCAACAAAGGAAGGGCATCGTAGTGTGTCCATGTGGGTGGGGGAGGGGTGTCCGTGTGGGTGGGGGAGGGGTGTCCATGTGGTTGGGGGAGGGGTGTCCATGCGGGTGCGGGAGAGGTGTCCGTGTGTGTTTAGGATATTTTTAGAGATGGTATAACTTGATATCTGATTCCATGGGAGTGGACAAGGAAAGTGCTATCACTATATAATTTACCTCTCCAGAACTAAGTATGTTATTCATGTACTCAAGAAATGCTTCATCTTTGATATCATTATCGGTGAACATGAAAGTCATCCCTTGGCCTGTAGCTCCTGCTTTCCGGTAGATAAACTTCAGATCATCAATGAAGTTGCCAACATTGTATGATCTGGAACATCCAAAGGAAAACTTGTTGGACATCATATTCAACAGTGACATGAATTAGATGGAAGCGACTGAACATATTTAATACAAAATAAACAAGTATAAATTGCATATATTATATCAAGATCATGTTTACAAACATTGCAAGGATGATTGTAAGCAAGAGATTGCAAAGCAATACATCATCAGCAGTTGAAAGTAAGCATGCTATTTAATACAGTACCCAAGTCAACAAATATATCCTGTCTCAAGGGAGAAAAGGTTACTCCTACCAAGTAATATGTAAGACTAAAATGTGTCAAAATGTGTTTCTGAATAAATATGATACCATATAACAAGTTGTACTATTCTTTTATTACTGGTAGTACCATATATAGGGCCACTGATTTTTTACTTATTAAATACATTTCAGAAAAGAGTAAATTCTATTTCAACTGAAACATTTTCAGTTCCAAATAGGCTAATTAAATTTGAAATGTGTTAAAAAAGGCAGACTTTCAAATAACCGATTCCGTGAATTCTGTCCGTTTTTTTTCCTGAAAATCAGTGACCTTACATATACACTGAACTGTTTTATGCATAGTATGATCTACCTGCTTAAGGTAATCTGAAAACTCTGATAGCCGGCAATAAATGAAGCAAGCTTAGTGAGTGACTGCTTCCCTGAGCCACCCACTCCTACCAGCAAGGCATTACCAACTGGTGTATACAAAATTCGTGCTACCTATAACAGAATACAGTAACACCATGTTATTGCACTATATTAATGCTATTTAACAGCGCAGCTAAGGTCTCAAGTTATGATGTATGCTCAAATTAATATTACACAGAATTTTAGCAAGAATTACATATCTTCCTTGAAAACATCTGAACATTTCAATTTTCTTTTCAGTTCCTATGCAAGCACACATTTTATATTCATTGTACAAATGGCATCCTAACAGTGCAAAGTATTCATAACAATCCTAGGTATTCATAAAAAATTATTACAACACACCTGTTACACAACACAATGACACGCTGAGTCTTTTTTGAATATAATTTGTTCACCCAAAATACCTTTATAAGATGGGTCATAGCATCCTTAAAGAATACTAAATCCATGTGTGCTCCCCGTACAGTTTCATTGTACTGTGCCAGTAGATTTTTCATTCTGTCATGCAGTAAATGCAAGTCAGGAACCTAAAACAAAATTATCAACATCAAAACATGATAATAAATAAATTTTTATATTGAAGCATTATCATTGCATTGCTTGTTATGAAGCGAAGCAACTTCAGTGACTATTATTTAAGTGTTGGGACATTATGTAATACCAGCATTTAGCCTTGATTAGCTGAGGGGGCGCCCGAGTCTTAGATCACATTTTGTATTGAATTGATTTGGCAATAAAATTACAATAAAACATGGTACATATTGCATAGAATATCGCCGAGAATAACACAAGAAAGCACTAAGCTTATTTCCATTGTGGTCCTCATAGATCCGGATTTTATGAATGCAGTTGTTTAGAGTAGTGATTGGTGCCAATGTTTTGGGCCGAATTGGAGAATTAGCGTATCTCAGCAGCACTGTCATGAACTTAACATTATGTGGGGCGCGGTGGTCGAGTGGTACAACGTCGGACTTTCGGTCAAGGGGACCGGGGTTCAAAACCACCTGTGGCAGAGCGTCGGACTTTTCGGTCAAAGGGACCAGGGTTCAAACCCACCTGCTGCCGTTTCAAAACCTGGGCAAATTTGTTCACCCCACCTTGCCCATGTCTTTCGGAAGAGACACTAAAAGCCGTTGGTCCCTTCTATCTTGTGTCTATGCCAGGGGAAGTAAAAGATCCCACACAGGGGGTAAATGTGTAACCTGTTGTGGACTCAGAGTGGTGGTCTCTATCTCTAACCCATCAATTCCCGGCATGTGAGAGGCGCCGAACGACAGAATCATCAACATAATGATGTTGGCCATTTAATGGAAGAAGAAGATGATCTGAAATTGCAGTTGCGGAATTATTTCAATTGTAAATACATCTGTTGCAGAGTAGGCTTTTCTAAGCATGCCTTGACATTAAATTTTTTCTCCATCGGCCCAGGGGGCCTGTAGATTTCAAAAGTTACTGGCCCGACAAAAAAAGTTACTGGCCTAAAATGTTATGAAGATAAAACATATTTGAAAACACATACAATGTCAATGCTTGGAATACACTGCAGATGAGTCGGATGATGCAAGTTTGGTCGTTATTTCTTTCACTCTTGGTGATTTACTTTTATACTTTCTGCCAGTTTATCACATGGCAGATAATGTTGCTGCTGGAAATGTTTGAGAATCGGATGCCATTATCGAAGCTGCAGTGTGTCGCATTTTCAGAGCAACTTTGTCAACAACGTCAACACCAATGCAATAGGTGATGCGCCCGCCTGCATTTTTTACAATCCATATCAGTCATCAGATTACAGCTAGTAATAATACAAAATACGATGGGCGAATGGGAATAGACACTTACTTTAGGGGCCTATATAATTATGATTGTTACGACTGGGCTTTATATCTCTCAAATATACACCTTTGGACTGAAGTACAAAGTTATGGCAAACTTAGCTCTCTGCGCCCTAGTGGGTTCCTGGAGTGTATGTTAGGCGTCGTTGCGACACCTAGCGGATAGTCCATGAAACTTTGGTCTATATATATCGGCACGTCGAAGTAATTTCCTACTTCCAAGATGTACCACGATAGCCAATACATGTCACACAGAAGAAAATACCCCAATATAAGTAGTAAAATCTACACGTACACATAGGCGTCCGTCGTAATGCATGAGTTTTATAGAAAAAAGTCTGCATGTCATTGTTAGTAGCGACACCAAACGGACTGAATATCCTTATCAAAACAATGTGGCGACTGTAGAATGTAACAACACGAAGTCAGATAGATGAGATGACGATTTTGTTTAATTGTGGCGCCGAGGGGAAAGCAAGGACAGGCAATGGAAACAATGACATAGGCGATCTTTTACTTTCTGACTTAACCATGACAGCAACCACCTAGAACACCAAAACTTCTCATTATATCTATTATACAAAATTATACACATGTCACGTGGCCAAAAAAGTACATTTTCTTTCTCAAAACGATAAAAATTTTAAAAAGAATTAAACCAAAACATCGCCATCTCCTACAGCGCCTACCCGTAGCACCGTAAAATCGATGCATATGACAAGGTGTCGTTCAGATTCACCGAAACTCCGTGTGGTGGCGCTGATATTACAATTATGTATTTCTGTGTTTTACTTGTGAGTGCGCGCGTGCGTGCCTCATTGCGTGTACTTATGTATATGCTTCAGTATTACTTGTATTTTTCTGTGTGCTATATATGACGTCATATTCTTAGATAATTAGTTTTATTCATATTTTCATCATATTGTGTGTGTGTGTGTGTGTGTGTGTGTGTGTGTGTGTGTGTGTGTGTGTGTGTGTGTATACACATTTGTCCCCTAACTAACTGTCATTATAATTTTGCATTGATGTACTATCGTGGGCGGTGTCCCCTAACTAACTATGATTACAATATTGCATTGATGTACTATCGTGGCCAGTGTCCCCGAACTAACTATGATTACAATTTTGCATTGATGTACTATCGTGGGCGGTGTCCCCTAACTAACTATGATTACAATATTTCATTGATGTACTATCGTGGGCGGTGTCCCCTAACTAACTGTCATTATAATTTTGCATTGATGTACTATCGTGGGCGGTGTCCCCTAACTAACTGTCATTATAATTTTGCATTGATGTACTATCGTGGGCGGTGTCCTCTAACTTACTGTCATTACCATTTTGCATTGATGTACTATCGTGGGCGGTGTCCTCTAACTAACTGTCATTATAATTTTGCATTGATCTACTATCGTGGGCGGTGACCCCATACTTAACTGCGTTGCAATTTTTTGCATTGACGTACTATGGTGGGCGGTGACCCCTAAACAACTGTGATTATAATTTTGCATTAATCTACTATCGTGGGCGGTGTCCCCTAACTAACTATGATTACAATTTTGCATTGATCTACTATCGTGGGCGGTGACCCCATACTTAACTGGTTGCAATTCTTGCATTGACGTACTGTGGTGGGCGGTGTCCCCTAACTAACTGATTTTAATTTCGTTTTGATCTACATACTTAACTGCATTTGCAATTCTCGCATTGATCTACTATCGTGGGCGGTGACCCCTCACCTAACTGTGATCCCATTTCGTGTTGATCTATCGTGGGCAGTGACCCCACAACTAACTGCGATTCCACTTTCTGGTGATCCATCGTGGGCGGTGACCCCATGTAATCCCATTTAGTGTTGCTATTATTAACAGTGACACAACGTCAACTGTGATTACACTTTATTTGCTATCGTGGGAGGTGACCCCCAACTTCTGGCACTTTTGCGTCGATGTACTTTCGTTGGCGGCGACCCCCTAATTAACTGTGTTTGCAATTACTGCTTTGATGTACTATCGTGGGTGGTGTCCCCTAACTTACTGTGATTATAATTTTGCGTTGATGTTCTATCGGGGGCGGTGTCCCCCTACTTAACTGACTCTGCAATTCTTGCATTGATGTTCTATCGCGGGCGGTGTCCCCCTAACTAACTATGCTTTACAATTTTGCGTTGATCTACTACCGTGGACGGTGACCCCTTAACTATCTTGTATAGTCAAGTCTATGGTACACAGACCAACGTGAGTCAGTCTGGGTGTTTATATATTCTTTGGACTTTATCGAAGGTCTTACAATTTTTTTTGTCACAACTTGGCACGCTTAGAAGTGCTACATCGGGTGAGCTGTTCGGACGGCCAATTTAGATGTTTGTGCGATAAGTATTGGCGGAAATAGAAGGAACAGTTCATCAAAGATCCATAAAATACTGCATTGTCGCCCACGCCACGCCTAGATTCCAGTCAGGCTTCATTGAGCACCAGACATCACACACTATTTGTTTTGCTCCTGTCGTTTGTCGCACCTCAGAACAATGTCATCGAAGCGTAAACAGAAGCCGAGTGAGACGGATGTAAATCTGGACGCAGTGGGAATCGGTGATATTGTGGCACAGATAATTGTCGAAATTCAGCCGATGATTGCGAAAACTGTCACAGAAGCAGTCAATGATTATCAGTGAACTGAAAGAAGAACTCCAAAGTTGCATAGAAACAATCAAAGATGACATGTGCAAAGTAAAACAAGAGATACAAAAGCAAAGCTGGAAATTAGATGCTCTTGAGCAATACATCAGGCGCGAGAGTATAAAGATCATCGGGTTAGCAGAACCTGCTCCTGGCGTGGTCGAGGACACTACTGAACTAGTAGTTGAAACGTGTCGGAAGATCGGAGTGGATGTCTCACGACATGACATCAGCGTGTGCCACTGGCTGCCTGGGCGGGCAAAGGCAGTGATCGCAAAATTTGTGAGAAGGGAAAAGAAAATCGAAGTGATGAAAGCGAAAAAACAGTTGAAAGAGATTGCGGGACCAAAACTGATGAAATTCGAAGATATGACTTCCCTGCGAAGTGCCCTGCTACGAGAGTTGAAAAAGGACCCCAACGTTAGACGCACTTTCACTCGCGACGGCAGAATCCACTGCATAGTGTCGGAAAACGGAAGGGAGAAGAAGGTGACGCTCGATAACCCAGATGACCTCGTCAAACTCGCTTGGTCGGAAGAGAGAATCAAGAACACACACCTCTACATGGAATATTAGTCAATCCTGGACTGACTTAAACTTGAGTGCTAACTATTCATTATGGCTGAAAACAAACTGAAATGTTCTCTGTGTGAAATACCAATACACTACAGACAAAAACATTTAACAAAAAATTAACTATCAAACACACACCTGATCCAAGGCAAAATCATCGAGAAGCGTCACAGCTACGTGGATGTCCGATGGACAAATAGTCTGTTTTACTCACAAACGGAAAGAAAGTGAGCATCACGACAAAGGCTGAAGCTACTGAATTGACTCTGCCAGCAGTAACTATGACTACAGGTTATACCACATCTAAATGTCTAATAATGTTATGAATTTTTTTTGCTTATTTTTTCCATTGAGAGAGTGTATTTTTTATTTTATTTTAATTTTTATGGTTTATCAATTTGCATTGATAAAAGTGAACATACTTTGAAAATACAAAATGTTAACTTTGATTGTCTAGATGAATTGTTGCTCAATAACAACAAATGTATGTTTAAAACAATTAATCCAATAAGGACCATTATGTCATCAATGTCATTACATCATCAATTACTATCCTCTCTAGTGAGGACTATCATATCACCAGAACTGTATACATGTACTAGAAATATTAGTAATATCAGCATATTTAAATATTAATTTGTCACTCATCTATCTAAATTTTGTCGATAACTACTGAAGAATTTTCTCAATTTCAAGCCACAGACACACTAACATCCAATGAAGCATTCCTCTCATACTTAGGAGGAAATCAAAACAACCTAAGTAATGTTTTATGTACAAATGAAAATAATTATGAAAATCACGAGCCTCAAGTAATACGATGCTCTTCATACTATGACATTGATAAGTTCACCATTCTAGCAAACAGTAACACTAACAGTTTTAGTATTGTAAGCTCGAACATTCAGTCTATAAATTCAAAGTTTAATGAACTTGAAATATTCGTAGAGGACTTACGTAGTATCAATTTTAAATTTAGCGTAATATGCTTACAATAGACGTGGAAAGCTGATAATGATGATTTCTCTCAATTTTGTCTAGATGGATATGAGTGTATAATACAGGGAAAAAAGTGTAGCAACAAAGGAGGGTTACTAATATATGTGGACAATAAATATAATTCTGAAGTAAAAATGAATTTAAATACATACGAACACTGGGAAGGGCTAATGATTAAAGTAACTGGAAAAAAATTATCAAAAACAATGACCATTGGAAATATATATAGACCTCCAAGAACATGCAATGAAAATTTTACAAAATTCATTGATGAATTTTCATCAGTTATATTATCTCTGGAAAATAGCAATACTAATCTCATTATAGCTGGGGATTTTAACATAAATTTACTTAAAATAAATGAGAACAGAATCTACAGCGATTTTTTGATACTTTAATATCACATAGTCTCTACCCTCAAATTACTTTCCCAACTCGTTTCACTAAAACCAATGGAACACTGATAGATAACTTTTTTTGTAAGCTAAATAAATCCATATTAGAAAGCATTGCTGGGATTTTCACAAAAACTTTTTCAGACCATCAACCTTATTTTTTATTTGTAGACAATATTCCAAAAATAGAATTTCCTCCCAAATTTATAAAAATAAATACACAAAGTGAAGAAGCCATGCAGAAACTCAAAATTGAAATAGATTCATATAACTGTTACAACAAACTACATAAACATCAAAATGAGGACCCCAATCTAAATTATAACATAATGCATGAAAAAATCATGCGAGCAAAAAATAAGTACATGCCAATTAAAACAATGAAATTTAATAAATACAAACATAAAAATTCGACATGGATCACTCAAGGTCTGTTAAAATCTATTAGATATCGGGACACACTTTATAAACAATTAAAAATGTCTGACCCTAATTCACGAGATTATGAGACCACAAACACTATCCTTAAAACATACAACTCCATATTAAAAAGAAATATTCGTGCAGCTAAACAAATTTATTTTGAATCACGATTTAACCGATTCAAAAATGACATAAGAAATACATGGAAAACCATCAATGAAATATTTTCAAAAAATAAATGAAAGAAAACATCCTCGACAATTTTTAAAGAAAATAGTACTAGTATTACTGATAAAACTGATATAGCAAAGAAATTCAATAACTATTTTACAAACATTGGTCAAACTATTGCAGAAAGCATTCAATATAAAGGAAATAAAAATTATGACTATAATTTAAATACACAAGTTAAATCTGTTCTCAAATTTAAGAATGTTAATGAAGAAACTGTAAGGAAAACAATAAATGATCTTCCTACAAAAAACAGTAGTGGATTCGACGGTATTTCTTCAAAATTGCTGAAAATAATTGAACCTGCAATCATTAAATCCTTAACCTTAGTAATTAACCAAGTCATGAATACAGGCATATTTCCTGATAAACTTAAAATTGCAAAAGTAATTCCAATTTTCAAGAACGATGACTCAACATTATTCAAAAACTATAGGCCTGTTTCTCTCCTTCCAACTATTTCTAAAGTCTTAGAGAAAATCATCCACAATCAGTTATCTGCTTATTTTATTGATTCTAAGCTATTTTTTGATAATCAGTACGGATTTAGACCTAATCATTCAACCGAATATGCATCACTTGAATTAGTAGATAGAATCATTACTAAAATGGATAGAAATTACTTACCAATTAGTATTTTTCTTGACCTTTCCAAGGCATTTGATACTATTGACCATTCAATATTACTAAATAAATTAAGACACTATGGCTTAGATGGTAAAACTCTTCTTTTATTTAAAAGCTATTTAAACAACCGTAAACAGTACACCAAATTTGATGATACCACATCATCTCTCAAAATAAATAATATAGATATAGAGAAAGTGGAAGAATTTAACTACCTAGGCTTAACTATAGATACTAACTTAAATTGGAAAAAACACACAGAAAAAATCTCAAATAAGTGTTCCAAAACTATAGGAATACTAAACAGATTAAAACATGTATTACCTTTAGAAATAAAAATTATGTTATACAATGCATTGATATTACCTCATATTAATTACTGTATTACGACATGGGGATATCAAGGAAACAGATTAGTGAAAATACAAAAGAAAGCAGTACGAATTATAACATTAAGCAAATACAATTCACACACAGAACCACTTTTTAAAAAACTCAACACACTAAAAGTAGAAGACTTACTAAAACTACAAGAACTTAAATTTTATTACAAATATAGACATCAAAATCTACCTGTCTACTTATTAAACTGGCAAATAACCCCAAATACATACATTCACAACTTTAATACTAGGAGAAAAACTGAACTACATACCTACATAACTAAACATGAATTTGCAAAAAAATTTCTTAAATACAACTTGCCACATGTTATAAACAATATCCGTGATTTAGTTATATACAAGATAGTGACTCATAGTTTGAAAGGCTTTTCAAATTATGCCAAAAATGACATGCTACAAAAATATAATGGCATGCTCTTTCCTTAATTGCTATATATGCCAACTAAATTAAATAAATTATGAATGAGCATAACACAGTTCATGCAATCACAATTAAACTTTTCAATTTGTATATTTGCACACAGGCTTATACGCGTACATGCGAAAACAACACATAAAACACACCAGTACAACACACCATTACACACTTAAATTTATTATATGTAAGACACAGACAAAAACCAAACATGCATTCTACTTTTTAATGTAGAAATATAGGTATAGGGAACATATGTTTATTGTTTTTTATTTTGGGTGGCTCCTACGATAGCGACCAGTGTTGGTCTTAGCAGAGGTCTCCAGTCCCACAGCAAATATGTTTTTCTTTTTTGGGATGTTTTTGCATAATGTATTACTTTTACTGATGATTTATTAGTTGTTATTATATATTGTACAGTTCTGTATGTGTATGTATCATATGAATTTACATAATTCATATTGCCACTCAATATAATTTATCTACGTTTTTCTGCTGTTGGGACAAATAAAATTTATCCTTATCCTAACTGTGATTCCACTTTGTGGTGATCTATCGTGGGCGGTGACCCCCTAAATAACTGTGATTACAACTTTGCATTGAACTACTATCGTGGGCGGTGGCCCCCTAACTAACTATGCTTTACAATTTTGCGTTGATCTACTACCGTGGGCAGTGACCTCTTAACTAACTATGATTCCATTTTCTGGTGATCTATCGTGGGCGGTGACCCCCTAATTACTTGGTTATTGTCTTGTATTGATGGGTTATCCTGGGCGGTGACCCCCGCCCCCAATACAATGCTTTTAACGAGTAATGTGGTGGCAGTTTCCAAGCGTTTAGCCGTTCACTCAGTATTGGCTCTTCCACAATGTGTTGCAGGATGGCTCTATCTAAGAATGTTCGTCGTGGACGACCTCTGCGCCACAGCCCGGTGGCAACAAGGTCGCGAGCGGCGGCTAGCCGCGCTTCCGTTGCACGATCGGCAATGGGCCACGTCGTGCAGCACCTTGACGACGAGCCGGCTCACCAGCAGGCCGTTCATCCGGTAGCGGGCGCAGCCGTGGGTCGAAGAGGTACAATGGAGGAGCGCTTGTCGAGTATGGAGCGCCGGCTTGAAGCTTCTGACAATATGTTGCAGGAAGTCCACGCAATGGTGCGTGGTCGGCAACAACTGCCTGCGACCAACCTGCACCGCCTCCAATAGCGGTCCCTGTGGAAATGGCGGCATCTGCTGGGGGGGAGCCCATCGTTCCGACCTTGGCTAACCTTTGTTTATGGCCGCAGTGCGGCCATACATCAAGTCGGGTGGCATCATATGCGGCAGGCACTCCACCAAGCCCCGTTCCAAGACCAACGTCAGCCCCGTGGCCAGAGGCCATATCTTCAGGTATCCATACAGATAATGAAGTACACACTCTCCCCAGGGCATCCCAAGAGCTAGTAGCCTCGTTTACAAATTCAGCCCTATCCCGTCATTCCCGCGTGTCTGACAAGCTCAAAGCCCAGATTTGGTCCTGGGACTATGTTAGTATTTCCTTATTGTTGCATGACTCCTCAACACAAAGCTATTCTGTGTCAGTTAGGCCAGGCAGTGGCGATGAGACCCCCATGTTCTGTGTCGCCCCTAGGGCAAGGAGCAGCACTGTGTCATTTGACCAATGGCTGCAGGGTTTCGAAATTTACATGTCTGTCTTCCTACTTCAGCCGCAACACATGGCAGAATCACACAGCATGCTCATGTACATCCAGACGGTTCGTTCATTATATGAGTAGGGTGCAGACTGGCGGTCGTATGACGAGGCATTCCGGCTGCTTCGTCAGGCTAACAACTGGGGGGTGGGAATCGGTTTGCTGGTACCTGTGGATGAATGCATCCGAGAGTCGCCCAGCTGCCACACCCAGTGGGCCCCCTTTCGTAGCACGGGTAAAGCTAGCTTCGCATACGATCGGGGGGAGGTCTGTAACGCAGCCACCTGTCGCTACACACACACACGTGTAGACGCTGTGGCGGCCCCCACTCAGCGGTACAGTGCTATAGGCAACAAACCAAACCCAATCCTGCCCGACCGACATCAGCCACCGGCAACCCTGCGGCCCATTCGTCGACTGCCAGTTCGCGACCAGCCGTTTTCAGGAGATAGTATGCCTACCCCAGTCTATCCCGACGCACTTAGAGATATCCTTGTGGGCTACAATCATAATCTTTTTCCGTATCTTCTCAATGGCTTACCAGCATAACAATATAAAAGGGTCACTAATTTGTTGTCTGCCGTCGAATTCCCTGCAGTAATAGACAGCAAGATAGGAGCTGCGCCAGGCAGAATCTTAAGTTTTTTTAATGTAGAGGGTTCCTCTGTAAATGTAAATACGAAACTATACAGGATGCTATTAGGTTCATCAAACAGCAACCTGGCTAAAGTGGACAGCATCGGCTTTTAGGATTATTCCAGTCTCACCACTGGACCGACCACTTCCGGGTTTCCAGTGGAAGGGTAAGTTTTTCATGGATGCTGTCCTTCCGATGGGGGTCTCCAGTGCTTGTGCGATCTTTGAGCTTTCAGTACAAAGGTGGAGTTCAGTTGCTTTTAGAAAGTATATCAGAATTGCTTAACAGGTTAGGTCGTGGTGGGGTGGTCACAGGTTTGTGGGTGACCTTGTGGCGAAATGGATCCACCTGTTTGTAATTAAATTTGTGTATTGGTGGTGGAATGTCTGTATTCTTTGCATTACATGTTCATGACGACTTCTTGATGTATATACGTGTTGGTTATTGCATAAATGAATTTATGCAACTCACCAGATGCATAACAATTTTTATGAAATAACCAAGACAGGTCGTCGTTAAACCTGCCCATTTGTGTCCGAGACTACACCGGAACTATTTGGCCAAATAAATTGTATTACTCCGCGCTAGCCAACCAATCACGGCTTAGCGGAAACCAGTTCAAACCGGAGCCAGTAGCTTGAATCTTTCTCTCCTGCTTCAGTCTCTGCATTACGAAGTTGTGACTAAAATTTGTCTCTCGAAATCCGCCCTCCTCCCCACCTTTCTTCCTTATTCTCAATGCTTAGTTTAAATGCGATTGTACATCGTTGATGAAATAGGAAGTTGGAAGATGTCGAAACCGCTTTCCCCACTTTTGGCCTTATATAAGATGAACACGGGGGTTTGTCCCCTAGTATTTGGTGTTCATGGGGTTTTCTTCATCGGTATTCTTGGCTTATGTTTATATAGGTTAGTGAAATGGCCCCACCTGTTTGTAATTAAATGTGTGTATTGGTGGTGGAATGTCTGTATTCTTTGCATTACATGTTCATGACGACTTCTTGATGTATATATGTTATCGTCATGCTTGTAGGAATGTGGGCTCTGAGAAACTTGCCGGACGGGGCTGTACATGTGTTCAGTTCCTGTCTGGTTTGCTTTGAGGAGCTCACATTCCTGTTAATGTTCTTCCCAAAGTGGCTGCGTGATAAGCAGTCCATTTTGCAATAAAAAACGTCATTTATTTGGCCTGTTTCAATCCTCTACTACATCGGACTTGTGTTGGTTATTGCATAAATACATATACATAAAATTATACATACATACATTACACATATATACACACGTGCATCATGTTTACCTAATTTATTTAACTCATTAATTTCATAAACTATGTATTTTAAGCATGTGCGCTATATAAGTGTACTTATTATAATTATATATGTGTGCGTGCATTCTGCAACTAGTAAAATGTTATAAGTTGAAGTTATTGTAAATTAAATAAATGGTGATGATTACATGTATTAATACTGAGTGATGTCTGGGTGTGATGCTGTGTTAATAATCTATTTTTTATGTATAAAACATCTACATGCTGAATAAAAACACGCTACTTTTCCTGAAGAATGCGTTATATGCTGCAATCTACGCGCATTTGTCTTATTTTGTGTTTAACTTCATGATTATGGGAGGTAACAACCGCTGATCTCTAAAGAAGTCAGTGATATCAACAGATACATAACAGTAACACATTTTGTGACAAAGTAATAATAATATTTTTTGTTGAGGTCATTTGTATTAGATTCGACAGTACGCCTTAAATTATATGTTAATAATGGTGCCAACGTAATTACTGTATTTAAAAAGCAATTGGTATTAAAATAGTGCTGTAAATCTGGACAAAGTCCATTCAGAGATACTTAAAATACGTCTAAAAATTAGAACACAATCTGATGATAATATGAATAAAACAAATTTTCTAAGAACATGACATGTCACATATAGCAAAAATACAAATAATACCGAGATATACATAATTACAAGCAATGAAGCACGCACGCACCCACCCACCCACCCACCCACCCACCCACCCACCACGTGACATGTGTATATGTATGGCATATATGTGAGGAGAAGTTTGGGTGCTCTAGGTGGTAATTTTCATGGTTAGGTCAGAAAGTAAAAGATCGCCATGACATACTCTTGAGTGCTGAATAAACATATAGGCCAAATAACAGCATAGGGTGGCAAATCGGTCAAATTTAATAATAGTATAGTGCCGAATAACAGTATGTGGGGGGGGCATATTGTTAAAAACAAATAATAGTGCAAAAAAAATCACTAGTACATTTGTCTTTTTAGCGCCGAAGCAATTTTTTACTCGACGCGAAGCCAAGACCAAGGCGTCCCTAGAAAACTACGCGTATTGCCTGTATTTTTTTTCTGCCGAATATGTATACACTTTGTGCATATTCGTGTCACCGCAGATATAGTAACCGCATTTTATATCTGTGAAAAACCGGGGAATTTTCCATTTTTAAATGGACATTAAAGTTTTGTTGAACTGGATACGCAAGCTCGTTTCAGAGGAAACCGCCGCCAGCCGGTTACGACCGGTTAGAGGCGCTGTGCACGGCGGCCATTTATGGTCAGTTTACGCGATGATAAAGGCGTTTAAACTAATAATATACCATGTCGTACTCTCGAGAACTAAGGATTCTGACGGATTCATCTAATCATGGAATTCTAACGGTCTAATCTAGGATCCTCAGAAGCACGTGATCACGTACAATTCACGACTGTCGTTCGAAAGCCGTCAGAGGGAGCCACATGCAACTATAGTTGAGAGCCATTGATTTTAGCGCGAGCAGATGGATGATTGATTAGCACTAGCTATAGGGAGTGAGAGGGATTGCTTTCCTAAAAATTATGCCCTGCATAATTTGTAAAGATTATCGGAGAATATAGGCTGGCATAAATTTGTTAATTTAATAATAGTATAGTGCCAAATAAGGTGTGTGTATATGGTGGCATTTTTCATCAAATAAATACGCGTATAGGGACGCTTATTCGGCACGAGTATCTTATAAAAATGATTTGAAACTATGGTGGCCTGTCGGGCCATTATAATATGAAAACTTGTGGCCCTAACTAGCCTGACAGCCCCAAAAAGGACGTTGGGCCAGTGTTAATGTAGAGGCCTGCTAAGTGAAATCATTGGTCCTGTAGGGTTTCGCGTATACCAAATCTAACTGTATTACCTGCTCATATATTTTTGGAGCGTCCAGTGAATCGTCATCTTCTTGATCAGTTGGTTCAGGAGCTTCTCTTAGGAAGTCAACAAAGTACGGTTCACTAACCATCTCTTCCGAGTAGCCTTCACCGACTTGCTGCATTATCGCATACTTCAAACAATTATCAAACCATTTCTTATCTTCTTCAACGATGAACCTACATTGTACCAACCGATTATATAAGAATGACTGCATCATTAGTACACACAGAAATCTAGAGCATGCAATATCGGCACTACCTGACTTGAAGGCTGTTTAGCTTTGGTAGCAAACATGGACAGTTCTCCTCAGGAGACTGCTCAACCAATTACACAACAAAACTGTTTCAAGTGTAGACATCCTTTTTTGAATTTGAATGTGTGTGTGTGTGTGTGTGTGTGTGCGCGCGCGTGCGTGTGCGTGCGTGCATGCACATGTATGACAGTGTGCGTGTATCTTGGTATAACTTCATACCACTAGTTCATAAACAGTTTTTTATTACATATAACTTGACGGAGTATCAATAAATATAGTAGGATAGCCCATATGTGGACATGGATGGGTAAGTATATAGTATATGTTACAACAGAGAATGTCATTACCGGTCAGCTATGACTCGTGTGCATTCATTATTCCACAGGTTCAAGACAGTTGCAACATCAGGACACTCTCTTTCAGCTATCCTAAGCATACCCTGCCAGATGCGAGACAAATCACGCAGGTTGAACACGTAATGGAACTTGGCAGGGGTTGCCAACATCTTTACCTGTAGGAAGCAATGTACACCAAATAGTTTGCTTTCAAACATATTCACACTGTTGAAAGTTATACACATAATTAATTTGTTCTAATAACTGTCATCTCGGACAATTAGAATTTCCTGATATCCTGTCTACGCTGTCCACTAAAGTAATAAGAATGCTATTTAAGACAAAATAACATAAGAACATTATAAAAGTACCGTATTCATTATAAATTACAGACATAGCAATAAATGGGACGGCCCAGCCAGATCTTTCTAGAGCCTGCTGTGACACCCAATGATGGGCTGCAAGACCCGGATGTGTTCACATAACCGGACATGATTCTGGGTTAGGTTAGGGAACACATCTTCTCTGCTCATGCGCTAAGAGACAAAGAGGCCCTGGCTGGAACTCAGCCATGTAAGAAGGGTAGCGCCCTCCTATTGGTCAGCCCCCGTCCCGCAGTATTAGGAGCCTCAGTTGGATGTTGATTGGCCAGGTATGTCAGGTATGTTGGTAAGTTGTATTGTCATAAACAATGCATCGTGATACCCTATGGTTAAATTTATGACAAAACCACACAACAAGGAATAGCATTATAAAATGCATCATATTTATTATAAATTTCATTTTATTATAAATTTCAAACAATAATTGGGACAGCCCAGCCAGCTGTGACACCCAAGGATGGGCTGCATGTTCACATAACCGGATGTGGTCCTCAGTTAGCTACTCGGCCATGATCACATGACCAGACTATTCTGGGGTTTGCAGCCATCGAGTGTCAGGCCAACCAATGACAGGTTTAGAAACCAAATGCCCCAAGATATAAGGATGGGGTGAAACTTAGTAACACTTTAATTAATGCTCACCTATTCGAATGACCATGCATTAGAAATTGTTTGTTCAGAATGAAACCTAAAGCGCATGTTGGCTGCATAAAAATATGCATGCCGCCATGATATTCATACATATCCATTTCTCGTCAAGTAACATATGCCATACAGTTCAGTAAACAACTACGGACAGTACTTGCGAATGTTGAAAATGTATCACACATATGTTATTACCGCAAAATATTATGCAGACGCATGTACGCACGCACGCACGTACGCACACACACCTGCTGCTTATGTAGCAGCTTCCCATACTGGAGTACATCTCATACAACAAAAGAAAATAATGCTCGAAAATGACGCATGCCATATTAATACCGTGAATTTTATATTTGTAGCCGCACCTCTAATTAAAGCAGCACTCCGACTTTTGAGACAAACTCCAACTTTCCTCCGCATTGTTTGTTGCAGGCAAAAACCTTATCTAAAGCAGCACCCGGACTTTGAGCTGAGACCCTTTAACGCTCCGTAGCGCACACGATTAGGAACAATTTAAATGGGTTCTACAATAAAGTTATAACTTTGCTAATGATCATCATAGATGAATGAATGAGGTATAATGTTATTGTTAAAATAGTCTTTAATGTAATACAATGGTAATAAATACATCACATTATATAATCATGGGAATATTACTATGTGAATTTCGTCAAAACGAAAAATAAAGATAAACAAATGTCACCGTGCTACCAGATAATAACTGGGTGGCTGAATGTCCATTCACCCAGTGGGAGAAATGTAGCCATACATGTAGGCTATACAATAAAGCTAAAATAATTCAAATATGTTAAGAAGTTTTTTTGTATGACGTTTTATGTAGAACCATGTATAACGTTGCATGTATTGCAGCAGATTAAAAAGACTACCCGGGGTCTGTCTGTTGTTGTGCCAGCTGTTTCAACTTCAAAGGTATATGAGTGACAGCCAGTAACTATGTAATAACTGGACGTCTCGATCAGCCGGCCGCAGCTGGTGAGAACGGATATTGTTGTTTTACCTGTGTCTTAGAAAGTTCCTGTTGTTGTGTCATCATTGGCCTACTGTCCTGGTACCCACAAGTATTTGATCAAATGTTAGCGCATTGAATTCAACAAGCCTGGACATTGTTTATTTACTCTTGTGTTGTTTCTGGGGTTTTGCATTGCTGAATTCACACAACTTTTCAGGGGATTGTAAAACAGTTTGTTGTAAATGCAATTGTCTCAAACGAGGGAATGGCAGTGCATGTTGATTACATAATCGGCAAGGCGTGATCGTTATTCTCAGAACTACTGATTGACAGATTGGTCTAGTTCGCAGATAGTTTACTGGCGTGGGTTAACGGGACCACTTGCATAGAATACCAAGTGCGTGGGATTATAACACCGAATCTTGTACCAGAGTAAATATGATAAACTCCAACGAGGCACTGGTAATGCCTAATGGTGTTGCTTTGACACTCGGACGAAGCCAGCAAGCTTGGAACTCCTCTCATAAAAGTAACGCAGCTTAAAACATCAAAACCTGAAACCATGTGCGACATCGATGTTGCTGTAATCCCCGGCGGTCTGACGCCGCTAGTACAGCCGCTTGATTTTGCACCAATCGCCCATTCAAGCAGCAGATGTTATTGTCTGTGGAAGCACTGGATTATTCACGGCGCTCACTCCCGGTGGCCGCCGTCGTGCGTCGGCCAAGGAGAATCTTGTACAATGGCTCGTGAAGGCGTGGGTGCGGTTCCATCTGCCATGATTGAATACAGCTTCAAGAAGTGCAGTATCTCCAACAATCTCGATGGAACAGAAGACAACATCATGTCCGAAGACTTTTGCCACTGCGCGCGGCCACAGTCAGCGATGCCGACCACTCGTAATCAGACACAGATAAGTGGGTTGACGCCGCCATGCCGGTACCGGCTGCGTTCTTCGGCAGCGACGACGAAAGTGATTTTAAAGGATTTTAACTATGACATGATTTGACATGGACACACACTTTGTTTTTATGTAATTATTTGTCATGCACCAGTGGCAATTGTAATACAATGTTTTATTGATGCATCCGATTTCGTTTTTTCATTGATTATAAACCGTTATTTATCGCACTAATAGCCGTTACTACTGACAACCCAATGAGCCAACTTTTGCAATTTTTTTCAGCTAATTATTGTACTTAAATCCGCACCCCAACTTTGCTGTCATCATCATCAATTCGGCTACGCACTATTGTAATTGAAGCCGCGGCTAGAAATACAGAATTTACGGTAATGTATCTTGTATGCAAGTGATGGTTCTATAATGAAATGCAGACTATCTATCTGGAACCTGACAGTTGTGCAAAATGCCCCAGCGTGAGCAACTACATAACATCAGCTCATCTAAATGAATGCACACAGTCTGTTTGGCATCTTGTAAGGATGCGTGCAATGTTCTGATACAGTAGCAAGCACAGATATCCATTTACCCATGGTTCTCATCATATGGTCTGGGATGTACGCTGCTGCAGTAGGCAAACTTGTCCGCCCTACTCTTGGTCTCTGGTCTCTTTACAACAGCCAGATAGAAAAAAATTGTATGGCGACTGACTTTGCCTACTGCTGCGGCAGCTGCGCCTACCCGGAAAAAGTGGCTACTGTACAATGCAGAATCATAACCAAACTTAGATAGAAATTTATCAATTACGAACGACCGTGTCCCGGTATTCCCGCTAATGTGGTAAACAAAGGGTCACGTTGCCGTCCTGCCGTCTCAGTTCTTGTCTGCAGAAGGGCCAACATAGACCAGAAAGGGCAAATGCTCTTCCTTGTTGCAAAATATTTAACAGTAACTCCTCTATGGAATGGGTCTGTTTTTGAACTATTTAACTGAAAGGTGAAATACCTGTTATGTACAAACACCTGAATGTCTTGCATTATCAAGTCAGCTAGAGGACTAAATGTGTTTGACTTACTTGTGAAATCTCCACATTTGAAAAACCCAAAGAAAGCTAAACAGAAAGCCGTCTCTAAGACTAACCCAGGCGAAATGGTGACCATGGTATTTGACGGTCAACCATGGTAGTTCTTGGTCGACCTTCAAATACCATCATAATGACCATGGTCTGGTTGAGTAATGGATGACCACGGTCATGAATAGCATGACCATGGTCGACCATGGTTGAGTTATGGATGACCATGGTTGACCATGGTCATGTGTAGCTCAATCATGTTCTACCATATTCCAGTTACACATGACCATAGTTGACCATGGACATGTTACAAATGACCACGTCTGACCATGGCACAGTTACATATGACCATTTCCTACCCCCAAATCGAAACTTATTTCACCGAATATCAGACATTGAAATATTGGGATGTCACCCTTATTGGAAGAGCAGGAATTCAGTCAAACTTATCAAATGTTTCTCTGTATTGTGCCATATACGCAAACTAGTGGATATTGCTAGATAGTAAAGACTTTACTCGCCACCAGATGGCAGCAATTTAAGTCATATGGTATTTAACTTTTTATACTGATATTTTTAAAGGTTATTAGTATAACCATGTTTTGTTATATTTATCTACACAAACAATAGGGATAGTTTAAATGCTAATTAATACTGGCCAGTTTGGGGACCAATTACATCTAGTGGTCACACATGCAGCTGCCCAGTGTAAGTGACCTGAAGAGGACATTACATTTTATCACTTGGTAAGTGTTTAGACATTTTCTTTAACAAAAGTATGTTTACAGTTTGAGTATGATGAATTATGAAGTGCTTGTGTATTCTTTTAGTCCAAACGTATTAGTAAGATTTAGTGATATGAATAGTTTTGGCTTTCTCAAACATGTGACGTTATGTCCTGAACATGGAGGCTGCATGGCTAGCCAGCTGTCTGTCCTTCATAGCACTCCTGGGAATCCAAGGTCCTTGGTGAAAGACACTTATCAGTGATCACGGCTGATAGGTTGCAGAGTGTGTAGACTAACTATAGTTCTAACAAAGGTTCAGTAGTTGTATTCTTTGTTTGTATTACATTGTTTAAGCTGATTTACAAAATAGTATGTGTTTAATTAGGTACAGTGTCAGTGGAAACTGCTACATGTGCACAGAGTCCCTATGACATATTGAAATGCAGAAAGATGGATGTCCACTATTGTTGCCTACCTGGACAGAATGACATCCAATGTAGTGAAATGACATTGATACCAACAGTCAACAGACTTCCACAGACTCTGACTTTTAAGGACAGGGTACACAAGTAGATGCTTACTGGCACAGCATTTAATTAGATTTCACAAGGTTGTTTTTAAAAAAGAGCATGCTTATTTAACAAGATTCGCCATCCAAGCCAAACGCCCAGATGGCAAGTGGACAAGGAAGCCATTGGCTTATCGAGAGTCCAACAATGTTCATCTACTTATAACCCGCCCTCCTGAAATATGTGTCAACCTTGTTTTTAAACATGTTCACGCTGCTAGCAGTTACACAATCTGTAGACAATTTGTTCCATTCATTTATTGTCCTCTGTGAGAACGAGTGCTTCCAGATGTCCAATCTACATTGATCCTTTACTAATTTTACCTCATGTCCTCTAGTTCTGCTATCCTTCTTGAGTGATAAAAACATATTTCTATCAATATTTTCATACCCATTCAATATCTTAAAAACTTCAATCTGATCTCCTCTTAATCTCCTTGTCTCTAGAGTTGTTAAACCACATTCTTTCAGGCGTTCTTCATAACTAAGGTCTCTCAGTTCTGGAATCATTTTAGTTGCTCTCCTTTGTATGCATTCAAGCGTATCTATATCCTTCTTACGATATGGTTTCCATGCTGGTATACAGTATTCTAAATGAGGTCTAACTATTGCTTTATACAGAGGTATAATTAACCATTTTCCCTTGTATGTTATGTTTCTTCTAATCAATCCAAGAATTTGATTACCCTTTGAAGCTGCAATACCACACTGCTCTGAAACTTTCATATCAGCGCTTATTGTAACTCCTAAGTCCTTTTCTTTTACAGTAGTACCCAGAACAATATCTCCCATTTTATAGTTTACATCCAAGTTCCCATGTCCTGTATGTAGGCATTTACATTTCCCAAAATTGAACAACATCTGCCATTTCTCAGACCATTTCACTAATCTGTCTAGATCGTTTTGTAAATGTTGTTTATCACCATCAGTATTAACCTATCTAAAAAGTTTTGTGTCATCCGCAAAATTCAGTACGTTACTTGTTATACTGTCGTCCAAGTCATCGATATATATTAAGAATAATATAGGTCCTAATACTGATCCTTGTGGTACCCTACTCAAAACCGATTTCCAATTTGAAACTTCTCCATCTACTAAAACTCGTTGTCTTCTGTCAGTCAGCCATTGTTCTATCCAGTCAGTTATGCTATCCCCGATACCATGGGCTTTTAATTTAAGTAGTAATTTTTGATGTCGTACTTTGTCAAAAGCTTTCTGAAAATCTAAGTAGATAATATCTACTGGCGATCCCAGGTCTATCCACTTAGCGATTTCTTCCAAAAAACATAACATATTTGTTAAGCATGACCTCGCTTTAAGGAATCCATGTTGAGATGAATTTCATAATTTATGCTTAACGAGGAAGTCCACCATATGGTCTTTAATTAACCTTTCTAATAATTTACAAATCACTGACGTTAAACTCGCTGGTCTGTAATTCTCCGACTTATTTCTCGAACCCTTTTTAAATAATGGTATGATGTTTGCTTCTTTCCATTCAAACGGAACAACTCCCTCTTTTAATGACAAGTTGAATACTCTTGCAAGTGGTATACTGATTTGATCTACTGTTTCCATTAGTAATTTTGGAGGAATCCCATCCACTCCCGGTGATTTGTTATCCTTCATTGCCTTTATTTTCTTAGCTACCATTTCTGGAGTTACAACTAACGGTCCTAAATAGTCAGATTTAGCCTCCTGAAATTTAGCATCAGCAACTGATATTGAACTAATATCTTCTTTATATATCTTATATTATTATATCATGTCTTGTTATGACCGGCCTAATGTGTGTCATACTGCGTTATATTAGAATTTTAGAACTGAAGATGACCATTTATATTTGATCTACTTAGAGCCGTCAATATAGTGACAATGGCCACGCACTGAAATACTTTATCAGAAGTTCAATAGCAGGGGTAGGTAGATACCACTAATACGTAGTATTGGTAATCAAGCTTAATACATTAGCGTCAATCTATGGCACGATATTTGATTAGCAGCGGACAAATTTTTGTATGTGGTAATATCTTAACAGAGAATGTACCAGCCAGAAGCATGAGATTTTAATGTATGTGACACCTTTTGTCTTGTTTACAGGGTTTGGTTTTATTACAGGGTCTATCTTAAGGTTTATTTTTTACGTTAAGATGTGATTAGTCTACTTGTGCCAAATAAAGAACTGAAATGAGCAGAATATCGTATTGTTGGCTCATCTACGTATATTTGGTGAAATGCTTTAAGATCATTCATTGCTTTATGGTAATTTACAATGCTGACTATTTGTATATTAATGTAAAGTCACATTTGTTCTGTATGATATGAAATGGTCAACTTCTAGTTTTTAGGTCAGTGGACAGTGTTGGAATTGGCAACCACCAGTTAAGTGACTTCCATTATGGTGTAATGAAAGCATTGTGGACAGACGGGACATCTTTGTATAAATATTATATACAGGAAAGTAGTGTTTTTCCAATGTATTTACATATTTTGTTCATATATAATGTTTGTTGGTGTTTATTTATCGGAAACAGGAATTCAGTAAAACAGTATTATGAAATGCTTCTAAGTATTGTGCCATGCATCATGTGCTGAGCATTAAAAACAGTATTATTTAGAACACAGTATTATGCACAGTAAAATTCATGTGACCACAGTAGTTCATGGTTGACCATGGTCCATTTTGGCTTGGAAGTCCTCATATGGGCCAAGGAAACCTTACCTCAGGGCATCACATACTTTATTCAAAGTATCTGCAGTAATGGGTGGCCTGGCTTTAATTGTTATTGTTATTGTCTTGTGATTTCTTAACAGCTTTGAGAATAATTTGCAACTGCATCAATGGCGAAACAACAACCAAAGAGGGACACAAACTGTACTAGAGTGGTGAAGAGAATAAACATGAATACGGCGTTGGTTTTCTTGTTCACAAGAACATCATGAAATATGTCATGGGATGTCATCCAATCTCCAGCACACTCATTTCCATCCGCCTAAGGGCAGACCCATTCACATCACAGTAATACAAGTTTAAGCCCCACCACTGACTACAGCGATGACCAAATATAATATTTCTACAGCCAACTGCTGAGAATTATCAACCAGGCTCCCAAGAAGGATATCCTAATTGTGCAGGGAGATTGGAATGCAAATGTTGGCAAAGATACACAAGAGAACTGGCAAGACATCCATGGGCCCTTCTGCAATGATACTACCAATTAAAGAGGCCTTAGGCTCCTGTAGTTTGCTACTAACAACAAACTTGGTCTTGTATATATCAATGACTTGGACAACAGTATAACAAGTAATGTACTGAAATTTGCGGATGACACAAAACTTTTTAGAAAGGTTAATACTAATGGTGATAAACAACATTTACAAAACGATCTAGACAGATTAGTGAAATGGTCTGAGAAATGGCAGATGTTGTTCAATTTTGGGAAATGTAAATGCCTACATACAGGACATGGGAACTTGGATGTAAACTATAAAATGGGAGATACTGTTCTGGGTACTACTGTAAAAGAAAAGGACTTAGGAGTTACAATAAGCGCTGATATGAAAGTTTCAGAGCAGTGTGGTATTGCAGCTTCAAAGGGTAATCAAATTCTTGGATTGATTAGAAGAAACAACGTACAAGGGAATAAAGTTAATTATACCTCTGTATAAAGCAATAGTTAGACCTCATTTAGAATACTGTATACAAGCATGGAGACCATATCGTAAGAAGGATATAGATACGCTAGAACGCATACTTGAACTTGGTGCAGCGACTTGAATTTGGTGTAGATCATTTACAGAAATACGCGGAATATCAAATATAATAAGTATTACTATTGCATATATATTATACACAAACGTATTGTAGACATATATTAGGAAACAGGTTTTGTTAATTATTAGTCAGAGGGAGTATTTTAGAGTAAGTTAGTTTCGGATTCTGTCAGGGAATTCAGCGAGTGTTAATAGGGGTGTTTACAATTCGAAAATTGAGATAACATAGTGAATAGTCAGTAACATTGAATATTGGTTAGAATAAATATTAGTATTATACATATATTGTTCACCAACTTCTTGTAGACATATATTAAGAAACCGTTTTTGTTAACATAGGTAGTATTTTTTTCCCGGATTCAAACTCAACGAGTGATAAAAGGGAGTTTGTTTAGGGCCTGTATATTAGCCGGAGCGAGCCGGAACGAGATTGAATTGCTAAATGCTTGGATTACGTGATCTGTATAATGATTTCACTTGAATGTGTAGTTAGATAACGTAATAATGCAACTTTTCACCAAGTGAGAAATAATTAAACATACATTAAGATATGTTTTGGGCTCCCGGAACGATACTTATTGACAATCGGCGGACATGTTTTGGCTGTTCCGTCTATTGAACATTACCTAGTGGGCGGCCTTACATTAGTGGGTTACTATTCATACACCATCTACTGCATTAATACTGGTGATCACTGATTGGGATGTGTACTGGTATATGAAATAATTTATATCTAAATAAAATGGAGTAAATCTGAAATGATACAGTTTAACTACACCATTCTACACAACATCATTATGTATATTATGTATATGACTATATGTATTATAATTTACTTTATGTTTTACAGGTAACTATATTATATTACACTTCTTCTGTTAACCCTTTTCCAATACGCTATTGGTGAATAAAACTTTCATTCCACGTATTGAATATTGGTGTTATATTACATTATTATGTAACACAGTCTGAGAAATGGCAGATGTTGTTGAATTTTGGGAAATGTAAATGCCTACATACAGGACATGGGAACTTGAATGTAAACTATAAAATGATACTGTTCTGGGTACTACTGTAAAAGAAAAGGACTTAGGAGTTACAATAAGCGCTGATATGAAAGTTTCAGAGCAGTGTGGTATTGCAGCTTCAAAGGGTAATCAAATTCTTGGATTGATTAGAAGAAACATAACATACAACGGAAAGAGGTTAATTATACCTCTTTATAAAGCAATAGCTAGACGTCATTTAGAATACTGTATACAAGCATGGAGACCATATCGTAAGAAGGATATAGATACGCTTGAACGCATACAAAGGAGAGCAACTAAAATGATTCCAGAACTTAGAGACCTTAGTTATGAAGAACGCCTGAAAGAATGTGGTTTAACAACTCTAGAGACAAGGAGGTTAAGAGAAGATCAGATTGAAGTTTTTAAGATATTGAATGGGTATAAAAATATTGATACAAATATGTTTTTCTCACTCAAGAAGGATAGCAGACCTATAGGACATGAGGTAAAATTAGTAAAGGATCAATGTAGATTGGACATCAGGAAGCACTCGTTCGCACAGAGGACAATAAATGAATGGAACAAATTGTCTACAGATTGTGTAACTGTTAGCAGCGTGAATATGTTTAAAAACAAGGTTGACACATATCTCAGGAGGGCGGGTTATAAGTAGGTGAACATTGTTGGACTCTCGATAAGCCAATGGCTTCCTTGTCCACTTGCCATCTGGGCGTTTGGATTGGATGGCAAATCTTGTTAAATCTTGTTAAAGGAGAGCAACTAAAATGATACCAGAACTGAGAGACCTTAGTTATGAAGAACGCCTGAAAGAATGTGGTTTAACAACTCTAGAGAAAAGTAGGTTAAGAGGAGATCAGATTGAAGTTTTTAAGATATTGAATGGGTATGAAAATATTGATAGAAATGTGTTTTTCTCACTCAAGAAGGATATCAGAACTAGAGGACATGAGGTAAAATTAGTAAAGGATCAATGTAGATTGGACATCAGGAAGCACTCGTTCTCACAGAGGACAATAAATGAATGGAACATATTGTCTACAGATTGTGTAACTGCTAGCAGCGTGAATATGTATAAAAACAAGGTTGACACATATCTCAGGAGGGCGGGTTATAAGTAGATGAACATTGTTGGACTCTCGATAAGCCAATGGCTTCCTTGTCCACTTGCCATCTGGGCCTTTGGCTTGGATGGCAAATCTTGTCTTGTTAAACATATGATCAACATATCAAATAGCATAAACTGGCTGTCCCCTGATGACTGCTATGGAGCAGGAGGTGTCCTTCGCTAAGGTGACAACAGTGACAGCTTTCGCTCACTGGATTCCCTGCAACTCCCGGAAAGGAATGACTGGCTGAAACTTGAGAAATCATTTATATTGCATGTGTTTTTATATTGGCCAGCTGATGGACAAAACCATTTGTTATTACTATTTAATATTACATATACATCTACAAAAACTTAGTAGAGCAATTTAATTACAAATGGCATGTGATAATGACTAATTTTATTTAAATTAAATAAGTAATCACGAAAACTAATAAGTTTTTTCAAACACAGAAATAATTGTTTGATAATAAGCAGTTGCCTGTGGTTGTGCCATGCCCATGGTAGGGGGCTTGGCTATGGCCTATGTGCTGCTATTTATGCTGACAGTTTAACTAATTAATAAGTCATGTAATCAATTGATGTAGCATTATATCTCAGTTTTTATTGAAAACAGTGTTCCAAATGACACTAGGCAGTATAATTTTATAACAACATATGTCATGAAGGCCAGTTGCTGTAACTCGGTTACCAGTCCAAGTGGTAATGACAATGGGACAAACTCGAATGAAATGATCATGACTTCAGCGATTTTTAGCTGTTAATTACATTAACAGCATCTGCGAAAAGTACTTGCAACACCAAGAAGATCTCTACCATGTCTTTATTGACTTCAAGAAGGGATTTGACAGGGTATGGCATGCAGCCTTATGGGCAACCATGAGTAAATACAGCATTGGTGTCAACCTTGTTCAAGCCATAGAACATCTGTATGACATGGCCACCAGTGAAGTCCTTATGAATGGCACCCTGGGGAAATGGTTTCGCACCACCATTGAAGTTCGCCAGGGCTGCCTTCTATCACCCACACTATTTAACATATCTTTAGAGAGGATAATGACTGACACCCTTGAAGCTCACATAGGAACAGTCAGCATCGGAGGCAGAACAATAACAAATTTACGCTTTTGCAGATGATATCGATGGCTTAGCAGGGTATGAACAGGAGCTAGCTGACCTAGTGAGCTGCCTCGACAATACATCTGCATCCAGCGGAATGGACATTAGTGCTGAGAAAACCAAACTAATGACCAACAACACCAATGGCATCAATAGGAAGATCACAGTGAATGGACAAAAATTAGAAACAGTGTCCAAGTTCAAGTTCCTGGGTTCAGTTATCACGGATGAGGGATCCAAACCTGAGATCATTTCAAGGATTGCCCAGACAACAGCAGCGATGACAACACTGAAACCAATATGGAAAAAATAAAAACATCACCCTTCGATCCAAAATCAGACTTATACAATCACTTGTCATGTCAATATTTCTATATGCATGCGAGACGTGGACTCTTACAGCCGAACTGCAAAGAAGAGTACAAACCATGGAAATGAGGTGCTATCGAAAGATCCTTTGCATCTCATACAAGGACCATGTAACGAACGAAGAGGTCCACAACAAAATCAAACAAGCCATCGGGCCCTATGAAGATCTCCTAACGACGGTAAAGAGACAGAAGCTGAAATGGTATATATACACTCTGAAACCTGCCTTATACACAGTTCTAGTGGATTGATTGAGGGATATGTCCCATAAGTGATCTACTACACTACCTAATACCACATTACGCCTGAGGGCAGGGTTTGCTGACCTGGAAATGGGATAAAGCATCAGCAATGTCATTAACACTCTGTGTTTAGCAATAACCATGAAGTTACCAGATGCAGCATACCTCATTTATCTACCCTTGTTTATTATGTGGACTGATGCTTCATTATCGCAACAGAAAAGTATTTTCTTTCCTTTCCACTCTGCTCCCCGTAATATAGCCGCCATCACAATGGGGTACAGCTCCAGAAAAGCAGATAGTTATTATATTTGAGCATCAACTCTGGGGGCCATCTTTCCTGGAACCACCTATTTCAAAAGAAACTTCCATACCCAACAGTGGCAGCAGTGTCTGTGTATGTATAATGAGAAATCTGCTGCTTTAGTTATTTCTTTCTCTAGGAAAAGGGCTACCCCATTCCATTCAGCAAGAAATCTATGCCACATAGCAATATCTAGTCGACATTCTTTTTTAAGCCTGATACGGGGATGCATTCACCGAGACTGCCAAAGAAAGGAGATAAACTACAAAGCTACGATCTTGAGGAATAATCCTAGAAGAGAAATTCAGATAACCTAACAAGCATCAACAACTCTCTTTGAAATGCTATGCCAGCTTTAGAATTTCTCTAACATATCGCTAATCCTGATTAGTTTGACTTCAGGTAACTTGTCTTCCATCCTGTCTGTTTAAGATAATCCCTAAATACTGTAACTCTACTGTAGGGCCAACTGTCTTATTTGGGGTTATCGGGACCTGCAACCTGTTGGATACCAGGGTAATAAGAGCCAAGTTTCTCTCAGCAATAGCGCCGGGTGGATCTATTGTTATGAAGTCGTCTAGTAAGTGGAGCATAAAACCGATACACAAGTTATTATGGGCAATCAAACAAAGAGCTTGTGAAAGCAACTAAAAATGTTAGCTGCTGTAATTTATGACAAATAAATTCAATAGCCCCACTGATACAATACATTGCACACTACCTTACATTTAATATTCTCTCTGGTTTTCTGTCTGGGTATGGCAGGTAGATGTATTGTATTGGGTGTGTGCTGTAATTCAGAAAGTGTCACTATAGTTGGCAATAAGTTATTCCACGTAACATAACAACGGCTGTTGACAATATCGTCAGGGGAAAAATTGGACTTAAGACATTTTGCATGGGAAGGCACGTTGAGCGTAATTAATGACTGACACATCATAATAGCATAATGGAGGGCCAAATATCGTAATGATTACACCCAAATCATAATGGTTGGCATCTCTGTCAAGAAGTTTCAGCTATAGAATAAATGTTGATTAATACCTTTGTCATCTGCCAGATTTGCCTAGTGATAGGCACGAGTTGCGAAGTGATTTCACGAACTTCGACATCATGAAAGCGCTGCACACAAAAGTATCCAGTGCATATAACCCCTAAAATCAGCAAAATACCACATGCATGCACTGTACACTTGCATAGTCAAGAATAAAAGGTTTAATTATGTTATATGCAACTTAGTGTATTTTCCACAATAGCACCGACAGTGATAACAAAAAACCAATAAATTATCCTGAATATCATTGCAGTTTCCACAACACCACAGCTTCACTTCTGAAGTATAGAAACAATAACAAGATGTCTGTCATAATTGATTACTTGCTTGTGAGAGTGAATACGATTTATGTTTAACAGCATCCATTTTTTTATTGACCTGCCTTCAGCCAGATCTTCTGTGAGATTCCCCCCCAGACCTAATGTAATATATTAAGAACAAAACAAAATGCAAAGTTGAATTTTCATACTAACCAAAGATCTTATCTATGGAATTGTTCGATGGTAAGGTACAGTTGAAGATCGAGAAATGGCGTTTGAGGCGCTCTGGAATATCATTGCGTCCACCTCCGGGATGTATCATTGCTGTAATAAACTGGACATCAACAATATGTGTGAAATCTCCTGGCTTGTCCAGATTGTACATTCCCCTCATCTCCATGCACTGTCGGGTGATCTCATTTGTGACCTGTGTAAATGTAACAACATTTTTAGCATTCTAAAAAGGGATCTTAAATAAGGAAACATTTATGTCTATAATCTAGATATGTTTTCATATCGTTTTACTAAATAATGCTATATAATTACCTCGTTATACAAATGGTGATCGAGGGGAGCTATCACAATCAGCATCACAATACCAATATTATTATAACTAATATGTTCTATTAAACATCAATATTTTCTCCACCCAATGAACAGCTGTAATGTTCTTGCAAATTACATGCCAAAAAACTGTAAATACACATTCAAGTTACCATAATCAAACGTATTCTTGGTGTATTTGTGATGTAACAACATGTAATTGCATGAGCCTGTCTAGTCGAACAGACACAATGAAACATAGAAGTAGAACAGCCCAAGAGCATTACACAGAACTGCATCATTAATATCGTAACGTAAGGCAAGAATGACATGAAGAGAACTACTAACTCTAGGTGGTTAGTAAATGTATGTTACAAACTTGAAAGTGGATTCAAGTGTGTGACCAATGCATTCTTGAAGGTAATCAACCAACATAATCATTACAAAGTAAAAAAACTTATCTTAATTTTTTTTACCTGATCACCCCATTCATTGATGATTGGCATGTTGACATCATCAATAAAGACTGTCATTTTGCGGCCACCAGGTGGGCCATAGGTGCTGCCCATTCGCTTCTCAATGAAGCTCTCAATCGTCCTCTGTCAACATCAATAGTCGTGTGTATTGGTGGTCACAAGTAAACTATACATTTTTTTTACTATACATATGTATGTATAATACATACATACCTGTACATGATATACGTGTTGAATAATTAAGAATTAACATTAATCTTCATATTGGTTTAGAGCTAGTCTTGCCAAAAATGAGACTACTTATTTTGCATTCAATCTGTAACATGAGTAATACCTGCATATTTCACGTTATGAGAAAACTTATCAAATATTATTTCTATAGTTGTAAAGACTTTTTTTTAATTAAGCCATATATATATATATATATATATATATATATATATATATCGGCTTAATAAAAAAATCTTTACAGCTACAGAAACAATATTTCATAATGCACGCACGCATGCAAATACAATAAGTGCATTTCTTCTGAAAACCTTGTCAGCTATTACCATTATAAGGTATCTCTGAGGAAATTCACCAAAATATCCACGTCACAAACATGAACCTTTAACAATGTGATGCACATATTGGTTTATATTCGACATCACTTTTTACATCTCGTTACCAATTCTCTATTTGCTACACTACCTGGAACATATAAGGAGTGGTGGCAGATGAGAAATTCATGCTCTTGTAGAGATGTTGCTCTGAATCCAGTTTTGACAGATTGCTTTTGATCATCACTGTTTTTGCTGTGCCTTGTTCACCAATGAGGATAACAGCCTAGTAGAAAGTGGATAAATAAACATTTGAAATAAATGTAATGCTGCATGAAACGATTTTAACACTTGACATTTCTGTGTGCACACGGTCGTGCCTGCAGTGCACCTTCACATGGGCATGCATGCACCTGTGGCATTGTCCAATGTGTTTTATATGTAAAATATAACAACTTCCATAGAGGTAGTTTTCCAGTCTTGTTGCTGCATATTACAGTTGAACAATACATCAAGACGACATTGCCAATAAACATGGTGATTGCTTATTAATTAATGTTAGCTTTCAATTTACAGTCATGCTTCAACGTGCTTTTATATGCAACTAATGATATTAAATTAAGGTAGCTGGGGCAACAAATGTGATTTTTTTCCTCATAACATACTAGGAAATATTGAACTGAACGTTGATACCACAAATAATCACCCGCCACTAACGTCGTATTTCGCCAATCCATCCTTTAAAAAACAGTCCTGGAAACCCCCCCGACTTCTTAGAACCACTGACGATGTTTTAAACATTTATTTGTCTGGTTACTATGATTTCAGTACACATCAGTAATATATCTACCTAACTAAATCATGTTCTTAAACCAGCAAATATCAATGCTAACGTAGTGTATTGTGAATCTGAAGCTATAACGGAAACGGCCAAGTAAATTTGACCTGGTGACCCCGCAGATGATGGACCAATCAAAATAATGGTAAACATGCCCAGCCATGTGTTTGTCAGATGGCTGGCGTAACCTTGTATCATAGATGACAACACGTTATAAATATCGATTGAAGGGATATTGTGGTGGCAAATTAAGGGGACATGTCAATATTATAAATGGCCATTATGTTTTGTCAACAACACCTAACAAGCCAGTGATAAATATCTATTGACATTTCTGTTACCACTAACAACCAGGAAATGATGCTTTATTTACTTTTTTTTAAGCAACAACACTTACTAAGCTGCAATTTGGCATATGGACACGTCTTAAATGTAGGCAAAATTACACGAATTAGAATTATTATTGGTGAAGTGTTTGTGTCAAAAATACACTGCCACTTTAGGCTATCATTCAACTTTTTCGAACTTATTCATGGTGGTGAAGCACATGTAATTCATTTGTGTTAACCAAAATTTTACATAAAGTTATCAGTAACACTGTCATACTTGTATGTATCTCATTTATTTCTTTGGGGATTTTCTCAAAGCGATAGAATTTTGCATCTTGTGGCTATTTTTTTTTTACATTTACATAAATGTAAAAAATCTTTTAACATAACCAAATAAATAAAAAACTAGATTTTATTCATCTGGAATATTGTATAGTATTTCAACAACAATCTATGAAGAAATGGTTAATTTATCTTAAAAACTTCTACTAAAGGTCCTCAATTTAAGACAAGTATACGATAGCCGCCCCTGCTACCTTAAAGAATACCCTTACTATAGAGTATAATATTACTGATTTTATAGTTCCCTTATATAACATTTTGCAAATGCAATACAATAAGAAAACTTCTATTACGCCCAAATCCACAAATATGAAACACAAGTTGGTCTGGCAGACCTTTGCCTGTTTGACAATGGTCTCTATCAGGAAGTTGGTTCTGACGTTGTCAACATTGGGTACGAGGATAGATGCGAACTCTGGCACACTGTCTGATGGATAAGTATACGTGTCCACTCGCTTTGACCAGTGTTCCCATTCACCTGTGGATGATGAGAATCTCTTAAATGACAACATCACAACAAATATGTCATGTTGCTGCAAATTCAGTTTGTTTCAAACCCTCTTCAACTGATTCAGCTCACCATGAATCAGATTCGATAATGTTCAGATATGCAGTATGTGAACAGTTTAAGTAAACTCAAAATGTGTTTGCTCTGCATTCTAATAGATTTGTATGTTTACTATCAATAAAGTTCACTTTTATAACGACACACCTCAAAATTAGTTGTATTTATGGATAAAGCTTGCATCTACCATGTAATCAATGCTGTCATTAAATTTTTGATGGCCATTTACAAGAAGTGACATTTTTCAACAAGAGAGTACAACACTCTGGATTTTAAAATGATATGGTCATCTGGTTTGAATTGTTGTGCTCAACTGCATATTATCCAAAACTGCCTAAATTTTATTTTGTTTTTTTGCAATATCTTGGGGGCAGTGAATCAAAATGTGTCAACAAATGTAACATTTAAAATATCATAACTTTGGATATTCAGAAGATGAAAATATTCCCAATGTTGGAATTTTTTTTAGAGGAGTTCTATAATTAACTGAGCTAATGGTGTGAAAGTATTATGATAAAATATCCATAACTTTTTAAGTGTCGTAATTTTTTAGAGGAGCTATAATTCCTTCAAATGGTGGCCATTTTGTTTGTTGCACTAGAAACAGAGGATCTGGCATTAATATGTGCAAAACTTTTCAATGTTTTACTAAAAAACTGACTCTACAGCTTGGGCATAAAAAATTGCACTAACTATGCAATGCAAATAAAAAAATCCTATCCAGCTGCCATATCTCCCCTTAACAAAGCTATGCGTGTTTCTGCCATTGTTACGTGATATACTTCAAATGTCTACCGAACGCTTCATGAAACCGGCAGTTGTGCATGATTTTTGTGACTCGAAGATGCCATTGCCATTGCACTACCAAAACCTGAGTGGGTAATTCAAGGAGTCACAAGTTCTTGCAGTGGTTGTCATTTTATCTCGTGCAATGGCGGACAACTTGGCTCGTTTGCTATAAAATCATCAAATGAAATTACTTTGATCATTAGATCATGTCACTT
Organism: Lamellibrachia satsuma; assembly: GCA_033239005.1. Classification (NCBI taxonomy): domain Eukaryota; kingdom Metazoa; phylum Annelida; class Polychaeta; order Sabellida; family Siboglinidae; genus Lamellibrachia; species Lamellibrachia satsuma. The sequence continues at coordinate 19,384,992 of BSQZ01000001.1, read as the reverse complement.
GCGACAGTGCGAATAGCCTTATGTCATAGTATAATAAAGCCGGGCCACTTGCGCCCTTTTTTAAACATATTTTGACCACGTGCGAAAAACAATTATTTAATAACTTTTCTGATGATTTGAAAATAAACAACACATTGGTATGAATGAGCTAGTATATCAAAGTCGCTACTAGATGGGTTTGAATTTTCATGAAATGAATCTAAAGTGACACGAGTGAAAAAACTGAACTGTGGAAGGACCTTTACACAATGAGTGGCCTTTCTTCTAAGGAAGCATTGCCAAAAGTAACGCAATATTGTTACCTAATATATTAAATTTGTAAACCTTTAGACTTGTCAGTGCCAATCCAACTAGAATTATTCATTTTCAGAACTTACCTGAATGGTCTACAAAAAATTCAAAGATTGTATCCTCTTTAGTCAATGTTGGGTAGTCAAACTGTGACTCATGGCTCAGTAAGAATTGCTGCAATTTGGTTCTGTCATCAGCTTCTAGCAGAGCACCAACACTCCACATGATTGAAAAAATAAATAGTTTCTGCATATGTGAAGCAGGCAGCTGGATCTTGTCGTCTGTGTTTGGTATTAATCCTTGTAGCAGGTCACAAGCCTAAAACAAATAACAAGAATCAATCAGTCATAACCTGGGCTATATAATTAATGATATTGCATTTTTCCTTAGTACAATGGATTTAGGTTTAACAAGTTCAATCAAAACACTATTAGTCAACAAATGTTGCCAATAACAAGATGCAGGGCTAATAGATTCAGAATCATTCTTGTGCGTTAGATAGTGCTGATAAAATGAAACATAGTTGTTCTGACTTACCTGCCTTATAATGTTGCACTGAAGAACCTTCATCTTTGTGACAAGTGAGACCTCATAGTAAGCGTATAGATCACCGAAGAGCTGGTCAAAGAATCTCAACAACATAACATTTTCAGCCTGAACCCTGCTGGTTAGCCAGCCCTGCCATAAAACAAACCATGTTTAACATATTATTACACTGCTGTTGTGCTAATGCATCCTTCATATTCTAAAATTATTAATACCCTTGTGTGTGCAATTTGTCTGAAACTAGCCAGCTGCGGTCAATCTAAGTTCTTTAATCCCAAGGAGTAAATTATGAAACTTAATATAACTTCTTTTAAGTGTAATGGCTTTAAAGGTTTTACGCCTTTTTAAAGAAATTTTGTAAATGAGTGTGATATTTTGTGCCTTCAGGAGCTTATGCTAACGAAACAAGAGTGTCACATTCTTAACAATTGTCATGATGATTATGTTTTTTACGGTGTTTCAACAGTTGACTCCTCTGACAGTATTATATCTGGTAGGCCATATGGTGGGGTAGGTTTCTTATGGAAACGCTCTCTTGATCAATATATTACCATACTTGATGATTGTTATGACTGGCTGTGTGGGATAAGAAAATGCAGTGGTAATAAGGAGTATTATTTACTAAATGTATACTTGCCCTACAAATCTGAGGAAAACCAGGACACGTTTAATGATTATATGGCTAAAATTGTGATATATATTGATATTATTAATAGCACATGTGTAACAATTATTGGCGACTTTAATACTGATATTTATAAGAAATCAGTGTTTGAGAATATTTTTTTTCAAATTTCTGCAATGAATATTCCTTGTCTATATATGATAGGGATAATCTTCCGATAGACACATACAAATATGTCAGCTCTGCTTGGGGAACAACCTCATTGCTAGATCATGCAACCTACACCACCTCAGTTTGGGTTAGACTCGTTTATGCTAAGAGCAACACGCTGCATCCAAAATTTCACTATTGCTCTTCTGTTCTGAAGAACAAGTTATTCACAGCCTAGTTCAGTAATGTTTATAAGTGCGCCTTATGGGCGAGAAGCAGTTTTTCAGCATTTTATAGTTTAAATAGGCTGCCTATGAGATGCAGCCCCAGCCACATGTTTGCTGCGGCCAATGTCAACTCTTATAAATGCGTCACAAGAAATGCTATTTATAGCTTAATGACTAGGATTGACAAGTCATTGAATCCAGTTATTCAGGTCATTGCAATTTGTACTGTACATCTGTACATCTAAATTGAGAATTCACTGGATTGCATCCATGTATAATCTTTAAATATATTTATTTTACAGAAACAAACTGCTGATTATCTGAAACAATACACTTATTATATATATATATATATATATATATATATATATTTGTGTGTGTGTGTATGTACATTATATATATATATATATATATATATATATATATATATATATATATATGTGGGTACATATGTATGTATAATCAATTTATGTATGTGTATTTCTACATGTTTATATAATATCATAATGTCTACATTTATTTTTTATGCTCAACGTGTGTGTTTTATGAATACATACATTTCTCTACATGTATTTTATGTATATCTATGGACTCTGTCTGAATTAAAACATTATTATTATTAATATATATCAGATATTGTATATACATAATAGTTTTGATTGAGTCTACATATGGTATGGTAGGCTGTACTGTGCAACATATATTTTTTTTTTAGTTAATCAATTTTGTTTAGGTAATCACATCTTACGGACATCTGTATGAACATGCTGCAGTTTTTTAGTCTGAAATAAAGATATTAAATTGAACTAGTTCTAGTTCGCTGTTTTCCCTTTGGCTTAGGAGTTTCTTGAAATTATACTCCCAGACTTGTAGCACATCTTTCTTGTCCGCAACTAACTCCCTATTCATGTCTGATTACTGGTTAAGTTTTTACATACCTATGTGTTCATTCCACTCTTGTGCCATGAATTATAGGCTTGTATCACTATCAATATTCAATTAGCGCACAAACACTGGAAGCCTTCAGTGTCAAACTCACAGTATACAAACCGAATCAAAGTTCAAAGGCAGTATTTATCTGTGCTCTACTCAATATCATCATCTCAATTTCCCTAAAAACTGAGTTTATTGCATCAATAAAGATATCAATGAACTGATAAACATACTACAGCTATGCTATAAACTGTGAACATGTTACTGAGTTTGTCTATCTTAAACACACATTGAAAATGACATTTTCGACGTGTGCTTCACTTTATTTTGAGCACATTGTGCTCAAAATAAAGTGAAGCACAGGAGGTATTGAATATGTTACCTATTCACCTATTTATAAATTATTGTATTATTTCCTTGACTATCAAACAAACAAATACAGATTACCCACCTTTAAGATAGGCCTCCAGTCGAGGGCTGATGAGCTCATGAAGACCATTCCATTCCTTGACACAGTGGCTGGAGAGGCGTTGTCGATGTTGTGTACTTCAAAGAGGATCTTACAATTTGCAGCCATGGGGATTCGGTCACCATTAGCAAGTGTTAATGTCTTGTTGTCATCTAACACAGAGTTCAAGTTCTCAATCCAGATGGCATCCACTGGGCCGTCAAGTATCAGCCATACATGGTCAGCTAATAACAAAATGCATAATAAAGTTTTGTAATTAGTAATAATAACTCACAACAGGCAAAATGCAGAATAAAGTACACAGATTTAAGTATATGCGTATGTACTTACAAATCAAGATGTAAATGTGCGATGTTTTTTTGCAAAGATTAAAAAAATTCATGTGAAACTTCGTCTAGGTGATATAATAGTTATTAAGGTGGAAAGTATGAATATGTGCAATATTGTGGCAGACTTAAACATACCTTTCTTTATTTTGAGTGTCCTCCGCCACAGAGTTGAAAAGATACCATCTGTCCAATCATTGGTGGCTACGTCAAGACGACCAAACATCTGTGGTGCTGTAATGGCTTTGGGATTCATTCTGATTTCTCTATGTGGCATTCCAATCTCGGTGAGAGATTTCATCAGTACGTTTATGCAACAGGATTTTCCTGTGCCACTGGGTCCAAGAGCCATCATACCGTGACGTACCATCTGCGTCTCATACAGCTGAAACAATTTATTCAATACAAAGTACATTCAAACATTGCAAAAGAAGTATTAAATACCAACATTAATTCATAAATGAATATCCCATAATAAACAAACTAAAATAAAGTTGCAAACCTGGATAACTTTGAGATTCCAGGAAGGATGATTTATGAGTTTGAGATCCTCTACTGCATGATGAACAGCCTCCTGGAGTTGAGCATATGTGCCACTGTCTAGCTGGATCCCAGGGAAGAGATCAGAAATGAGGCTGAGAAACAGGGGCTCATCTTCATCCACCTGTATGTGAAACCGTTGCATATCAAAACACATTCAGTTGCTTCAGGAAATTTGAACATACATTACTTGTATTGTACCTGCAATGGACTAGTGTCCCGTCCAGGAGTGTCAGTATAACTGCACTCTAAGTTGCTTCGCACTACAGAAACCAGGTTTAAGCACTGGCCATATAAGCCTTCATGGCTTCCTAAGGAGTAATGCCTGGGGGATGACTTTACCTTTTACTTGTATTAATTAGTAAATTCTTTTAGAAAGTATTTAATGAATGTGGAACAAAGTACATTAAATATAAATATACATCAATAGAATTGTTAAAGTATGCATCAACAAAAGATAAAATACTTCTTATAAAGCTATGTCATAGGACAGCGTTCCACAAACTTTGTTTAGCTAGGGGCCATGTTTTCTACAGTATACAGACTAAAGTCTGTGCGGGCCAACATTGTTAAGTAAGGAACAAACACATATGTAAATGTACTCATATACGGCAGTTTCTGTTTGTCTGAAATACACATGGGAAATGAACAAATCACACTATCTAAGTCATATTCAGAAAGTCCCCTGCCAATCTTTCGTTGATGGCGATCTGCAGACAGTCCAGCACACTGTTACGAACAAGTTAATGAGAAAGTTGATGTTGCATATTCTTCACTAACCAACTGAAGCCTGGAGCGAGAGAGGAGACTGCAAATGGCAGAAGCTCATCCAATCGCTTGTCCGTCAACTGGCACCAAAGTGAGTTTTTAACAAGATTTAACAAGATTTGCCATCCAAGCCAAAGGCCCAGATGGCAAGTGGACAAGGAAGCCATTGGCTTATCGAGAGTCCAACAATGTTCACCTACTTATAACCCGCCCTTCTGATATATGTGTCAACCTTGTTTTTAAACATATTCACGCTGCTAGCAGTTACACAATCTGTAGACAGTTTGTTCCATTCATTTACTGTCCTCTGTGAGAACGAGTGCTTCCTGATGTCCAATCTACATTGATCCTTTACTAATTTTACCTCATGTCCTCTAGTTCTGCTATCCTTCTTGAGTGAGAAAAACATATTTCTATCAATATTTTCATACCCATTCAATATCTTAAAAACTTCAATCTGATCTCCTCTTAACCTCCTTGTCTCTAGAGTTGTTAAACCACATTCTTTCAGGCGTTCTTCATAACTAAGGTCTCTAAGTTCTGGAATCATTTTAGTTGCTCTCCTTTGTATGCGTTCAAGCGTATCTATATCCTTCTTACGATATGGTCTCCATGCTTGTATACAGTATTCTAAATGAGGTCTAACTATTGCTTTATAAAGAGGTATAATTAACTTTTTTCCCTTGTATGTTATGTTTCTTCTAATCAATCCAAGAATTTGATTACCCTTTGAAGCTGCAATACCACACTGCTCTGAAACTTTCATATCAGCGCTTATTGTAACTCCTAAGTCCTTTTCTTTTACAGTAGTACCAAGAACAGTAGCTCCCATTTTATAGTTTACATTCAAGTTCCCATGTCCTGTATGTAGGCATTTACATTTCCCAAAATTGAACAGCATCTGCCATTTCTCAGACCATTTCACTAATCTGTCTAGATCGTTTTGTAAATGTTGTTTATCACCATCAGTATTAACCTTTCTAAACAGTTTTGTGTCGTCCGCAAATTTCAGTACGTTACTTGTTATACTGTCGTCCAAGTCATTGATATAAATTAAGAATAATATAGGTCCTAATACTGATCCTTGAGGTACCCCACTCAAAACCGATTTCCAATTTGAAACTTCGCCATCTACTACAACTCGTTGTCTTCTGTCAGTCAGCCATTGTTCTATCCAGTCAGTTATGCTATCCCGATACCATGGGCTTTTAATTTAAGTAGCAATCTTTGATGTGGCACTTTGTCAAAAGCTTTCTGAAAATCTAAGTAGATAATATCTACTGGCGATCCCTCGTCTATCCACTTAGTGATTTCTTCCAAAAACATAACACATTTGTTAAGCATGACCTCGCTTTAAGGAATCCATGTTGAGATGAATTTAATAATTTATGCTTAACGAGGAAGTCCACCATATGGTCTTTAATTAACCTTTCTAATAATTTACAAATCACTGACGTTAAACTCACTGGTCTGTAATTCTCTGACTTATTTCTCGAACCCTTTTTAAATAATGGTATGATGTTTGCTTCTTTCCATTCAAACGGAACAACTCCCTCTTTTAATGACAAGTTGAATACTCTTGCAAGTGGTATACTGATTTGATCTACTGTTTCCATTAGTAATTTTGGAGGAATCCCATCCACTCCCGGTGATTTGTTATCCTTCATTGCCTTTATTTTCCTAGCTACCAATTCTGGAGTTACAACTAACGGTCCTAAATAGTCAGATTTAGTCCCCTGAAATTTAGCATCAGCAACTGGTAATGAACTAATATCTTCTTTTGTAAACACTGAACTGAAGTAACCATTTAGGTCTTCCGCCATTAAAAACCCCTGTGATATTATATTTCCAGCACTGTCTTCTAGAGGTCCAACCTTGTCTTGTACGTTTTGTTTACTCCTGACATATGCATAAAAACTCTTGCTGTCAGTTTTTATGTTACATGCCAGTTTTGCTCATAGCTTCTTTTAGATTGTCTGATTTCAGTTGTAGCTGCATTAAGTGCCTCTTTGTATTTTGCATAGTCTTCTTCCTTTCTGGTACGCCTATAAACCCTCCACATAGTTTGTTTTAGCATTATTTTTCTAATTGCCTCTTTTGACACGTGTTTCTTTCTACACCGTTTTCCTTGTTTTCGGAAGGGAACAAATTTATCAATGATACTCTCAATTTCATATTTTAGAATATTCCAACATTCAATTGCAGTCTTATTCATCAGCATGTTATTCCAATCTAGCTGTGCTAAGTATTTTCTCATATCTTTGTAGTTACCTTTGTAGAAGTTTCTCTTGTACGTTTTCTTATTTTTACTTTCTGATTTTACATTGATGTCAAAATGTATTTGATTATGGTCACTATTACCCAATGGTTCAAATATTTTTACATTGTCCACTAATTCTTTTTGTGATGACAAAACTATATCTAATACATTTTCTCCCTGGTTGGTTCTAGTACGTGCTGAGTAAGAAAGCTATCCTGGATTAAACATAGAAATTGTTGATCCTCAATCCCTGTGCTCTCTAGAGAATTCCATTGTATGTGTCCATGGTTAAAATCTCCCATTATGATACATTCCCCTTTACTAACTTCCTTTATAGCGTTTTTATTTTTGTGTTGTCCTCTTCGTTTATGTTTGGACTTGTAAACTAATCCAACAGTTAATTTTGAATTTCCTGAAACAATTTTGCACCAAACAGCTTCATCGCAATCTGCTTCCCTTTCTAGTTTCATTTCATAAGCCTGAATAGATTCTTTAACATATAAAATAACTCCCCCGCCCTTCTTCCTATTCGATCTTTCCTAAACATTACGTATCCTGTCAGTCCTAATTCAGCATCTGTTATATCTATGTTGGCCCATGATTCAGTTATACCAATTATGTGAGGGTCAATATCTTCTACCATAATGTTTAATTCGCTTTTTCTTATTTACTATGCTCCTTGCATTTAAACATACGCATCTATAACCTTTTTCAGAGATGTTTTTCGGATGATTTGATATTGGTTTATCTGTGCTAGTGGTCTCTTGTTCTGCTTGAGACACCTCTAGGTAACCCCCTGCACTTCTAGTTTAAAGAATGTTTACTTCCAAAAATATTTGTCATTGTACCCAAGTCGCTATCTACTGCTGCTGAAAGTTTGTCCGAATACTGCCGCCCCTTTCCACTTAAATGAAGCCCATCCTTCATGTACATATCACCCTCCCAACAAAACTTTCCCATAAATCCACAAATCCAACTTCCTCTTCCCTACACAGCCTCTGGACTAACATGTTAATTGCCATCCCCGACAATTTCGATATTTATGACCCCTCCTGCCCATCACAGGTAAAATCCCTGACAGTATTACCTGCTCAACCCGCGTCTGTTTTAGTGTTCTGACCAACTGCCTATATTTCCTAACTATGGCAGTTGTACCCTCCTCTCTCGTTATTTGTCCCTACATGTACTAAAACAGATCCACCCTTACCCGAGCCTACGATGTTTTTACCCTCTCAGTTATCGCCTCTATTTTGGCTCCAGGCAAGCAGACCACCACATCATCTCCCTTGTTTAAGACTCTGTCGGTCTTCCTAACTATCGAATCCCCCACAAACACCCTCGCTCTCTTCCTCACCCCTCTATCACTGCTGCAGAATAACTCTTCCTTTCGATCCCCTCCATCACATTCTGTCCTGACCCCTTCCCTTCCGTCTCCCCCACTCCCTTCTCCTTCCCTCCTGTCTCCCCTACTCCCCTCTCCTTCACTCCGGTTGTTTTCCCTCCCGTCTCCCCCACTCCCTTCTCCTTCCCTCCTGTCTCCGCTACTCCCCTCTCCTTCACCCCGGTTGTCTTCCCTCCCGTCTCCCCCACTCCCTTCTCCTTCCCTCCTGTCTCCCCTACTCCCCTCTCCTTCACCCCGGTTGTCTTCCCTCCCGTTCCTTTCCTTCCCGTCTCCTTACGTCCTGTCTCCCTATGACCTGTCACCTTCCCTCCTCTCAGCTTCCTCCCAGGCTGAGGTGAGCTCTCCCTAGCATCTCTTGTGTCTTTCCCCACTTTATCGTCTACTGTTCCCTCACCGGAACTACTGGCACAACTCCCCTGATCCCTTCCCACCATTGCCACAACGAGCAGTCTCAGCTCTTTCAACTCCACCTCTATTTCCTTCATCCTTGCGCATCCCCTACACTCAAAATTAAAACTATCTGCCTGGACCTCAGCCCAGGACTTTTCGCACCCAGACTTGACGAAATCTACCCAGTTACTACAACTGCCACACTGTGTTTTGATGATTCATTGTGGAGAATCCAGACTGGGATGACCACATGCTACCGAAAAGCACCAGGAATTCTTGTGCGCAAGAAACCGGACCAGTATTTTTGTCGCCCGGAAAAGCACAAGGTCGTCTTCTGCAGCGAGAAATTGTTCTTTCAAGCCCGGCACAATTTTGAAATCGATGAAATCCTCCTGCAACGCAGCTTCGTCAACTCGAAACGCCTGCGACAACTTGTGACACACGTCAGGCTGGGAGGTAAATGGACTCGTAACAAAGCAACAAACGTCATCGATAGATGCAAAATCGCCAAGTAGCTGGTTGAAGAGGAGTGTTTGCAGACTGTCCAACACACCGACAAGCACCTGCTTGACATCTTCCTCGTCTTCACTGCAGACCTCTCTCGTATACTGGAAGTGCAGAAAGGTCCCGCTCGCTGCACGAACTTTGAAAAGAGAAAGCTTGCCATAAAACCCCTTTACTGCTTTGTACATATTACACAGCAGCTTTGGCCATCCCCGGAGCAACATGATCAGCTTGTTCAGGTGTCCAAAAATGTCTGCCAGGACGCATAAAAAGAAAGCTGATGATGTGAGGAAGCAGTGCAACAAATCTCTCCAGAACTGCTACATGGCTCAACCAGCAAACACTTGTAAAACAGAACGTCATCATATTCTGCATCAAATGTGATTCTGGATTCTTCGGTGGTTCAGAGTACGGGAGCGGATGAGATTCACGATTTCAACAACAGTTTGCATCGTTTCCTGCAGGCCACAGCCTCCTTTTGCACACAGAGCTTGTTGATGAATAAGGCAGTGATAATGAAAGAAGGTTCGGCTTTCCGATTCGCTGACGGAACATCGCAACGAGTCCAGCTCGATGATCAAGCTTACTTGAGGCACCATCCGTACATATTGAAACAAGGTTGTCCCATGTCTACTTGTTCTCTTCACCAAATTGCAGTAATGCATTAGAAATGTCCGCAGCTGTCGTTATGCCTTTCAATGGAATAAGGCACAGGATGTCTTCCGAAACGCTGTTGTGGAAGCATCGCACAGATACCAGCAGCTGAATAATATCATTTCTCTCTGTGCTCTCGTCAAGTGCAATCAACCAAGTAGGACAGGCTCACAGCTTACTCGACAGTTGCTAGAAGACGTTGCCACTGAGCAAAGAGCACACGTGTCGGCTGAAAGCTGCAATTTGTTAATCTGTTTGACAATTTTCTCTTTGTTTAGAAACCCTAAAATAACTTCAGCACCAGCCACGAAAGCCTTCTTGAACACTTCTGCATAGGCAAATGGCACCTGGTGTTAAGCAACGGAGTGACAGATGCGACAGCTAGCTTCGCTTAGAAGACTCGCACCTTGAGCAAAAACCAACACTCTCTTCGCCTCGCCCATGTATCAGGCCACAACATTAACACTGGCCCACTAGCTTGGCGCCCTTTTTGGGGCTGCCAGACAAGTTTTGGCCACAAGGTTTAATATTTTACTGGCCCGGTGGGCCATCATAGTTTCATATAGTTTTTATACCATTAGTCACAACAGGCCATCGTTTCAATCGCTTGTTCTTGCCATCCACCCCGGCGCTACAATTAAACACAATTTTCATCTCATCTGCTTTCATGTTGTCACTCTATATAGTTGCCATCTTGTTTTGATATGTACAAGGCTCACAACAAGTCCATCTGGCGTTGCTACTGGTGATGACAGTGAGACTTTTTTCTCATTTTGGATGCCGTGTTACCAATAGCGGAGAGTTGCCGGGATTGGGCCAGTTCTTCGATCAGACTAGTGCTGTATATTATATACTGTGGCATCCTCTATTAATTATGTCATTCATCAGTGGCATTTCAGATGACACGGTAAGTTTTGAAGAAATAGCAGTATTTTTTTAATATTTATCACCGAAAGTATGTTTTCTATGTCCCTGACATAATAATCAGGCAGTGTTCAGGCGAAAATGTGTGTCCATCACGAGTATATGAGCCCAACATATTTAGCGATAATAAGAATTTTAAAATGGATGTAATCTGCTTGTGATAACAATGCAATATTTTTAACATGTAAAATTCCACGATTGGACCAGTGCAGTTGCCATAATTGGACCAGTGATCCACATAAGGGTATGCATCAATATTTGTGTGTAATTACTCCAATATGGTTTATTAATTATCAAAAAGTAATATTAGACAAGGGAGCAATTATAATAATGCAAATAAAGGAAATTGCTAAGTGGTCCAATCGAGGGAACTTGTAACAGAACACATTTGGATGCAGGTAAATTTACATTGCTTCGGACTACCATAAGCCTTAATTTATGAGGGTTTACACAAATTTGGTGCCAATGGTCATATACATACACAGAAGTGGATGAAAATAGAACTGACAAATGGTGAACCTCTGGGATGGATGCCCAATGAGGGGTTTGTTACTGTTGTGCTCATATTCGATAGCCATGTGACCCACAAGAAAGATATTTCTGCTGGGATGGCTCGGGAAGCTGGTGTGGTCATGGTCACTTCCGCCATACGCGACTCACTGACTCAAGCATATGGATGGGGCCTTTTTCAGACTGTTTGGGAAATACTACGATGATGTATTGAGGATGTGGATGAGAGAAAATGTAGGCAGACCAGTGACAACACGGCAAGTTGTCAAAATTCTCAATGTAGCATATAGAAAACAAGTGGCATCCCTCCAGAATGCTGTTAGTGGCTTCAGGAAGGCAGGGTTGTGATCATTGACCATATATGTATTCCAAGACACCAACTTCGCTGCTGCTACGGTAATTAATGTAATCACAGGAGTTGCACAAGAGCACAACCCTATGCCACCTCAAACCCCTGCTCTTGCATCTCCAGCACTGACAGTTGTTGACATGATGACTGCACAACAGCACAACCTTACGCCACCTCTGACACCAGTTGTTGCAGTTCCACTCACAACTGTTGTCATGGAAGCTTTACCAGAGTTACATACATGTTAAGTCGGGAGACTCCTGGAAATCCACCAAATCTCCTGGAAAGGAGAACCAATCCCCTGGATTTTCAGTGAAACCAAAACAAATTTTTTTTCTATGTTATTTTCCGAACTCAGCTTGACCTAATTGGGTTTTATTTCCGGCTGCCTCGAGTAAGTTTTTCTGGGTCAACAGAAAGCTGTCAATACTGATTTTGATTGGCCGTTTTCTGTAACGTGCTCGGACTTGTAACGTAATCATGACATATTTCTTGCACTAGGTCTCGGCAAATGTGTCTGGGCTTGCCGCCTTATACCTTTTTCGATTGGCTGTTTTTTCCCACGTGTTCTGTGCACCAAGTGTTACAAAGCGTCTGATTTGATGTTTGTTACACGGAAACAATCATGGACATGTATTTAAAATATAAGTCCATGGAAACAATAGTATGGTGAAGCACGGGTCTGATTCGCTACTTCAGCGAAGAAATACGCTGCAAAATACAAGCCGGAATGGCAGTTTATATGCCACAGTGACAAGGGACCGATGTTTGCATATTGTAGAGTGTGCAATACGCACATAAACGTAGCGCATGGTGGCAAGAGCGACATTGTTCGCCATGCAAGTTCGGCCAGCCACTCTATGTTGCAGAAAGGCACATCGTCACCCACAGCAATGCCGACAGCAAGCGTGAGTTCTCAATTTGTTGAAAGATCGACACTGACTCTTGGTGGCAGCTCGGCAACTACACCCTGCATGCGCTGCTGTCATGCAAAATCAACACAGATGATCCTTGCTATTCTTTTGTGCCAGAGAAGGATCTTCTCAAGTTGGCCAAGGTTGCAACATGGGATTATGTGAAGGTTCACCAGTAAATGTGTAGGCTTATGTCTGTTGTGAATGCTCTGTGAGATCGACATGGACGTTATTCTTTTCTGGTAGATTTGTGATATACGTGTTAGGGTTTTCATAAATTATAGGCGTGTGCCTGTCATGCATGGTAAAGTCACCCTGCATGCTCTATGCGAGATCGACATGGGCGTTATTCTTCTGTGCTAGATGTCAAGAGCTGATGAGTTATTTGTGAATATATATATATAATGTGCTTTGTATCATATATGAACTGTTGGTGATTGGTGATAATAAAACATGGTTGTTACTGTCATGGAAAGTATTCTTTTGTAATATTTTTTTCCGAGACCCTACGATTTACATACAAGTCCCTGATTTTCCGAGACTCCCCGATTTACGTATAAATCTCCTGGATTGGCATTTCTGAAACTTAACATGTATGACTGAGTTATGCCCACTGAAGAAAGAAACTAATTAAAAAACACAAAGTCAGCCTGAGAAAGCTATGTCTACTTGGCCTACACCCATCCACGAGCCCAGTACTTCTAAAACCACTGCAATTCAATCGAGAGATGCAGAACTGGTCAATGGTGCAACATGTTTTATGATATTAAAAATCTACCCAGGCATAACGCTACGAGTAATGGATGTGATGAAACAAACTGTGGCGGTGCAGTGCATGTAAATTGTGGAACAGAACAGCCTCCGATGGCCTCTGAAGGATAACACCGCAGCGTACGAACTGAAGTTGACACAATGTAGGCATAGTGAGACGAGTAATGGATGTGATGAAAGACTCTATAGTGTCAGTGCATGCAATTGCGGGACAGAACATGTTGTGAGCTCTAAAGGATGTCAATCATTTCTGCTAGCTTATTCAGGAGCCATTGACAGAAGACCATGAATATTACGCCATGTTAACATTTCATTTGACTGTTGATTAATTTTATTTTCCTAATGAACATTATTTTACTCACGTATTGATTCAAAGTTTGTTCTACAGAATTTGTTTCTTTGTCCAGTCAAAGAAGACATGTGACATTGTGCAGGGTGGATGGGACTACAAACATTATGAACACTGGTATTTATTAGTATATTGTATTAGACTAATGATAACTATTATTGTTATGATGAACACTATTATGTTACTTGTGTATCAATTCACAATTATGCTTAATCATATATATATATATATATATATATATATATATATATATATATATATATATATAATCTCCTGGAAATATATATATATATATATATATATATATATATATATATAATCATTTTATTTTTCATGAATTCATGAATGAATTTCTTGTGATTAATAGCTTGATGTTGAAAATAAACTATAAACTCTATGTTAGTATATTGTCTACATCAATTCATTTTGCTTTCGCGTCTATATTTAAGTTTATCGTTAGAGGTCCCAATCCCAGCAACTCTCCCCTATATCGATATATTGCATTTTCTTCTGCACGATACGTGTTGGCTATCGAGATTTGCCTTCAACGTACCGATTTCATATAAACCAACTGGTTCACAGACTGTCCGCTAGGTGTCATGACAGTGCCTTACATACATTCCAGGGCACGCTAGGGTGCAGATTGCTAAGTTTACCGTAACTCTGTACTTCAGTCCAAAAGTTTATATTTGAAAGAAATAAAACGTAATTGTAACAGTTATAGTTATACACAGTATCAGGTCCGATTTGCACGATGTATTTTTTAGCGTAACTAGCTGTAACTCGATATAGATTGTAAAAAATGCTGACAGTACACACGCGGCGGCATCACCCGTCATTCTTAAAACGTGACCTGCTGCGGCTTTCACAGGGGCTTCTGATTCTCGAACAATTCTAGTAGCAACATTGTCTTCAATGCGGAATACTGATGGAAAGCATAAAAGTAAATCACCAACGGTAAAATAAATCACAGCCAAACTCATCATCAACTTGTAATGCGATGTATCTGAAAAAAAAAATTTTTTAAATGCAGGCCAATAACAACTCCACCCGAGAGCCTTCATCTCCCGATCAGTAGAGCGGGAGATGAAGGCTCTCGGGTGGAGTTGGGGCCAGGTGACGAAGCTTGCAACGGACAGGCAACATTGGTGTTCTTTGGTGTCGGCCTTATGTGTGATACCGCATGAAGAGGATTAAGTAAGTAAGTAAGCAGTAACTTTTTGGGGGGCCACTAACTTTTAAAATCTACTGGCCCGATGGGCCACTGGGTACGACAGCTTAATGTCGAGGCCTGGGTATGCTTCAAAGCGTTTCTTGAACTCCTTCAGCCGCTCACCTTTCCCCAGATAAGCACTGTCAAAATCCTTCTTATGTTTTGAGTCGTAATGTTGTTTCACATTGTACCTCTTCATCACAGCGATGCTCTTGCAGCAAATAACACATATGGCTTTTTGATCATATTTGCGATAGCAAACAACTGATGCTCCCACTTGTCATCGCACAATCGTTTGCCAGAAGTATCAATTTGACTTTTATTTTCAGCATATGCCATAGTTTTTGGGATCGCAACAAAACACAATTCACATTGTAATTATTGTAATGCAACAATACAATAAACTTTGATATTACAAGGGCTAGAACAGCTGAAACAGCTACACCGCTATGGTCTTCGAAACATGTACAGTAGTGACAATTTTAATGTAACAAACGTTGGACGCATTTTATTGATCTGCACAATCGATTGTGGCGTTCTGCAATTAAATGATTATTATTAATGTCATTGCTGGTATTACTATTTGATAAACATAGTTATTCTAATTTCAGCAAACTAATGATTAGAGAATACATGCATGCTCCTGGAAGAAATGTTGGGTAATATACTGCTGCCTTTGATTCAAAATAAAAATCAAGGCTAACTAATATAAATATACATAACAATCAACTATCTACACAGTGCAGTCAGACAATTGCGAAGAATTAGTTAAACGCACACAACATAACTATCAATATGCGTTTCTTACAATAGTAACTGTCCCAGCATGAAAATTCTACAGTAGACATGAAATTAACAAATCAAAACTTATTCCCAATATGTTTTTCAATATTTCCTCATTTCAGAGAGGGTCTTGCAGACAAACTGAAAACCGTACATGGGTTAAATTTGGCCCGTTGACCAGGGTTTGCAGAACGCTGTCATAGATAACCATTTTGTTTAAAAAATAAAATGCAAGACAGAAATAAAGAAGTCAAACATAACACCAGCGTTGTCCCAAGTTAAAATATCAGGGTTGGGCTAGGTATCATAATTGACCATGTTTTCACTATGTACTTAGCACAAAAACAGTTATGTTACCCCTTTTAAACATTTCTTGGGGAAACTAATTTTACTGAAACATTTACTCATCACTTTAGAAATGTTCATGCATAACACAAATTGCACTATTCTCAATATGGTAGTTTAAGCTTCACTCTTTCCGTGAGTTCATTTTACAAATTAAGATACTCACAAGTTTTGAAATGTTCATATCTCTCAGTACTCTCATCACAATTGTGTTTTCAGTTTCACCAATCCTTGCACGTTTCTCTGATCCAAGGGATCGCAGCACTGACAAAATATTCCTCAGACCAAAGTCGTAATGCACCTATCAAAAAGTGACACTAAAATTAAACATTTTACACCACAGAATGTAACTGATATGCAACTGGAATTTATCTTAGCAGTCATTTAAAGTGATGACTGGACACAATATATATTTATGTCATCTGTCATGGAGGGTTGAAAGTACAGACATTTATTGTGGCCGAAGCTCGTTTGAAACGATGGTGTATAAAGGTTGGTAATGGGCATATTTTATTGCCAATTGGTATGCACTTCAAGCATACCAGGAATATAAAATGAACATATAAAGCATTGTATACACGAGCCTTAGCTCAAACAAGGCAATGTAAAGTTACTGATGTACACAAAGACAAAAAGTATATATATATATATATATATATATATATATATATATATAGGTCGTGGTGGGGTGGTCACAGGTTTGTGGGTGACCTTGTGGCGAAATGGCCCCACCTGTTTGTAATTAAATTTGTGTATTGGTGGTGGAATGTCTGTATTCTTTGCATTACATGTTCATGACGACTTTTTGATGTATATATGTTATCGTCATGCTTGTAGGAATGTGGGCTCTGAGAAACTTGCCGGACGGGGCTGTACATGTGTTCAGTTCCTGTCTGGTTTGCTTTGAGGAGCTCACATTCCTGTTAATGTTCTTCCCAAAGTGGCTGCGTGATAAGCAGTCCACTTTGCAATAATAAAACGTCATTTATTTGGCCTGTTTCAGTTCACTGCTACATCGGACTTGTGTTGGTTATTGCATAAATATATATATATATATACAATGCATGAAACTGCTACTCTACATGACATCAAAGGTGAGGGACAATCTGCCACGAGTGCTACTCGTAATGAGGAGTGCCACCCCCACCCAAGGCCTGCAGAACTCACTGTAGCCAAATTGTGTTTTTTGAAATTATGTTTTCTGTTGAACAAAAACTGGTCTTTCATAAGTAAATAGTGTGGTGTATAACACGTGTTGCCGCAAAACACTTTTACCTACACTATTATCGACTTCATGGCAACACAAAACTCTCATTTATGTGATTTTGGCACATGACAAATGTTGAGGATAAATTCTTCATATGGTGAAAAAATAAACAGTGAATGCTTGTGTGACTGTAAATTTGTCAGTTTTCTGTTAATAAAATGATGATAAATGTTTATAAAGTGAATAATGATATGGCTGTATGATCATTGGTAGGTCTTACCTGTTTAGACAACTGTTCTTCACAAAGTTTGTATAGCACGTAGAATTTCTGGGCCAGAAGAATGTTATCGATGAAACCACAACTGGCCAATTTCACCCTAATGATGATCTGAAAGATTTAGTTTTACAAATTCTTCAAATGTTTACAAATCTTCCACTCACATAGTACCCTGGAGATACTTAAATTGGCATTTTAAATTTTACAAAGAAGACTTACAAAACTCATATACAAGGATCATCCACAATATATGAACCACGAGTATAAAATCAGAAAAATTACTATAACATTAAGTCACAAATTATGTTTGTCATAAACTATGTCTTAGTAGTGAGCACTGTTGGGATGATCAAAATATGACCATAATGGACTGGAATATTATATTATCTATGTTGGAATACTAGAAGCATCTACCTGAGATAAATGTCTGTTATGCATTGCAAAGAGATGTTACTTTTGGGGAGACGATAACCATAGTGACAGAACATCAGGGTTGCAACTTATGGGATTGGTGGTTGGTACATTTCGTGCAGGCCAATTTCATTCTACTTCAACATGAGCACAGCCATTGAAATCTAGCTTGACATATTTTTAAAAGGCTGGCAAGTCCAATAAGGACTAACAATGATTGACGACATATCTATACTAGGCATTGGTTAATTGAATTAACTTAATTAATTAACTTTACCAAAAGGGGTTCATTTAATTTAATTGATAAATTCCCAATTAACTCTCAATTTTAGAACTGTTTTAAATGTGCAAACATTTCTACCAACACATGATTCAATTGTTAATTGAATTAAAATTAATAGTTAATGTAATTGAAGAATTTGGAAGGTTAATTTAATTTAACTGACTAAAGAAATGTGTGAGGTTAATTTATTTTAATTTGAGAATTTCTGAGTTAATTGTAGTTTAGTTAACTTTTCAAGGTCTTCCGGCTACTTGGACTTGGTGCAGCGACTTGAATTTGGTGTAGATCATTTACAGAAATACGTGGAATATCAAATAGAATAAGTATTACTATTGCATATATATTATACACAAACGTATTGTAGACATATATTAGGAAACAGGTTTTATTAATTATTAGTCAGAGGGAGTATTTTAGAGTAAGTTAGTTTCGGATTCTGTCAGGGAATTCAGCGAGCGTTAATAGGGGTGTTTACAATTCGAAAAATTAGATAACAGTGAATAGTCAGTAACAGTGAATATTGGTTAGAATAAGTATTAGTATTATACATATATTGTTCACCAACTTCTTGTAGACATATATTAAGAAACCGTTGTTGTTAACAGAGGTAGTATTTTTTTCCCGGATTCAAACTCAACGAGTGATAAAAGGGAGTTTGTTTACAAGTCATTCAACCCGTGCATCGAGCTATCGTTTACATTAGCTAATATATATATATATATATAAGATAAAGTGATTTATTTACTTAAATTACATACATAAGGTAATATCTTACATAGTGGTAGTCAACGTTTTCGGTAAAAAGGAATTAACAGCAGGACTTTAGCGTAAATTAGTACACACTCACTTCGTTGTTTTGTTACACAGTGTTCTCCGTATTCGCTAGGTGGCAGGATTTTTAGCCTAAAGTGTTCATTTGATCACAAAAACAGCCTTATTCAAGGCTAACGTAGCAAACTAATTAAAACTAAATTGTATGATGGCCCGTGCAAGCGACAGTTAAAGGCCACAAGGCACGTAATTTGTGGCAGTTGTAGTAACTGGGTAGATTTCGTCAAGTCTGGGTGCGAAAAGTCCTGGGCTGAGGTCCAGGCAGATAGTTTTAATTTTGAGTGTAGAGGATGCGCAAGGATGAAGGAAATAGAGGTGGAGTTGGAAAAGCTGAAACTGCTCGTTGTGGCAATGGTGGGAAGGGAACAGGGGAGTTGTGCCAGTAGTTCCAGTGAGGGAACAGTAGACGATAAAGTGGGGAAAGACACAAGAGATGCTAGGGAGAGCTCACCTCAGCCTGGGAGGAAGCTGAGAGGAGGGAAGGTGACAGGTCATAGGGAGACAGGACGTAAGGAGACGGGAAGGAAAGGAACGGGAGGGAAGACAACCGGGGTGAAGGAGAGGGGAGTAGGGGAGACAGGAGGGAAGGAGAAGGGAGTGGGGGAGACGGGAGGGAAGACAACCGGGGTGAAGGAGAGGGGAGTAGCGGAGACAGGAGGGAAGGAGAAGGGAGTGGGGGAGACGGGAGGGAAAACAACCGGAGAGAAGGAGAGGGGAGTAGGGGAGACAGGAGGGAAGGAGAAGGGAGTGGGGGAGACGGAAGGGAAGGGGTCAGGACAGAATGTGATGGAGGGGATCGAAAGGAAGAGTTATTCTGCAGCAGTGATAGAGGGGGTGAGGAAGAGAGCGAGGGTGTTTGTGGGGGATTCGATAGTTAGGAAGACCGACAGAGTCTTAAACAAGGGAGATGATGTGGTGGTCTGCTTGCCTGGAGCCAAAATAGAGGCGATAACTGAGAGGGTAAAAAACATTGTAGGCTCGGGTAAGGGTGGATCTGTTTTAGTACATGTAGGGACAAATAACGTAGAGAGGGAGGGTACAACTGCCATAGTTAGGAAATATAGGCAGTTGGTCAGAACACTAAAACAGACGCGGGTTGAGCAGGTAATACTGTCAGGGATTTTACCTGTGATGGGCAGGAGGGGTCATAAATATCGAAATTGTCGGGGGATGGCAATTAACATGTTAGTCCAGAGGCTGTGTAGGGAAGAGGAAGTTGGATTTGTGGATTTATGGGAAAGTTTTGTTGGGAGGGGTGATATGTACATGAAGGATGGGCTTCATTTAAGTGGAAAGGGGGCGGCAGTATTCGCGGACAAACTTTCAGCAGCAGTAGATAGCGACTTGGGTACAATGACAAATATTTTTGGAAGTAAACATTCTTTAAACTAGAAGTGCAGGGGGGTTACCTAGAGGTGTCTCAAGCAGAACAAGAGACCACTAGCACAGATAAACCAATATCAAATCATCCGAAAAACATCTCTGAAAAAGGTTATAGATGCGTATGTTTAAATGCAAGGAGCATAGTAAATAAGAAAAAGCGAATTAAACATTATGGTAGAAGATATTGACCCTCACATAATTGGTATAACTGAATCATGGGCCAACATAGATATAACAGATGCTGAATTAGGACTGACAGGATATGTAATGTTTAGGAAAGATCGAATAGGAAGAAGGGCGGGGAGTTATTTTATATGTTAAAGAATCTATTCAGGCTTATGAAATAAAACTAGAAAGGGAAGCAGATTGCGATGAAGCTGTTTGGTGCAAAATTGTTTCAGGAAATTCAAAATTAACTATTCGATTAGTTTACCGTAGTCCAAACATAAACGAAGAGGACAACACAAAAATAAAAAACGCTATAAAGGAAGTTAGTAAAGGGGAATGTATCATAATGGGAGATTTTAACCATGGACACATACAATGGAATTCTCTAGAGAGCACAGGGATTGAGGATCAACAATTTTTGTGTTTAATCCAGGATAGCTTTCTTACTCAGCACGTACTAGAACCAACCAGGGGAGAAAATGTATTAGATATAGTTTTGTCATCACAAAAAGAATTAGTGGACAATGTAAAAATATTTGAACCATTGGGTAATAGTGACCATAATCAAATACATTTTGACATCAATGTAAAATCAGAAAGTAAAAATAAGAAAACGTACAAGAGAAACTTCCACAAAGGTAATTACAAAGATATGAGAAAATACTTAGCACAGCTAGATTGGAATAACATGCTGATGAATAAGACTGCAATTGAATGTTGGAATATTCTAAAATATGAAATTGAGAGTATCATTGATAAATTTGTTCCCTTCCGAAAACAAGGAAAACGGTGTAGAAAGAAACAAGTGTCAAAAGAGGCAATTAGAAAAATAATGCTAAAACAAACTATGTGGAGGGTTTATAGGCGTACCAGAAAGGAAGAAGACTATGCAAAATACAAAGAGGCACTTAATGCAGCTACAACTGAAATCAGACAATCTAAAAGAAGCTATGAGCAAAAACTGGCATGTAACATAAAAACTGACAGCAAGAGTTTTTATGCATATGTCAGGAGTAAACAAAACGTACAAGACAAGGTTGGACCTCTAGAAGACAGTGCTGGAAATATAATATCACAGGGGTTTTTAATGGCGGAAGACCTAAATGGTTACTTCAGTTCAGTGTTTACAAAAGAAGATATTAGTTCATTACCAATTGCTGATGCTAAATTTCAGGGGCTAAATCTGACTATTTAGGACCGTTAGTTGTAACTCCAGAATTGGTAGCTAGGAAAATAAAGGCAATGAAGGATAACAAATCACCGGGAGTGGATGGGATTCCTCCAAAATTACTAATGGAAACAGTAGATCAAATCAGTATACCACTTGCAAGAGTATTCAACTTGTCATTAAAAGAGGGAGTTGTTCCGTTTGAATGGAAAGAAGCAAACATCATACCATTATTTAAAAAGGGTTCGAGAAATAAGTCAGAGAATTACAGACCAGTGAGTTTAACGTCAGTGATTTGTAAATTATTAGAAAGGTTAATTAAAGACCATATGGTGGACTTCCTCGTTAAGCATAAATTATTAAATTCATCTCAACATGGATTCCTTAAAGCGAGGTCATGCTTAACAAATGTGTTATGTTTTTGGAAGAAATCACTAAGTGGATAGACGAGGATCGCCAGTAGATATTATCTACTTAGATTTTCAGAAAGCTTTTGACAAAGTGCCACATCAAAGATTGCTACTTAAATTAAAAGCCCATGGTATCGGGGATAGCATAACTGACTGGATAGAACAATGGCTGACTGACAGAAGACAACGAGTTGTAGTAGATGGCGAAGTTTCAAATTGGAAATCGGTTTTGAGTGGGGTACCTCAAGGATCAGTATTAGGACCTATATTATTCTTAATTTATATCAATGACTTGGACGACAGTATAACAAGTAACGTACTGAAATTTGCGGACGACACAAAACTGTTTAGAAAGGTTAATACTGATGGTGATAAACAACATTTACAAAACGATCTAGACAGATTAGTGAAATGGTCTGAGAAATGGCAGATGCTGTTCAATTTTGGGAAATGTAAATGCCTACATACAGGACATGGGAACTTGAATGTAAACTATAAAATGGGAGCTACTGTTCTTGGTACTACTGTAAAAGAAAAGGACTTAGGAGTTACAATAAGCGCTGATATGAAAGTTTCACAGCAGTGTGGTATTGCAGCTTCAAAGGGTAATCAAATTCTTGGATTGATTAGAAGAAACATAACATACAAGGGAAAAAAGTTAATTATACCTCTTTATAAAGCAATAGTTAGACCTCATTTAGAATACTGTATACAAGCATGGAGACCATATCGTAAGAAGGATATAGATACGCTTGAACGCATACAAAGGAGAGCAACTAAAATGATTCCAGAACTTAGAGACCTTAGTTATGAAGAACGCCTGAAAGAATGTGGTTTAACAACTCTAGAGACAAGGAGGTTAAGAGGAGATCAGATTGAAGTTTTTAAGATATTGAATGGGTATGAAAATATTGATAGAAATATGTTTTTCTCACTCAAGAAGGATAGCAGAACTAGAGGACATGAGGTAAAATTAGTAAAGGATCAATGTAGATTGGACATCATGAAGCACTCGTTCTCACAGAGGACAGTAAATGAATGGAACAAACTGTCTACAGATTGTGTAACTGCTAGCAGCGTGAATATGTTTAAAAACAAGGTTGACACATATATCAGGAGGGCGGGTTATAAGTAGGTGAACATTGTTGGACTCTCGATAAGCCAATGGCTTCCTTGTCCACTTGCCATCTGGGCCTTTGGCTTGGATGGCAAATCTTGTTAAATCTTGTTAAATCTTGTTAAGGTAATTGCCCCCATGCCTGACCTATACAATGGCTAACCACATAGCAGTGATTAGCCAAATGATATACAGACCCTTTACAATTAGAAAATCTTTGTACCTGTCTGTCTGGGACCATCATTGCCACTGTTCTGAATTGCACTTTCAGATTCTCAGGCAATTCTTGACGACCAGCATAACCTGGATTCTGGAAATAAACCATAATTAAATTGAAATATAGCATTGTACTAAGCGAAACCAAAGTGCAGATGGCATCATATTAAGGCATACATAATGCAAAGTAGACAGCTATAGCAGTTTGACAACTTAAAAAATCATTCCTACTAATAATAATAACTTTTTATATATTGTTTTACTATTACCATTAATCTCATTAACCCAGTTATAATTAATTTACCTGTTACTTTTAATTGTACTGAAAATGCACTGAAATAGCTGGATGTTTGCCAAGCTATTATAGCATGACAGTATTTTTGTGTAGTATCGTATTTTTAAGAGAATTTACCATTGTGAGAAAGAGTCCAAATTCCCGATTGAGGGTGACATGATCCCCATCTGAGAATATGAAGTCTTTCTTTCTCTCTTTCTTGGCAGTCAGAATGATGTAGATTTGTTGGGCTGCCACAGACAGCACAGGCAGCTCAATTCGGTTGAACTCATCAAAGCAGCCCCACGAGCCGGACTCGGCTAGTCCTATATGCAATGTCACATCAGTATATATTAATACATAAATAACATGTACCCAGGTATTTTTGCTTAATTTGGTAATTTTTTCTTTTATCTCGTAGCACACGAACAGAGAAGATGTGTATTTTTTTCTCCGTTCATATCTACGACTTTCACCTTGCCATGAGGCTGACCAAAACGAAAGGCAACTAAATACAGTTCCCAACCAACGGCTCGTTGTCACAGGGAGCAGCCCAGTCATCCCAGGTTTTGAGTGATGAAGACATCCACAACGTAAACATTGCAACGTTAATGAACATGAGGCAGCTCCGTCCGCCACTGAGAATCATCGTTGGGATGAGGGATGCCCCGCAAACTGGTCTGCTGCCATGCTCTGTGCCCAGATTGAGAATCACGGCATCAAGTTGCCTATGGGTTTGAAGAAGGCTTAGCTTCTAAAAATATGTGTTAACAACTTCGACAAGTCACCTCTGATTCTAACGAGATCATGAGCTACATAAATGACTGACATCGACTCAGGGCTGCCGTCATCACTGCCTGAGACCCGACTGCACTTCGTTGACAATTCTAATGCTACCAGACCTGTCATCATCTACCACCGACTACGACACCAAACCTACTGCTCAATGCCGAAGAAGCAACTTCTGATGCAAGCATCGACTCCAGTCATGGTCAGGCAGATGTTGTCAGAACAGTACAACAGTCAATGACCGACATGGTAATCCAGAGATAATCCGAATGCAGCGCAACTTCGATGGAGCCGCTGCTGTTGCTATGGGTGCTTCGCGACTCCCAACATGACGGCGACGATGGACGGTATGGCGACAATATATGTTTGAAATTTATAATAAACAATATATAACACTATCTCTTGTTGTGTTGTTCTGTCATAAACTCTTACAGAATGCACAAACTCATTTATTAAAGGGACTAACAACAACGCACTAGCAACAAAGGCTTTTTTGTGTGTACACAAAGTTTAATATTGTATGTACATGCCAAAAATAAAAAAATATTTATACCCTGCTGATGCTTAATGCTTGTACAATGTTGATGCATACTGGCAGAACCCTGAACATGTTTGCTACAGGAACATACAGAGTGATTGTTGGTAAAGGTCATTTAATAATTGTACCAACAGAAAATAATATGAATCAATGAGAAAGTAGCTTGGCGGCTAGCACAAACATGCTCATCAAGAAAAATACAATAAAATACAATACATGTATATCAAATGAGATATCGCTTAGTTGCCAATACAAAGTTGCTCATTGAGAAACAATTATTAAATGACAAAAGTAGAAGTAGCAAAGGTGGGGCAGTCCTTTGTCCCACTGCATAAACATAGAATATCATCACCATAACAATGCTGTACAACAATCAACTAACCATACAAATATGCATCTCAAATTAAAGTTATATACTACAATCCCAATTGGGATTCTCATGAAAGAAAGAATTCAGGCACAATTAAATTGTTCAAAGATTGTCGTACAGCTTATGTATTACTGATCAAGACATTGTGTATACAAGGAAATACAGACTATACGCACTAAAACCTTCTAAAAACCTTATGGGAAACCAAAATAAAATGTATTTATAGGTAAAATTAGATGTTTATTGTTTAATGTGTCTAACTCGCAAAAAATTCGAAGTTAATGAGATGAACGACCACGTGATTTTGTGACATCAATGACATATAGATTTACATTCAGTGATTTCTACGCTATGCTTCACTATAGTTTCACTCGCGTTACTATAGCAAGTGGTTTCGATGTCAATTTTCCTGAATAAAACATTTAATGTAACGATTTCCAACCACTTGTCTCTAGTGATACCACAGAATCATCTTCAAATTTGGCTCTTTCGTAACAGTTTAGTAACGCCAGCAGACTTAGAACTTATTTAATTTTTTACCAAACCATGAAAACGACCACATAGAGCTGCCAAGCTTCTCTTCACATACCTACCAGACGCATGTGACGTTTTCAAACATTACTCTTACTTCCAAATATAGATTGAAATAATATAAAACTTGTCATCTCCTATGCCTAGCTTCACTAGCTTTTGTTTTTGTAATTTTTTTATCGCTACATGGAAGTAAGAGTAATGTTTGATCACGTGATATGTGTATATGTATGGTAAATATATGAGAAGTTTGGTGGCTCTAGGTGGTCATTTTTGTGGTTAGATCAGAAAGTAAACATCGCAATAGCAGGAGTAGCACTGACGGGTGCTGGTGATTTCGGCCCTCAGAGAATTTAGCCCAACTGCCATGTTGTTTCGGCTTGGTGATTTTGGTGACTGATGGCTTTGTTATTCCTGTACTTGTCATCAAAGGGATGCTAAGTGTAACTAGATACTGTTTCGTACAGTGAGCAGGTGTGAATAAAAGACCATGCTTCACATTCAAAATGATCTGATGAAAAACACTGTATAGATAAAAGACCACATGCAAGTGGCTCCGTTGTATTCACAATACAACAATCGTTTTTTGTAGTCATTGCTCTGTATTTGATTTAATTAAAAACAAAAACTGGGGAGAATTTCCCCTGAGGAGTGAAAACGCATGAAAATCTGAAATATATAAATATGATATTATGATAATTGTAATTTAATTTATTTAAATTATTCAACTGTATATAACATAGTTTCTGGTGTAATATGATTTTAATTTTAAGGGTAGGCGCGGGTCGAAAATAAAAATATAGACACTTTTTGGATGTCGTCGTTTTCATTCATGTTGCTTTCTTGTGCAGTCCTACCGAAAATCTCTTTTAAGATACCGACAATAAATTCACAAAAACTAGTACTTTGTTGCATGCACCATAGTACACCACCAGAAATATGATAAACCTTGCAAAATCCAACTATTACGCACAACACATGCCACTTATTTGCTTCAATTGTAATGCAAACGACCTGCTGTGATGATGCTGGGTATCTATAGAAAGCTAAAAGCCTCATCTTCCCATGTAGACAGGCCTTGAACATGTATAATGTAACGTAGTACCTGTTTCCGTGCCAAAACATCCGTTAAATATGGCTGGAAAGTAATTATCGTAATGTATCTGTGACAGATGCTGCCGCCAGTTAATGAGCTGTTACATTTATTTTTGGCTACCAATCAAATGCGTCTCTGTGACTGTGCCCCCTGCAATACAACATGGAGTTGGTCATTAGGAAATTTTCTGTTGCTCATGGTTTTGACCATTGAAACCGTCGTCAAAACTATAAACTGTAAAGACAGGTATGTATATGTATCAGTTCAGCTCAGATACATAAAAATGAAACAGCAATGTAATTAACAGCTGAAAATCGCTGAAGTCATGATCATTTCATTCGAGTTTGTCCCATTGTCATTACCACTTGGACCCGTAACCGAGTTACAGCAACTGGCCTTCATGGCATATGTTGTTATAAAATTATACTGCCTAGTGTCATTTGGAACACTGTTTTCAATAAAAACCGAGATATAATGCTACATCAATTGATTACATGACTTATTAATTAGTTAAACTGTCAGCATAAATAGCAGCACATAGGCCATAGCCAAGCCCTCTACCATGGGCCTGGCACAACCACAGGCAACTGATTATTATTAAACAATTATTTCTCTGTTTGAAAAAACTTATTAGTTTTCGTGATTACTTATTTAATTTAAATAAAATTAGTCATTATCACATGCCATTTGTAATTAAATTGCTCTACTAAGTTTTTGTTGATGTATATGTAATATTAAATAGTAATAACAAATGTTTTTGTCCATCAGCTGGCCAATATAAAAACACATGCAATATAAATGATTTCTCAAGTTTCAGCCAGTCATTCCTTTCCGGGAGTTGCAGGGGAATCCAGTGAGCGAAAGCTGTCACTGTTGTCACCTTAGCGAAGGACACCTCCTGCTCCGTAGCAGTCATCAGGGGACAGCCAGTTTATGCTGTTTGATATGTTGATCATATGTTTAACAAGACAAGATTTACCATCCAAGCCAAAGGCCCAGATGGCAAGTGGACAAGGAAGCCATTGGCTTATCGAGAGTCCAACAATGTTCATCTACTTATAACCCGCCCTCCAGAGATATGTGTCAACCTTGTTTTTAAACATATTCACACTGCTAGCAGTTACACAATCTGTAGACAATATGTTCCATTCATTTATTGTCCTCTGTGAGAACGAGTGCTTCCTGATGTCCAATCTACATTGATCCTTTACTAATTTTACCTCATGTCCTCTAGTTCTGCTATCCTTCTTGAGTGAGAAAAATATATTTCTATCAATATTTTCATACCCATTCAATATCTTAAAAACTTCAACCTGATCTCCTCTTAACCTCCTTGTCTCTAGAGTAGTTAAACCACATTCTTTCAGGCGCTCTTCATAACTAAAGTCTCTAAGTTCTGGAATAATTTTAGTTCCTCTCCTTTGTATGCGTTCAAGCGTATCTATATCCTTCTTATGATATGGATTTGATTACCCTTGAAGCTGCAATACCACACTGCTCTGAAACTTTCATATCAGCGCTTATTTTAACTCCTAAGTCCTTTTCTTTTACAGTAGTACCCAGAACAGTATCTCCCATTTTATAGTTTACATTCAAATTCCCATGTCCTGAATGTAGGCATTTACATTTCCCAAAATTGAACAGCATCTGCCATTTCTCAGACCATTTCACTAATCTGTCTAGATCGTTTTGTAAATGTTGTTTATCACAATCAGTATTAACCTTTCTAAACAGTTTTGTGTCATCCGCAAATTTCAGTATGTTACTTGTTATACTGTCGTCCAAGTCATTGATATATATTAAGAATAATATAGGTCCTAATACTGATCCTTGAGGTACCCCACTCAAAACCGATTTCCAATTTGAAACTTCTCCATCTACTACAACTCGTTGTCTTCTGTCAGTCAGCCATTGTTCTATCCAGTCAGTTATGCTATCCCCGATACCATGGGCTTTTAATTTAAGTAGTAATCTTTGATGTGGCATTTTGTCAAAAGCTTTTTGAAAATCTAAGTAGATAATATCTACTGGTGATCCCATGTCTATCCACTTAGTGATTTCTTCCAAAAAACATAACATATTTGTTAAGCATGACCTCGCTTTAAGGAATCCATGTTGAGATGAATTTAATAATTGATGCTTAATGAGGACGTCCACCATATGGTCTTTAATTAACCTTTCTAATAATATACAAATCACTGACGTTAAACTCACTGGTCTGTAATTTTCTGACTTATTTCTCTAACCCTTTTTAAATAATGGTATGATGTTTGCTTCTTTCCATTCAAACGGAACATGACAAGTTGAATACTCTTGCAAGTGGTACAGTGATTTGTTCTACTGTTTCCATTAGTAATTTTGGAGGAATCCCATCCACTCCCGGTGATTTGTTATCCTTCATTGCCTTTATTTTCTTAGCTACCAATTCTAGAGTTACAACTAACGGACCTAAATAGTCAGATTTAGCCTCCTGAAATTTAGCATCAGCAACTGGTAATGAACTAATATCTTCTTTGGTAAACACTGAACTGAAGTAACCATTTAGGTCTTCCGCCATTAAAAACCCCTGTGATACTATATTTCCAGCACTGTCTTCTAGAGGTCCAACCTTGTCTTGTATGTTTTGTTTACTCTTGACATATGCATAAAAACGCTTGCTGTCATTTTTTATGTTACATGCTAGTTTTTGCTCATAGCTTCTTTTAGATTGTCTGATTTCAGTTGTAGCTGCATTGAGTGCCTCTTTGTAATTTGCATAGTCTTCTTCCTTTCTGGTACGCTTAGAAACCTTCCACATAGTTTGTTTTAACACTATTTTTCTAATAGCCTCTTTTGACAAGTGTTTCTTTCTACACCGTTTTCCTTGTTTTTGGAAGGGAACAAATTTATCGATGATACTCTCAATTTCATATTTTAGAATATTCCAACATTCAATTGCGGTCTTATTCATCAGCATGTTATTCCAATCTAGCTTTGCTAAGTATTTTCTCATATCTTTGATGTCTAAATGTATTTGATTATGTTCATTGTTACCCAATGGTTCAAATATTTTTATATTGTCCACTAATTCTTTTCGTGATGACAAAACTATATCTAATACATTTTCTCCGCTGGTTGTTTCTAGCACGTGCCGAGTAAGATAGCTATCCTGGATTAAAAATAGAAATTGTTGGTCCTCAATCCCTGTGCTCTCTAGAGAATTCCATTGTATGTGTCCATGGTTAAAATCTCCCATTATGATACATTCCCCTTTACTAACTTCCTTTATAGCGTTTTTTATTTTTGTGTTGTCCTCTTCGTTTATGTTTGGACTTCGGTAAACTAATCCAACAGTTAATTTTTAATTTCCTGAAACAATTTTGCACAAACAGCTTCATCGCAATCTACTTCCCTTTCTAGTTTTATTTCATAAGCCTGAATAGATTCTTTAACATATAAAATAACTCTCCCATTCCTTCTTGCTATTCGATCTTTCCTAAACATTACATATCCAGCCAGTCCTAATTCAGCATCTGATATATCTGTGTTGGCCCATGATTCAGTTATACCAATTATATAAACATTATTACAGAAAACTATGAGATCTAGATGCATGATATTGACAATAGCTATTCGTAGTAATGTAATGCATAAAGTAAGATGTTTCTAGGGTGGTCAATGATATATACCGTGTAGACAACTCAATGATACTGGTAGATTTTGTTTTTTTTCGTATTTTTTTTATGTGAACTTTTAGCATATGTCGATTCTCTGAACATTAGTACAGGAAAACAATGAGACCTAGATGCATGGTATTGACAACAGTTATTCCTAGTTTTGCTATGCATGCAATAAGATGTTCGTAGGATGGTCAGTAATATATATGTTGACACATATACTTTACAAAATGTGTTTTAGTTTTTCACATTTTTCTCAGCATAGTATTTTAAGCCTATATGTCTAATTCGTTAAACAATTTAGCAAAGAATTATACATGGTATAAATATGAAATTTTCAACAGTTGTTCCCTGTATTCTGGGACATGCGATAAGGTTGTTGGGGGCATTATTGGATGATATGGGGGGGCTAGTATCCAGAGACAATGACAAAAGTGTGTCTTTACAAAATGTAGAATCATATTATGTTTGCTCATAAAAGTTGACAAGCACATACTAAATCATCCAATAACCCCTTATTGCAATTATGTCATATATTGCAAAATAATCATTGTGGGAGTAACACATTTTTCTGAATAGTGTTTCTTGTAAATGTATATCCAGTTGGTAAGGAATTGCTGGTTGCCATGGCAGCCATGATGCAAATGAGCTGTAATTTCACATTTTGACGTTTTCAGACAATAAACATGTTGTAATTTTGGTAAAGATTCGTTGAATATTAAGGGGATACAGCATATGCCTGTTTTCGGGTAGCACCTATCCTTAAGGACACAACAAACAGTATAAGTTCTAATGATCGTCTCGTTGACTGTGCGTAAAAAAAATATAGCACCATATTTTATGCGAAAGGAAGCAAAAGGGTATAATAGCAGTTACAAAGTAACAAATCAGAGAATAAATAGAATGCGTTATTCACAGAAAGACACGCATTAAACTTCATGTGCTCATTACACAATCGTTTGTGCTGAAACACTATGCACATTGTGTTTTGAGGCCGAAGTTACCAGAGTTGTGGGCTGAACTCTCCAAAGAATGCAGCTTGGTGGCATCAACATAGCTTCCACTACTGGAAATAATGGGCACATCATCCTCTTTCAAAATGATTTTAGCACCCGGGCTGCACCTTCTCTGATCCGGATCGCAGTTGAAACAAGTTTTGTCAAAGCAAGCAAAAACCAGCTGTGTTTCGTCAGCTTGATGTTTTCTTTTTTTAAACAAATTTGGCTCCGTAAGAACTTAAACCAACTACTTGTTACTTTATTCTTACTACTGTTAGCATTACAATCAATTGCCACACAATAAACTACTATGTCGCTCACTTCTAAACAACCGCTATCGCTCTCAACAGTATGGTGAATGAATGGAAATTCCCAGTCTTGTAGGAAAAATATGCATAGTCAAGGCAAGCAGGTAGAACTGTCAAAGCTGGGGCTACTACCCCGTTCATGGGCGTGTACAAACATTATTATTAATTCACACTATAAAATTTGTATGTAGATTTTAGACATAATAACAACAGGGGGCCTAGTGATAATAATAATA
Source organism: Lamellibrachia satsuma (assembly GCA_033239005.1). Lineage (NCBI taxonomy): Eukaryota > Metazoa > Annelida > Polychaeta > Sabellida > Siboglinidae > Lamellibrachia > Lamellibrachia satsuma. Next base: position 19,352,482 of record BSQZ01000001.1, on the reverse strand, counting down.
CATGCGCAATATAAAATGTTAAAAACTATGCAGAATGTTCGCATGTGTAAATATAGTAAAAATAAATATTAAATAGGAAATAAAACGTTAATACCATCAATATTACAGAAAATAAATACGATTGATAATATGTCATAAGATCATAAAAAATGCAATATCACAGGAGTAAACTCATAAAGTGGAAAAAAGAAATGTCTTTAGTAGCTTCTTGAATTGAGGGTGGTTGCCGTTTCCACATGTTAGCAGGCAGTTGATATCACAGAGTGGGGCCAGCGTAGGAAAATATTCGGTGGTCGAAACGTTCCAAGTTCACCCGTGGAACGTCATATTATTAATGAATGGAATTCTAATGAATTTTTCAGTGTTGTGGAAATATACTACAACATGTAATACAATTATTAACTGTTATATATGTAGAACATAATTAACTTAAATCCCTATATATACGTCGCCTTGTAGTTACTAGCTAATTATATCTTGGCAGATTAAATGTTGTCTTTAAAATAATTTTATTGTAATGTCTACTGATGCATTTTTTAATTTAATTTTTGCTTATTGTATCTGTATATGTGCACATGTATATATCAGCTACTGTATGAACTTTTGATTGTAATCTTTACTATGGCATGTTCATGTATTATTAGCTAAATTACTCTGGAAATGTATTACTATTATTATACTACAATTATTATTGAAGGTGGCTCTCGTGGTAGCGGCATTTAAATGCCTTAACGGGAGTCTCCTGACCTATTGTATACACTAAATTATAATATGTACTTGTAATTATTAGTCTAATAAATTTAATTTCATTTCAATATGATTTCAAGCAATCGTTGTTGTTATTCCCTTTAATTGTTGACTTACCTTTAAATATTCTGCCAAGACCCCTGAAATCCATCTGATCTGAGCAATTAAACACTACAACATATTTGCCAAGAGCCTTGCCCATGTCTTTGACAGTTTCTGTCTTGCCAGTTCCTGCTGGACCTGCAGGAGCTCCTCCCATTGACATGCCCAGTGCCTGGGCCAGGGTGATGTAGCACCTGCAATGTGTCATTTAACTTGCATAGGATAATACAGTTATGAATTTCAAATAATCTGTTGTAGATCTGAACACATTTCCCAAAATACAATAATTTAATATTGTACAAGTTAAAATATGTTGGAGTCGTTGGAGAATTCTTTATGATCCTGATACGTTTAAGGTCTGTTTATCAAAACTCTGGTAATTATACAAACACCACATAACTCCTTAATGAATCTCAATACAATCATAATTAATGATGCATTACAATTTTTCATAAAATGTAAGATTTAATGTGTTCTGTCATATTTTGAATTATGCACTGAAGTGAAAATACTAAGAGAAAAATAAAAAAAACATAATCAATACCATATATTACTAAAACATTCATGGTAATAAAATATGTCTCAAAGAGAGCTTTGGAGTTCGCTATTGTTATTTACAGATCCACAAAATATACAAATGAAATCAAGTGGGTGTTATAAACTATACAAATATAATAGGTATTTTGTATCCAATGTGTATTTCTCACCTGTCAGTCAATGGTGTGATGACAAGTCTGTCGGTACAGCCAAGAAATTCATTTTGGTAGATGAAATTCACATCAGTAATTTGGACAATGCACTGATCAATATCATCCTTGAAGTAGAACCGACTCTGTTTCAGCCATTCAAAGTCGTTAATACTCTTAATGTGCATCTTCACCTGTTCAGAATATATTCAATGCACAATGTTAGCTGCTAGAACAATGGTTGTTTACAGCAAGTGTTTGTGTGCAATAACTTTCTAAAGTAACAAGCACCATATGGTGTGTTGATATGACTATTCAATATGTTTAAAACCTTAATTTGGTCTTAATTTCCTAGTCTAAAAAAAAAACAGATTAATTAAACAGCTTTTGTGTCCAAATTGCTATAACTCTGTAGAATATATTTTTATGCAATAAAAAATGCAAGCCAGGTGTAAAGATATGAAAAGGCCAACTGAATGACGTTTATTAAGGGTATGGCTAATGGCATACTATTATGATTAAGAACATGAAATGTGGACTCCGTAACATATGCCAAGCCTGTGGCTGAGCCCCATACAAAGCCACTTGGACATAATGCTCCCATAGCCCACATTTCGACATAGTAACGCAGTACATGTAGTAATATTCCTACAACACAAGACAATTCATGGCATTGCTACATGCACATTACAACATTAACCCATCACCATCGATACTCTACACACTGCCTAGTTGCATACAAACTGCCTAGTTGCATACACTGCCACGTTGCAGCACCAGAATACACTACTTGCTGAAATTCCTACTCTATATACTTTAGTAACCTAAGAGGTGGGGCCATAACACCTCCATACACCAAAACCTATAAACACCCCACCAATACGCCATCCCATTACGAGCAATCAAATCAAGAGAATCTAATATACTTTTTGAATGCGTCTAAAGTCCACCTGCCTGCTGCTCTTATTTGCACATCAGAATCTCCCTTAAATGCACTGGTGTCATATCCACAGAAATGCAGCAGCTGCTTCAGTAATTCAAATTCAAAACGTAACATTGGTAAACCCTTTGGGTATGCAAACCATGGTGCCGGTACATTACCCCGAAGCAGAAATTTCCATAAGAAACAAGCTGGGTAAATTGCTGTTCCTGGTATGCCCTCCTGTGTCTTGCAGAGATTGGAGACCTTGTTGTCCATTGTGCTTAAATCATCGGAATGATATTGTGATGAGATCGCCCGAAAACAAAACATCACCCAAACTCAAACGCCAACGTTGTACCATACTACAAGACCGTGGCACCATCTCCCCAACCCGTACATAAGCCTTGAAGCAAGGACCATCATATCCCTAAGCATCCGGAGGGAAGGAGACAGGAGGGAAGGGGTCAGGACAGAATGTGATGAAAGCGATCAAATGGAAGAGTTATTCTGCAGCAGTGATAGAGGGGGTGAGGAAGACAGCATGGATGTTTGTGGGGGATTCGATAGATAGGAAGACCGACAGAGTCTTAAACAAGGGAGATGATGTGGTGGTCTGCTTGCCTTGAACCAAAATAGAGGCGATAACTGAGAGGGTAAAAAACATTGTAGGTTCAGGTAAGGGCGGATGTGTTTTAGTACACGAAGGGACAAATAACGTAGAGAGGGAGGGTACAACTGCCATAGTTAGGAAATATAGGCAGTTGGTCAGAACACTAAAACAGACGCGGGTTGAGCAGGTAATACTGTCAGAGATTTTACCTGTAATGGGCAGGAGGGGTCACATATATCGAAATTGTCGGGGGATGGCAATAAACATGTTAGTCCAGAAGCTATGTAGGGAAGAGGAAGTTGGATTTGTGGATTTATGGGGAAGTTTTGTTGGGAGGGCTGATATGTACATGAAGGATGGGCTTCACTTAAGTGGAAAGGGGGCGGCAGTATTCGTGGACAAACTTTCAGCAGCAGTAGATAACGACATGGGTACAATGACAAATATTTTTGGAAGTAAACATTCTTTAAACTAGAAGTGCAGGGGGGTTACCTAGAGGTGTCTCAACAGAACAAGAGGCCACAAGCACAGATAAACCAATATCAAATCATCCGAAAACCATCTCTGAAAAAGGTTATAGATGCGTATGTTTAAATGCAAGGAGCATAGTAAATAAGAAAAAACGAATTAAACATTATGGTAGAAGATATTGACCCTCACATAATTGGTATAACTGAATCATGGGCCAACATAGATATAACAGATGCTGAATTAGGACTGGCAGGATATGTAATGTTTAGGAAAGATCGAATAGGAAGAAGGGGCGGGGGAGTTATTTTATATATTAAAGAATCTATTCAGGCTTATGAAATAAAACTGGAAAGGGAAGCAGATTGCGATGAAGCTGTTTGGTGCAAAATTGTTTCAGGAAATTCAAAATTAACTATTGGTTTACTTTACCGAAGTCCAAACATAAACGAAGAGGACAACACAAAAATAAAAACGCCATAAAGGAAGTTAGTAAAGGGGAATGTATCATAATGGGAGATTTTAACCATGGACACATACAATGGAATTCTCTAGAGAGCACAGGGATTGAGGACCAACAATTTCTATTTTTAGTCCAGGATAGCTTTCTTACTCAGCACGTACTAGAACCAACCAGGGGAGAAAATGTATTAGATATAGTTTTGTCATCACAAAAAGAATTAGTGGACAATGTAAAAATATTTGAACCATTGGGTAATAGTGACCATAATCAAATACATTTTGACATCAATGTAAAATCAGAAAGTAAAAATAAGAATACGTACAAGAGAAACTTCCACAAAGGTAACTACAAAGATATGAGAAAATACTTAGCAAAGCTAGATTGGAATAACATGCTGATGAATAAGACCGCAATTGAATGTTGGAATATTCTAAAATATGAAATTGAGAGCATCATCGATAAATTTGTTCCCTTCCAAAAACAAGGAAAACGGTGTAGAAAGAAACACTTGTCAAAAGAGGCTATTAGAAAAATAATGCTAAAACAAACTATGTGGATGGTTTATAGGCGTACCAGAAAGGAAGAAGACTATGCAAAATACAAAGAGGCACTTAATGCAGCTACAACTGAAATCAGACAATCTAAAAGAAGCTATGAGCAAAAACTAGCATGTAACATAAAAAATGACAGCAAGAGTTTTTATGCATATGTCAGGAGTAAACAAAACGTACAAGACGAGGTTTGACCGCTAGAAGACAGTGCTGGAAATATAATATCACAGGGGTTTTTAATGGCGGAAGACCTAAATGGTTACTTCAGTTCAGTGTTTACCAAAGAAGATATTAGTTCATTATCAGTTGCTGATGCTAAATTTCAGGGGGATAAATCTGACTATTTAGGTCCGTTAATTGTAACTCCAGAATTGGTAGCTAAGAAAATAAAGGCAATGAAGGATAACAAATCACCGGGAGTGGATGGGATTCCTCCAAAATTACTAATGGAAACAGTAGAACAAATCAGTATACCACTTGCAAGAGTATTCAAGTTGTCATTAAAAGAGGGAGTTGTTCCGTTTTAATGGAAAAAAGCAAACATCCTACCATTATTTAAAAAGGGTTTGAGAAATAAGTCGGAGAATTACAGACCAGCGAGTTTAACGTCAGTGATTTGTAAATTATTAGAAAGGTTAATTAAAGACCATATGGTGGACTTCCTCGTTAAGCATAAATTATTAAATTCACCTCAACATGGATTCCTTAAAGCGAGGTCATGCTTAACAAATATGTTATGTTTTTTGGAAGAAATCACTAATTGGATAGACGTGGGATCGCCAGTAGATATTATCTACTTAGATTTTCAGAAAGCTTTTGACAAAGTGCCACATCAAAGATTACTACTTAAATTAAATGCCCATGGTATCGGGGATAGCATAACTGACTGGATAGAACAATGGCTGACTGACAGAAGACGAGTTGTAGTAGATGGAGAAATTTCAAATTGGAAATCGGTTTTGAGTGGGGTACCTCAAGGATCAGTATTAGGACCTATATTATTCTTAATTTATATCAATGACTTGGACGACAGTATAACAAGTAACGTACTGAAATTTGTGGATGATATAAAACTGTTTAGAAAGGTTAATACTGATGGTGATAAACAACATTTACAAAACGATCTAGACAGATTAGTGAAATGGTCTGAGAAATGGCAGATGCTGTTCAATTTTGGGAAATGTAAATGCCTACATACAGGACATGGGAACTTGAATGTAAACTATAAAATGGGAGATACTGCTCTGGGTACTACTGTAAAAGAAAAGGACTTAGGAGTTACAATAAGCGCTGATATGAAAGTTTCAGAGCAGTGTAGCATTGCAGCTTCAAAGGGTAATCAAATTCTTGGATTGATTAGAAGAAACATAACATACAAGGGAAAAAAGTTAATTATACCTCTTTATAATGCAATAGTTAGACCTCATTTAGAATACTGTATACAAGCATGGAGACCATATCGTAAGAAGGATATAGATACGCTTGAACGCATACAAAGGAGAGCAACTAAAATGATTCCAGAACTTAGAGACCTTAATTATTTATTAGTTATGAAGAACGCCTGAAAGAATGTGGTTTAACAACTCTAGAGGCAAGGAAGTTAAGAGGAGATCAGATTGAAGTTTTTAAGATATTGAATGGGTACGAAAATATTATATTATAGTAAAGGATCAATATAGATTGGACATCAGGAAGCACTCGTTCTCACAGAGGACAATAAATTAATGAAACAAATTGTCTACAGATTGTGTAACTGGTAGCAGCGTGAATATGTTTAAAAACAAGGTTGACACATATCTCAGGAGGGCGGGTTATAAGCAGATGAACATTGTTGGACTCTCGATAAGCCAATGGCTTCCTTGTCCACTTGCCATTTGGGCCTTTGGCTTGGATGGCAAATCTTGTTAAAAATCAGGCACTTGTAATGTGACGAAAAAATAGTGGGCAGGGCAACTACCAGACGGGAAAGAATAGGAAGGGTGACCAGCAAGTGGACAGCTGGAGTGCCCACATTACATATGCTGGCTAACAATTTATTAAAAAATAGTGGGCACGGCAACTACCAGATGGGAAAGAATAGGAAGGGTGACCAGCAAGTGGACAGCAGGAGTGCCCACATTACATATGCTGGCTAACAACTTATTAACGATAAATGCATTAGATGGGTCAGTGAACCCATTAACCTTGTGGAAATAAGCCACAGCTGAAACCGTTGACACAATGGATGATGGGGCCAAACTTAAGGCAAATAGAAGCGCAAAACAGCAAAATCATATTAACTGAAACTGCCAAACACAAGAGAACACCTAGTGAACCATAAAATGCTACCAATTTCTTCCAAGTGCGCTCATAATGTGCCAACACGTGGAATTTGTCTGCCTGTGAACTCGACAGTTTATCAGCTAGAATATTACATCGACCTGGTATGTGGGATGCAGTGAAGTTAATATTAAATCTGAGGCACGCCAAAACCAGCAGATGCAGTAATGCCATGATATGGGGCTCCCGTGATGTTTGCTTATTAATGATACGAACAAAGGCTTCATTGTCAGAGTAGAAACAGACACTCTGATTAGCCCAAACAGAACCCCACACATGTACTGCTACCATAATTGGATACAATTCCAAAACAGCGACATTGTAGCAACGCCACTCTACCGGCCACACACCATAACACAGTTGTAAGTAGTCACCTGTAAGAAAGTGTTCATCCAAGAAAAATAACCTACTATTGAACTGTGTCAGAAAAGTCTAATTTAGACTGTTGTCAAGCGAATATGACGGAGCGGCTTAACGCATCCCATTGTTAAGTCGATCAGTCGTTGCAGAAAGGCCGTACCTACCCGGACAACTGAACACGCAAAATTCAGCACGCCTATGAGGGATTGAAGCTCTTTAAGTGTAACCTTTTGTTTACGTGTGAACTCTAAGAGTAACACCCTAGCTTTTAACAGTTTGTTGTTGGGCAGTCTCACCTCCATATGGATGGCATCCAAGATTATCCCCAAAAATGTGATGGAAGAAGAGGGGCCTTCTGTTTTACCAGGGGCAAGTTGGTTACGAAGGTCAATAAAGGCCATCAAATCATGTTCACATTTACTAGTGGAATGGGCCATAAAGAGAAATTCATCCATGACGTGCTCTACTACAGTAGCTCCCAACTTATACTTGGCAACCCACCCAAAGCCGAGTTGAAACACTCAAAAATGGCACAAGAACTAGAGCAGCCCATTGGGAGAACTGCATCCATATAGAACTTCCCAAGCCACTGAAATCCCAGCAAAGGACTGTTAGCCAGTGAGACAGGCATAATTTGAAAGGCAGATTCAACATCTACTGTAGCCATATACACAGACTGCGGTGAACGTTTAATAAAAGATACGGCATCCTGAATCGTGGCATACTGCACTGAAGACATATCCTTAGGAATAAAATCATTCACTGAAGAACAGTTAGCAACAACGCGAGCGGAGCACAGAAGGGTCAATAGGGTAATCATGCAAATTTATGCTAATTTAGTCATAAACAAAGAAACCTGGATTCCTGACTAAGCGCTCCCTTGACACCGCTAAACCAATCAGAGCGCAGTAGTCAGGTGGAGGACGCAGTTTGAAATTACGCAGCTTCACTCTAAATGATCGTTGCATGTGGAGTAGACCTGCTTTCTTGATTACAAAAAATTTTTGCCTCATTTTTGCTTGTTATGTTACTTGTTCAGCGTTGTTATATGTTGAATTTCACAAATTCGTATCATACGTGACAAAGTGATTGCTGCCGTAATGCCAGTTCAATATCGCATTTTTGTTCTTTCTGTCGTGTTCACCATTTTGTCTTGCCTCATTCATGCTGTGTGTAATTTGTTCTAACTGACTAGATTTTGTCCATTAACGTTTTAGTTTTGGGACATAGTCATGTTTATTGGCTTGGTGTGTTTGCTTGGTCGGCATCCCCCTCGGGCTTGTTTGCTAATTGTGGAGTGCTGAGTCACTCTTGCGATGTCTGTTATCTGGGCCTCCGGGGTGTTACAGTGTCGTTGTTCTGGGCACTAGTGGTTCGGTCTCCGATAGCTTCGTATGGCGCCGATGTTGTCATGTAGGCAAAGTCAATTGCCATACAATTTTTTCTATCTGGCTGTTGCTGATGTATACGCGAAGGACCCGCTCGTCAAAAACGTACACATTTTCATGAAACGTGAAACCTTACAAAAATGTCATAAACAGAGCAATAAACATATATTTCATGTATGTATGCATTCTTCAATGTTTTGTGAACGCGACTACAAAACGGGAATCTCGTAGATCAATATAAGGTCACGCTAACTATTGCCGTCTGCTGGCCATAGAGTTACATCATTAATCATCACCTATAAACTACTAACTTACTAACGGGTGTTTTATTTATGTCTGTGCTGCTTGCCCACTCTGGCCTCATTCTACATGAAATCGTGTTATTTATGAAATTATATTTTCAATGTGACCGATAAATGTACTCATAAATAATTATTTGGAGTACATTTCTTCTGCTTCTTGATGCTCAAGTGTCGGTTGTATGTGACAGAAAATACATGTGAAACAGTTAGTGCGTATCGGTTTTAAAACTTAAGTTATTAGTTCCGTAGCCATTTGGCTATGGAAAGCCCAAATTCGTGCGTATGATTCTCACGGACTGGACCTCCGCCCTCAGCTCAATAGTGGGGCGGACGATTCTGCCTATTGTCTTGCTGCATGTAGAGGGCAATGATATGGATGGGAAATCGGCCCCTGTAGTGTAGTGGCATGCAACTTGCAATATCTTGTGTCCGAACTGTTGGCTATGGGAGTGAGCTGGGTTGCTGTGTGCCAGGTGATCTGTTGGCACCGGTGGTGAAATTTTAGCTCATGTGATCGCGCTTAATGAGAAGCTAGAGTCTTTGTGTAAAGGGGTAGACGGCATGTTTCTCTGGAGACAAGCATCTCTGGAACAGTATCTGAGCTGTTTTCTGTGGCGATGGGGTACATTTTCAGACATTGGAAATTACGTTTTTTTTTCAAGCGTATTCGGGGGCCAATTATGAAGGCCGCTAACCAGTTCATTGGCTAAATGTCTGGCTAGCATTTTCACAACGACACAAGCAATGCGTTTTGGCAGAGATTCATATTTTGATAATATTTACCTCGGATGTATTTGTATTGATGCATATTTGTATGTATTTTCAGCAGTGGCAGTTTCTTGTGTTGGCGGCGGCAGATTTTCATGTCATTTCATGCTAGTTGAGCTTCTCAGATTCTCATGTTTTACACGCTGTGTTGGGTGTTTTGTGTGGCTATTTTGGTAATGTTTACCTCGGCTATATTTGCATTGCTGCATATTTGTATGTATTTTCAGCAGTTGCAGTTTCTTGTATTATTATACGTGTTGGCTGAGCCAGTGTTTTCTGCTGTATCAGATTCTCGTGTTTTTACATGCTGTGTTTGCTTTAGCCGGTGTTTGATGCTGTGGTAGATTCTCGTGTTTTAAATGCTGTATTGGATGTAGCCAGTTTTCTCTGCTGTGGCAGATTCTCATTTTTGTCCACACTGCGTTGATTTGAGCTGGTGTTTTCTGATGTGTCAGATTCTCGTGTTTGCACATGCTGTGTTGGCTTTAGACCACTTTCTGCTGTGGCTGATTTCGTCTTTTGCTGCTGTGGCTGCTTCTCTTATTTACACATTGAGTTGTTTACAGCTTTTGTTTCCTCTCCAACAGTACTGTCTGTTTGACAGCTGGGTCCAGCTAATTTGTTTTATCATATGATGCTCTTTTGCGCTGTTTTGATTGTCACTTGGCATTTTGCTGCGATTGTATTTTCATGCTACATCATGTTGCATCTCATATAGCTGATCGGTATCAAGAATTGTATCAATTGCAAGTCCAGTCTGATTATGTTCTGATCTTTTGGTTTACAGTGATATGTTTGTATATTGGGTTATAGGATGCCTCCTGCGAAATCTACCCATGGGCGACCTGCTCGTCAGCAACAGCAGCAGCCAACAGATCGCCAGACACAATCCCGCACTGCTGCTGGACATCCTGCCACTCGTGCATCTGTTCGTCTGCCGGCAGCTTTGGGTACCCTGCCACCTAAATGTGCGGTACTGCAGCACTTTAACGATGCACCAGGACTTCAGGCAATGCTGCTCGATGATGCAGCATCAGTGCGGTGTGCATGGGAGTGCGACATGGAGTGTCGCATGGCCTCATCAGAGCGGATGATTCACGAAATCCACAACATGGTCCCTACCTTAAGGCTAGCAACATTGGGTGCAGGTTCTGATGTGGTCCCATGGACAAATCCTTTGACTATAGCAGGAGTGTTTAATGTTGCAGGTAATGGTAATGTTGCTAGTCGTGATCCTGTTGTGCATGTTCTTTCTGACAATACACAGGAAATGGTGGCTGCCTGTGCATTCTCTGCCTTGCCCCTCCATTCCATATCCCTGAAAGGTTGAAGGCGAAGATTTGAGCGAGTGAGTATGTGGACGTGGCACTGTTGTTGCAAGATAATCATGCTCAGCCACTGGATTATGCCCTTTCTGTGCGACAAGGCATTTCGCTCTCTTCGTCAACAGTGTGGGTGGGCATGGGACTCTGTGAATTTGGAACTTTGGGTGAACACTTTCCAGTCACCTTCCCATAGAGTTGTTCCGTCGGGGGGTTCTCCCTTTCAAGGCTAGGGTAAGGCCCGACTGCATTCCGCTACAACAGGGGGAACCTGTACGGGAGACGCTGTTGTAATGGTCCCCACCTGCTGTTCCGTTGCAGGGCCCCTGCGCCCGTCCAATCCTCCCACCAGACCATCATCCGCCACTGGTCTGCCCGCTTGGTCTGTTCTCCATGGATATAATAGCAATTTAGTTTCATCTTGTTCATGGATTTACCTATGCCTTCCAGATAGGCTCTGTGGGTGTGCCGCCTCAGCCTAATTCTGTGATACCTAATCTGAAGTCGGCCGACACTTTTTCTGGGGTTATAGACCGTAAACTAAAGAAGGAATTAGCGCTAGGTTGGATATTAGGGCCATATGATATTGTGCCAAACTACCCAAATTACAGGATATTAGAATAGTTTACATATTAATAAAAAATATGCGATTTATAGGATGCTCATTAGAGATACAGGTTTTGATAGTTTTTATTGTTCAACAGTTGTATGTAATAACAACTAATCTATACTGTTACCTTAACAAAGGATATTTTCAATTACATACAATGTCATGCCCATTTAGTATTTATTTGTTGCTAATATGTATTTATGCTATAATTTGGTTTATCCTTGTATATTCCTGTTTACAAACTGAAGATCTTTACTAATTTCACATTCAGATTAATTTTGTTGATGATTGGTTAGTTCATGCTTCAGAACAATTAGACCACAATAGTGTGTGATCGATTATTTTCGATTATATAAAAAATCATGCTGCATTTCATTCTAGTTCCTCAGTTATCTGGACTCATTGCCAATCTTATGTGCGTCAAACAGTGGTGCCACACAACGGAGTCTGGCTAATTGAGACTAGTTATAGCATCAAACTATTTTTATTATTCTATGTAGTATTGATGGATAGCCATGATTGGCCTATATACCTAAATTTACATCAGTTAACTTATTAAGTTATTTAATTCAGTGAATGACAATCGCAAATTGAAACATGTTATCGATCCCAGAGCTGTTTATTGTGGTCCAGTCTACGTTTTTGCGATGTTTTAGTCTGTTCGTATTAGTTTCTGTGTCAACATTTCAGCAAACTGCCAGCCAGTATTGCTGAGTAAGACTATTATACTAGTTCAGACAGTTAAAATGATTATGCAGGCTTTTTGAGGTAAATATTCAGCAAGTTGCTGGCACAATTTCATGCTGCCGCCGGTTGCCGCAGGTACAATAAAACACTCAGTGTGATGAGTGTGCCTAAATCAGACTGGTCTGTTGAAAATAAAAACATTACAACATTTATTTGTGAATATAATATCTAATTAAAAGCTTACCAGATCATCAAAGATATCTCTTTGATGGACATGGATTGTGATCAGCGTCTCAAACTTGATTCGCTCGAATTTGCGTAAATCACAAGTTGTCTGATCAATAAGCAGATTCAGTATATCGAGAAACCTCTGGTTCGTCACTGGCATTGCCCGTTTATCATGTCTAGCCAGTGACAGAGCTTCTTCTGCTTGCTTAGTCCACAACAGTTGAATTCCTATCAGACCAACCTAGAAAATGGCAGCACATGTAGCTACTTCTATTTAGCATTGCCTAGTTATGCTTATCTCTACAATTAGCACAACTTTGCAAATAATAAAAAGCATTATACACTGACATACATTCAATGATGCTACGTGCGTGCGTGCGTGCATGCATGTTAATTACTTGCACTTATAATGTGTTACATGTATATTTTAATTTTAATATACATATATATACATATATATATATATATGCATATAATTATATATATATATTATATACATAAACTTACGTACCTGTGCAATGTAATCATGGAGAAAGGGGAGTAGATCAAACTCCGGATCACATATCACCTCATATGCTTCCCTGATGATACCATGTAGGGATTTCTGTTGCATTGCCAGTAATTCACCAAGCCAGACTTCCACATTGCCTCTACTCAGTACTGGCTTCTCAAGCTGAAGACACAACATATCACAACATGAAAGCAAGGGCATCAAATTTGCTACATACCCAACAAAACAACACTACATTATTTAACTAAATAAAAAAAACGTTTTGTCCTACACCACAGCCATACTATGCTTGTGATTAGAAATGTTTTCTAATACAAGACAATGTTTATATCATAGTAGAGACTGTTAATGCCTAATATTAGGACTGGGGTTTCGAGTCCACCTGCTGACATTTTGAACCTTGGGGAATTCTATTCACTTCACATCGCTTCATCTCAAGTTTCCTTCAACTTTTCTTTTAATGAAAACAATTAAACTTTTTCTTGAAGCTAAATTACTAATGGAAACAACTAATTTGTTGTAGCCCCAAATTACATAAAATGGTTAACAAAATAGAGATATAACACATGTCAGCAATTCCAAGATGACTTCCATGACAAAAGCTACCCAAATTTTAATGATGTCCTTCTACTGCTGCCAAATTCCTGAACAAATTTGAAAAGTTGCACAGTAATTTCATAGACCTTAGACAGCTTCTTAGCTTAGCCAAGCAAGTTTTTCAATCAAGTAACATTTTCATGTAAAAAGTGAGAGGAAAAAATGTTTACTTCCATGACAGCTACTATCCCAAATATAGTGAATGAATAGATGTTTCATCCAGTTTGTAGCCTCTTAGGAGAGATCAACCATTTTGTCTCACACAGTAGACTACATGGAAGTTTGAAGGTTCTTAAATTAAACAAGCTATCAGAAATTAGTTATTTTGTTCTTACAGAGCATTGGAAGTGCGTGACTTCCATAACAGAAAAAAACATGACTTCCATGACGAGAAGCTCCACTCATATAAAACAAAGTACACAAGTTGTTTTTTACTGTTTATTTTCATTAATTCCCAAAACACAAATAAAGTCCACAGTTAAACTTGATGATCGAAGTTTTCCTAAATGTTCTCAGTCGCAAATCCTTCTGCATATATGAACGATAAAATGTCGATTGAACAAAGGTCTAAGTTCAAAGTATGGAGAAGGTTCACTTATACTTGTGACTACTTCAGATAAACAGTTTTTATTTCTGGCATGTTCAGAGCTAGGTTCCTGACTTCCTCAAGACTGTTGGCTGGAAAGGTAAGTTTAACAAGATTTACCATCCAAGCCAAAGGCCCAGATGGCAAGTGGACAAGGAAGCCATTGGCTTATCGAGAGTCCAACAATGTTCATCTACTTATAGCCCGCCCTCCTGAGATATGTGTCAACCTTGTTTTTAAACATATTCACACTGCTAGCAGTTACACAATCTGTAGACAATTTGTTCCATTCATTTATTGTCCTCTGTGAGAACAAGTGCTTCCTGAGGTCCAATCTACATTGATCCTTTACTAATTCTACCTCATGTCCTCTAGTTCTACTATCCTTCTTGAGTGAGAAAAACATATTTCTATCAATATTTTCATATCCATTCAATATCTTAAAAACTTCAATCTGATCTCCTCTTAACCTCCTTGTCTCTAGAGTTGTTAAACCACATTCTTTCAGGCGTTCTTCATAACTAAGGTCTCTCAGTTCTGGAATCATTTTAGTTGCTCTCCTTTGTATGCGTTCAAGCGTATCTATATCCTTCTTACGATATGGTCTCCATGCTTGTATACAGTATTCTAAATGAGGTCTAACTATTGCTTTAAAAAGAGGTATAATTAACTTTTTTCCCTTGTATGTTATGTTTCTTCTAATCAATCCAAGAATTTGATTACCCTTTGAAGCTGCAATACCACACTGCTCTGAAACTTTCATATCAGCGCTTATTGTAATTCCTAAGTCATTTTCTTTTACAGTAGTACCCAGAACAGTATCTCCCATTTTATAGTTTACATTCAAGTTCCTAAGTCCTGTATATAGGCATTTACATTTCCCAAAATTGAACAACATCTGCCATTTCTCAGACCATTTCACTAATCTGTCTAGATCGTTTTGTAAATGTTGTTTATCACCATCAGTATTAACCTTTCTAAACAGTTTTGTGTCATCCGCAAATTTCAGTATGTTACTTGTTAAACTGTCGTCCAAATCATTGATATAAATTAAGAATAATATAGGTCCTAATACTGAACCTTGAGGTACCCCACTCAAAACCGATTTCCAATTTGAAACTTCTCCATCTACAACTCGTTGTCTTCTGTCAGTCAGCCATTGTTCTATCCAGTCAGTTATGCTATCCCCGATACCATGGGCTTTTAATTTAAGTAGTAATCTTTGATGTGACACTTTGTCAAAAGCTTTCTGGAAATCTAAGTAGATAATATCTACTGGCGATCCCACGTCTATCCACTTAGTGATTTCTTCCAAAAAACATAACATATTTGTTAAGCATGACCTTAAGGAATCCATGTTGAGATGAATTTCATAATTTATGCTTAACGAGGAAGTCCACCATATGGTCTTTAATTAACCTTTCTAATAATTTACAAATCACTGACGTTAAACTCGCTGGTCTGTAATTCTCTGACTTATTTCTCGAACCCTTTTTAAATAATGGTATGATGTTTGCTTCTTTCCATTCAAACGGAACAACTCCCTCTTTTAATGACAAGTTGAATACTCTTGCAAGTGGTATACTGATTTGTTCTACTGTTTCCATTAGTAATTTTGGAGGAATCCCATCCACACCCGGTGATTTGTTATCCTTCATTGCCTTTATTTTCTTAGCTACCAATTCTGGAGTTACAACTAACGGACCTAAATAGTCAGATTTAGCCCCCTGAAATTTAGCATCAGCAACTGGTAATGAACTAATATCTTCTTTGGTAAACAAGTTGACCCCTATTAACTACATCCGGGGTCGGCATTACAAATATTATATCGTCGATGGGCTGCCAGGAGTGGTCCTTGTCAGGTGGCCAGTTGTAGAGGTTATCATTTCTGTTCAGGAAATTTTGATAAACATCCTTGTCATCTAGCTGTATCACCTGGAAGAAAAGCCAAAGAAACAATAAATTTAATACAAGAATTTCACATGAACTGAATCTATAATGGTAAATGCAGTGTAGTGAAGGTTAGGATAGTAGATTTGCACTGAATAATTTACATTGTAATCACATTTGTTACATAAAAAATGAATGACGCTGTTCACAATTTATTCAGCTACGCAGTCCAGTCTTGCTTTCTTTACGTTGTGTCTTGATGTTTTCATCCCAAACTCATTGACCAGTATCTGGACCACAGCCTTTCGTTTCACTGGGCTTTTTGGCAGTGAACTGTTCACCCTTAACAGGGAATATCTTGCAGAATATGCTCTGGGACTAGCTCCACCAGTGGGGGGGGGGGTTGAAGGTTATGGACATTTTCTGTCCCTACATTTCCATTGTAGGATTCTATTCACTTCCATTTTCTTCAGAAGTTTTAACTGTTCTTCTTCTGTTAACTTAACAAATTCCAATCTTTGCTGCTCTCAAAATTTTGTTTTACATCTCCTGCAACTAACTTTATACTCAGCAGAGCCCCCAGGTGATTATTTTCCCTCTTCCCTTTCTGCCTTTCTGCAGGTCTGAGTGGCATTCTGGATGAATCCTATTAAGATTTACAAACATAAATGATTTTTTTTAATTAAGTCTTTTATAGGAAACAAAAACAAAATACTCACTTTTGTGAGTTCCGTGACGTCAAAATGAGGTTGAATTAATTTTTTCAGCTCAAGAAACTGTGAGCCACTGGCATACCTCTGCTGCAACAATGTTGCCAGTGGGCCATTTTTTGCTGCCCGTTTCAACCTGGCCTGATCAAGCTTTCCAGTGAAAATCCCACAGTCCAAAAAACTACAGCATTGGCAATACAGGACGGCTCTCCAAGGGGTGTTTCTTCCCCGACCATGGCGATAGTAATGAAGTGACCTATCCTTGGGATATTTCATATTTATTAGCCGCAGATATACATCTTTGTAAAAAGTCCCAGTTTTCAACTCCTGGTGATGTTTGAAAAAAATGAGTATGATGAGTAGGTTAGCTTGGAATGGCTGATATGCAGAACTCTACATCTACACTATAAATGGGAAGAACCATTTAGTATATAAACCTGTGGGCACCCCATGGAGAGCATCAGTCACTGGGGAAATACTGCTAACATAAAAAATTAGATAAAACATATAAATTGATTCCAGTTATCTACACCAATAATAAATTCGTCTCTACTCTACCACTAAAGGGAAACAAAAATCATGGTTTTGAGCCTTTGCACCTATAAGAGTTACTAAAACATAACTATTTGCAACTATAATTACGAATATCACACCAGTGGTTTACTAGGAAAACCTTGTTGAACACACATCACTTTAATTTCATGGGCCGCACCATACTGTTAGATAACCCATGAGTGTCAAATTCAAGCAAAATTCGCTCATCAGATGAAAATATATTTTTATACACCTATTCCTAAACTTGCCAATAGGAGTCTCACCACGATTTTATGGTGTAAATTAAGCTTTATGGAACACTGATAGTTTTGCAATTTTCCTTCTATTCTTAAGGATTAACTAGGTTAGTGTGGACTGCATACTAGATACACAGCATTCTGTAGAGTAATCATGGATTACAAAATGGGCAGCCCTGCATTGAATTTTCCTATTAGATTTATTTGACATTTTACGGTAGGAGTCCCAAACCGCTGAGTAACATTTGAGTTTAGGTTGGATAAGGGTTGTGTAAACTTTCACCTTGACTTTTTTGAACACTTAAGTAGGTGGAGATATTATTGAAAGATATTAACAAATGTCAATTACATACCATAACAACTTCTCCTTCTCTTGAAACACAAGACATAATCTTGTCATAATCCCTCTCATGGAATTCCACATGAGCCACATTCTCAAATATTCCCAGCAGATGAGACTGCAACATGAATGTTTTCACCACGATCATTATGATAGTTCATTTGCATGATTTCACCCTGCAATTCAGATTGTGACGCATCTTCTTGGGAATGAATTGTCTTTGGAATGTATCATCTCTTGCACAATTCTTCTTGGGTGTGTGTGAAATATCTTTTAAAAAAAATTTTTCTTTGTGGGATGCTTTTAAACTAGTTTTATCCACATATACCCACTGGGTAGCTGATAATTAAAATACATTTTGTCCATATTCTTTGAAAATGCTTAGTCTAACAACATATTTAGTTTTACAATGGATTCTTCTAATGAACTCTTAATCTTACTCTTAGTAAAAAGGTCCCTTCACCATCAAGGTCTACAACGGATACATTTTTGAAGTCCTACGTAATTAGGTTAATAGCTATTTATAAATATCCATGTTTCACTACGTACATGATTTAGTGCACATTCATCACCATAATTATACCTGGATTGTGTGAGAGTCACTGGCTTGGCCTAAGATTTCAAGTAAGGCTGGGTCTGATATAAAGAAAAACCTTGGAAAAATCAACCTCTTCCCTTCCAGGTATCTAAAACAGATATAATAGAGTCAACCAACATTGTAATGTGAGATACCTTAATTTATCTTCAATATAAAATCAGTTTACTTCAAGAGTTCTATCATATCACAATCATTGTGTATCAGAATGCAGTTTGGGTGCATTTTACATCAACTGCATGGATGC
Source organism: Lamellibrachia satsuma (assembly GCA_033239005.1). Lineage (NCBI taxonomy): Eukaryota > Metazoa > Annelida > Polychaeta > Sabellida > Siboglinidae > Lamellibrachia > Lamellibrachia satsuma. The sequence goes on along the minus strand of BSQZ01000001.1, from coordinate 19,333,682 downwards.
ATATTTGAAGGCAATGGAATAATGCTTTATAAGGGTGAATTAATAGTAACAATAGTTATTGATGCACTTTTAACAATGATACTGATACTCATATGATTCAGATAACCCCAATTCATGTCTTAGTATAGTTACCAGGGCAAGAAGTGGGTAAAATTCAGAAACTTCATGATCACAAGCAATAAACGCAGTTGGCAGAACTTTAGTTTGACCATCCGGTTTTTCAACATTTTACAAATAAAAAGTATCTGAAATAGTTTTTAAAATTCCATCCGTGTACAGTCAAAAGGAAACACACTTACCCAGTGAGAGATTTCTGGCACACTTCTAGTTGATCCTGTAAAGTAGGTAGTACCCCACCCAGAATCTCATCACCGACACAACAGTCTACTACAATTGGGGTTTCATGTGCTTTACCCATGACTCTCACCCATGACTTATCGATCTGTTGAAATCTCTTTGCTTCCTGAAATAACAGCCAAACAGTAGTGTGTGAACATGTGCGTGTGAGAATATGTTTAAATACATATATGTGTGTGTGGAGCCCAAGACTAACCAACAGACTGACAACTAATGATTTATTTAACAGAAAAATTATGGATTATGTTCTCTGTGAAGAAATTACTCTGAATACAGCTACAGCACCTAAAAACTGCTTACCTGGGGCAACTGCCTTGCAATATCACCACCGACAAATACTGCCTCAAGGTAAACCCACAAGTTCTGGACAGTCAGCCAGTTCTCAATGATATCTGAAGAATTCGCCAAATTCGAAATCCATTTCTGGATTTCTGTCTTGAAAGGAGCATTGTACCTGGATTGAAGATTAAGGCCAGATATGGCAGATGAATATGGTACTTTTTATATTGATAATTATTGCACACATATTTGTCGAATGAGAAAGAGTAGTTCAAGGGGAGTAAACAATGTTAAACTTTTTCATTCAGACCTCCAGTTGCTATGATAACAACCAAGATGGCTTTCATAATGGGAAAACGTAGCATGCTTTGTGCATGGTCCCCAGCCATTACTACAGCAGTTAAGATCACAATTATTTCACTATCATATCTAGACAACATGATATTTTGCAAAAAACAACCTTGCTTTTGTAATTTTAGTAAATTAGATATTTTATTTTCAATTAAAAATATTGTAGACAGAAAATCCAAAGTTTTTCATTATAAATACCTTCATTACAACTAAATTAAGCAAGTTATTACAAATATAAGATTATTATGCGTCATTATTAATATATAACAGAAGTTGAAGTGTCATATATCTGATAACACCAATCAGGATTGATAGAACAAATAGAAAGCTGTTTCCAACTGTGTAACTTGTTTTAATATCATACGCAGGTCACAAGCGGACAGGCTATATTCATGATATGTCCGATTTCATCATCTAAATTTGTTAGTATCAGGAACAACCAAGAAACAGCTAGGATGTAACAGAACCCACAAGACAAACAAAGTTCTACATCGTTCAGTCAAATCCGCCAGCCTCGTAGCCCTTCTTCCTCCTCGGTGGTTGACCTGTGCCACCATCGGCAGTGTCGCTAACTAGTCATCCACAGTGACGATGCACGGCTGCATTTCTGCCGTATCCGGCTGTTGAAAATGTCCTATTTGTGTGTGCATCCCGCAGTCACTGCACTCTCAATTTATTTTTCAGCCCAAAAACATGCTTTGTGGAAAATTTATTCGCTCTGACTCGATCATAACTTTCGTTATAACAACATCATGCATTGTGGGAGACCACGCATCATATATGCAAATGTCCGTGCCATATGTGGAAATATTCGGGTCAACGCAGGTGCAAGCATATAGCACAATACCGAATGCCAAATAAGGAGCTAGTCGGTAGAATCCTGCTTGCATATATTAGGTCGCCCAGCTGACACGGGTCAAAGGGTGGGGATGCCGTCTAGACAGGTGGTTAGATGACAGGAAGGGGAGTCTGTCCGTACAAAACAAGATGGCATATAGTGAATTTATGAAAAATGTAGAATTTAAAAAAAATGGGATTATTACTTTATAGGAGCACACTTTATTCATGTAAAAAAATTAATCAGAGGCAAGTAAAATGTTATAAAAATTAACTTTATTGATAACTAAAGTGAAACCAAAGGCATTTTTTGGGGCCTTTGCACCTGTAAGAGTACTTGAAAACAAACCATTTGCAACTATAATAAAAAATTAACGCAAGTGGTTAGCTGGGAATATGTTCTAAACGTGCAAAATTCTGGTGTGATGTAATTTTTCGTGAAGGCTGACATATTCATCAGTGTTTGCAATTTTGACCAATCAGCGGCGAGCAGTCCCTTAACCCCCGATGCGGCTGTGATGTAGGGTGTGCGTAACGTGTGTATTTTAACGTGTTTGAGCTGTGCTGTTACATTTTTATTTGCTTTTATATCGGATTTACATGCAACAAAGATTATTACAGCACTGAGCAGCATTCAGATGTAAGCATCAGTCAGCTAAGTATAGAGAGCTGTCTTTTTTTATTTCCTCTGGAAAACCAGACAGTAGTGAAGCAATTGATTCACAACTGCGGGCGGGCTGGTTGGAAGCCCACGCCATATGCTAGATTTTGTTCTGCCCACTTTGGAGAGTCATGTTTTGAAGTTGATATATTTCATCAACTAATGGGTCAAGATCCTTCAAAACGTCGTTGATGGAGAACATTACACCCTGAAGCGGTACCAACAATCTTCCAGTATGTACCTCGACCGAAGGCTTCGACAACACGCAAACACTCGATTAAGAGAACTGTCAAATCTGAACGCAAAGAGGTAAACAATGAATGAATGGACTATCTTGTCAACTAAGTTGATTGTAGATGCAAACAGCATGTCCAGATGTATTGGCAAGTATGTGACTAAAATAGTCTATGTCTATTATCATTCAGGCTTTTAAACTTGGTGAGCGATATGTAAGTTTTCGATATTAGCCTCAGCTATTCTCGATTGATGTCGATATAAACTGAGGTGCTTGTCCAGATCAACTGATCATATTAACACCAAATGTCCGTAGTCAGCGGACAGTACAACTGTGGTGTGGGGAAGATGAAACAAAATTGTGAGAATTTTTTTAAGAAAAACAAATTGGCCAGATCTGGGCTATTTGGAGCAAACATTTTTGGATACTCGGTCTACGTCTATTTCAGCCACAGTCCATTTCAGCCTTCAGCATAATACCATGAGATTAAAACAGTTAAAACAAGTTAACAACATATATATTAGTTTACACATTAAACAAAGATTAATTAGTGCAACTATTTTCTTTGGCTAAATCACATCACACAATAGTACACTGCCTTTATAAAGAATAAAGAATCCAGTCATCGAAAGAAGTGAATGAAGGCTGCCAATTAACAAATTAAAAACCTGATGCCTGTGATGGCCACTTTTCAGAACAGTATATAATGGCATTTGTATATAATAGTATGCTATATTGTAAAGAAACAGCTGTTGTTATTATTGCCCCATTTTGTACAAAGCAAACCCTGGTGACTGAAATGTTTGTGGTATGTATTAGGTGTATATAAGTATGGGAAAATTTTTACTAGCTCTGCATCAAAGAATTTTTTTACTTGCGGCACAGTAGAAGAAAAAATCTCACATCAGGCTCACGTCATGTCCAGGGCTGGGATCAATTAAATTTAATGAATTCCTTTAAGTTTAATCAATTCCAATGTCTATTTTTCCAATTCCAGCTAAAATCTTCCAATTCCTTCCAAATTCATTCAATGCGATTAATGAAGCTGTGAAACGTATGTGGAATGTTTAGACCAACTGACAGAATGTGAACTTATCATTTACACCATAAAGTAATATTTGCTATTAAAGTTCCGACTATTTCTGGTTCAGAAGTGTAGTACCAACAGCATTCCTGAACAAGTGAACCACTGCTCATCTGTGTGTATATTACTCAGTCCTTCCTGCACACGTGAACAGGAATGGGATCTATTACATTGCGATGTAATGGATTACCATTACTTAGTTTCCTTTCTATTACTATTACATGCTGAAGACAATGTAATATATTACTATTACATTTCAAGCTATTACTATTACATTTTCCATTGGAACTATTTTCTTTCAATTAAACATTTAACATACTTAATCACTTACATATATTCAACTTAACTGATGAGTGTACGATTAATTAAATTACAATTAACTCATAAATTTCCCAATTAAATTAACCTCACATAATTCCAGTCGGATGTAGAAGTTTCATATATTCATTGGAGTGAAAAAGAAAAGCAATGTCACTGTAACATAACAGTCTGATTATACCATGGTAGTCCCATACTGCTCGGCTGCTGCTTGGTGGACAGTTAAGGTGGTTCCGACCCCCAAATGTGATTTTTTTTGCACTTTAGTATATACTCCATATGATCAAAACATGGGATTGCAGATACAAATACCATTTAATGCCTAAAAAGGTTTTTTTTAATATTACTGTTTTCAAAATGATCGCAGAAAATGAAACACCCATAACTTTGCTCCTAATTGAGGTACAATCATATTGCTGGTACGGAAATAATCATGAGAATAAGGAGAGTACAAGAAACTGCTAAAATGTTTTCTTACAAGGCATTTCATTGGTCAATTTTGTAGAAGAACCCAAGCTAGTGGCAATATGGATCAATCACAATACAATTTATTTTAGTCACGTTTTCTCTTAATGTGTTTTTTTTTACACTAAAACACAACTCAGTCAAACATATTTGTCCTAGAGAGTTCAAATTTAGACTGCTTGTAGATAATGACCTGCTAAAATAAATGGGATATCTTGATTATTTTGGTCACAGTCACTGCTTCAAATTGATCTTGCAGGCATTTATGAGAGCTAATGTCAATAATCGCCTGCAGAAATATAATTCTTTGCACGATATTTGTTTTAGTAGGTTGTATGGGTATAGCATTAATCTTGCATGCAAAGTTGGTTTCAGAGCAATATATGTAATACTTTTTTAGATATCTGTGTTGAAAGAATATGCTTACATTCATGGTGGCCATCTTGGTTTCCCATCACCATGGCAACCAAAATGATGGGAAATTGGATCAAGTTTATTTTCAGTTAATGATGGGTCTATATTGAGAATTAGAGTGAAAAGAACCCATATTAAAAAAAATCACTGCCGGGGGTAGGAACCACCTTAATTATTGGCTCAAGGATAATGTTTTTCACACTTTTGGTCAATAGTGTACAAGCTAGCTACCAACTGAGAAAAACTCAGAAGTTGGTATAAGCCCCTCGATTTGGTTCAAGCATTACCCAGCATGGCAGGAGGGCAGCTAGGGTTGGGAGCAATGATTGGTTGATTGAGATGTTTAGTACTTGAAGCCTGGTACCCTTATGCTGCTTCAGTGAATTAATGAATAGGCTTGTGTGAAAAGGATAGATGGCTGGTGGACCTGGCTACAAATGACCAATTACCAATTAACCATGCAGCAATCACACTGTCACAGTGTCTCCTGCTAATAGTCCTAAAGTTCACTAACTGTCATGATTCAGATACTAAACTATTTTATCACCACTGTTGGGAAATAAATAAATAAAACTGCATGTAAAAGACTGAACATGATGCTTATCCAAGTCCCAGTATGTCAAAATACAGAATTTTTTAGTCTGATTATTTTCAATGGAATTGAATTTTTGTGTGATTGAAATGTTCAATTAATAGTTAGCTCAATTACTATTACTTTGCTTTCTGTTACTATTACATTGCTTTCTGTTCCATCAATTACTATTACTTGAACAATTGTAATTGCTACTATTGCTATTACATATTACTATTACCCCAAGCCTGCAAGTGAACCACTGTTGCATCTGTGTGTATATTACTCAGTCACTGGGACTTATCAAAGCCAGCACAACTACGTTAATGCACAATTTAGATGGACATTACATCATCACAGTGGGGGTGTGTAACTATTCGTATAATATATCCATATTTATGTATCATAATTTTATGTCAATTTATTTCTATTAAATAATTTGCATTTTTTTATACATTTTTGTTGCCTAGTTAACATTTTATTTTTAATTAGATTCTGTGCAATGCTTTGAGCATTTAATGGAAACTGCGATTTGTAAAAATTAAATTATCATAACTGAAATGGCTACAAAGTTCAAACAGTGATATGGTGTTTTCTTTTATTCAAAATAACAAGGCAACGATAACAATGCAACTAAGTGAATAGGGGTCAGGGTGATCACTACATTTCACCCAAACACTACACCCACTCAAACATGTAATATTATATCTTGTGATGTTTCCCTTCAGGCCATACAAGTAGGTTGATGCGACACAAGAATGCAGAACCTTACCTTATATTATGTGCACATAACTACACTAAGAGGGACCAGCACCCAAGTGGTTTTTTGTGGTCTGTTCTGCATTGTAGGCTTAGACTTGAGTCTCTGCTCTGTGTTACAATGACGACACCCAATATGGGTAGTTTAGCCAGAACCGACAAAGAGCCGTGGCTCTGACAAATTATTCAGTAGAGCAAATTGCAATATGCACTGGTATACACGTGCAAGTGTATAGTTGTTAATATTATTGGTTAATGTCATTGACATGTTTTCCTTTGCTGTTGGCTACAGAGAAAAGTGGTTGTCCATCTTACATCATGTTGTGGACATCCATGACTGGACAGAGAATGTGAAATCTCACCAATGCGCACATCCTCCAATCAGCTGCTAACGGAACTGTCTAGGTGTGTTTCAGTGCCTATGATTATATCAGGGCTGTAATTTTCAATGCACACTGCAAGGTCTGAAACTTTGTTCCTGATGCTGCAGAAGTTTATGACCAGGGTCTTTAGAGATTGTCTCTTTGTAGGTTTTTTCTGGGTTTGTTTCTTAGTAAAGGTTCTACTCGTTTTAGATGCTCTGGTACTACTGCAGTTACTGTTATTATTTCTTTGTTTGCGGGGAGAAGAAGTTGCTAATGGTGGACTTAGTGGCTCACTGCAGTCAGACGTGGACAAGTCCGACAGAATAGAAAAGCTATTTGCTAGCTCTATGGATGAGTTTGAGAAAAGCGAACTTGCAAAATTTGGAATGCCACACTGGCAGCAAATCCAAGAAACCTGGCTGTTTTGGAGGGCATTATATGCAAAATTAATGTGGACATTCCCATGCAATCTACATGGTACCAGGAATTGCATTGGTCACAGCAGGTCGCTCTTTGATCCCATCTTGCTGCTTTTTCGCAGATGGCGCAAGGGAATTTGGGCTTGTAAGGGCCAGGGTTTGGATTCAGATCACCGGCTTGCATGAGGATTAGAATGGCAAAGCATGTTGGGTGTTTCTGGTTTAATGATGTTAGCTGATAGAAGTTCTTGGATTTCCAACATACTGTAATGTTCGTGGATGCTGGGAAATATTTGTAGTCAAAGTTTGGAGACATAAGTAGGGGTAGTTGAGGATTGGCAGTTGTACTCAATGTTTCATAGCATGGATCAGCATAGTTTTTGCAGTAGTTTTGGTCCATCCTACGTGGTAGGCCACACAGTAAAAGTGCAAAGATGAGACAATAATTCATCTTGGCTTTAAGAACTGGAGTCGCAATGGATGTAGATCACAGTATTTTAAAAATAAAGTCATGATATATGTAAAATATAAATCACAGTAGTTATCAGTGTAAAATTACAATATATGTATAATTGCAGTAAATATAAATCACAGTAGTTATAAATATAAAATCGCAGTAAAATGTTGCATAAACTTTATAGGCTGCAGTATTATCTTATAAACTATAGGTAATTGTGTGATTGGGTTGCAAGACGCTTTGTGCAGTGCGATGGAAGTGCAGGTCTTCACCCTGGTTGGGTCCCAGGGCGATACTGGGTAAAGAACGTCTTGGTGAAAGGCCTGTTAGTAGACAGTTTATTGTATATTCAGTATATTGTGTTTACTGTTGGTTTCTGACAGCCTATGATTGGGACATATAACTGGTGCATATATTATGTCTTGTACGTGATGTACGTTTAGTTTGAGAGAATGCTACAATTTGTTGAGTTGTTTTGGGGGTGGTTAGGTTTCATTCGCCTTATGTTTATTGTTTACGAATCCGCCATCTTGTCTTGGATCTGTGGGGGGTTGCTAAGCAGTCTAGTTTAGTAAAACATAGCTTTAGAATGATTACTCGCAAATGTGTTTATATGAACGTGTTGTAATGATGATACTATTTCACGTTTGTAAGTTTAGGTTAATAAGAGTCTTTAAGATTTGTAATACAGTCGATAAACGTAGCGGTAAGCAAAAGATACGATGACATCCGACGCATGCGCAAACCCGAGGAACAGGAACAGCTACTTACTTACAGCCCAAAACGATAGCACTTCTTCTATGAAGGTACAACAGTGAGTTAGACATAGCCTGGGCTTCCTCTTTATCATTTAGCCATTTGGCTGGTTTTGTCTATGTAACTTGGAACGAAGACAACCATCAATATTTATTGATATTACATAAGTTATGATGAATTTTTGCCAAATTGACAAAAGTTCTTCCATTTTTCAGCCTAACTCCATGTTTCAGTGAATGTTAAATGGTTTGCAATACAAATTTGTATGTAAGAACATTTATCTTAGTAATTTGAATAGTGATACTTCGCTAGTACAGTGGTAGAACATCAGATTCTCAAGCGAGAGGACCGATGTTCAAACTTTCGTATATGCACAAGTTCTTACTATTGTTAACTATATCAAAAACATGTGGGCATGATTGGGAAGCTGTGCAGTTCAATGTTCACTCAGTGCTTATTATTAGGTCAGAGCAGTATCATACATTCTTTATTGTAGGAATAAGAGCAAGGCTAATGCTCGCTGCTCTCGCATGGAATTACCGGCCACATCGTAGCCGACACAACCCAGTGACATCAGATATAATTGGGTGGAGGGGGCGGAAATGCTGGGTGTTATCTTATCGTCCAATGCTGATGCAATGGGTCATTGCCATGTACAGAGAGAACATCATACTTCCACCTATCACACGTCCAGCAGAGATCAAGATTGCTGGTTATCATGTTCCAAAGCCCAAGAAGGAAAATCTCTTAGTCACAAGAATCAGTCGTTTTCCAAAAAATGAGTTGCTTTTTCTAGGACGTATTGGTTGCCTGGCAATACATGCAAATGTATTATGCTCATATACCAGGGGTGAGATTTAGCGGTCGCCAATGGCGCCCAAAACTGGCTTCGGGCGACTTAAATTTTTGACTACAGTAGCCCGGATGGCGACTCGAAATATTTACGGAGCTGCAATATTTTAGACCCAGCAAAAATAAACGGAACGTCAATAAACATCTCAGAAGTGTAGTCCTGGATATATGTTAACCATAAATCGTGTGTTTGTGACACGTTTGACATTGCAAGAAATGTTGCAAAACCGTAGCCACATCGATGCTCAACCACATCGATGCTCAATGTGTAACTGAACGGTCATTCTACATTGAAATAATAACCGGTCATGTTAATAGTCTTGGTGCCGCGTGGCGCCACTTTTATATATACAAGAAAAATGCCCGTCCCCAGGACGGGATTACGTGTTAGTTTATACGTGACAGTCATGATAGCAATGTTTACCAAATGACTTAGGCAATATGCCATCAATACGCTCGAATGTATTACCAAAACAACCGCATCACACATGTGATGCAATACTCGTTGAATATTCAAAATATAAAAGATCGCTTGGATACTTGTGTTGGTTGATGAATAGTAGAATATGCTTTCTACTGTCTTTTTGTGCCTTTTTGTCTGCGACCTCGGGCCAATACGTGGGTGCGTGCTTTCTACTATAATAATATAAACCGCCTATATGGCGCTACGTACTCTCAAACTGTTTACGTACCGAAGTATTCGCCGCGACGCGCGTGGTTTATGCGATTGTTGGAAGTTAACGTTTTACACAGTGAACATTTGATTTACCATAAAAACCACTAAGAATCCTTGATATATGGGGTATTTTGAAAAAATAAGGGCGTTACGTTTCATTAGTGGGGTCGTAGATCAATCCCTGATAGTTTGGCGTCCGAGGTGCAAGCCGTCTAGAAGAAAAACGTGAACGTGTTTATTTATAACCAAATATAAACGTACATGCATAAAATATACGCTATCTCGATTATAGTTAGATTTAATTATCTCCATCACCATGGTGCGCGGAGCGCTTCTGGTGAATTAATCGGGAGACTAGTTAAAGTTTCTCTAGGCTAGGGTAAAATCAGGTCCCGTAAAAATCAGCAAAACAGTTCAGTTCACAGGACCTTATGTCCTGTGACGCTTGGAGACTTTTTGCGAAGACTGTTATGTACTATCCTATGAAAGAAAAACAACCTGTGTATAATTGTATACTGTATTTTATTCAGTATTATGTATCACATTCTACTGAACCTGCCTTAAAAATAAATGTTTCAAAACTGTTTGTTTTTGATGTTTTTTATTTGTCGTTGATATTGTTCATACATTTTTATCTTCAAAGTATTTACTTTCTATCATCAAAGTATTGAGTAGCAAGTGGGCTACCTAAGAAGCTGTCAGGCTACTTCATTTTGCAAGGTTGGTAGCCCGACTGGCTACCTTCCATGACTTGCTAAATCTCACCACTGATATACCATGTATACATTTTGAGGAGATATAAACGATGTAGTGGTAGTTTTTCTGTGTTTTCAAATTTATCAGCCACTTGCACATGTTCGATCATTCATGTGTATAAATGAACTTATCAAATGTTTTTCGATCACTGTTAATTTTAAATGTGATCATACATAGAGTGTAGCATAGATTTAACATTATTTGCAGGATTTGTATGATACTGTCCTAATGACTAGTACCTGGAAGGGGAAGTGTGTGCTGCGCCCTAGACAGACATAATTTTGGCCCTAGCATCGATGACTGACGTGGACTTTTTGTATTTATGAAAGACAAATTAAAGAAGAAAACATGACTAAACAAACCAAATATATACACACGAATGTCTCAACTCATTTTCCAATCTGGTGCCATTTTAATAATTTTAGAAAATATGTATGAATACTCCCTTAAAACATAAAACACATTGGGAGGCTGGCTGATAAACAGTTAATTACTTTTCTATGCCGGAGTGGTAGCCTTAGTGTTCTCCATGAATGGCTGGGAAGCTTGAGCGAATGCAGTGGCTGAACCAATCAGCCTAGTTTTGCCTTGGATCCACCAGGTGAAATGCCTATATGCTGCCCACCTCAGACATCTGGAAAACATAACACCAAAATATATTATATGTACAGTTTGTACATATAGCGTTGAAAATGTAAATAATACAAATTTTGAATAACATGAATAATCAATATGGACAATGCTTGTATGAAAACAGTTTGCACCTGTTAAATGATATGTGAATGAATAAAATTGTTTAATATATATAAGATGTTTAATTTGGTTGTATTATTTCTTGCTGATATATGCCAATAAAGTTAGAAAACAATAAAGACATTTAACGTCTCTTAGAATACATAGACTGTTTGTTACTAACCTATTTGTTGGAGGATCAAGTTGCCAATTGTCAAGACATGTAACATTCAATGCAACCAGAACATTACGCAACACTAGCTGCTCAAAACAAAGAAGATGAAATCCTTGGTTGTTGCTAACGCACCTTGTTTCATCTGTAACACAGAACCAACAATACGATTGAAAGTTTTCATAATAAAATCTGCATGGAGGAGTATTATTCTGTGATTTTTTTGTGTGCCAGTGAACTTGTGAAATTGAATTTTTTAGGCATTTCATATGGGCATATTGACTGTACGAAGTCCCTTTCTGCCTTATGGAATGTGTATGTAATATTTATTGACTAACACAATTTGTAATTATTCTAATAACTTTTTGTGAATTAACTGGGCCGAATTCACAAACACCCGTGCATAGCTACAGCCTAGGGTAGGCGAAGGATCTGCCTATACATTGACAATTATACACTGCAAACAACCAACACGGTCATGAAGTTAAGAACGTTTAAGGGAAACAGTTAATTTACCTAGACAAGTTAATCATTACCTCCTTCAAGCAGTTCTGCATGTCTTCATGTTGCTACCTCCTCCTGACAACAGATGTACTCTTGCAGCTGGGCTAAATAATCGATGTGGCACTTCCCACAGCGACACCAGTCAATAACGCTGCTTGCCTGTCTCCTGTGCTGCTCAAGCACAATCGGAACTAGCTTGCAATGCCATTGGTCCTTGTACTCGTGGCTCTTACCGATAGCCTGCTATTTCAGAATGTATCGCTGGATTGACACTTAAAATTGTACTTTCTTCGTCAGAATCGGAAAAAATCATAACACACCACCATTTTGTATGCTTACTGTGCATGCGTGTATAGTTGGAGTTGCGGGAAACCTAGTCAGCACCTGGTCGGCACTCGTGACTTAGGATTCTGGACAAATATGGCGCTGTCCATGCAAAAAAGATTTTCAGTGTTCAACGAAGTATATTTAGTTAACCACTTGCATTAAATTCTTGATTATAGTTGCAAATTGTTAGTTTTCAAGTACTCTTATTGGTGCAAAGGCCCAAAAAATGCCTTTGGTTTCACTTTAACATACAAAGCTATCGGAATATGGAGGAAACACATTTTGAGTATATTTTTTTAAATACGCAATTTCGGTTGCTGTGTCTGGCCTTAACACAAACACATTTGTTAGTGACTGTATATGATGCTAGATTATAACCATGTTGTTGACCATTTAGGATAGTACATTTTCATGATAATACAATTCTTTTTTAATGAGGAGAATTACATCAGATTGTTTAAGACTAGACTAGAAGAACACAAGAAAGATGTGGAGAATGGACCAAGAGAACAATACACGAGAAGCAGAAAGAAATGGTCAGTCTACCATCAACAAGTCTGCTCTCACAGATCACACTACAACGAGAACCACATAATAGACTGGGAAGGCATAAAAGTGGTAGGCAGTGAGTCCCACAGAAGACATGTGAAAGAAAGGATATGGATACAGAAGACAGAGATCAACTAAGATGAGGGAATTAAGAACTTCCACATTGTGACAATAATGTCATCGTGCCAGAACATCATTCTCATTCGTATTGAAGAAACCATCTTGGTAAAATAGGTGAAAGTCTGTACAGGCAAAAAAAATTTTAGGATACGTAAAATGGAACTGTATTATCGTCAGTACAACCACAGCCCTCTACATTGCGGCTAATTTGGTTGCAAATGTGACTATTTTTTTCTGTTTGGCGACTACACATTTTGTACTCTCAGGTGCCAAATAAACATATAGGCCAAATAATAGTATAGTGTGGCAAATCAGTCAAATTTAATAATAGTATAATACCAAATAGCAGTATAGGAGGGCAAATTGTTCAAAACAAATAATAGTACCGTGCGAAAAAGTCACTAGTATATTTTTTTAGCACCGAAGCAATTTTTTTACTTGATGCGAAACCAAGGCGTCCCTAGAAGACTATGCATATAGTCGTGTATTTTTTTTGTGCCGAATATGCATAAACTTAGTGCATATTCGCATCACCGCAGATACAGCAACCGCATTTTGTATCTGTGAAAAAATGGGGAATTTTCGGTTTTTAAAGTTTTTATTGAATTGAATATGCAAGCCTGTTTCAGGGAACAGCCGCAAGCTGGTTATGACTGGTTTGAAGTGCTGTGCAAGGCAGCCATTTATGGTCAGCTAACACAGTGATAATGGGGTTTAAACTAATAATATACCATGTCGAGCTCCCGACAATTAAGGATTCCGACCCATTCACCTAATCATAGAAATCTGATTACCTAACGCTTCGGGATCAAAATATAGGATTTACGACTGTCGTTCAAAGGGATGACAACTTTGCCACCAGAGGGAGCCACGTGCAGCTCTAGCTGGGAGCAAGTGATTCTAGTGCGAGCAGTAAATCACTTTGTGGATGATTGATTAGCGCGAGCAATAGGGAGTTAGAGTGATTGCTCTCATAAAAAATTATGCCCTGGATAATTAGCCACGATTATCAGAGAATAACGGCACAAATGTTTAATTCTAACAATAGTATAGTGCCAAATAAGGTGAGTATAGGGTAGCATTTTTCATCAAATAAATATGCGTATAGTGACGCTTATTTGGCACTCAAGAGTATGGTCACCTGATCATGTGTTGTCGTTTGCTGTTTCATAAATGTTGTTGTTTCTCGGAAATTATTGTGCGTAGTGCGACTCACTCGTTTTTTTTCGTGCGCTGTTTCTCTTATTGCTTGTCTAGTAAACGAAAGTAGCAATCGTTGGAAACAGAAACTGCCCCATTTGAACAAAAAGATGATGAAGTCACAGAAGACGCTTCAGCTCCAAAACCAAGCACTTGTGCAGCCATGACATCAACCGTTAAAGACAAAGTCAGAATGTTCCGGGAAGACTGGCTACGTGACTTCGACTGGTTGAGATATGATAGCCAGAAGAAGCTGATTACGTGCCTTTTTTGCATGAAAAAGCCACATATTTCCTGCAAAACAGACTTTGCGACAGGGTGTAGCAATTTCGAAGGAAAAATCCTGACAAAGCCCGCCAGTAGCAGCTGACATCGCAAACCTCTGCTTGGATCGCACGGGGCCGCCGTTGAGGGCGCTGGATATGCAGTGGGCCAAAGAATCCAAATGCACCCAAGACAATTTTGTCGTTAAATTTAACTCGGCTTACACTATTGTGAAAGACAGCATCAACATGTCCTACGCGTATGCCAACAACGTCAAGTGTGCAGTTTGTTGGCAGCATCGCAGATTGTCTCAAAAATGAGCGTGCTGTAAAAAGTCGTTATTTGGCAGTGATGGTTGATAGTGCAACCGACTGTCCAGTACAAGAAACAGAAGCTGTCATCAATTTATATGTATACTTATTGCTAATTATTGGTAATTTCAAGGATTCCACATGATTGTTATTAATTTTTCAGTGTAACATGTATTATAATGCACAGTATCTGGTCACATATTCATACATTTTTAATTTATATCACTTTGACAATAATAAATGGACGTCTGTAATTAATTTTGAATTGGAATTATTTGGTGCTGTAGTTGGATATTTAAAACACTATTATATGTATATATGCACACACAATTACTTGGCTCCTAAATGTTTTGTGGCTCCAAAAAAAATGTAGGTAAGAGCCATTTGGCTCCTAGACAAAAAAGGTAACGTAGAGGGGTGGTATGACAATGTCCTTTGCAATAATAAAGTTACAAAACAGCAAACATTTGATATACAAGCGAATGGATTTATAACATACCAAATTCTAATTAAATAAAAAAAATTCAGACACATTATTTTAGAATGCTAATATATATTATGTAAAAATAAGGTACCTGTTGCTAAGAAGTGATGACAACATCATCAGGCTGTCTTCCATTAGAGTCACAATGTCCAGTGTTTCTTGGCCTCTCAGCAAAAGCTCCCCTCTGACTTTGAAACTAGCGAACTGTAGTGTTTGTACAGTCCATTCAGCCACAATCTGCTGAAGTTTGGCCTCAATGTCTTTCTCTTTCACAGCAGCAATGCAGACATCCTGCATGTTAATGCATTATTTACATCTATGTTGTTGTACAGATAGCAACGTATGTTAAATGTGTGTTTCAGAGCATGGTTCTTTCCACCTAAACCATATACCTTTATCCTTCAGCTTTGGTTAACTTATAAGTGAACATGCCCCCAAACAAGATATTTTATGATTATTTTGGTATTACTGATGATTACACATTTACAAATTTAATTATCTTTGTTCATGATAGACAGACCAAGATGCCAATAATCTACCTCAATGTCTTCTTTAAACTCCAATAGTGGTGCTTCCATTATGTTCTTCAGGGTTACAGAATCGGAATCCAATTTGAACTCATGACCTGTTATAGCCGAAATACGATTCCAGTGACGCTGCTTCATGGCATTGTTAGACATCAATTCCAGTATAGGGCAGCTTTCATTGAAGTTGTTAATCTTCTTTTGTAACTCCAAGAAAGCGTCCCAATCCTTTAGCCCTTTTGGCAGTTTGCGAATTCTTAAAGCAAATGAAAAAACAATACCTTATTACCAGTATCTCACATATAAGCACAGTACAACACACTTTATTTATGTCTAACTGTGCAATGGTTTTTCCATAGAAGAATATATCAAGGGTAATTTCCCAGACAATTTACCTTTCCATGGACAATTTACATTTCTTGTGAACTGTGATCTTAAAAGGGCAAAACATATCAGATTCACCTCCAATTTTGTTATACAATATACCAGAATGTTTGTTGTAGCAACTTTGTCTCAGTAACATTGAGATAGTAAAAACTATAGAACAGCAACCTGGCTGACATGCATTTCATCCTCAATTGCTCATAGTACTGTTTCTAAAAGTACAGTACATGCTTTGCAAAATGAGATATAGAAATCTATGAAGAAAAAAACAGGAAAAATTTCACTACACAAGTTTAAATCCATGCTTCAAGCATTGTTTTAGTATTAATAATATTGTAAGGCCACAGTTGTTTTACTTTTAGGTGTACAGATTTTTAGTCATGACTAACTTTGGAGGATGGAAAAAATATTTCACTATCATGTCAAACACGGGAAGAATGAAAAAGAGAGAAGAGGGATGAAGGGGAAAAAGGGTTAATCAAGGCCAGTTGTTTTTAAAAAAAGTTTTTGTATGGATTATTGAAGTAGTGTTTAAGGTAGCTGGGGCAGCTATTAGATGCTTGTCTTGAATTGATTAGTTTCAGTAGATGTTTCGAAGATAAATTAACAATTTCTTCACCGATTATATTCCAGATTAATAAAATTTGCAGTGTTTCATTTATTTGATTGTTACAAAATTTTATTTACATTTTTGTAAATGTAAAAAAATAGCCACAAAATTATTTCGTTTTGATAAAATCCTCAAAGAAATAAATTACATACATATACGCATGGCAGTGTCACTGATAACTTCAACATAGATATTGGTTAGCATAAATTAATTACGTCTGCTACACAACCGTGAATGAATTAAGCAAAAGTTTAATTACAACCTACAGTGACAGTGTATTTTTGACACACACCTTTCACCAATCGTAATTCAATATCGTATTATGTTGCCTACATAAGACGCATTCATATGCCGAATTATGTCGTAAGTGTTGTAGTTTTTCTAAAATAAGAAATTAAGCATCATTTCCTGGTTATTAATAAAAACGCAATCTCAACAATCGCTTGTTTTTTTCGAAATTTACGTTTTTCACTGGCATTGTACATATTGTTGAAAAACATAGTGGCCATTTCTAATATATTGACACATCCCTTTAATTTGCCACCACAATAGCCCTTGAATTTGAATTTGTAAAGTGTTGTCTTCTATGGTATCAGGTTACTCCAGCCAACTGACAAACACGTGGCGGAGGTGTTTACGGTCATTTTGATTGGCCTTTGATTGGTCACAAGGTCACATGTATATACATTGCACAATAATCTATGTTAGTGATGATATTTGCTGGTTTAAGGACACTATTTAGTTAGGTAGATATAATACTGATGTGTACTGGAATAGTAACCAGACGATATGTTCCGCTTTCACGGCGAATGAATATAGCTGGTTTGAACATCATAGCAACATGTTGGCAACATGTCACAGCTTGACCACAGCCAGGGGCTGTATTTGTATAAACAGTCGGAGAACAGTGAGTTGTCTGCATAGTAGTGCGGTACAATGCTACCATGAAAGGCGTTCCTCAGCGTTGTTAATATATTTTCGGTGTCACAATGCTTCTTTGGCTCTGCCATTCGATTTTTGTGTACATTTAGTTTTTCCAACATTAGATTTTTTTAAATAGATTATTCATAAAAAATTGTCGTGTGAGAATGTCGGCGGGATATAAAAAATAAAACGCTTTTCATTTTTTAAAAATTCCCCAAAATGTGGTTGGCAGATCAGTAAACTGAAAAAAAATTAAAACCGTCACCTAACGGTAATAGACAGAAAGACATCTGACAATGCCTCCCTTAAACTGGCAGGTAACATTAAAACAAAATACCCAAATGCATGTACACATGTCATCTACGTAGTTCACTCTGCTCTCTCTGTGGTAAGTCAGGGAGCCAATTCAAAGCCAGGAGCCAACAATGAGAATACATGGCCAAATTATGTTTCAGTGCAAACATGCAATTGAACTACGCTTGCAGAGTAATTATTTTCATTCGTCAAGCTGATAACTAGACATAATACAGTCGAACCTCAATATTATGTTCACACGGGACAGAGTCAAAGTGACCATAATAGCGAATATGGGCACTGAAGCATCATGGGACTTGCTGCTCAGGATCGAACATGAGTTATCAACCAGAGGCGCCACGGTTTATTTTGGGGAACATATATTATGTAATCATACGTTACGTATTAGAAGATTATTAAATTTTGCTCCACAATATCAGTTTTATTGTACATGTACCAAATTTTATCCAATCACGCAAGAGATTTATTAGAATTTGTAATTGTCCATACAAAGTTGATATAAAAATCTGTAATGCAAATTACACCAACAGCGTCGAATGCTGTGTTGATAGCTTGTTGCTTTCTGCTGACTGATTCATTGTTCTCAAATGCATCGATATATTTCCTTTTGTTTCTTAAAATGTTCCCAACTTGTGATCAGCCGATATTATACCGTTCAGCTAACTGCCGATGGCTTTTGCCATTGCTATCTCTGATTACAGCGAGCTTTGCTTTTAAACTAAGCTCGTTCCTAACACGTCTTTTTGCTGTTGCTTCCATCTCATTTTGGTTGGCTATGCCACTTATTTTGCAACATTTTGCCACCTCTAGGGCCTGCTATTCCTACAAGCATTCATTAGTGTTTAAGCAAAAAATAGGGCACCTAGTAATACACAGTGTCCTATTGTTAGCGTCGATGACTGAGCTATCAACAGCGCCGTGTTTTTCAATAAAATTTACTCAGCCACTAAGCTTAGGCCTAATAATTTGCCTTCAAAGTGTTAACTAAAATGACTGGTGTCTTGTTTCTTGCATTGTTTTTTGAAGTTAACTGGTCACTGTGTAAACACGCAGATGTTAGTTTGTGGCTTCATATTGAGGTCGCCTTTGATGGAACGGTGGCAGGCCTGCAGCTGCTCGCTGTTGCAGCCGCCAAATCTTGGCTTCCTGGCTGCGACTGACCGTAAGTGCAGGTTTAATCTGCGGGCAATCTCGCCGATTTGCACTGGGTTACTGACCGTATCCCTGAATAGCGAGGTGACCAGATTAGTGGATCTTTTACTGTGCAAATCATTTGGGACTGTCCCATGGTGACCATAATGGCAGGGTTACTGGTGTGACCATAAACCGAGGTTCCACTGTACTATGCAGTATTCATGGTCAGCTTCTTTGGGTTCCTTTCTTGCAAATAAAGTGCACATTTGCCCAGGTATGTGCACTGAAAGATAACATAGTTAATTACAAATTAACTACAAATAACTACCTGCAGGAACCACCATACCAAACTACTAACAAACGTATGCAAAATTACTAAATCCAATACTTACACAACTAAAGTAAAATTTTTACTTAAATTGCAGTTATGCAGTGGAACTTAAATTTAACTACAAACCGGGTCTGAAAATCTTGCAGTTCTACGTTGATCTTCTCAATGTCAACCTCTGCCCACATAATGTCATAGTAGCCATTGATGCTAAACATGACAGCATTGTAGAGGCTGTACAATTTCTGTAGCATGGCTAACTCCTTCTTGACCTTAAGCAACTCCGGGTATTCTGTCTTGGGCATCCCAAACAAATTCTCCCCTGCTGAATAAGTTTCAAACTTGGTCCACAAGTCATCAAAGAATGTCTGCAAGAGGCATTCATTATGTGATGATCTCATCAATAAAATACTAGTGCAGTATCAGCTAATAATTTAGGAAGAATACACACCTACATATAATAAAGTGTCCTGGGTGTGTGTGTAGGTGTGCATGCGTGCATGCAAGTGTATTCTGGCTGTGAACTGAAACTGCCTTTGTCAATGATAATGTATATTAGGTTATATTAGGCATGTAACAATTAATCGATGCATTGATATATCACAATACACGGGTCCACGATATGATGCACATACCGGGTATCGATGGGCAAACTGCCAGAACACTACAACTGAACAGACTGTATGAAGGTGAAACCTGAAGTACACAAAGCTTAGTGATATCAATCATGTATGCTACTGTATAAAAATACAAAGCTGCAAAGAGCAGGGAAGAGACTACATCAAACATTAGCCTCTGTGGACAAAAACAGTACCATCGTTTGAAGAGTACACCCAGCAGGTGTTCATGCCAGCACATCACAACTTCAATATGATTTAATCTGGTGTGGGACAGCTACATAGCAGATTCCATGAAAGGCACAACCAGAACAAAACGTGGGCAGGGAATGCATAGATGTGTTGTGGGGCTGCACCAATACCAGGAAACCCGAAAAACTTTCAGCGTGTTAATAGCAACAAAAATCAGCTGTTTAGCTTCCTCTAAAAGATGTCCATCCAGTCATTTGATGAGGATGGAAACTTGGAAAGCAACTTGTCATCACAGCAGCAGGTTCTCTCTGCCCCACCACTACCTGATATCAACTCACTCATCCCATGAAGAGGCAAACACCTGTATGTCACTGCATGTGACACACGCAACACAACAGGGTCATCACTGGATCATCATATTGTGATGATGATGTTAGTAATGATTGCGCAGACCCTTCCAGCAATTGATGGCTTTTGGAATAGGGATAAATTTCCATTACTGTACTTACCTTCCCATCAAATATCTGCCACCTTCGGACCAGATAAACCATGCACCCTTTCCATGTTCCATGCACTAACAGGGTAAAAGGTGAGGCAGCTTCCGGTTACGATGTCTGTTTCCGTATGAGCTCCGCTGTTTAGTTAATTTTTGGCTGTTTACAGTGGAGAAAGGACGTTTTTCATCGTAATCTTATTCTAGTAACATACTGATTACCACACTATGGTGTTAGATGTAAATTCTGAGCCAATGCAATGTGAATCCAATTTTAACCTGTAAATCGACCCATTCAGAATTCCCTGCCAAAATTATCATTCTTCCGATTAGGTGCGCAACGTAAACAACACAGGTAAGGCTAAAAAACAATCAGTAATTTGGTAATAACGTAGGTAGAGCTGCACTCCCAACCTGAGTCATCAGTATACTAACAGGCAAATTTCAACCAAGGCATCTTTTACCCAGAGTAGCCTTGGGACAGAATTACGTTTTTCTTGTTGAGCACTGCATACTATAGTTACAACGCCTTGGAAGCCCCTGCACGTACTCTCAGTACAACAGCATGCATAAGGTAAGTGTTACAGATATGGAACTTTATTTTTTTCTGGTGTTATGGAAATGAGTGAAAACGATCAACACACAAGTCCAAAACAAGATACTGGCGAAAATGTAGCACTCTCTAGTGCTCCAATCACAAAACTAAAAAAAGGGGACAGGGAAGGGCAGCAAACACTCTGAAGTGATGGTAGAGAAACTTGGAAATGCGAAGACTGCGAGAAAATCTTTAAAAGTTAGAAAGACAGAGTGCGAGTACTGTGGAAATCGATATTGCATTAAATGCTTGAAATTCAAACCTTGTGAATATGAGGCAATGGGAAACCCAGATGCCTGTGGTTTTGCTTAAAATGCAAATGTTGTGGAAGAAACAGTTAAAGAAATCAATGAAAAAAAATAGGGTTACAAATTTTGTGACATTCAATGCCCCAGAACCAAAAACAAACCTAAAGGAAGAGAGGGTAAGGACAGATATGATGAAGTTTGTTGGATGGTTGTTTAATGAGGTATTCAATCTGAACCTAGATGTAAAAGATAATATATCCAAAGTTATCAGGCTAGGTAAAAAACAAACAGACGGGGATACAGGTGATACTGAGCAAAAGCCCAGACCTCACAAGGTAGTAATGGAAGACACTAACAAAAAGGTGGAATTGTTCAAACGACTATCAAACGATGCAGAGGACAAATATAAATGTCTCAGCATCCAACACGACTTAAAAAAAGAGAGGAAGGAAAGAAACTCCTAGAGGAGGCCATGACAAAAAGAGATAAATGATGAGGGGAATGGTTGTACAGGATGAGAGGCCCACCATGGGCCAGAAAAACTGTAACATTCAAACCTCGAAGGTACGAGAAGTAAGGCAAGAAAGATCATCTAACCAGAAGAACACTGTAAATACAAAGTATACACATAAACAGTTAAAATGTTTCTACACCAACACTGATAGTCTAATCAATAAATTTATGGAGTTCAAAGCTCGAGTTATATCACATAAGTGTATGGTGATTGGGATCAGTGAGGTTAAACTGAAAAACGAGAAATTTTTATTAAACACGGCTGAACTGGGTTTGAGTGACTATGATTTATTCCATAACATTGATAAGCAAGGAAGAGACAAAACCCTTCCTATCTTCAGAATCCAACTTTCAGGAATCAACATGGGTTGAGATAAAATTAAACAAAAAAGACACTCTTCTGATAGGATGTGTATATAAAAGCCCAGGCAGCTCTGGCACCAATAATAAACAATTAAATAAACTGATTAGTGAGGTGATGCGCTATAAACATTCACATCTTCTCTTGCTTGGAGATTTTAATTTCCCTGACATAGACTGTCAAAACTGGTACACACTCGCAGAGAATACTAATAGCCCAGACACTAAATTTAAAGAAAGTATAAGAGATAATTTCCCCTTACAACATGTCAGATTCCCCACAAGTGGGTGATTAGGAAATAAATTGAACACTCTTGATTTAGTTTTCACCAGTGAAAAAGGTGTGGTATATGATACAGTGTATGAAAGCCCACTTGGTAAGAGTGATCACTCTGTCCTTATCATTACATTCAGGTGCTATGCAGAAACAGCAAATCATACACGAGACATAAATATTATTACGACAAAGGGGATTATAATGGTATGAAGGCAAAACTAGACCACACAGACTGGAGCAAGATACTTGGCACTAGGACTATAAACCATCAATGGTTAGGTTTTAAAGAATATATTAAAAAGATAGAGGATGAATTCATCCCTCACGTGTGAGTAATATTAACAGACATAAAGGGAAAGTACCCCTAAGCAAAGAATCAGTAAAAAAAAATTAAGAAAAAACACGCTTTATGGAAATGTCATAGATGGAAAATATTATACTGACTATTGTAGGGCTAGAAATCAAGTCTGTAAATTATTGAGGAGGATACAGAAGGAGTTTGAGATAAAGCAAGTAACAGAGGCTAAGGCAAACCCTAAAGTAGTATGGAAATATATGAATTCCAAAACCAAGAATCGGGAAGGTGTTTCAGACCTGAACATAGAAACTAAAGATATTAAATCTAGACTCACAGACTCTGATAGGGAAAAGGCAGATGTCTTAGGAAATTTTATTTCAAGCGTTTTTACTATAGAGCCAATATTCCCTCATATTCCACCAGTGAAGTTAAGGCACAACATGGAAGAAATTACTATTGATGAGGAAATGATTACAAAAAAACTTAATGTGTGTAAATAAGTAGGACCAAGTGGTGTTCATCCTAGGTTGTTGAAAGAGTTATCTAATCATTTATGTAAACCACTAGCTAGGCTATTTAATAATTCACTTTCTGTGGGTGATTTACCAAAGGAATGGAAACAGGGAAGGATCTCAGCCATATTTAAGAAGGGTAATCGAAAAAAGGCAGGAAATTATAGACCAGTCAGCCTAACAAGTATAATATGCAAATGTATGGAACACTGTGTCAAAGACCATATTGTCAATCATATGATGAGAAATAAATTATTCAGTACGCAACAGTTTGGTGTTATTAAAGGTCGTTCTACGGTACTTCAACTGTTAAATGTTATGGATTCATGGACAAAAGCCCTTAGACAGAGGGGAATCCATAGACGTAGTATATCTAGACTTCATGAAAGCATTCGACACTGTCCCTCTTAAAAGATCGATAGGCAAACTTAAATCATATGGCATAGAGTATTACACACTAAGATGGATCCAGGCATTCTTGTCTGACCTTGTACAACAGGTCAGTGTAAATGGTATAAACTCTAAATGGGCAAATGTAACAAGTGGAATTCCGCAAGGGAGTGTCTTAGGACTGATCCTATTTGTTTTATACATAAATGATCTTCCGGAGAATATAGTTTCAAATGTATATATGTTTGCAGATGATACAAAGGTTTTTAAAACGATTAATAATCCAAATGACCAGCATACACTGCAGAACGATTTAGATTATTTAACATCTTGGTCAAGTAAATGGTTATTACAGTTTCACCCAGATAAATGTCATTTGATGACATGGGAAAAACAATACAGCAAGAGTATGCTTATAACCTGAAGATAGATAATTCTGCCCATAAATTAGGAGAAATAGAAGAACAAAAAGACATTTGGGTTATTGTTGATTCAAACTTAGAATTTCATAAACACATCAACCAAAAAATAAACAAAGCAAACAGTATCATGGCAGCTATTAGAAGGTCATTTACAACCTTAAATCATCATAGTGTTGTGCCATTATATAAAGCTTTAGTTAGAAGTCATTCAGATTACGCAATATCAATACAGTCCTCTTGTGCTCTTCCTCCTTGTTCCCTGCTGTACAGGGGTGAGGGTCAGGTAAAATATTGTCGAGCCACTCTTTCTGTTCTTTCTTTCCATAGTTTTCTATCGGCTGCTCCCTCTCTCCATCTTTCATCTTCCCCCGATCTTCTCATGTCCCTCCTCACACAGTCATCCCATCTCAGCTGTGGCCTTCCCTTTATCCTACATCCTTGATGTTTTTTCACCTCTGCTCTCTTTGCTAGTTTGCTTGTATCCATTCTTACCAAGTGGCCTGCCCATCTCATCCTTCTTCTCACCAATCTTCCTGTTAGGCTGTATTGCATCCCAACCTCTTTCGTTAGGTCGTTCATCCTTCTTCTGTCCACCCTCTTTGTTCTTGTTATTCGCCGAACCCAGTTATTCTCACACACTTGCAGCTTCTGTTGTTGTTGTTCTGTCAACGCCACTGTCTCCAGACCATACAGGCATGCTGGTGTAACACATGTTACACCAGCATGCCTCTTATAAACCGAAATACAAAGATGCCATCGAAAGTGTGCAGAGATGCGCAACAAAGCAGCTTCCTGGTATGAAGGGTATTCCTTACGAGGAAAGTCTTAAGAGTTTGAAACTTCCCACATTTGCATAAGACGAACTCGTGGTGATATGAACTGCTTCAAGGGGAATATGACAGTGATGTATCTAACATTGTCAAGCTGCACAAAGACAGTGATATAAGGTAAGGAACTAGGGATCATAGTTTGAAATTGTTTCTAGAACATGCTCGAA
The DNA here is from genome assembly GCA_033239005.1 of Lamellibrachia satsuma. Lineage (NCBI taxonomy): Eukaryota > Metazoa > Annelida > Polychaeta > Sabellida > Siboglinidae > Lamellibrachia > Lamellibrachia satsuma. Next base: position 19,308,274 of record BSQZ01000001.1, on the reverse strand, counting down.
CAAAGGTTAGAAAAGAAAGCTTCTCACTTAGAGTTACGAGATTATGGAATGATCTACCGGAAGAAGTTGTAACTGCCCCAAGTGTCAACTCATTTAAAAACCATCTAGATAGACATTGGAGTACTGAGGAAATTATCTACAACTACAAAGCAGCCTTGCCAGGAAGTCGTAAAGCATTCCAAGGGAAAGTTGAGGATATGACCACCGAGGCCATCACCTATGGTCAGGAAGAATCTAAGTAAACCTAAGATAACCTAAGTGACATTGTTTCATTCTTTGTTGGACATGGTAAGATTACAGCATAGGCTACCTGGAACTCTCTGAGCTCACCAATACACTGCTTAGTCTTAGATGTGCACGAAGTGATATCCCAGTTGGAAAGTATGCATGATACCATCGAGAATTTCATTATATTCCTCTACAACTGAAAAAAGACATGCCATCCACACATGCGAACTGCTCTGGAGGAGCATGTGAAGAGAGCTACCAAGAGTCTACCAAGGTGGTCATATATGGGGACAGGCACTGCTACCAACGCCTGTGTTCCCTAGGCCTGGTGCTGGATCAAGGACAAGGTGGACACTGGTTTGTATGAGCCACACTGGACGGTTCTCCTCAAAGCTTCACACACCTGCTACAAATTTGTTCCCTGTGTTTGGAAGAAATGATCCCAAAAGTGTCATAAAGCTTAATATTCAATGCACAGCACTATGCTTTTGTACCAGGAATGTTCCAGCCATTATCAGTGTAAGAACAGGCACAGAATTACAATAGTATTACAGCACAGATGCTTCAGTACAATAGTCCTTGACAGAGTCATAAACGTAGTATCAGAAGAAAAGTAAACAATAATAACAATTACATTTGTGCCACTGAAATTTATTTAAATAGCATTAAATGTTCTTATTCACAATCAGTTATAGGGGCATTCCATGCATAATCAATAAAAAACAGGGGGAAATTTATATGACCACATTCAATTTTTATGACATTTGTTGTGTTAGTTTATGTTCATGAGTCAATGTTCCCTCCCAAATTTCAGGTAAATATGATGTTCCTTTCCAGAGACAGAGGTCGTCAAAGTATGACACGACCTTGACTACACAACGACCTTCCAGGTGTTATAACTCCTCTCCTAGGTAACCTACAGATGTGATGTTGGTGTCATTTTAAAGCTCTGATAAATGTCTATGTGTAGACAATAAAACATACAAACAAAATGTTAAAAACGTGGTGTTTTTTAATCTTTGACCTTTGAAATGACCTAGCAAAAATCATGTAACCTCAGATTTTGTAAATTTTTTTATGTTGAAGCATACATATTTGGCAAAAATCACTGAAAGTGTTATCATGCGCATTGCAATACTTTAGGAGTTATGGCATTTTAAATGCACCATCATCTCACGTCACTCTAGTGGTGTGATAAGAACTAAATTAGTCACATGATCTTTCAGTATGCAAATATGGGCTGCCTTCCTAGAATGTGCTGTGTTTTGTTCTCTGCATATTCTTTGTCCATAAGGTAATTATCTGTATATGTTGGTATACTTAACATCTGTATAAATAGTATGATGACCTGTAGATAGCGGAGTCATCAAAATATCATTTTATATACCTGATTTTTATGGTAAATCACATGTACATGATACCTCATTGGAGTGCGTCCTCCAGAAGTGCAATCAGTGTCCATGTGTTGAGACCTTTGCAAATGGCTTTGTTGCCGAAATTGAATACCAAAAGTGGGCCGCAACAGACATATCAATGTTAGAAACCATCCATCAGTCAGTTGATGAATTCATTCAAAGTTTCACTGAACATCTGCAACATCTCATCCTTCATGATTTCATCGTGAAAGTACAAACAACATATTCTGAAGTTCCTCGAGGAGATGTTCGGAGAGAAGCCAATGAAAATGTTCTATTTCTCAGATGGTTGTGCTGGTCAATACAAGAACTGTAAAAACTTCATGAACTCGTGCCACCATTCTGTGGAATTTGGAGTTGAAGCTGAATGGCATTTTTTTGCTACTTCACATGGCAAGGGGCTGTGCAATGGTGTTGGGGGCTTACTGAAGAGGATGGCAACAAAAGCTAATCTACAGAGGCCTTATCAAGACCAGATCCAGACACCTCACCAGCTGTACGAATTTACAAAGCAAAATGTTTCCCCCTTAAATTTTAAATGCGTCAACGTCTGAGACTGGGAAGCTGAGGGGAAACTGCTTGAGACCCGACAATTGCATTGCTTCCGTCCTGTGTCATTGTTCACAGTAAAAGTGAGTAAATTCTCGACAAGAACACAAACTGGACAAGAAACCGTGACAGCTGAAGAAAATGTCATTAGGTTTGAAGAGGTGAAGGGTTACATCACAGTTCAGTATGAAGGTTGGTGGTAGCTTGGAATGGTCACGTCCCTGGATCAGAAAGAAAGAGAGGTGGCTATTAACTTTCTCAATCCTCGTGGACCAGCCCGATCATTAACTTACCCACGAGCAACCTGATAACCTGGTGGTAGGCATGGGGGACATCCTAACCACTGTTCACCATACCACAACAACTGGAAGAACATATACTTTGAAGAAAGAGCACATGGCACAAGTGTCTAATGCACTGGAGGAATGGCTTCAACAGAAGAACAGAGAAACCACACATTCATTATGTGTGTGAAAAGGTGAGATAATAAATTGTTAATAATCTTAAAAAAATATCAATTTGTGGTCTTGAACACTGTCACTGAAAAGGGAATTGCTGTCAAAGTATTAGAATGCACATGTTCAAATTGTCAACAATTATTGTGTATGTGTGCTACAATATGCAACAATTTTAAGAAAATCTGAGGTTACGATTTTTAGCAAGGTCAAGTCAAAGGTAAAACTTAAAAAATATGTTTTCCACATTATTTAGTGTTTTATAGCATACAAAAATAGACACTTGTGTATGCTATGAAACATGATGGTGCATTAAAAATGTTATTACACCTAACGTATTGAAATGCGCATGATCAAACTTTCAAATATTATTGCCAAAATAGGTATGCTTCGACATAAAAAATCAACAAAATCTGAGGTTACATGATTTTTGCTAGGTCAGGTCAAAGATTAAAAAAGAAACATGTTTTTTTTAATTTTTTGTGTGTGTTTAATTATCTACACAGGTAGACATTTATCAGATCTTTAAAATGACACAAACATCACACCTGTAGATTACCTAGAAGAGGAGTTATAACACCTGGAAGGTTGTGAGGGTGTCAAGATCAGGTCAAACTTTGATGACCTCTATCTCTGGAAAGGAATGTCAGAGATTGAACTGAAATTTGGTTGGTAACATGGACTCATGAACATAAGCCAACACACAAAGTTTCATCAAAATCGAAGACGGTCATGTAAATTCTTGACTGATTTGATATGGAATGCCCCTATTGTTACATTAAGAACTGGTCAACTTTTTTGTTTCCTAGCTATTTCATGACAATTCACATTTGCTACTTTTCACTGGACATTTAGTACATTGGATATGACCAATGAAATTGACACTCCAACTATGCCCTATATTTACTAATACAACTCAATGGTTGTAATATTTGTTTGCACTTTTTTCTTTTTATTGGTGGTAAGTTTAATACTGTCCTGCAGAAATACATAAATACACTCCCACCCAATCATACCCATACTCCCACACACACCCACGCACTACTCGCACACACACACCCACATGATGACATCAAATCAAAACATAATACCTGGAATGCCGACAGCCGGTCACTTGCTTCTTGTGGTAAGACTCCTTCAACCATTGGTCCTTTCTGTGAAATCAATAAAGCATATGAATAAGTACATGAGAAAATGCCGTGCAACACTATAAAAAAAAATGTGAACAATAAATGGGACGCTACTGCTTACTTCTTCATAATCAGTCATGTAAGTGTCAACATCCTCATTGAACTGTTTAACACCAACCAGGAGTTTCTCTTTGAAATGTGGTTGTAACTCTTGAAGTGTTCCCTGCGCTACTGTCTGAAATCAAAATCATGATTATGATTTATTCCTGAAAAATCTGCAGAGTCACCAATGGATACATAACATTTCATCAGGATGGGATTCATTTTAAATCTATAGAGGCAAAGTATGTTTGAGTATTTCAGGCAGTTGCCTCATCTAAATTTTAGCACAAATGTGGGCTATCAGAACTATATCGAATAAGAACCTGGTTATGAATAACACCTGGAAGTGAATGAATGCCTTCCATAAGTACCATCAAACGTTGTTGGCGCCATTTTCCCATGTAATCTGACAATACAAGGTAGCCTTATTTGAAATTTTACTGTCAGCATTAAACAAAATAGGGAACATCTCCAACTTTCTTTTAAAACATGAATCAATTAAGAACTAATTATATTTCCTTCACCTCGATAAAGGTATATCACAATTCAGTAGTACAGGAATATAGCAATGCAATAGTACAGGAAAGGTGTTGCTGACACAGACTGTACGGGCAGTACATAGTTGCAGCAAATTTTTTATTTTTTAAATCATAGATACACCTACCAACCATGAAACTATTTTGCTTATCAAAAGTGACTTACAGATGTATGCAGCAGTTTTTCGAAAGAGTATCTGATTGAATCCACAGTGTCCAGCTCTTCCTTTGAGATTGGCAGCTCACATGTGGCAAACAGGCTATATGCTTCCTATAGAGAAAATTGCTTTATTGCTAAAAACAATCTGTTATAGACAAGAACATCTCCAAATGGATTACACAATCTAGATTGCAAGTCAAGGAAACATCAAAATATATACACCACCAAATGACTACCCGGTAGCTACACTATGCAACATTCTTGTGTTGCCAAGGTGTTCGTGCCACATATGTTAAGTTTCCCGGAATTGCCAGGAGACTCCCAAAAATCTGTGAAATCTTCCGGTCTCCTGCACGGGAGAACAAATTTCCCAGACTTTTATGACACAAATTATTTTTGTGGCCTAAGTTAACAAAAGATCGTCAAACCCTCCTTTTTTTTAAGCCCACAACAACAGCAAGGGTTATTTCAATTAAGTTTTGTGTAGACTAGACACTGGAGGCTTGGCTGTACAGTATTCTTGTGCCTTGCATGTTGCATTGTTTATAATATGCGTTAAACAAATGATCCCCCATTATCGCTCATCGATGTACAATCCGTTAAATGATGCCAATCAATACATCTCCACTTCATACAAGTTCTACTTAATTAATATATGTTTGCTAATTGTTACAATCGGAGAACATTATGAAAAAAAATATTTTAAAATAGGTTTCACAAATAAATGCCTCCGTCACCTAGAGTCTCAAATGCCATCATCACCCAGGATACAATTTTAAAGAAAAGAAAATGCTTCAGTTCTAGCCCTGGCACTAATTATTATGTTAGCTGCTTGTGTAATAAAATATGTAGGCTACTGCCAGTCAAGTAAGGGATTTTTGTCTTGTACGGGAATATATTTAAAGAGTAGAACCACTTGTTTTATTCCTAGACCATACAGAAGTAAACATGTTATCTTATTATTACTAGTCCACAAGGACATTTTCGATTGCCACAATGTTTATATTAAAGCTGAAGCTGATCTAGTTTAATTTTTATGTATAGCGAGGAAGTGAAATACTCCAAAGTACACGCAATTCTCTTATACCGTGAGACCCTCCGATTTACGCACAATTCTCTGAGGCTCTGAGACCCTCCGATTTATGCATAAATCTCCTGCATTTGCATTTCTGAAACTTAACATGTATGGAGTTTGTGCCACATCCATTATTTCAGTTACAGTTTCCTTTCAAGCTACACTAATTGTAGATACGTGTAAAATCCTCTAAATAGTAATCTAGATAACCTTAATATTACATGCCTTTTAAAATTTGACTAATATACTGCAAACATATGTGTCAAGTCCAATGTATAGGTTTACACAAAAGATACATACAAAAAAAGTAAAATGGGGGACACAATACTGTATGATTTTCAAACAAAGCCACTTTGGAGTAACAATTAATGATGTTTAAAAATTTTAAATACACTGTTGCTTCAACAGGAAATCAAAGAATCAGGTTAACTAGGAGACATTAACAAATAATATATTCAGAAAGACCTACCCTGGCACAACAGCTAACCTCAATTACTGCAACAACAGCTGGATTTTAATCTACAATTTTCTCATCATATATTAAACCTGCTTCCTCAACTGATTTAGCCTATCGCAAATCCGGTTCAATGGTATCCAAATATGTAGTGTGTGAATAGTTTATGTAACATCCGTAGTCGATTTAATAAAAAAATGTCTACTTTTGTTCAAATCATTGAAAGAATTGACTTCAGTCATTAGATCTGGTAAGGATCAAAATAGTGGATATCTAAAATGGTAATCAATGCTGATCATGGGTGTGACGTCCATCCTCTCGATGATCACATGACAATGATATAAAATTTCATCAAGGAAGAAAATTGTGATTTTTTCAGCAAGTCTATTTTCACTTCAGTTAATGCTTGAACAAGCATTAGCTAATTTAATAGTTTGTCTGATCATTCCACAAAAACTACATACAAAAGTTGCACAAACGAACTAGCATGATGCAGCGGATACTTGGCAGGTTTGTTTTTTGGCAAATTTTTTTGAAATGAGACTAGCATAAATCCTAATTGATTAAGCACCTTTAAAAACTAAACAGAATGAATATAAAATATTAGCTGTATAAGCTATAATATATTAATAAATATTGCATTTGCATCATACCTCAATGGGTCCAAGTGTCATATCAATGTCGATTTGCATATGCCGTAAAGATTCATTGGCAGACATCACTTGGCGCACATCTTCTAAATCCTGCAGATTCCTGTTCAGCTTCATGAGAGTTTCTGATATGAATGCAATAATTTCAGCCATCTTGGATTTGTACACTGCATTTAGCTGTTTCGCATAGAGCCTCTTCCATGATTTCACCTCCTCCGTTAACCCCAATTTCAGCTTCTCTACAGTAATACAAAACTCGGTTAAATAGGCATAGACTTTATTTACAAAAAGGTGCTGTGTAACACATACATAAATGTGCTATTTAAATTAGAAACAGGTGACACTGGTTTCAGTTTTGTGAGTTGGAAGGTTCATAATACTGCAATATAAATGGGTTCCAAATGGACAAGCAATCTACAGAGAATTTTCTGAAGATCATGCCTACATACATAATGATCCACAACAAGAAAACAATGGTATGCCAAATTGCCGCAATAATCACAAATACAGGGAAATAAACAAAATTATTTATAATACATTCACATAATATGGTCGAAAAAAGCTTAGTCTGTTGATATAGGTATAACTTTCAATCTTCTGTTGTCATTGAGCCTTGAAAAAATGGAGGTGTATGCTTAATAGGGTATGTATGCTTAATAAGTCGAATACGGTTGGTTTGAAAAATGCTAAATAAAACAAATCAAGGCATATTAGACAAGAAATAAAAACAAATTATGCATGTCAAGTTTGGTGTTTTTCACACCCATTAGTCATTTGAACAAACAAAAACGGTAATGGTTAAATATAATTGTGTTGGGCATGAATGCACACACAGAGTTTTAGGGTAAATTTTTAAAGACCCCATAAAACTTTCTGAACCAAAATAATTTTCCTTGAGATATACCTCGTTAAGCAAATAAACTTCTCGGACCATAAAAATTACAGCCACTTTGTCACCTGAAAATTCCTAGTTAACACAGAATGGCTGTTGAAGATGCACATAAACAGCTGGGATTTGTGTGTTTGGAAACAGTGTTTATGGTAAACTGTTTCTTACCTGTGAACAGTACAATGGCACCAACTTGAACTGATTCTGGTAAAAGTTCTATTTCAATGATCAAACTGTCAAACTTCTCAATCACATCTCTGAAGTCAGACAAACTAGGATCTTGATCAAGAAATTCCTGAAAAGAAACACATTTCATGACATTATTTTATGCATAGTAGCATACTGTTATACAATTTTGGGGAATGTTAATTAATCATGCCATCATGACCTATCAAATTTTACTGATTTGGGACCTGCAAGAGTTATCCTATTGTATATATCTCCCTTAGTAGCAACTTTCTTTGCAGTTTATGGAATAGATTGAAATATTGTGATCAAATTTACTTGTTCAATAAAGCAAGCATTTGCATTTTATTTGTACAATGATAATTTTAGGCCAAATAATTAACCTCAAATATGCTTGTTAAAATTGGTCAAGAGTCAACTTCATCATTAATTAATTTCCAACAAATTTGCTTAATGTCCAATTCAAAGAAATTAATTTAATATGTTAGAAACTGATTTGCCTTTTAGAAAGATGCTTATTAAGTTAGACAACCTTTATAATTGCTTCTCGGTCATCCTCCCATAGGAATGAGTATGTTGTCTGCTGAACCAAGTGTGCAAGGATGGCACTCCGGTAGAACTTGATAGAAGTAGTCAGCATCATTACAGTCTTTGTCACATCCTTATGATCATGAATCGTCTTGAAATGACTCTTAATTCCATCTGAAGCAACAAATGAGACAAATTAACGAATAACTACACTCTTGTATAAAACAGTAAATACGTACATGAACATTTGACAGTGGACAGTAAACAAGCAACAAAATTTATAATGAATTTATTATGCTCACCTAGCCTGCAGAACATCATAATGCAGTTGGCACTGATATAATCACAAAGCTACATACATATATAAAGGATGAAGTCTACAATGTGACAAATTGTCTAGCACCAGGCATAAGAGCATAGACAGTTTGAAAAAAAATTTCAGATGAGACAACAAAAGTCCTATGTCCCTTCTACCAGGTGTTCATGCTAGGGGAAGTAAGACCCCACATTGCTGCTAAATGTCTAACCTGTACTACAATCACGGATCGAGATTAACGTAACAAACACTCTTGCGTTGTCCCTGGATTTTGCAAAATAACCTCATAAGTCATAAAGTTGCTGATTTACAATGGATAGGTTACGATTGCTTTTAAAAAATTGGGGAAATGTGCCAGCAGAGAAATGTGGAATACCTTATACGAAGCAGGAATAATTTTAATGTATTTTCCATTTCTTAAAATGTACTGCTGAGAAGATAACAATGATTGTTTTAAACTAATTCCTATGTGAGCCCGAGTCTTTATGGCCAAAAACCACACTGAATCCGCATGGGCATTTCACCATGATTTTGAAAGGAAACCTTTCAAAATTGAAAAGTGAAGACATTATAATAATACAGTACCCAGCCAGCATACAACGTCGGTATGACGTTGATTATTAGTTATATATACGTTGCGACGTCGAACAACATAAATGCAACGTTTTCTCAGCGTCTGCTCATCGACGTCACTAGGACGTGAAAATTTGATGTCGCCACAACGTTGAAATCAAGTCGACAACCAAACCCAACGTCTTCACAACGTCTGGTTATCAACGTTATAAGGAAGTGGAAATTTGACATCCATGCAACGTTGTAATCATATCAACAGTTCAACCAACTAGTTTCATCTATAAAAACAACGTTTTTACCACGTCTGGCCATCGACGTGATAACGACGTAGATATATATGACATTGGTACAACGTTGAAATCACGTCGACAACCCAACGTCTTCACAACGTCTGGTTATCAACGTTATAAGGACGTGGAAATTTTACATCCATGCAACGTTGTAATCACATCGACAGATCAACCAACTAGTTTCATCTATAAATACAACGTTTTTACCACGTCTGGTCATCGACGTCACAAGGACGTGGAAATTTGATGTCGCCACAACGTTGAAATCAAGTCGACAACTAAACCCAACGTCTTCACAACGTCTGGTTATCAACGTTATAAGGAAGTGGAAATTTGACATCCATGCAACGTTGTAACCATATCGACAGTTTAACCAACTAGTTTCATCTATAAATACAACGTTTTTACCACGTCTGGTCATCGACGTGATAACGACGTAGATATATATGATGTTGGCACAACATTGAAATCACGTCAACAACCCAACCCAACGTCTTTGCAACGTCTGGTCATCAACTTTAGAATGACGTGAAAAGTTTACGTCCATATAACGTTGCAATCACGTCGACAGCCCAACCAACTAGGTACATACATATAAATATGGCGTTTTACAATGTCTGATCATCAACGTTATAACGACGTGGATATATGTGACGTTGGCACAACTTTGAAATAACGTCGACAACGCAATTATAAGGTCATCGCCATGATAAGGACTTGGACATTTGACGTTCATACAATGTTGCAATTTTTTATTTGTTCAAGGTGCGAATGTTAACTATAACATCTCTATTCTCTAAGACAACACAACCCGTGCGGTGTTAGATGCCTTAACTAAAATTACACATAATAAGACCCTTTACATTTGTAATTTTAGGTAATTTAAGGCAGCTTTCACCACACATTTTGGTATTGAGTAAGTCAGCGGCATATCTACCGTATTCCAGCATGCATTGCGCGTGCCGCCATGCTGCTTTGAGTTCGAACGAACGAAATCGATGGAAGCGAAACAATCCACTAATATATGCGAGTAAGTGTCACCATCCGCTTTTATTTGTTGAACTGTTTAGTTCTATCGTTTGTACGGAACACACACGACCATAATGTTGTCTTTGTCGTGATGTATTTTGCATGCTTTCACCGATTTGAATCTGAGCACATTTTCCGATGTATAGTCTATCGCAAAACTCGGTGTCGTCGCATTCCTCTCGTTTTCGATCATACCCTGCACTTCTTCCAGTGAAATGTGGTCATGTAGTGTCATGTATAAATTGCACACTCTTATTATATAACTATCAAAGTCATTGCCATTGGAATAAAACTGCAGTATTTATAAATTGCATCGGGAATTTACCGGACAATAGAGCAGCCATGGCCCGTGGCCATGTTGACTGGCTGGGGCTTGTGCAGTGTGCTTTGTATTCGTTTCATCTGACCTTCGTTGTAAATAGATGTGTCGGTTAATACCTTTATTTAATTCCTTTTAAGCGAGTGACCTGAAGAAGCAGACATGAACTGAAGCAGAGGTGGATGCAGCGCTCTCAGTGTAGCCGAAGTACGCACTCGACCAAAGTGGTGGTGAAGACTGAGGAACAACTAGACAGAATGGATTAACAGTGTTCTTGATAAATCTGAAGTCATACGTTTGCTTTCATTGGTAGTGTTTAGTGTTAGTTAGGAAACTATAATTATTGTGTGATTTAATAAAAATGAGATCGTAAGGTTAGTTTGAAAATGTTATGTCAGCTTGCCATTATTGCCCATTATTACATTTCGGATTTTAAGGTCGGCGCAGTTTAATGGTGTTGTGAGCTTTCTTTGTTATCAAAATAAGTTGTAGTTCCTGCTCTAAATACACATTTATAACTGTGCCTCTTGTGTGCGTTAAGAATGTGTAGAAGCCATATACATAGTAGATCCCCAAACACAACATAAAGGAGTATTTAACTTGCTTGTTGTGCATTGTTTCATTGAGCTGGTCAGATTACTGGTCTTGTCACATTGTTTCAATAATGGCTTAGCCATTGTCTGTATATTCTTTACAACTACCTGGTTGTTACCAGACAGATGTAGGGTAACATTCTATCAACTGAAATAGAACCAAACAAATCTGATTTGTTTGCACATTTGTAGTGATTGTACAGGAAATTAATAGACTAGCCTGCATTCAATGAAGCAATTCCAAAAAAGATTCCAATTCCGATCGGCTCTTGAAAATACATTCCGAAATAGAGTTGACCCCCATATTTATGACAGCTGTTGTTTGCTGTTACAATTAACAATACGAAAGCACATAATAATTATGTCTGCTGCTGAATACTGGTTACTAGAGGAATTAATCTACATTGAATGTATTCCACTGGTTCAGGAATGTACACATTGCCAAATGAAACCATATCTTTTGTATCAGAACACAGTGAATATCTTTATTTTGTTAATGTTTGTTCTATTATCAATACATAATATTTAATGATTGTTTTGAAAAAAAGTCAACTTGGTGATTAGTGATCTCCTTGTGCTCTTTTTAATGTCAGCTTGACACTGAATACTACGAATTGGACAAACAAGAGTGATGTAATGGTCTACATTGTATTCCATGGGTTCATTGATATACACATTGTTAAATAAAATGTCTCATGTATCGGAATAAGGTGAATATCTGTCTTTATTTTTTTCAAAACGTATTTAATGACCATGTTAATTGACTGTTTCGACGAAAAATGTGTAACACCGGTGAGTCAGGCTCTTCTAGTACACGATTTACGTTACATACCCACGTGTAGACGCCGACATACATAGCATTGACGAAGGGGAACTAAATTTTCATAGTAACACCTGTAAACAATTTTAGTTGGTTATCAGAAAATAATAACGATCTAATGTTGACACAACGTTGAAATCCAATCAATTTGCTACATTGTTGCAACGTTGAAACCTGACGTCGATCTAACTACTTTTCAACATTGCAACGACGTTGAAACCCAACGTCGATGCTACGTTGGAACTCGACGTCGATCCAACTTTGAAATCCAACTAGTTTTCAACATTGGTACAATGTGGAAACCCGACGTCGATACATCGTTGAAACCTGACGTAGATACAACTTTCAAATCCAACTAGTGTTCAACATTGTTACGACGTCGATTCATCGTTGAAACCTGACGTAGATACAACTTTCAAATCCAACTAGCTTTCATCATTGTTACGACGTCGATACCCGACGTTGATACAACGTGGAAACCCGACGTCAATGCAACTTTCAAATCCAACTAGTTTTCAATATTGGTACAACGTGGAAACCCGACGTCGATACATCGTTGAAACCCGACGTAGATACAACTTTCAAATCCAACTAGTTTCCGACATTGCTACAACGTGGTACCTGACGTTGAAACAACGTATTTTCAACGTCATTTTGCCTGCTGGGTAATGTATCACATAATTTGGTAAATTCAACTTACTAATTATTCCAACTACTTATGGCAATTCTAAATCATACCTGCAAACCCAATACCCTTTGGTCGTCCTGAAAGGTTTTCTGATGTCTGACCCCAGCGTTTTACATATTTGCTGACATTCAAAATCATTTGCACAGCTTTGTTTAGGGCAGCCTGTATCTCATCCAGGGTTGGCTGAATTTCCTTAAAAGTAAAATAAACATTGAGATAAAATACTATGCCTACAACTGTGGAAAGTTCACAGTATAAAGAAATTATTATTATTATTGGGCAAGTCCCTCTTATATAAATTATTTCAAAATGTTACATACTGTGGACAAGGTGTATGTTTAGAAGCCAGCATGTGGTGGACGTGATAATACATATTAAAAATAATACTTTTTTATTTATATAAACTGCTGTATAAATGTTTACACAATAAACATATCTGATAAGAAGTATATAATAATGTAAAAATACTATATACCACAATTAATAAAAACGTATTAAAGAAAAATTATAATGAACTCAGGTAAGGTATTTAAAACTTGTCAAATGCAAAGCATATAATAAAGCTAACATACAATATTTGGAATTGCAAGGATCATGTATGCAAGAAAGAAGCAATGTTTCATCCCATTGTCTTTTGCATCTTCTTCGCTAGTGTTGGCCGAGTAGCCAATTGATGAACGCCTGCTGCACGAAACATATCCAAGGTGTAGTAATATTATCATAACAATTTAAAATGAACAAATATCATGATTTAATTAACCTTCAGTTTTCAATTATGTACTTTAAAATATGTACAGCGCAATTATGTCTAAGGGGAGACACAGCATGTGAAATGCCATTGTTATTTATTCAAAATGTGTTTACTCCCTATTCAGATAGCTCTGTATGTTTACTATCCATATAACAATTACATACTCTTGAGTGCCGAATAAACGTCACTATGTGTATTTATTTTATGAAAAATGCCACCCTATATGCACCTTATTTGGCACTACACTATTATTAGATTTAAACATTTGTGCTGGCCTACATTTTCTGATAATCATGGCAAATTATTCAGGGTAAATTTTTTTAGGAGTGCAATCGCTCTCACTCCCTATTGCTCGTGCTAATCAATCATCCATGGAGTGGTTTACCACTCGCGGTAAAATCACTTGCTCCCAACTGGAGCTGCATGTGGCTCCCCCTGACAGCTAAGTTTTCATCCTTTTGAACGATAGTCGTGAATTTAGGGGAATACTACACGTTTCTTGCTATTGCGGATATGGAGCCCTTTTAAAAATAATATTGGTTTGACATTTGTGTGTGTAGGTTTGAAATATAATGGGATATTGCGGATGTCATTGTACTAAAATAATGCAAACAAATGGATAATATAACTCATAAAACTGTATAATGTCAATTTATAATGACATTATATAATGTCAATTTATAGTTTCATTTGATGCCAATAACTATGAACTGATACTAATTCCACTTGTGAGTGTTGTTTTACTGTTAGTTCCTGTATGCATAGGAATATCCCAAATGTTTTAATTGTTCGTAACATAATTAACATGAATTACCATGCGAACTGATCACTATATTACTGATTATTAAAACTGGTAATAATGATTATTAAAAAAAAGTTTGCAGATTTGTTGCACACATCCAATATAAAATATTATGTTCAATTCATTTGTACTCAATGCAATTCATACTCAAGACATTTAATTCCTGAGATGATTGATATACAATTGACAGGGCCCTAATTTGGGATATTAAAAGAAAACTTTGGGAAAATACTGCGACAATAAAAAGTAATGATTATGCAGATTCAGTTCACTACCGTTATGAATTCATACTTACTAAATGTAAACAGTACAACATTTTATATTTCATATGCACATTATAGACATTATCTTTATTGATAATATTAAAAAAAAAATAAGTAGCTTCATCTTTTCACATACCTGTTCAACAAACATCTCTTGCGCAGCATTTCCAAGGATGACTTTGTGGATTTGAGAAGAGCTTCAAAACATTTGTGACTATAAAACATGAAGAGTTCCTCACATTCCATCTTGATCCAGTTGCCATCACCAACTTTAGTATCTACCACGTTGTCAAACTTTGTGTCTAGCATGGCTGTAGAAATGTTTGTAAGTGAAACGGTGTCCATCTTTTCCAAGAAACAACATGTGTGATCCATATCTGAAAATAGCCAACACCACAAAATAATACTATTGTTTCTGCCAGTCCCAATGATTCCCTAAAATACTTGTGGTTACTCAAATTTGTTTGTGGATCATGAACAAAACGTTTTTCAAATGTGGGCATTGCGTATAAATTATATGGAACATGTTCCATATATCCAATGTTCCTTATTGCTATGGGGGGGCAAAGGACAGTGACATATAATGCATGGCAGGATGGGGATTTGAGGGGAGTTATTCCTTTTAAGAGGTTCTTCCTTACACTGGGAGTTCATAATGAAAACGTACATTTAATCCAATTTTCTCATAGACATCCTATTTGAAATAGGGTTACACACATTTATCATTACGCCTGGATTTCCCACAATTTATGAAGAAGTAAGAGGTTGTTCATAAGAAATGGACGAATATATTATTATTTTGAAGTATACAATTGTTTGTAATAAATTAAGCCTACTATCACAATAGTACTAACAGAAACAGCATAGACAAATTACCATTATTCTCATCACTCATGATTTGTCCTGATAGAATCGATAGAAGTTCTTTGACAGCATCTTCAACTTTATGACTCATTTGCTCCAGTCTGACGCTACACGTGTCACACCGCTCCTGTTAGCATTAATGATTTATAAATTAGCATCACGTCACAACACACACACACACATTGGATTGTATAAAGGGGAGACACTACAACTGAAACTTTAGTTTTGCATATTTTTTATCAATAAAGTTCACTTCTGTAACAATTACATACTTTTAAATCACTTTTATTCATGGATAGTGTGCCTCAACCAAGTAATCAATCACGTTATTCAATCTTAGAAGGCCATTTAAAGAAAATGCAATTGTTTGGATTTTTTATCTGCATATCTCTGTATATGCTACAGTTATGTCAATCATGTTCACATTGTTGTATTCTGCATTACTTTCTCCATACAACTACAACAATAATTATATTTGTAATAAGTTGCATACATGTTTGTGATGTAAGTACTTACAATGAAAAAAACATAGAATTGCTGTCAACAGTATTTTTTATTAAAAATTAAATATATAATTTCAAATGTAAAGTTATAGTTGTATGATAGCAGGTAAACTCAACTCAACAGTAGGCTGAACACAAATAGGCACCCTGGCAACGGAAATGCGCTAGCCATGGAGGAGTGTTTTATGGTGGGGGTCGGTCACAGAGGGTGACCTAGTGGCGGAGTGACCCCCCACCGATACCATGTGAATTGTATATAAGTCAGTAGTGGTACATATAGTACTGGTAGTGGGTAGCTGATAGGCAGGATTTACTAATTATGTGTAAACATCTTTTGGGGGCCGGCATGTTTGCTGAGATTATTGGATGTATCTTATTTTGATGGTGTATGCTTGCCTAATTTCCTGCTCCTTAACTAATAAATCTAAATGTCATTCTTTGGCCTATTTCAGTCTACGCTGGACTTGTGTTGTTATTATGCATAAATATACTGATACAAACATGTGTATGTCACCAAACAATGAGTGTGTAGTGTGGAAAAGCTGCACAAAAGGAACAATTGTAAAATATGGAGTTATTAATTGCCGACTCAGATGTGGCTACTGTCTTGTAGTGACAGTGTATAGGCTCAGTTACATGCTCCAGCATAGAATCACACGAATAAATCAAAATGGCTGCTAACTTGTCTCATGTTGCATGCGTTTGACTTAGAACATTGTCTACGTCAGGCTAGTTAATACTATATTATTATATAAATTTTATTAATTCCATCTAGTCAACAAGAGCATTACATGCTTAGCACCACTATTGTTTAAACTTTGTAACAGTCTCCTTTAGGAGGTTTCCTATAACTGGTTTACTATACATAAAAAAATTAAAATAAATGTACATTTTAATGTTGTGCTATAACGTTTGGTGTGCATCAGCTGACATGTTAAGCTATTTGATGGTTAATAAGATATCTAATTGTTGATAAACACCATTTTTTTATTTTTCGTTTGCTAAAATTGCCCGAAAGAGTTTATGGTAAGCTAAAAGCATAAAATAAGCACATTTATGCAATAACCAACACAAGTCCGATGTAGCAGTGAATTGAAACAGGCCAAATAAATGACATTTTTTTATTGCAAAGTGGACTGCTTATCACGCAGCCACTTTGGGAAGAACATTAACAGGAATGTGAGCCCCTCAAAGCAAACCAGACAGGAACTGAACACATGTACAGCCCCGTCCGGCAAGTTTCTCAGAGCCCACATTCCTACAAGCATGACGATAACATATATACATCAAAAAGTCGCCATGAACATGTAATGCAAAGAATACAGACATTCCACCACCAATACGGAAATCAACGTTTTCATAAATGTCAATTCACCACATCTCAATACCCATGTCATGTTGTGTGCATTTCTTTGTAAGTGAACGGACACATGGACTTGAAGGTATGCAAGCCTAACCATAGCTAACCCCATCTCTAACTAACCCCATTCCTAGCTAACCCCATCCCTAGCTAACCCCATCTCTAGCTAACACCTTCTCTAGCTAACCCTAACTACGAAGTGGTTTACAGAAGATATAGCCATTCCCAAAGGCGGCACATGTTGATAGGAAAAGTGAACAGCTTGGAAAAGGCAGACAGCAGTAACGATTATGAATAGCATGGTACAGACCGGATGCCAAAATGGAAATTTGCTCAAAATTAGGGGGTATGGCACCAGTTTGTGAGGGAGCAGGTAGCTATTTTGCAACATAATAGTCATTGGTGATATTTGTTATGTGGCCCAGTGCATTCGTAACATTGTGTAACAAATTTGGACAGAATAGTTGTATGTTGGTTGTGTCACAGCCACTGGAAGCATCGCATAGATCAGAATTTTCAGATGTGGCTGCAACGGGTATCTGGTCATGTGACACCCCTTTATGGTGGCATATCCAAATCAAACAGTACGCCATGTACCCTATCAAGTAGATGCACGAAAGCAGTCACATAAACAATAAAATTTAACAAATCCGACACATTGGAATGTATCTGGTCATGTGACACCCCTTTATGGTGGCATATCCAAATCAAGCAGTACGCCATGTACCCTATCAAGTAGATGCACGAAAGCAGTCACATAAACAATAAAATTTAACAAGTCTGACACATTGGAATTCACTCAAAATCCTGTTAAATGTGACAAATTGTCACTTTTCGGACAAACTTGCACCATATTTGGTAAAAAATCAAGCAATTATAGTAATATTAATTTAAAAATAAGTAGTAGGTATATTTAAAGAACCAGTAAGTAGGCTTCATTGGTTCTGTATGCTCTAGAAATCTAGTGTACATGGTCTACGATTTATCAACTGTCAAAACTGACCTATAATTAAATTATGTGACTGGTGTTCAGCTTTTATTATGGGTAGGGCATTGTTTTGATTTGGCTGTGAAACAAATAATAATGACGTGAAAGCAGGAGTGTTCCATAATGGGTTTACATATACATTGTGCCGCAACATGGGGACTCAATAGTTAGGAAGACCGACAGAGTCTTAAACAAGGAAGATGACGTGGTAGTTTGCTTGCCTGGGGCCAAAATTGAGGTAAAAAACATCGTGGGTTTGGGCAAGGGAGGATCTGTTTTTGTACACATAGGGACAAATAACGTAGATAGGGAGGATACAACTGAAATAGTTAGGAAATACAGGAATTTGGTCAGAACATGAAAGCAGACGCGGGTTGAACAGGTAATACTGTCAGGGATTTTACCAGTAATAGAAGGAGGGGTCATAGATATCGAAATTGCCAGGAGATGGCAATGCTGGTCGAGAAGCTATGTAGGGAAGAGGAAGTTGGTTTTGTGGATTTGTGGGGAAGTTTTGTTGGAAGGGCGGATATGTACATGAAGGACGGGCTTCATCTAAGTGGAAAGGGGGCAGCGGTATTTGCGGAGTGTCTCTCAGCAGCAGCAGACAGTGGCATGGGTAGCATATCAAATATTTTTGGTAGTAAACACTATTTAAACTAGAAGCGCAGGGGGTTACTTAGAGATGCCTCAAGCAGGACAAGAGGCCACTAGTACAGATAAACCAATAACAGAATGTCCGAAAAACATGTCTGCACATGTCTCACATAATTGGTATAACCGAATCATTGGCCAACAGAGACATAACAGATGCTGATGCAGATGCAGATGCTTAGGATTGACAGGATACGTAATGTTTAGGAGAGATCGAATAGGAAGAAGGGGAGGGGGAGTTATTTTATATGTTAAAGAATCTATTCTGGCTTACGAAATAAAATTAGAAAGTGAAGCAGATTACGATGAAGCTGTTTGTTGCAAAATACTTTCAGGAAATTCAAAATTAACTATTGGATTAGTTTACTGAAGTCCAAACATAAATGAAGAGGATAACACAAAATGCTATAAAGGTTAGTAAAGGGGAATGTATCATAATGGGAGATTTTAACCATGGACACATACAATGGAAATCTCTAGAGTACAGGGGGTGATGACTAACAATTTCTATATTTAATTCAGGAGAGCTTCCTTACTCAGCACGTGCTAGAACCAACCAGGGGAGAAAATGTATTAGATATAGTTTTATCATCACAAAAAGAATTAGTGGACAATGTAAAAATACATGAACCATTGGGTAACAGTGACCAAAATCAAATACATTTTGACATCAATGTAAAATCAGAAAGTAAAAATAAAAAACATATAGGACAAACTTCCACAATGGTAACTATAAAGATATGACAAAATACTTAGCAAAGCTAGATTGGAATAACATGCTGATGAATAAGACCGCAATTGAATGTTGGAATATTATAAAATATGAAACTGAGAGCATCATCGATAAATTTGTTCCCTTGAAAAAACAAGGAAAATGGTCAAGAAAGAAACACTTGTCAAAAGAAGCTATTAGAAAAATAGTGTTTAAACAAACTATGTGGAGGGTTTATAGGCATACCAGAAAGGATGAAGACTATGCAAATTACAAAGAGGCACTTAACCTAGCTACAACTGAAATTAGAAAATGTAGAACCTTTGAAAAAAAATTGGCAGGTAATATAAAAAATGACAGCAAGAGTTTCTATGCTTATGTAAGGAATAAACAGAAAGTTCGAGATAAGGTCAGACCACTGGAAAACAACAGGGGAAACATAATTTCAGACGGGTTTCAAATGGCTGAGTTTTTACCACAGAAGATATCTGCTCACTTCCAGTTCTATTTACTAAATTTGAGGGCAATGCATTACAACATTTAGGGCAGTTATTTGTAACTCCTGAAATGATAGCAAAGAAAATTAAGAAGATGAAAGATAATAAATCACCTAGAGTTGATGGGATACCACCAAAACTGCTTAAGGAAATTGTTGAGCAAATTGGTACACCACTTGCAAAATTGTTTAACTTGTCACTAGAAGAAATAGTTCCTTCATAATGGAATGAGGCAAACATTACGCCGCTATTTAAGAAGGGATCAAGGAACAAGCCAGAAAATTACAGACCAGTGAGTTTAACATCAGTTGTATGTAAATTACTCAAAACATTAATTAGAGACCACTTGGTGGAATTCCTTGTAAACCATAAATTAATAAATACATCTCTACATGGGTTCCTAAAAGCAAGGTCATGTCTAACTAATCTCTTACGTTTTTTTGAAGAAATTACAAAGTGGGTAGATGACGGGTCACCAGTGGATGTTGTCTACTTAGATTTTTAGAAAGCTTTTGATAAAGTGCCACATTGTTACTTAAACTACAAGCCCATGGCATAGGTAATGATGTAATCAACTGGATAGAAAAGAGGTTTACACACAGAAAACAGGGAGTAATAGTAGATGGTGAGATTTCAAACTGGAAATCTGTTTTGAGTGGGGTACCACAAGGATCAGTATTAGGCCCTATACTGTTTTTAATATATATATATATATATATATATATATATATATATATATATATATATATATATATATAAATGATTTGGAAGATGACATATCTAGCAAAGTACTCAAATTTGCAGATGACACAAAAGTATTCAGAAAGGTTACTAATGATACAGATAAACAAAGTTTACAGGATGATCTAGATAAATTAGTTAAATGGTCAGAAAAATGGCAAATGTTATTCAATTTTTGGAAGTGTAAATGTACACACATAGGACATGGAAACATGTACAAACAATATAAAATGGGGGATGCTGTACTAGGTAGAACCACACAAGAAAAGGACTTAGGAGTAACATTTAGTGCTGACATGACAAGTTTCAGAGCAATGTGGGATTGCTGCTTCGAAAGGAAATCAAATTCTAGGGCTAATTAGGAGAACTATCAGGTATAAGGAGAAATAGCTAATTGTACCCCTGTACAAATCAATAGTTACACCACATTTGGAATATTGTATTCAAGCATGGAGGCCATATCGTAAAAAGGACATAGACAAATTAGATAGAATACAATGAAGAGCAACTAAAATGATTCCACAATTGAGAGACCTTAGTTATGAAAGTCGCTTATTACAATATGGTTTGGCAACACTAGAGACCAGGAGACTAAGAGGAGACCAAATAGAAGTGTTTAAAATAGTGAACGGTTATGAGGATGTTGATAGGAATATGTTCTTCAAACTTAAAGAAGGCAGTAGAACCAGAGAACACAAAGCAACATTAGTTAAGGAGCAGTGTAGGTTGGACATGAGAAAGTACTCTTTTTCACAGAGGGTGATAAATGAATGGAATAAACTGCCAAATTATTGTGTTAATGCTAGTAGTGTGAATATGTTTAAAAATAGAATTGACAGATATTTGATAAGGGCGGGCTACACATAGATGAGAAAATTGTCGGACTCTCGATAAGCCAATGGCTTCCTTGCCATCTGGAACTTGTTGTTTGGGATGGCAATATTGTTAAATCTTATTAAATCTTGTTAAGCATGATATAAAATTGGACACTTTCACAGAAAAAACCTTCCCTATTTGGGATCATGCCTAGACTTCCTGGTGTGTTACAGACGAACATAGGGCACAGTAATTTTAGATGTGTAATTTAAAAAAATCATATCATCTGACATAACTGCATTTGAGCAGACACATTGGCAAGTTTGCTGGTAGAACATTTTAGAAGTGTAACCGTGGATTTTTAGATGATTTAAATAGGCGGAAGGATTTTAGGCAATTTTTTCGCCACAAGGCACGTGTGCGTAGTAATTTATGCAGAAATTGGTAATTACTGACGGGCATGGCACGTTCAGCTGTTTTAAAAGAGTTAGAAATATGTGATTTTGACAAAACTCGATCAGCATGTCATTGAGATGATGAGAATGGCAGGAAAGAAGTTTCATAATTTTTGATGATCCCGTTTTCTTATAATCATGCAAAAAGTTAACATGGTGACCAATGGGAAACGTAACAGTAGGCTGAACCCCTCAGGGTGCAGCTTTGGGCTAATCAGCTTTTTAAAAATGAATACTTCGAAAATGTAAGACCTTTTCCATGATAAATTCAATACAACATAATTATATTTCATTGAAATATACTCTAGGCTAAGTAATCAGATTGTATCATTTGATTAAAGAAGCATATCGTTCAGTAATGCACAGTATGCCTACTTCTCGTTACCTTTTTCCTGAACCCTCTTATACTGAATTAAGAACTAAATTTTAGGCCAGATTACAGGTCCAGATTGCTGGTCCAAGCTAAATATGGTAGACAAATTTAAAAACTACCTAATGGTCTAAATTCTCAGAGTTAATGCAGCTTTAGCATTTCTGTATGCAGTGACTTACAATAGTCATCTAGCTCTTATTACTGTACTGTAATCATACATACTAATCACACACCTTGGTGTTTTCAAGGAATGTTTCTACAGTCCACGCATGTCCTTCTGGCACCATGCACAGCTGTGTATTGGCTATCTCATCCAAGTACCTGTAGATCTGATGTGAAATCATGTCATTAATCTGAAAAATAACAAATTCATTAACAAAATCCTGCATTACATATTGAATACCATTATTACTGATAAGCCATTTTTCAATCCAATACAATGCAGTCTTGCTTGCTATCAACATTTTAAAAAGCAGGACAAGTGTAATATTGAAATATCTTTAACAATGATCAAGGTAATTAAAACATCAGTAGGACAAACCACATACAAGAGGCATTACATTGCTACCCAGCTGTTATTTATTTAGATCACATCTTATAGCACTGCTTGTTTCTTTTTTATATTTGTATAGCTAGTGCAATTTGTAGAGTGGGTTTTTCAGAGTAAAACATACATTGAAAATGGTCACCATATAAAGAAA
Source organism: Lamellibrachia satsuma (assembly GCA_033239005.1). Classification (NCBI taxonomy): domain Eukaryota; kingdom Metazoa; phylum Annelida; class Polychaeta; order Sabellida; family Siboglinidae; genus Lamellibrachia; species Lamellibrachia satsuma. The sequence continues at coordinate 19,284,809 of BSQZ01000001.1, read as the reverse complement.
TTATAGCCCCTCTAAAAAACACTTTAAAAGTAATGGATATTTTATCATAATACTGTCACAATCATCAATGGCTCAGTTAACTCTAGAACTCCTCTAAAAAAATCCAACATTATGAATATTTTTCTTCTTCTAAATGTAATTTTTTTTGGAGAATATGCAGGTGAACACAACAATCCAAACCAGATGATCATATCATTTTAAATTCCAGTGTTGTACTTTCTCGTTGCCAAAATGTAATTTCTTGTAAATAGCCATCAAACATCGAACGATAGCACTGATTACATGGTAGATGCAAGCTTTATCCACAAATTAAACAAATTTAGAGGCATGTCATTGTTATAGAAGTGAATTTTATTGACAGTAAACATACAAAGCTATTGGAATACGGAGGAAACACATTTTGAGTAGCATTTAAAAAAAACATCATTCTAACTGCCATATATCACCTTTTGTTTAATAAATTAAAGTTACAAACTGTTACATACAAGTTATATATAATTAGTTTTACATACCAGTTAATTGAATTGCCTGCAAGATGTTATGTCTTACCTTGGTAATAACTCTAGTAAGCTCAGTGAGCGCATTCCTAAATGCACAGAAGTACTTTATGAGATTCAAGGAAATCCATGAGAGAGTGACCAATCCTGGTCTAATGATAATGTCAACCTGGCAGAAACAAACTAAAATCAGATAAAGCTTAATTTTGTTAATATAAATTTAATCATATATAAACAGGTAGCAACTGATATCATAAGCTTGTTAAAATGTAGTGCATCATATTAGTTATCTCAATATTATTTTTATATAACTAATACCATAAAAGTAAATGTATAACAGTTGATACATACAGTAAACTGTAAAAACTGTGAACACAAAACGGGTACTAACCTTTCTAACTAGTGGCTGCATAATTGTGATAAACATATCAGGTATCTTTGCTCGCATATCTGCATTTTCCTCAAGTAGTGACTGCAAAGAAAATGTATATAAATTAAACAATATTTATATATACTGCACAATGAAACATTGTGCTCCAAATAATTACTTATGAGTACTTTTATCGGTGACATAGAAAACATTTCACAATTAGCAGCCATACTGTGCACGTGATGTTGCCTTTGGGTCACATGGTCAAACGCGATTTCATGTAGAATGAGGCCAGAGTGGGCTAGCAACACATAAATAAAACACCCGTTAGTAAGTTAGTAGTTTATAGGGAGATGATTAATGATGTAACTCTATGGCCAGCAGATGGCAATTCTTAGCGTGACCTTATATTGATCTACAAGAATCCCGTTTGGTAATCATGCCTACAACATCTGGTTATATATAAATTTTTACAAGCACATGGGTTCTGACAAAAAGGTAATAATTTCACACTTTTACATGGTTATTGTCAAGTAACTTTAGTGATATACATATAAGAATGCATACAGACATGAAATACGTGTTTATTGCTGTTTATGGCGTTTTTGTAAGGTTTCACGTTTCACGAAAATGCGTACGATTATCATGCGCGAGATCTTCGCTCATACAGATAGAAAAAATTTGTATGGCGACTGACTTCGCCTAAAGGAAGACTTGAACTTCAAAGGTATCATACTTTTACCCCCCTAATATAGCGTGTTGCTCAACATTACATTGGCCTGTATATAATTGAAGACATCCTTATAAGTAATTTATGACAGAACAACACAAACACATTGGTAAGACACGAGAGCCCGGCTGTATATCTCTGGGGCCAGCTACTCGATCATGATCATGTGACTGTGGCCATCTGACGAGACAATCCTGGGGCCTCCATCCCTCTGGATGTCCTGTCCTCCCCAAGAAAAACCTGCTGACCTATCAGGGATCATGCCTCAATTAGACTTCCTGGTGTGTTACACGAATGTAGGGCACAGTAATTTTAGATGTGTTATTTTCAAAAAATCATATCATCTGACATAGCTGCATTTGAACCAGGCACATTGGCAAGTTTGCTGGTAGAACATATTGGCAATGTAACTGTGGATTTTTAGATGATTTCAATAGGCGGAAGGTTTTTTGGCAATTTTTTCGCAACAAGGCACATGTGCATAGTAATTCATGCAGAAATTGGTAAAAATTGATGGGTATGGCACATTCCGGCATTTTAAATGAGCTACAATTATGAGACTTTGACTAAACTCGATCAGCATGTCAATGAGATGATGGCAATGGCAGGTAAGAAGTTTCAGAATTTTTTATGGTCCCATCTTCTTATAATCGTGCAAAACGTTAACATGGTCGCCAATGGGAAACGTAACAGGAGGCTGAACCCATCATTACTATGGGTGTTGCACGGGGTTGGTGGGTGGGAGGCTGGGTCTGTGTGTGTCTCTGTCGAGCGCTGAGACAAGAAGGCCCACTGCTGGAGTTCAGTTGGCCTGATTGGTCCCTTTTACTATCATGCGGCGTATTACAGGTTTGAATCTGATTGGCTAGGCTAAACTATGCACAGTGAATAACACTATGCTTCAATTTATGACAGAACAACACAAACACATTGGTAAGATAAGAGCAGTATTTTATTATAAAAAACTTGGCGAAAATGTACAGCCCGGCCATATCTCTCAGCTATGACACCGAGGGGACTGGATGTTCACGTGACCGGACATGGTCCTGGGCTAGCTACTCGATCATGATCACATGACTGTGGCCACGTGACCAGACAATCCTGGGACCTGCATCCCTCTGGGTGTCCAGCCCTCCCAAGAGAGGTTGTAATTATTAACCGGACGCCCCAAAATGTAAGGATGGGGTGATTCTGGATCGTGTAGAAACACTTACTGACTCCTATTCAAGTAAATGTAGATAGTATAATAATACCACCAGTGTGTAGTATAACATAGCCTTAGAGATCGAGCTCTTTACATACCCAACTTCATGCATACATACGTGAAGCATTGCTGACAATGAAGTATAATCATATATGATGTAACTACATGTTTGTACTGTAGTGTCCTTGCTTGCAAAATTATCGCTCCACACAACTTCTTGATGACTAGTAGTGCTTAACATATATATGCCTACATGACATATTGCATACAATATCTGATCGTTGTGCTTGCAGCATTGCACAGTGCTGCCTGCCTTCATGTCATTCTACATGCACAAATTCTCCGTGTCTGTATGGCATTATATACAATTCATAAGATATATACACACATAACAATGATAACACACCCCTGCTGATTTCATAGCAATTTCCCATGCCAATATACAAGTCATGTTTAATTAGATATTTATGCAATCAATGACACAGAGACCCATGTAGATGCATTTGCCATTTAGGCATTTAAAAAAAGAAATAAACGTGGAGTCCTCCAACCCAATGCCAGGCCTGTGACTGAGCCCATGCTAGTCTCCTGAATATCAGGTTGTTAGAGCCCATAGTCCTAAAAGTAAAACCAAGCAACGGCCTCATTACAACAGACATTATAAGTAACCAAGTCATACACCTACCTAAATACTTATGCAATCCCTGATCCATAGACCCTGTAGCTTAACCTTTCCCCTTTTAAGTAAACAAGGCAATGACATTAATAATGTAATTACTAAGAACTTTAAAAATCCACATGACTGTGTGAACAATCAACGGACTTATATGCATTACGTGTATACATTCTTGAATTGTTCTGATACATTCTTGAATTAAAACACATGTCTAAATGATTCATCTAATAGCATAACAACCCATCTACGAATGTCTAACAGTCGAGCCTCCAGCCCACTGCAATAACTTGTGCTCATCTGAAATCCTCACTCATAGCTTGTTGTGCCTGTTGTAAAGGTTCATGCGACGTTCTGATATATCTGCAGTAGCAATCAGAAGTCCATCTACCCAGGGTCCTGATCATGTGATCTGGGATGTTAGCTGCTGCAGCCGTAGTAGCGGCCCCTACCTGGAAAGATTGCCCACTATACAAGGATGGATTATAACCCAGTTTTGATAGGAGGATCTTTAATTTGTCAATGACGAATGCCCATATCAGGTGTTCCCGCTAGCAAGGTAAACAGGAGATCGTGTAGCTGAGCTGCCATAGCCAACCATGTTTACATGAGGGCCAACATAGGCTGGAGAGGGCAAATGGATTGCTCGGTAGCAAAATAAGTAAGTGATCCCCCTCTGCAAATAATTGTCACATCTGTTCAACTGTATGTCCTGCATACTTAAATCCATGAGAGGGTCAAATGCATTTGATTTACTTGTAAATTCTCCACATTTAAAAAATCCAAAGGCCAGACAGAATACAGTCTCTAGGACCAGATCCTCATATGCACATAAGAAACCTGACCTGAGGGTTTGACACAGTTGGCTTATAATAGAGGCTGTAATTGGGAGTCTAGGTTTAACAATATTATATTGAGACTTCTTCATTGCCTTAAAACTAGCTTGTAGACGTAAGAATGGTTGACCATTCGGAAAAAAGCATGGGTCCTGGCATCCTGCCTAAATGTACGCAAACTTAGTACCTGCTAGTTACGTTTTAATGGTGGAATATTTTTAATGTAATTAGCTAACACAATGTGCCACAAAGTAGATCAGAATGTCTTCCGATATAGCTGAGTGAGTGTGGATCAAATACCCACAGGAACACATATTTGGAAATTGATGAATGGCTCTAAAACCTGCCTCATATACTGCCCTAGTGGAGTGGTTGATAGACATATCCCACTGTTTATTGACTACATCATCTAGTACCACATTACTTCAGCGGGTACTGGAAATGGGCATGGCCCCTGTTGCTAGATGTCTGAATCGGCAACATAATTTTCTTTACCTCCCACTCTGACCCCCACAGCATAGATGCTACAACAATAAGGTACAGTTCTAGAAATGCTTCGGACCGCTGCTTGTTATCTTTAAGCGCTAATTCTGAAGGCCAATTTGCCTGAAACCATTTGTTTTGAAAGAAACCGCCATACCCTATAGTCGCTGCTGCATCAGTATATAAGGTATAATCAGCTGCTTTTGTCACTTCCTTCTCGAGAAATAGGGCTACTCCATTCCATTCGGAAAGGAATCTAAGCCACACCGCCATATCTAGGCGACATTCTACGTTTAGCTTGACGTGGTGGTGTAATTCTTTAACTGAGGCTTCCAAAGCAACAGGTAAGACACGAAGCTTCATCCTTGTCTGATTACTCTGTATGCAAAATTTAAATGGCCCAACAAGCTCAATAAAGCTCTGCTTTCAAATTTATGTAACATTTCTCTAATCCTGGTAAGTTTGTTTAATGGTAAGCAGGCTTCCATGCTGTCAGTGTCGAGGATTATACCTAAATATTGCAACTAGACGGTAGGTCCCACTGTGGTGCTTTTGGGATCCATAGCCTACTAAAAATCATGGTAAGTAGAGCCATAGTTCTCTCTGCTGTGGCACTGGGAAAGTTTATCATCAGATAGTCGTCTAACAGATGGAAAATAAATGAATTCCATAATTATGTCTTATGAGGTGCTATTGGGATCCGTAGCCTACTGAAAATCATGGTAAGTAGAGCCATAGTTCTCTCTGCTGTGGAACTGGGAAAGTCTATCATCAGATAGTCGTCTAACAGATGGAAAATAAACTAATTCCATAATTATGTTTGATTATCCAACACACTGCCTGGGAAAGCCAGTGGAATATTTTAGGGCTCGAGCGGCTCCCAAATACTAGCTGGGTGTAAAAAATATGCCCCATTCCACTTGGTCCCATGCAAAAGTAAATTACCCAAGAAATAGGGTAACTTACAAATCCTGGATATTTATTTACAGTTTCACACAGAAAGACACCAGAAACAACTGATGCTATAAACATGAATAGACATATTATATTTTGAGAGTTTAGAACATTTAACAATGATGACGTCAATTACATAACATACAATCCTGTTGTATTATACACAAGAACATACTATTACTTCAGCCAGATCATTGCAATGTGATGTGCATAATGTAAATTACATTTCTTAAAGGTACTCTACAATGTGTATCTGTTTCAAAAAGTGAAAGTGGCCAATTCGTAGAATGGCTGGTACAGTGTTTTATTTATACTGATAAACAATAGCTGTGAAAAAGTAGCCATATTCATAACATGCTGTACGCCAAAGTAGACCACACAGCTCATCAACAAAAAATGTAATACAATTGTAAATGTGATATTCATTTTTACACTGTACGTAATTTCTAACATGATCGCGTGATATGATATAGTCCATACAGCAAATTTACTTTTGATTCAGATTCTTCAAAGATATCATCTTGATTGTACAGTCAAGACTCGTTACAACGCGGTTGTTGGGGTCCACGACTTCAGCGATCGCCGCCCACTGCACTAAGTCCATGAACGCTGTCAAAGCCCTGTGTGCTTGCAGCACTGTCTTATACACCAACATGGAGTTTATAGAACTTATTAAACTTATACTAGCATCAATGTGTATAATTTTTAAATGTCACACCCTGTTGATTCTTGAACTGAATAAAACACATGTACATATGCCGTTACGGAATAGATCTACATACTGCGATGATGTACTGGATCAATAGGCCTACGAATCGAAAATAATAACCTGGATTTGAGCAGCCGAAAACATATATGATTTGACAAACGCAGCATGTATGCTGATAAAAAACAGAAAACGACAATAGGTAGAATTGATAATTGCTTCACTTCATCTTTCAACCGATCTCGACTGAAGCATAAATTTATTGTGCACCACTTAACATCGATTCATCGTTTCATATGCGGATGACGTATTCATATTTTCGCGCACCGGTAGAGCCTTGGGTTAGGAATTTGGCATGTTGGTGTCACGTCATGAAAACGATTAAATTTACGATGTAATGGAAGCATGTCATTTCACCTAAGTGTTATGTTGGTATTGCATGCTAAATGCATTTAAAACTGTTGATATGATTCTTACGCGAGGCATATTTGTGAATCTCGATTGCAATTTACAAACCGTCAAAGGCGAAGCGAAGCGAGCGATTGATGTCAGTGGCAGCGCAAAACAAACAACACATTGATACTCGTTCTTTTGACAAAAAGAGGAGGCTTGCACTTCGGGCTAGCAACTCACCTTGTAAAAAAGATTACAAAAGAAATATGATATGACACCTTATGCTCCAGCAGGAGCAAATATGATCAAGTGTTTTTCACTTAAATATTATCTGCGTAAAAATATAAGTTGAAGGCATCTGGATTTTTATACAACTCTGAAATCAGTTTAAGCAATATATATTATGTACAATACAATTTCAACAGCCAGCCCAAACCAATAAATTGCATACATTTTATGTGCAAAGGAATGGAATGCTAAATTACTTGTCTGCAGTTTGAAACAGTAAGGGCAGCTTACTTACCTTAAGAGTGGCATAGTGCGATTTCAATCGTGACTCAGCCATGCACAATGATTTGGCAATGTTTGGAATTTCTAATCCCAGTTTCTTCATGTAGCGTGCTTCCATTATCACTTCAAACAAGAAACTGTCAAAATTCATGTACAGCTCCTTTGTTTCCTTGTGTCGCACTAACACTGGCACTTGAACAGCTGAAAATATGAGACAAATATTCAAGGCAATTTTCAAGCAAATGACTCGAATGTCATAAAAATTAACAAGGCTTCCTAAAGGGAAACAAAAGTCATGGTTTTGCACTTATGCACCTATAAGAGTTACTAGAACATAACCATTTGCAACTACAATTAAAAATATCACTCCATTGATTTACTAGGAAAACCTTGTTAAACACACATCATCTTAATTTCATGGGCCACGCCATACTGTTAGATAACCCTAAGTCATAAGTGTCAAAGTCTAAAAAAATGTGCTCGCCAAATAAAAATATATTTGCATACACCTATTCCTATATTTGCCAATGCAATATGGCTATGCTGTCTGGCAAAATAATACATTTGTTCGAGACTTTGCATTGGTTCTGTGTATGCCTCCAATAGTCTTGGTCACCTGATTTTCACGTGCGCTTATTGGTTTCGCTGGTTAACATGTGCTCATTAACTGGAGAAATTACTGGAGCCTCCCACTTTTAGAACACAGAGTAAACCAATGATGTGATATTCTTGATTTTGGTTACACATTTTTTACTATCTCTTTTAGGTTCACAGCCGCAAAACAATGTTTTTGTTTTCGCAAAACAATGTTTTTGTTTTGCTTTAATTAATAACCTAAATTTAGAGAGTTCAGACAGTGCACACATATTGATACACATACCTTCGTCGGCTATGCACAGTGTTTGCTTCCATGAGTTGTAGTGCAACATCTCATATTCAACCAGTGCAGTTGCAATCTTGTTGTAGTTTCTTATCACTTTCTTTGCTTGGCCACTTCTGAACACATCTGGGTGTTTCTGTATACAACATCAGTGGTTTTAGCATTAAATTCCAATATTCTGCCAAAGCTATTCCCAACTGTTAAATGTCTTACACATCATGACTCAGCGCAGATTACCCTTTGCACTGTAGTGTTAAAAATAAGCACCAACATGATTATATTATTGCATAGTACAATTGCAAGTGCTGTTGTTTTATTTTAACATTTTGGGTTATGTGTGATAAATAACACAGCTTGTCTTACAACAAAGATTTGCATAGGTTCTGATATCTTCCTGAATAACTGCCTGGACCAAGCAATCCTTCCCGACACTGGAGGCATGCCCCTGGGAACTGGTGGATCATCCTTGTCATTCTCATACTTCTGCAGCATTGAAAGTTCAGTCAGTTTAAAATTATTCTAACAAAACAGTTGTGTTACTCTGAACAATGAATTTCTACAGTACAAGTCATCCCAGCTGGCATACAACATCGTTACAACGTTGATTATTAGTTGTATATACGTTGCAATATCAAACAACATAAATACATCTTTTCAGTGTCTGGTGATTACCGTCACAAGGATGTGGAAATTTGGCGTCACTGCAATGTTGAAATCAAGTTGACAAACAAACTCAATGTCTGTTTATCAATGTTATAAGGACATGGAAAGCTAACGTCCATGCAACGTTGTAATCACGTCGACAGTCCAACCAACTAGGTTCATCTATAAATACAATTTTTATAATGTCTGGTTATCAACATTATAACGACATGGATATGTGACATTGACACAACGTTTAAATCACATTTACAACCCAACCCAACGTTTTTGCAACGTCTGGTCATCAACGTTAATAGGATGTGGAAAATTGACGACCATACATTTCAATCATGTCAATAGCTCAACCAACTAGGTACATGTATAAATACAGCATTTGTAAATTTGGCCATCAACATTATAACGATGTGGATATATGTGACGTTGACACAGCATCGAAATCACGTCGTTAACCCAACCCAGTGTCTGCAACGTCTGATCATCAACGCTATAAGGACGTATAAAATTGACATACAACGTTGCAATTTTTTATTTGTTCAATATGCGAAAGTTAACTATAAAATTGTCTAAGATAATAACAAATTTGCAGCATAAGATGCCTTACCTAAAACTATTAAGACTCTTTATATTTGTAATGTTAGGTAATTTAAGGCAGCTTTCACCACACATTTATTAAGGCAGCGGCATCTCTACTATAGTATATACCAGCATGCACTGCACGTGACGCTACACTGCCTTGAGGGATCATGCCTTTGTTAAAAGTTCATATAATCTGACAGTGCCATGTTTGCTAGTAGAACCTGTTGACAGTGTAACTGTGTTTGTTACTGACACTATCATGACCTTGGGCTATGCCTACAGGCATTGCATGAATTACATCTTGAATTTCCTTAACATTAGCAATCATTTGGTCATTAAACTGTACATTGCTACAGTATTCATTGATCTTCTTGATGTTGGCTGGAGAGCCAGGTAAAGAGTTAAGGAGGGACTGGTAATGATGAAGCCACCTATTCTTTACATTTTCCACACCTGAGGCACCACCAACATTGCTTGGATTTGGCAACCTTGCATTATTCATGTTTTATGTCCTTCCAGAAGTTTTTGAAGTTATATTGCATAGTTTAGAAGCAAGTCGCTCACCTTTAAGCATTTCAATTTTTGTTTCACAAAGTATTTTGCTGTGTTAAAATGAGCACATCTAAATTTGCATTGCAAAGTGCAATGTGCTTTTTATCATTAAAATTAGGGTTAGTACAGCATAAAACCTCATGAGGTACATAAATAGTAGATAAAAGCAAACCAGTTTGTGTATTATAGTTACAGAGATCCTAGGGGGGTGACAGCTTTCCACACTGGACAAGGTAGTTGAATTTGCTCCTGTATGGGTTCCTCTGAAGAAGGTATTAACTTGGCAAATAACATATAATAACGGCTTAGCTCTTACACCTATCTGGCTTTTACCAGACATATGTAAGCTAACATTCTAACAATTGAAATATAACCAAACAAATCTGATTTTTGTGTACATTTGTAGTCATTAAATAGGAAATTAATAGACTATCATGCATTCCATGAAGTAATTCCATAAAAGGTTATTCCAATTCCGATTGACTCTTGAAATTACGTTCCAAAATAGAATTGGCCCCATATTTATCACTACTCTTGTTTGCTGCCACAATTCGCAATACAAAAGTACATGTAGGGGAAAGCAGTGTTAGTTGAGCCATTTTTCGTTCCTTTTGATGTCTAGGGCGCAATCAAAATTGTTTTTACTTACGTAAACTATGATTATCAGCAGATCATTTTATACCAAGATAATATACCTAGAATGCATAGATAATTTATATAGGTGATTCAAATAGGGTTGGTAAGCTGGCTCAACTAACACTTGGTGTGCGGTAAGTTGAGCCACAGTGTTGCGTAAGTTGTGTAAATGCTTTATTTGTATAATTTACGTAGGCCTTGTACAAAATATTCATAACTCTGTCAACACATCTACCCAATGGGTACAACACGTCTCTGACAAGTCTACATGCTTAATTAATAAGTCAACACAATTAATACAGACTTATAGGCCAATCACAACCAGTGTAACTGTTAATATGTTGCACTGTAGCTATCCGATGTCCCAATTTGCTCGAATAATGGAATTTTTTAATGTATTTTGGGATAAAGAACACTCAATTTCGTTCTTTACTTGCTGCTCAGCTAACCCTCCTTTGGTCCTTGGGTGGCTCAACTAGCCCCATTTCGACATTTAAGCTTATTTAATTAACTTCTCATTAATGCGCGAAGTGATGGAAATAATCTTATTCTCTGTGTATCGCTAAATCATTTGTAAGTGCACAAACAATAATGTATGTTCATGTGCGTTGATAGTTTACACACCAGCAGACAGTTATAACAATTACCAAAAGAAAAACATCACACAACATACTTTCTAGCTCACATGTTCTAGCCGTTGGGACAAATGTAACCTATTATACGTCAATTGTGTTCTAATGACATGTTCAATCACCGAGTGGCTTGATGTGTAACAATGAGACATATAACATGAGACTAATATTGATATGGACACAGATTCCTGTACTTGTGTTGTAGTTCATTATTGTACAGTAATTTGTGGGCCAATAGACGTTATCCGACACACCAAACGGTGTGTGTCAGATGGTAAACTTCTACAATATCTTTACTCGGCACAGAATGACTCAGTATGGCTCAATTCTCATTGTCATTCAGGGATATTAGCAGCATGTCACTGAAATGGTGGCTCCAATGATAGCAACAATTACTGTCTTAATGGGAGTCTCCATGACATAAAAAAATGTTTTTATATTTATTTGTGTAACTACTAATCTACTGCAGCTGTCTAAAAAACATGTCTAAGTCTACTATAACTTGTGTTATTCAAATGAGTGGTACATTTGAAGAACTAAGCAAACATATTCAGATTAGTTGGTTATGAGTAATAAGTATTATTTTGTCTGATTCAAAGTTTAATTAATTAAATATACAAGGGAATTTCCACCCTTTTGTTGTGTTGTTGCCTTGCTTAAAGGGAAACAAAAGGCATATTTTGAGGGCTACGCACCTAAAAGTCACTGAAAACTAACTATTTCCAACTGCAATAACAATTTTCACGCCATTGGTTTACTTAGAATTTGAAAGTGGGAGATTCTGGTAAGATTTCCCAGAGGCAGACATTTTATCATGATGCAGGGGCGTGGCCCATAAACAACCAATCAATGACAGCAGAGTTCTCTGCCTGCCAAACTTCTGTTGGTTCCAATGTTGTGAAAAAAACAATGCACACAGTGTACATTTCAATTGAATTTGAAAAACTGGACTTTCAATATGCCATACTATGCGACATACCGATGCACCAATTACACAGTGAGAGATAAAGCAGAGGACTAATATAAATGTCTCAATATCCAACATGATTTAGCAAATAAAGAAAGAGAGGAAGGAAAGAAACTTCTAGAGCAGGCCAGGTCAAAAGAGATAAAGGATGAGGGGAAATGGTTGTACAGGGTGAGAGGCCCACCATGGGCCAGGAAAATTGTAAGATTCAAGCCCTGAAGGGATGAGGAGTAAGACAAAAAAGGTCATCTAACCAAAAAAACAATGTAAATACAAATTATATACAGAGTTAAAATGTTTTTACACCAATGCTTATAGTCTAATCAATACATTTACTGAGTTTGATGCTACAGTTGTATCCCATAAATGTATGGTGACAGGAATCACCGAAGTTAAACCAAAAATATTTGCTAAACACAGCTGAACTAGGTTTACGTGACTATGAATTATTCCATAACCTTAATAACCAAGGAAGAGGAGTTTGTATATATACACACAAAACACTTAACCCAACACCCTTCCTATCCTTGGAGTCCAACTTAGGACTTAGGAGTTACAATAAGCACTGATACGAAAGTTTCAGAGCCGTGTGATATTGCAGCTTCAAAGGGTAATCAAATTCTTGGATTAATTAGAAGAAACATAACATACAAGGAGAAACGTTAATTATACCTCTTTATAAAGGAATAGTTAGACCTCATTTAGAATACTGTATACAAGCATGGAAACCATATCGTAAGAAGGATATAGATACGAAAGAATGCATACAAAGGAGAGCAACTAAAATTATTCCAGAACTGAGAGACTTTAGTTATGAAGAACGCTTGAAGGAATGTGGTTTAACAACTCTAGAGACATTGAAGATATTGAAAGGGTATGAAAATATTGATAGAAATATGTTTTTCTCACTCAAGAAGGATAGCAGAACTAGAGGACATGAGGTAAAATTAGTAAAGGATCAATGTAGATTGGACATCAGGAAGCACTCGTTCTCACAGAGGACAATAAATGAATGGAACAAATTGTCTACAGATTGTGTAACTGCTAGCAGCGTGAATATGTTGAAAAACAAGGTTGACACATATCTCAGGAGGGCGGGTTATAAGTAGATGAACATTGTTGGACTCTCGATAAGCCAATGGCTTCCTTGTCCACTTGCCATCTGGGCCTTTGGCTTGGATGGCAAATCTTGTATCTTGTATCTTGTATAACTTTCAAGAATCGGTATGAGTCAAGATAAAATTAAACAAAAAAGGTACTCTTCTGATAGGATGTGTATCTAGAAGTGCAGGGAGCTCTGGCATCAATAATGATCATCTAAATAAATTGATTAGAGAGGCAGTACACTATAAACAATGACATTTTCTCTTGCTTGGATATTTTAATTATCCCAACATAAACTGGCAAAACTGGTGTACACCCTCAGATAATACCGACAGCCCATTCTAAATTTAAAGATACAAGAGATGATTTTCCCTTCCAACTTGTTACACTCTCCACAAGGGGGTGATCAGGAAATAAAATTACCACTCTTTAATTAGTTTAAACTAACGAAAAAGGTATGGTGGATGATATAGTGTATAAAAGTCCACTTGGTAATAGTGATCACTCTGTCCTTATTGTTACATTTAGGTGTTATGCAGAAATAGCATATCATACACGGCTTAATTATTATTATGACCAAGGAGATTATAAAGGTATGAAGGTTAAATTGGACCACGCAGACTGGGGTGAGATACTTGGCACTAGCACTATAATCGATCAATGATTCGATTTTAAAGAATATTTTAAAAAGATAAAAGGATGAATTCATCCCTCATCGACTAGTGAGTAGTATTAACAGACATAAAGGGAAAGTATCCTTAAACAAGGAATCAGTAAAGAAAATTAAGAAACACACTTTATGGAATCGTCACATAGAGAAAAAAGAAGGAGAATACTATGCTGAATATTGTTGGGCTGGAAATCAAGTCCATAAACTAACGAGGAGCATACAGAAGAAATTTGAGATGAAGCTAGCAACAGAGGCTAAGTCGAACCCTAAATCAGTATGGAAGTACACTGCACATGAACTCTAAAACCAAGAATCAGGAAGGTGCTTCAGACGTGAACATAGATCCTAAACCTAGACTTACAGATACTGATAGGGAAAAGACAGATGTCTTAGGACACTTGTTTCAAGTGTTTTTACTATATAGCCAGATGGTTACATCCCTCATATTCCACAAGTGGAATTAAGTCACAACATGGAAGAATTGGCTATTGATGAGGAAATGGTTAAGAAAAAACGTGATAATCTTAATGTGTGTAAATCAGTATGACCAGATGGTGTTCACCCTAGGTTGTTAAAATATTAATCTAGCCATTTATGTATAGCTATGCTATTTAATAATTCTACGTGCTGTGAACTACCAAAGGAATGGAAACAGGGAAGGATCTCTGCTATATTTAACTAAGGTAGTTGAAAAAGGCAGGAAATAATAGACGTCAATCAATCTGGCAAGTATATTATGCAAATGCATGGAGCACTGCGTCAAAATCCATATTGTTAGTCATAATGACGAGAAATGAACTTTTCTGAATGCAACAGTTTGGGTTTATTAAATGTCGTTCTACGGTAAAGTTTTATATATAAATAGTTTCAGATGTATGTATGTTTGCGGATGAAACCAAGGTGTTTAAAACGATTAATAGTCCAGATGACCAGCATACACTACAAGACAATTTAAATTACCTAACACCTTGGTCTAGTCAATGGTTAAAGATTTCACCCAATAAATGTAAGTTGATGCATTTAGGGAAAACAGTAGAGCAGGAGCACCCTTATAATCTGAAAGTAAAAAATATTGCCCATTAATTAGGAAAAATTGAAGAAAAAGACATTGGGGTTATTACTGATTCAAAGCTAGAATTTAATAAACACATCAATAAAAAAATAAACAAAGCAAATAGTATCATGGCAGTTATTCGGTCTTTCACAACTCTGAATCAAAATAATGTTGTGACATTGCAAAAAGCTTTAGTTAGGAGTCATTTAGATTATGCAAAATCTATATGGTCCCTTTATGAACAGAACTATAAAGACGCCATAGAAAATGTGCAGAGACATGCAGACACAGCTTCCAGGGATGAAGGATATCAAGGAAAGGCTTGAGAAATTAAAACTTCCCACACTTGCATATAAACGAACACATGGTGATATGATTGAGATTTATAAACTGCTTCAAGGGAAGTATGACAGTGGTGTATCTAACATTGTCAAGCTGCACAAAGACAGTGATACAAAGGAAGGAACAAAGGGTCATTGTTTGAAACTGTTTCTAGAATGTGCTAGTACAAACTCTAGAAAAGAAAGCTCCTCATTTAGAGTTATAAAATTATGGAATGATTTACCAGAAGTAGTTGTAACTGCATCAAGTGTCAACTCGTTTAAAAACTGTTTATACAAACATTGGAGTATTGAAGAATTTCTCTACAACTACAAAGCTGCCTTGCCAGGAAGTCGTAGAGCATTTAAAGGGAAAGTTGCAGATCTCACCACTGAGGTCACCACCTACGGTCAGGAAGAACCTAAATAGTTAAAGATGAGCTGTAATTTTTTCTCTTTCTTTCTGGACAAACCAGAAGTGAAGTAATAGGTTCACAAATGGCACAACTGAGGCTGGCCAACCTTCATGATTTGTTCAATGCATGTCTTCAAAGAAACATGCTTGAATTGGATTTTTTCGTGAGTTAATGGCGAAAGGCACATCAAAACATTGGCCACTGCGAACTTCAAAGCCTGGAGTAGTGCAGACAATATTTCAGCAACATCAGCTTAACTGTCAGTGTGACAGTGTCAGTATGACTAGAATGTCTACAAATAAGGAATATGTTTTAATTTCATGAAAGTTCTCTGATTTGATTAAGTTATGTTTTCGTTTTGCGTCTTCCGGGTCTGGAAGCAAAAGCAGGTGACAGAAATTCTAGGTGAGGGATAATAGATATATTAACGTGGAGCATGGGATTTGTGTGGGAGTTCTTCTGAGACTGAATGTTTTATTTCCCATGTTCATATCAATTGGTATTGATCCAATATCAGTTCCACAAGTGAAGCGCATCCAAAAACTGAACCTGACCCCGAGAAAAGGATACAGGTGATTTCCAGCATCAACATATTGTAAATACAGTTTTAAATTGTCACATATTTTATTTGCTTCACTTATCAGTGTAATGTCTGAGTTGAATCTTTTTTGGTAAAATGTCTGCGTGTTGTAAGCTATAAATTAGTGGGCCAAAATCATTAAACTATTGGTCGCTCCCTTGACATGTAGTTTCACCTGGTTGTTTTCCTGCTGGCGAATGAAGGGTGATGCACTTTTCCCCCTCAATAATAGCAGTGTATACGTAAATTTCAGCACTGTGCATATCAGCACGTAATCTGACGTTAACAATATCATGAAACAAGTCATTGTCAGCTGATAAATATCCAATGACAGTAGTCCAGGAAAAAAATTATCCATTTGGTTGATCCCCCATTCCTGTGTATCGTGTTGCATACACATGTACACTGTATATGGTATTTAAACGGCCAACAAAATGAAATCTGTATTAGCCCTAGGATAGCTCATCATAGGCTGTTTTAACCAGTCTCTTCAAATTCTGCCCTTGATCTTTTGCAGAGTCCACTGCAAAACTGTTGTTACTGGAGCCTACCACAACAAACTACTGCGCCTCGCTTGAAGTTGGTATGTTATGTTCACCATTCATCTGCATGCATTAATGGGAAGAACCATCCAGTATATAATACCATGGGCATCAAATGGACAGCATCAGTTAGTGGGGAAAAATTTAACCCCGAGTAACATGGCAATAAAAATTTAATGGCAGAGCCAGAGAAGCATTTGTGATGCCGGGGAATGCCTTTCATGGTAGTGTTGTACCGCATTACTATGCAGACAACTCATTGTTCTCCAACTGTTTATATAAAATACAAATGATCAGTTTCGTGCAAAATATAGGTGAATAATGTTCTGTAAGACACGTGATTTTCATAGTCTTGAAAGTTTAAAATTAAATATAGACGGACTATTTCCAGGCGTACCAGTAGGCCCCGGGTTGTGGTGAAGCTGTGACGAGTTGCCAACATATGTTGCTACGATGTTTGAACCAGCTCTATTTGTTCACAGTGAAAGCGTAATATATCGTCTGGTTACTGTGATTCCAATACGCATCACTATTATATCTACCTAGCTAAATCATGTCCTTAAGATGGCTGGGGCGGCTAATGTTGATTTTTTTTCTTCATAACATGCTTAAGATATACTGAACTAAACGTCGACACCACAAAAATCACCTGGCACTAATGTCATATTTCACCAATCCATCCTTTAAAAATGCAGTCCTTTTGAAAATCCCCTTGAGTTCCTGAAAAAGCGACAATGTTTCCATAGTAACGCTGTTCAAACCAGCTATATTCGTTCGCCGTGAAAGCGGAACACATCATCTGGTTACTGTAATGATATCAGTATTATATCTACCTAATTAAATCATGTGGTAATCATGTACTTAAACCAGCAAATATCAGTGTTAACGTAGTTTATTGTGCCTTTGACACTAACAGAAATGCCAACACATGTGACCTGGTGAACCCATAGGATAACGGGCCAATCAAAATGAACGTAAACATACCCTGCTATTTGTTTGTAACCTGATACCATAGACAACATGTTACAAATACAGATTCAAAGGCCATTGTGGTGGCAAATTAAGAGGACATGTCAATATTACAAATGGTTATTATGTTTTGTCAACAATACGTAAAATGCCAGTGAAAAACTATAAATTTCGACACAAAAACAAGCATTTGTTGAGATTACGTTTTCATTAATAACCAGGAAATGATGTTTCATTTATTATTTTAGAAAAACTACTTACGACATTGCAATTTGGCATATGAACGCGTATTACATGTAGGCAACATATAATACGAGATTAAATTATGTCTGGAGAAGGGTTTGTGTCAAAAATACACTGACTTCATTTATGTTAACCAAAATCTATCTTAATGTAATCAGTGACACTGTCATACTTGTTATTTATTTTTTGGAGGGATTTTCTCAAAACGATATAATTTTGCATTTTATAACTATTTTTTTACATTTGCAATTTTTTTTAATCTTGTAACATAACCAAATAAATGAAACAACTCCAAACTTTATTAATCTGGAATATCGTATAGTATTTAATCTACAATCTGTGAAGAAATAGTTAATTTATCTTAAAAACTTCTACTGAAACTGATTAATTGGCCTTGATTAACCTTTTCCCCCTTCATCGCTCTTCTCTCTTTTTCACCCCTCCAGTGTTTGACATGATAGTAAAACATTTCCCCCCCTCCTCCGATGTTAGACATGACTAAAAATCTGTAAACCTAAAAATTAAAAACTGGCCTAAGCATTGTTAAATATTTACCAGATTTGACCTGTATTCCATTATTGGTGCTATTTACCAATTTGGTTTATGACCCATGTAAAAATAAATATTTGTAGTCTAGATACTACAACACAGAATCACAGACCTCCTTCTGTTTATGTGTATTGGTTGGGAGTTAAATTATAGTTACTAGGGCAAATACACAACAAATGTGATACATTATGACTAGTGAAAAAAGAATGATTACTTAAAAATACGAGTGTAATTAATTGCTTACTTTTGCATGTAATCATTATTACATTCAAGAATATAATTGACATAATTAAATATATAGAACCCGTCATGTTATTACTGTCAACAATTTTATTCAAGACAAAATCAAACACAATGTTAAAATGCAGTAAATGTTACATGCATTAGACACAAAATGAAGAGAAAAGTACTTGTACATGGGCACCATATATGCACAAGGAAATTGTCATTATAATCATGATAATAATTATTTTGGCAATGTAATCGAGTATAATCATACTTGATTACAAGTACTTTTCTCTTCATTTTGTATCTAATGCATTTGACTTTTTTGACCAATTGAGCACGAGTAGTTACTCCAAAATTATTGCAGATTGCATGATTACTGAGTATTATTACTCCATCTCTGGTAGTTACTGTTTAATCTATACATGGAGTACTATTCGCTCCCCGCACTGTGTCTATTTTTCAGCCTTCATACTTCTGTATGAAAATTAGGGCTGCTTTAAGAAATGATGGTTGGGTGGCATATTTGTTTGCATACCAACCATACAAGGCGTATTTATAATAACTGTCCTGACTCCACATCACAATTACAATAATTAAATGCTGCCCACACCTACTGTATCCTGGAATAGCCCTTAGTAATTATCTAGCTAGTTGTATCTTAAATATGTGCTTCTATAACATCTGATCACATGTATGAAAACAAGTTAAAAAAATCAAAACATGAGTGTTTATTTTGGCTTTATGTAAAAAGAAAATTGTATATAAACAAACCAATGATTGCTATGTATAATCTAACTTGCCTCGTTTACAAATCGTGATGCTATTTTTAGTGAATCTGTTAATGTTGGGAGGTCAATAAACAGCTCAGTTTTCTAATTCTTAATGATACTGATAGCCTTCATGTTCTTCCCCATCGGGCACAGGAAAGTTTGACCAGATGAGGTGGCCGGCACATGCTGGTGTGATCCTGCGTACACTTCGGCCTAGCTTGCCATGGACCCACCATGTGAATTACCTGTACGGTCCCAGAGACCTGAAATAAATAAGGCCAAACCTCTCGGTCTGATGTGTTAGTGGCGGAGTGACCCCCACCGATATCATGTGAATTGTATTGAAGACAGTAGTGGTACAGATAGTACTGATAGTCGGTAGCTGATAGGCATGAGATACTAATTATGTATAAACACTTCTGGGGGCCGGCATGCTTGCTGAGATTATTTGATGTATCTTATTTTGATGATGTATGCTTGCCTGATTTCATGCTACTTAATTATTAAATCTAAATGTCATTCATTGGCATATTTCAATTTACACTGGACTTGTGTTGTTATTTTGCATAAATTTTAAATAAGTGACACCTCAGAAAATGGGTTTGAGGTACCTTATTTCCCTGTCAAACTTGGAATCTCATAGATATATCAACTAGGATAATATGGTTTGAATAAAATAATTTCTACTCAAATTTACACATTCTATTAAAATCTCAGAAATTGTTCTTGTAGAATCCTATATTCTTTATATATCGTTTAATATATAAGCAGACCTGGATTGAGCCAAGTGTTGTATCACATTTTCATTCCATCATGAAACTTTGCACATGTATAACATTTTTTATGCCGATATCAAATTATCATTACTTTGTTTGACTTTGGACTACTTTTTTCAAGCCTATTAAAATTTACGAATGCCGCAGATATCAGTTACCTCGACTCAGCCTCAGCTCAAGCTCATCATGTGGCCGTGCAGTCTTAGCTGTGTCTGTGATGGCTTTCTTTGTTCATATATTACTTACTACGAGGCTAGGACATAAGGGAAGAAGTTAATTTATTTAAACAAGTGATTCATTACCTCCACCAATAGGTTCTGCATGATTCCTCATCGCAACCGCCTTTTGGCAGCAGACATACACTTGCAGCATAGACGTCTACACTTGCATTTGCTTCTGCAGCTCAAGTTCCCATGGATTTTCATTGGCACGATCTCACCTATCATGTGCTTGCAATGCAACCAGTCCCTATATTTCTGATTGAAACTGCCATCTGGATACAGTAGTTCTAAGCCGAGTGTTTAGTTTTTGTCATCGATAAAAGCATGCGCATTGCATGCGTGGACAGTTATGTTTAAACACAGCGCCACTGGTCGGAGTTGTCATAAACTAGGGCTTACAGAAAGTGGCACAGGTGATGTAGGTTTATTGACCTCAATGGCGGCGCCCCTGGATTACAAGATTTGACAAGTTCTACAAAGTTTTCCTAGTAAACCGCTGGTGTGAAAATACTGATTGTAGTGGGAAATTATTAGTTTTTATTAACTCTTTAAAGTACCCTTTCAAGCTACCACAGTTCCTGTGCTTTAATACGGTAACACACAGTAACTGTATTCCATTATTACAATCAAAACAAATATAACTGATTATGAATTACCTTTGTAATGCGTTCAATGTTCACATCAAATTGTAGGAACAATTTACGATACTTTTCTTCAAGTCCTATTGTCTTCAGGTGACATCCCTCAAAACTACGGATGAAAATAATTGTTATGAGGTAGCATGTATTTTATGACACAACAAATTATACTCTCTCAATATAATCAATTCTTTATAAACCACACCTTTAACCACAAATGTATCATGCCAAGGTTACATATCAATTGTGACGAGAACAAAGCTACTTACATATGAAGCAGTTTGAGAGCGTGCATCACTGTTGTTGTCTTTGCAAACACATCATCCACAAAGCAATGTATGAGGACCTGGTGATGCAAATAACACATACATGAAGCACAACTCATATATAATCAACATGTGGTCAAAATAGTGTTAACCAAAGAGTGCAGAGATATTTTGATAATGATGTGCTGTATTTGCCGAGACACAAACAAGCAGACTATGTGAGATATAGTAGTAGTAGTAGTAGTAGTAGTAGTAGTAGTAGTAGTAGTAGTAGTAGTAGTAGTAGTAGTAGTAGTAAGACCTTTATTTCATGATGGTGATCATGTCACATTTATCGCATGATTTTCAATGGGCCATCAATCACATCCACTCTTACATACGCATTTATATAATGAAAATAAAATACACGTCAAAACAACATATAAGCAAAATAAAACAAATAAATACGTACATAAAACATGCCGTTACAATAAATAATTATATCAATAAATATTTTATATAAATAAATCAATTAATTCAATTAAAACCATTCAGTAAAACCCATCAATTTGGAATAAAAATAAACAAATTTAGATATATATATATATATATAAATAAATTAATTTAATTAAAGCCATTGAGTAAAAGCCATCAATTTTGATTTTTTTAAATATAAGATATTATAAATAAATGTATCAATAAATATATAAATAAATTCATTAATTCAATTAATGTAGGTCACTAGCTATCTTCCCCTTCAAATCCTTTCTTCCAATAGTCTGTGATGCCTTATTCTTCTTCAGCCCATGTGTGACACATGGTAAATGAACTGTCATTTCCAACTGTTTACTACTTCACTGTGCAGTTAGTTTTGTTCACTCTGGTATTCAGCTTTTCGTGACATGCAAGAGTTTTGTAAGTTACTGTACATGGAGTCAAAACCCTTCAGATGTGGATTGTCAACCAACTCCCAACAGTCAGCGTCAGGCTGGTGAACAAACTCTTGATATCGTCATTGTCACCACTGCTGTCAGCAGTTCTTCATTTTGGTTTGATTAATCTCAGTACTATTCTCATGTTTCTACTACTCCGTGAACTTCTAGAAAGCAGAATGGACCATGCAAACTATCTTGCCTTACGACAATTGATATTTCACGCCAATCAAGAGAGAGAGAGAGAGATAAATTTATTCAGATAAATCATAATAGTACATGTTTAATACAAGATAATTAATAGTAAACGTTGATTGATCGATGGAGAACTGCACATAGACCTAAAAGATTGCTGACATACAGGCCACCATGACAATTACATCAACATAAATTCATTAACTGACCAACTAACACTGATGTTATCAGTGGTTCTCAGATTCTGTTTTCACACACTATGATCCAGTAACCATAATTTCATTTCAAAACATTGATGAATTGCTGTGGCATTCCATACAAAAAGTTTTGATGTATACCACTGAATGCCTTGACAAAGTTAATAGCCCCAATATGGATACATTTTTGTACGACAATGGACATATCGATGACATAATATAGGGTAAACATTTATTTGAACAGATATGAATTGTTTGGTACAGAATCCTGTTCGAAATATAGATGACAAAAATCATCTCCAGTTGTTACAGTTATGGAGACAGCCACTGTTTGATATCTTTGCAGTGGTTCGCCTTATCCACTGTAGTGGATGACCTCCCAAATTCTAGTAAATTTGAATTTGAATGTAGATAATAAAGGATAAAACAAATTAACACAAAAACCAAAAATATGTAATGTTGACATTTCAGAAATACTAAAAGATAGGCTGTAATACCAGTTTTTTTCTGGAATGTTGCATTGATCTATTTCACTAACAAAAAACTATTCCATAATGTCAACAGTTCAGTAAGTTATGGAAATTGCGTATAGAATGAAGTGAAGTGAAAGTTTATTCAACAGAATAACACTGTAGCTTCTGATTAATCACAACATTACCTCCAAATCAACCATCTGCCTTTGGAACTCAAGAAAGCTGTTGTCAAAATCCGGGTTTCTGTGATCTAATATTTCGTATGACTTTTTCTTCATCTTGTTGTTGATTATCTGGAACTTCATCACAAGGTGTTCTGTGCCCTCAACATTCAAGTTCTCAAAGGCGGAGAACTCCGATATCATTAAAATCAACTGTTGAATCTGTTGACAGAAGTCAATAATATAAATTAATATGCAATAAAAACAACACTTATAAAGGAAACCAGCTATTTTCAAATTATAAAACTGTAGAAGATGACTATATTAGCAATCACCAGTATCCCCAATAGAGGTTTTTTGCACACGTGACTATTAACACAACTGCAGAAAGTGACTCTATTTTGGTGGTCAATTTTTTTTTACAAAATTGCATTTAACATGGCAGGTACACATATTCTATCGAAGACTGTTTCACATCTAGATCCTACAAGTCATGCCCGATACCCACAGAAATTAACAGCATCAACGAAACGATCTTCGAATCCATCTTTTCACGTCATCAACAAAACCATGCCTAGCTTTTGACAAGAAAGTTCTGCCAGTGTCTTGCACTGAAAACAGTCGTAAAAATGTTTGTTACGTTGCCCAAATTGCATTGATTTTTAAATTTGTTATACTTACTAGAATATGCTGTTTTGAAAACAATCTGAAGAGAATTGCTGTGCCAGAGATCGATATTCTAAGTCAATAAGTTATTTCATCGATCGAGTGCAAATAAAAAAGTTGTCGAGTGAAACAGCTATGATTATCAAATGACAGAAAGACGTTTCAGGAAGACGTTGAAGCACAAAATGCTGTGACATGTTCAGAAACCTCACTCTCACTTTTCAGATAATTTATAGTGAATTGTCATATATTTCAAACTATGTAAGTTTTGTACATATAGCAAATTTGCCCCAGTTGACTATGCACTTATTTTCATGTATACTATTTAAGTAGATTTGCATTGTTTGCAGATTTCTGTCTGCACTCGCATTATTTTTCTTGTGTATTCATTATGTAAATCTGGTGATAAATTCCTTGTCAATGACTAGAAATTTATCTTCATGACTATGTGAATGTGTCTTTATGGTATCTATAACACAATATCCCTGACAATAAGTAATAATATAATTTATGTGATTACTTCTACTTAATCATGCAATTCACAAAATCATGCCAATGCATGTACCCATGTTCGATATTTCACAATTCATTGGGTATTTTATTAGTGTAAAGCGCTTTGGGCAGTCCAATGGACTGGATACCATGCTATATAAGAATTTACCTTTACCTTTTTTATTTTATATGTAAATTTTCTTTTGCTCTGCCTGTGTACAAAGGCTGGTTGTACATATTCATGGTGACACAAGTTAATTAACAAGATGATCTGGTTGCACATGCAATGTTTTATTTACCACTTCAGTATGATTAATTCTTCTAGTCACTACATATGTTTACTTACACAGCTTGCTTATATAACAATGGTTTATATAACACATTCTATTTATGGTGATGGTGACGCTGACAGTTAATGTTCGTAGAAAACAGTAATAGAAAAATTACATATGGAGCATGTTACAACAAGGATACATTTTACATAGCGAAATTGCAATTTAAATTTATAAATTTTCATCCAATAGTGGACTGACCATAATTATATCAATAGTAAAAGATTAATATGTCATGATGTGTAGAATAAATGCAATTATTTAAAGAGAGCAATTCTTGTCAAAAGTCAATATATCCTGTCATATTATGCTCCAATACAATATTCTCCAACAAAGTAGAATTTGGCTTTCGTATTTTAAGTTGAAAACAGTGTAAGTTAGTATACATGTTACTTTCCCTGTAATATGGATAACTAAAATTGTAAAGAAGCATATACAGACAAATCTAATATAGTTCATTGTACTGCTGTAACAGGGGCTGTCTGTTATTTTCCTAGAGCCACATTTTATATATGGGCCTTAGTTTTAGTCAATCACAATAATTTGGCAATAAATTAGTCAAAGCATTAGCAAAGGGCACATTAGTATCCAATGTGGCTGGCTTGTGCAATCTCAGTCCAATCGGGAATGCATAAGGTGCTTGGGATAGAAGCCTCAGTTTTCTATTGCTCTTCCTCTATCTTACGACTTTTCAGCTGATGTTACAGTATTGGCAGTTAAAGCTGGCAAACGACTGTTCTACTTGATGCTTGTGTGGTGTGTGAAGACAGAAGGCACAACATACGGACAGTTGCTTTTTACTCGCCTACAATAATAAAATATATTATTTTTAAATAATGTATAAAATATTGTGCCAACAACAATTACGTGTATGTACAAAGAAACAGCTGATACATCATATTGCACAATGAGGCAACAACATACCAGTCATGTTATATATGTAGACTTATAATATATATATATACATATATATACATATATATATATATATATATATCTATATATATATAGGCAAAACTTTTATAAGGATGTGTCATGCATTTCCTATTAAATTTGTCTGTGGCAAAGGGGATCCTTGCATGTATTTTTAGCAGTCATAAGGAGTGCTGCCCTCCTGCAACTAGCTTAATATGCATATATATATATATATATACATATATATAAAATATATATTCATATACATATATATATATATATGACTGCTAAAATACACACAAGGATCCCCTGTATATATATATATATGTATGTATATATATGTATATATATATATATATATATATATATATATATATATACATGCTTTATTATGGATATCTCATGGTAGCCAGGCCCCTATTCAGTGTCATCCATGAGCATGGCAAACAAGGGCATGCATATACTGATGATCATCAATTGAATTGTGGCTTGTGCCCAAATTCTAAATACTGAACGTGAGTCATCAAATTGTCCAGGCAACAAATTTTGCATAATTTGGGTGCTTACTTTGATAAGCACATGTTGATGGAAAAACATATCATGACGAAAACTTTCTAACATCAGCAAGTAAGGAAGTATCTTGATCACCAAAGTGTAGAGCTGCTGATTCATGCTCTAGTCCATAGTCATATTGACTGCTGTAATGCTCTACTGACTGGACTGCCCAAATACATTATCAAGAAGCAACAAATGGTACAAAACACAGCGGCCAGAGTGTTGTTAGCAAGTATGAGCATATAAGTTCATACTCAAACGACTTCATTGGCTGCCAGTCGAGTTCTACATCAAGTACATGGTGTATCTATTGACTTTCAACGGTCATGGCCCCGAGTACATGACACAGATGTTTGCCACCAGGGACACACCAGGGATCCTGCCTCAGTTAGACTTCCTGGTGTGTTACAGACGAATATAGGGCACAGTAATTTTAGATGTGTTATTTTTTTTAAATCATATCATCTGACATAACTGCATTTGAACCAGGCACATTGGCAAGTTTACTGGTAGAACATGTTGGCAATGTAACTGTGGATTTTTAGATGATTTCAATAGGCGCAAGGATTTTTGATAATTTTTTCACAACAAGGCATGTGTGCGTAGTAATTCATACAAAAAATGGTAAAAAATTACGGGTATGGCACGTTCAGGCATTTTAAATGAGTTACAAGTACGAGACTTTGACTAAACTCGATCAGCATGTCAATGAGATGATGGCAACGGCAGGTAAGAAGTTTCAGAATTTTTGGTCCCGTTTTCTTATAATCGTGCAAAACGTTAACACGGTCGCCAATGGGAAACGTAACAGGAGGCTGAACCCACCACATGGACTATGACCTTGTGATGCATTTACACTAAACATGCCAAGGACGAAGCAGAAGACACTGGGAGACATAGGCCCTTAGCCAAGGACCCGTCTGCCCGTCTTCAAGACGGGCAAATGTCTTACCACGACGGGTAATATAAAAAATAAAAGACGAGTTTTTCTTTTTACAAGATGAGATTTTTTTCATAATAAAATTGTTTGAACGGTCTTAGGCTAGGCTTAGTGACTCTTAGGCTTTAGCGCATGCGGTCGTGATTCGTTGAATGTTGTCAGCGTCAGAATAGCAAATACCGCCGATATATCACTATATATTTTTAACCTTGACATCATTGGAAAATAATGATACTGCGTTTGATCTTTATTTATTGTAATCGTGTATGTCATTGGTTGGGAAACACGTTTCTATGGCCTTTCTCAGTGCATATCCATTGACGCTCTCATTTGAAGAAACAATCCCGTGACCTGGATGTCGTGCGGCTAGTTCAAAATGGCGATTGAAAAGATGCGATATGTCTACGTCAAAGTTCACCACAATCGATGCCTTTTTCGTAAACGTGAATAAAAGCAGCTTTCCTGAGATTGTCTATGAACAGTCCGCATCAGCGTCCTTTGTTACGTTGGTGGAGATCCATAATGTTGATGTGCCTGCCGCTAGTAGCCGATACGCTACTGTATTGTCGCCCACCACTGGCACTCTGCAGTGGCTATAGCGCGATCGCAGTAAACTTCGATTCGTGCTCCGATTCACATATATAAACGGCATGTAGGCCCTACTATCGTCAGCAGTTTCCTGGTTCCTCAGCTGAAACGGCATGCAAACCATGACCGATTAGGCTGTGTTCAGTGTAGTAAATTCATAGTTTTTTGTCCAATAGCCAAGCAATACTGAATCTGGATGGTTACTGTTTTATCAAAGAAGTAATATTTCAATGTATTACTTTCAAAAACAGTTTTATCACCGAGTGCTATATCTTACACTTACACATAATGAGCATTTTTAAGGCTAGAGATAAGCTTTTTATAGTTTGCCCATATCGTAACCCAGTTTTTATCTATTGTATTTTTATTTGTTGTACGTCTTGTTTTACTTTTAGTGTCAAGCATTTGATTTTGAATCTGATTGGAATAATATTTGTTCATATTAGACATAATATTTGCATGCATGTACTTAAAGTCTTAAGATGCTCCAAACATTACTTCCATGTTTATATATTTAAAATAAATTTTCAATTTACTTTTTCATGAACCTTCATGTGTTGGCTCTTCTTCTATTAGTATTGCTGTAATGGTTAAACCGGACTTGGCCTGCCATTGACCAAACCTAATTAAGCCAATAATGACTGTCATTTGACATTTGCTCAACTTGCACTGGCTTTACCAGTGCAAAAACAAAATGGGCCAATAACAGCTGTCACTATGTCAACCAGCATTGGCCTGCCATTGAAAACAACTTAATTGGGCCAACAATGGATGTCATAGACGCGAATGGCTTCCACGGGAGCCTGCTAGGAGACCGTGCTTTCAAAGTCTATGCACAAAAATTGTGGAATGCGTTACCCAAATATTTACAAAGTGTTAACAATGTTAAAGTTTTTAAGAGCAAGCTAGATTCACTGTTTTAATTTTGCATACGATTAAATTATATGGTTTCATTCTTTGCAATTGTTTTATCCTATCATACTCTATTTAACCTGTTATTTTGTTATACTTGTATATGGCACCATATGACATAATTGTCTGGATTTTATATTTATTATATCATCATATTTGTCAATGTAATATTTCTATTATTTATTGCACCAACTGTCTGGATTTTATATTTATTCTATCATAATTGTCTATGTAACATTTCTATCTTATATTATTTATAGCACCATATGATATAATTGTCTATATTTGATAAATGTATATTTTTATCCTATCACCATAATTATTTTGTTATTTTTTTATTAACCTATACAGCACCAAAGAACATTATTGTATGGATTTGAATGTATAAATGAATAAACATTAAACAACAGCGATCCACGACTACGTATATTTAATACTAACCACCGACGTCACCAAGATAGCCGGAAATGTGTATACTCATCTACCCCTATGCTATGGTTTAGGCTAGTCCTGTGCCTAGCTACAAGTAAACTTTTCATAAATCACCTACATCAAATCATGCAAAAATTTACAGCCGTTATCTGAACTTCTGTCAAACAATAAGCATATTTGATTTTTACAAACTTACCAGTAGTTAATTGCCAACTGGTCCACTGTATACTTATGAAGTGTATTCAGTCGGTTTCCAGTTATTGCAGCAATTCACCTATTTCGCAGGCATATAGCTGACTGGCATGTCAATAAATGTATTCTTTAAAAACTAATTGTAGAGCACATCCACAGGAGAAATTAGACCATCAAAATGGAGTCACTAGGTATAACAAAATATAAACATGTTATTCTGCAGTATAACTATGTACGTATACCTTACGCAAGCGTTTGCAAAATGCCTCAAACTTCCCAAAGATGTACATCTCTGAGAAATCAAAGTGCCTCTCTCCTGGTGTTGATTCGATCTTCTTTTTGACAGCGTAGAAGGCATCCTTGTAGTGCTCATATAAGTCTGTGCATACAGTGATCTTTGCAAGTGTTTCGTGCAGTGGCTGGTCCCAAATCTTGAGCATACCATCATCTGTCAAGTAGCTTTTACAGGATTTTACCAACTGGTTCGTTATCTGCAATATCATTATTATATTATTGTATATTATTTAATTAATTAAAGTGAATGATGTGTTTTGTTTAAAACTAATTTTTCTCATGTCACTGTTGCGTCAAATAGTGCAGTTGTTGGATGTGGCGTGTTTGAGCTTGCTGGATATGGCTTAGTTTATGTAGTAAAAAAGACACATGATAGAGTGGTTGGTAAATAGCAATGCCCTATAATTGCATCTAGTAAACATAGCAGCTACGTAACAACATATTACAAGGTCAGCAAGCAGGGATGGGTTTGGATAAATCAGCAAGATATTCATTCAAAAAGCTACGTCAACATACAAAATAATGTTGGACATACCTACCTTAATGAACAGAGATGTCATGTGCTCCGATGTATTGTAGTACATTGAAATACTATTGATCATTCGGACAGTGTTGATCAAATTTGGCAGATGTGCTGCGATTTCAGGCTGTTAAAGCGAATACAAATGCTTAATTGTAATTTATATGGCTACACAGTTATCCTGGTGTAAACTTTACATGTAGGATTAAATCAATTAATTTCCAAGACATTTAATTTGTGAGAAACCCAATTTTTTAAAACAATTTGTCATAACGCAGTAAAATACACATACACTTCAGTGTGTAACGAACAGATTACTCACTGGCTCACAAAGGTAGAGTGGTTCACAAAACTTCTCTAAAGTATAAAGATATTTTGTGTTGTCTCTGGCTTCATTTGAACGCTCTGTGATCTTGCAATCTAACATTTGCCATCTCTGTAAAAGAAATGTAACTGTACACACACAAACACTTGTCTGCATGTATGTGTGTGCATGTGTGGAACAAAATTAAACCATGAAAATAGTAATGTGTAGGAGACACAAAACATGGGATTTAGAAGGCCACACACGACAGGTAGATAATGTTTTTATTTGTGCAAAACTAGTAATTTTTTCTGCCAAAAGTATAGAATGGGTCTTGCTGAGTACAAAAATATATTGAACTTTTGTCAGCTAGACCCCCGTTTCCAAGGTAACAAACAAAATGTCCGCCAATTTGAGCAAATATTGGCAAATTTAGAAACACCGCCTTTCTTTATTGAACATGATTATAATTCTTGCAAATCCATGTTCAGTACACATCATACTGTACAATGACCAGAACATTTGTTAAAATGTTGTTTTTATTTTTTAAATAATTTTTGGTAGTGTGAAAAAAACTTCATTTTTGGCAACAAATACAGGTTTATCTTTCAAACTGTTGATGATTTTTAAAATGTCTCTGGTCATTGTGCAGGGTAGAGTATTCTGAATGCAACATTCACAACCTTATTTGGATAGCATAATTACTCAGAGGTATCCTTTTTCCAAATGCAGAAAACACGTTTTAAAAACACATTTATTTCCTTTGGCATGCTTATAGAATAACAATGTAGACATTATGTTGCTGGCATAAGTACTTCCAGAGATATGCTTCCTTCAAAGTGATACATGAACGAAACAAAATGGCTGCCATTTTGGAATTATTGTGTGTCATTATTAATATTCTGTTGATTTGAGTACTTGAATTTAGCAAGTTTCTTTGGTAGGCATTTTATAGGGTTATTTATTTACTCAATGCACGACTTGAAGGTGTTGAAGAAGTTGCAAGTGTCATGTGTCTGATAATATCAACCAAGATTGACAAAACAAATAGAAAGCTATTGTAGTGTTATCACTAACTGCCAGCAAGACATTGCTGCACTTGGAACACTGCTGTAAAGCACCACGACTTCCTGTTGTTGTGTATGATGACCATATATGGAGGTCGAATAAATACGGGTCTAAACGCCATGTTGGTATTTCTGGTTCTTCCATAAAAGTGTTATCTTACGACACACACAAGCAACATTACATGGTGGCAGCGGTATAAAACGAACACACAACCTTCAGAGACATGGCAGACGCCGACCAGCCGGTACAGTACGCACAACCGCATCAGCCGGTACAGCACGCACAACCGCACTTCAACCCCGTCCAGGTACCTCTACCAGACAGGTTCAATTTTACCTCGCCTGACACATGGCCAGCGTGGATCAGACGTTTCGACCGATTCAGAATCGCGTCAGGTCTATCAAACCGCCAAGCGACGGACCAAATTAGCACTTTGGTGTACGCTATGGGAGATCAAGCTGAGGACATTTTGAACACATTACATGTCCCAGACGATGCGAATTACGACCAGTTGAAGGAGTCACTGAACACGTATTTCGGGGTTCGTCGAAACCTGATCACTGAACAAGCAAAGTTCAACAGACGCGTGCAACAGCCGGGTGAATCTGTGGATGTGTTCATTCAGGATTTATATCGATTGGCTGAACACTGCGATTACGGTGCCCTGAGAGAGCAGCTAATCCGGGACCGCATCGTAGTCGGGGTGATTGATGACGCGCTCTCCGACCGACTGCAGGCGCAGGCCGACTTGACACTCGATCAATCAGTACAGGTCAGTCGGCAAGCCGAGGCCCGAAAGCAGCAGCGAAATGTCGTACGCAGGGACACGAAACCAAACCTGGCGGCTATCGAATTCGTGAAGAGGGGTCAACAGTCAACGACGAGGGCTAATGCAGCCACGGCCAGAAACCATGGTGGGAAGTGTAAGTGGTGTGGCCAACAACAGCATGACAGGAAAGTCTGTCCTACGAGACAAGCCACATGTCACAACTGTCAGAAAGTTGGCCATTTCAGGTCAGTTTGTCGGAGCCGGCCAGTAACGAAGGGGGAAATTGGAAACCAGGACGGCAGTATCTAGACAGCTGACATTACGGTAAATCACACCAACAGGGTCACGTTCAAGCTGGACACGGGCGCAGCTGTATCGGTACTGTCCGATAGAGTACCCATGTTACAACACCGGAAACTTATACCCGCTGAAAATACACTGAGGGGTCCAGGAGGCATCAAGCTTCGTGTGTTGGGAACGCTGGTTGCGAAGTTGCAGTACAAGAACAAGACATGACGCTTGTTTGCAGCTCAACCTAATCAAACTCATGGTAGATGAGGTAGCTGTACACAAGGACTTTCCACACTTGTTTCACGGCCTTGGAAAGCTGAAGATGCAACACCATATCAATCTTCGAGACGACGCACAGCCGATATGCTTGTATACTCCACGCAAAGTACCACATCCATTGCTTCCGAGAGTCGAAGAAGAGCTCTGAAGAATGGAACAGCAAGGGGTCATCTCCAAAGTGATCCAGCCAACAGATTGGTGCTCCGGAATGGTTGTTGTGCCGAAGGCAAACGGCAGGGTGAGGATTTGTGTTGACCTTACCCATCTGAACAAGGCGGTCAAGCGAGAAATACATCCGATGTCATCAGTCGATGAAAGCTTGGCAAAGCTGGGAAAAGCATCGGTGTTCTCGAAGCTTGACGCGAATAGTGGCTTCTGGCAATTGCCACTGGATGAAGAGTCAAAACTGCTGACCACATTCATCACACCACAAGGGAGGTTCGCCTTCAACAGAATCCCATTCGGTATCTCATCAGCACCAGAAATCTTCACTCGCACGATTTCTGTGATCCTACAGGGACTCGACGGTGTCATATGTCACATGGATGACATCCTGGTGTTCGCATCAAATGAAGCCGAACATGATGACCGACTGTGGAAGGTTCTGCAACGACTCCAAGGGGCAGGACTGACACTTAACGAGAAGTGTGAGTTTGGCAAGAAGTCTATACGCTTCCTGGGTCACGTCACTGACGGAACAGGAGTTCATGCTGATGAACAGAAGCTGGAAGCCAACCAGAAATTCCCAGCACCAACCAACACAACAGAACTGAGGAGGTTCACAGGAATGGTCAATCAACTGGGCAAATTTGTGCCGAACTTAGCACAACTCACTGCGCCTATCTGCTATCTCCTCAAGGCAGATGTCAACTGGCAGTGGAGTCCTGTACAAGCTGAAGCGTTTGAGTCAAACAAGCATTGACGTCTCCTACTGCACTCGCTCGCTATGAACCACAGCGATCAACGATTATCGCTGCTGATGCATCCGGCCATGGTCTCGGGGCTGTACTCATGCAAGTCCAAGACAATGGCGAACGAAGGCCAGTGTGCTTTGCTTCAAGAGCACTTACTGCAGTAGAACAGCGATACGCTGTCATCGAGAAAGAAGCACTAGCTGCAACGTGGGCGTGTGATAAGTTTGCAGACTATGTTCTGGGCATGACATTCACGCTAGAAACAGACCACAAACCGCTGGTCCCACTCGTGAGCTCTACTGACCTCGCCAAGATGCCTCCACGAATTCAAAGGTTCCGTATGCGCATGATGCGATACAATCCGGAGGTACAGTACGTTCGAGGCCGTCTACACGTCTCTGCAGATGCATTGTCTCGTGCACCAGTTGGAAGCCCATCTACTGCAGACATGCAACTCATCGAGGAAGTGAACACATTTGCAGACATGTCAAGCAATGCTCCTCTACTGAGACCCTACTGGGAGAGTAGGAGCCATCTCGCAACGATCGGTGACTTACTGCTATACGACGAGCGCATAGTCATCCCTCGTTGTATGCGATTAGAAACCCTCAAAATCATACACGAAGGACACCTTGGTATTTCCAAGTGTCGAGCGCGAGCAAACAAGGCTGTCTGGTGGCCTGGTCTATCTAAAGAGATATACGAAATGGTCTCAACATGCTATACCTGTGCGAAGGTCCGCCCGGAGCCCAAGGAGACTCTGATGTCAGCCTCCTTCCCCTCTCGTCCATGGGAGAGAGTTGGAATGGATCTGTTCGAGCTCAACGGAAAGCTCTATCTAGTCATTGTTGACTACTACTCCAGATGGGTTGAGTTCAGAAAGCTGACTAGTCTCACATCCGAGCACACCATTGAGGTAATGAAAGAAGTCTTCGCCACACATGGCATCCCGGACGTCATTATGTCTGATAACGGACCGCAGTTTAGTGCCGAAGCATTCGCTCAATTTGCAAAGTCTTACAGCTTTACGCACGCACACAACAAGTTCGCCAAGATATCCACAGGCCAACGGCGAAGCAGAACGAGCAGTCAGGACTCTGAAGGAGATCCTGAAGAAAAATGACGATCCTTACCTCGCTCTCTTGACACAGCGCACGACACCGTTACTGAACGGTCTGAGCCCAAGCCAATTGCTGATGGGACGCCGCCTGCGAACTCGGCTACCCGTTATCCCAAGCACTCTTCAGCCAGGAGTACAGGAAAGAGATATACAGAAGGCAAAGGAGAGAGAAGATGCTCACAGAGAGAGTCAACAACGACAGTTCAACAACCGCCACAGAGAAAGAGATCTACCTCTACTATTGCCAGGTGACAACGTTTGGGTCCGCGATCAAGATCGCTACGGTACAGTTGTACAACGAGCTCCACAACCACGCTCGTATCTGATAAAGACACCCAAAGGCACCATAAGACGCAATAGGTCTGCTCTAGTCTCGGCGGAGAATCATCAACACGATAACCCGTCTCCCACGCCTATCGTGCCAGAGGAGCCAGGAAATCTTTCTGCAACTCCTAGCCGGAGTACCGACACGACAATGCCGTCGACAACGCAAGAGTCTCCAGGCGTGATGAGAACAAGATCGGGACGATTGGTCAATCCGCCAAGTCGTTTGAACTTATGATTCGTGTAATGACACTGTAATCGTACAAGGCTACGCGCAGTAGCCATTTAGGGAAGTACTGTTGTAAAGACAGTATTCTGGGGTCACGTACTTGAAACCTCTGCCCCATAGTTAGATTATGATTTAGTAGACATCTCATCGACCAAGAAAAGGGAGATGTGGTGTTATCACTAACTGCCAGCAAGACATTGCTGCACTTGGAACACTGCTGTAAAGCACCACGACTTCCTGTTGCTGTGTATGATGACCATATATGGAGGTCGAATAAATACAGGTCTAAACGCCATGTTGGTATTTCTGGTTCTTCCATAAAAGCGTTATCTTACGACACACACACGCAACATTACAGCTATGTTTCAAAATGTGTAACTTGTTCTCAGGTCAAATGTTAACTAAATATTAAAAAAATTTGTTAACCTCAGGAACAACCAAGAAACAACTAAACAGTAACAGAGTCCACAAGACAAACAAGGTTCCACAACATGGATAGACGAAGGATCGCCAGTAGATATTATCTACTTAGATTTTCAGAAAGCTTTTGACAAAGTGCCACATCAAAGATTGCTACTTAAATTAAAAGCCCATGGTATCGGGGATAGCATAACTGACTGGATAGAACAATGGCTGACTGACAGAAGACAACGAGTTGTAGTAGATGGCGAAGTTTCAAATTGGAAATCGGTTTTGAGTGGGGTACCTCAAGGATCAGTATTAGGACCTATATTATTCTTAATTTATATCAATGACT
Organism: Lamellibrachia satsuma; assembly: GCA_033239005.1. Lineage (NCBI taxonomy): Eukaryota > Metazoa > Annelida > Polychaeta > Sabellida > Siboglinidae > Lamellibrachia > Lamellibrachia satsuma. The sequence goes on along the minus strand of BSQZ01000001.1, from coordinate 19,248,371 downwards.
TGGACGACAGTATAACAAGTAACGTACTGAAATTTGCGGACGACACAAAACTGTTTAGAAAGGTTAATACTGATGGTGATAAACAACATTTACAAAACGATCTAGACAGATTAGTGAAATGGTCTGAGAAATGGCAGATGCTGTTCAATTTTGGGAAATGTAAATGCCTACATACAGGACATGGGAACTTGAATGTAAACTATAAAATGGGAGCTACTGTTCTTGGTACTACTGTAAAAGAAAAGGACTTAGGAGTTACAATAAGCGCTGATATGAAAGTTTCAGAGCAGTGTGGTATTGCAGCTTCAAAGGGTAATCAAATTCTTGGATTGATTAGAAGAAACATAACATACAAGGGAAAAAAGTTAATTATACCTCTTTATAAAGCAATAGTTTAGAGACCTTAGTTATGAAGAACGCCTGAAAGAATGTGGTTTAACAACTCTAGAGACAAGGAGGTTAAGAGGAGATCAGATTGAAGTTTTTAAGATATTGAATGGGTATGAAAATATTGATAGAAATATGTTTTTCTCACTCAAGAAGGATAGCAGAACTAGAGGACATGAGGTAAAATTAGTAAAGGATCAATGTAGATTGGACATCAGGAAGCACTCGTTCTCACAGAGGACAGTAAATGAATGGAACAAACTGTCTACAGATTGTGTAACTGCTAGCAGCGTGAATATGTTTAAAAACAAGGTTGACACATATATCAGAAGGGCGGGTTATAAGTAGGTGAACATTGTTGGACTCTCGATAAGCCAATGGCTTCCTTGTCCACTTGCCATCTGGGCCTTTGGCTTGGATGGCAAATCTTGTTAAATCTTGTTAAATCTTGTTAAACATTCAGTCAAATTCGCCAGCCTCGCATGCTGGCCCTTCTTCCTCCTCGGTGGTCGACCTGTGCCACCGTTCTACTCCCAACTTTGTCGCCATCCGTGGGAACCGTAGCCCCCATCGGCGGTGTCGCTAACTCGTCGTCTGCAGTAGCGACGCACGGCTGTATTTATGCCGTATCCAGCTGTTTCGCCACCGAAAATGTCCTATTTGCACGTGCATCGTGCAGTTGCTGTGCTCTCCCTTTCTTTTTCTGCCCAAAAACATGCTTTGTGGAAAACTTATTCGCTCTGACTCGATGGTTACTTTCGTTAGATGCCATCGTCGTTTACAACTCGTAAATAGCTACATCGTGCATTGTGGGAGATCACGCATCATATATGCAAATGTTCGCGCCATGTATGGAAATATCCGGGTCAACGCGGGTCGCAAGTACAGCGGAGCGTCCCGACAGTGATGTAGCACGATGCCGAATACCAAATAAGGAGATAGTCGGTAGAATCCTGCCCACATATATGGCGATGTCAAAGGGCGGGGATGCCGTCTAGACAGGCGGTTAGCGAACGGAATCTATATGTACCAAACAAGATGGCGTACGGTGAATTTACGGCACCGTTGCTAAGGTCTAAACATCGTATATTTTCAAACTTGGAGCACAATTTATTCATGAATAAAAGTGTTTTAAAGGTATGTGATAATTATAAAAATTAACGTTATTGATAATTAACATACAAGGCAATGCTATCGGAATATGGAGGAAACACATTTCTAGCATATTTTTTTTAAATACGTAATTTCACCTGCCGTGTGTGTGTGGCCTTAGGGGGTTACGCTGGTCTATATATGGGTTATGTCGATTTTATATTATATCTTAAAAACTACTCATCTTGACTAATTTTACAATGAATTATGTTTGTACAAAGGACACTTACAACAAACAATTTGCATGACTGTAACCATGGTAACCAGATAATCTGTGGCGGGGTGGTTCTGAATTGATGTCTATTTTTTTCTAACAATGTATCAAATTGTGCAGAAGCATTTTGGCTGAACAAATAATAATATTGTTAATAATGATTTTAACCATTAGTTTACATGAAAAAGTTAATGGTAAAAATCTGCCTCATTGCACACTGTGGCATATTACTTGTTAGATTATGTGGTTACGATGGTTATGGTCATGCAAATTGCGTATTATGTCAGAAATGACCTTTTCAAATAAACATAATACACTGTTTGGTCATGACAAGATAAGAAATGAATTACAAAATAACATAAACTGACCTGGGATGTACGAGATCACGACTTATTTAAATATATATGAACACATCAGATCTATAAGTTGATCCTAGTTAAACAAACCAAAAGAACTTTGCTCTTGACAATGTTCAATACGTGAAAGACCATGCGAACTCTGTTGCTCTTGATCTGTTCTAGAATGCCATTAAATACGGCAGTTCTTTGTCTCCAATGTTCGAGCTCAGCCAGTGGCCCAGTGTCGTCTGCCTCTTTCCTCATCTGCTCACTTTGGACCAGTACCTGCCATTTCAAACAGAAAGTCTAATTAGAATGTGGTACAAAATAAAACAGAATTAAACTATAGTGCAATAAAATGTATGCAATCTTAAAACGCCCTCCTCAATTCATTTAGCCCATCATGAATCAGGTCTGTTGATATTAAAATCCATAATTTAAGTAATATGTGCACTCAGTTAAATAAGAAAACATACTTTTGCAAAGATAATCATAAAAATTTACTGTGATCATTAGATTGGGTAATTTGCGAAAGTGCCAATAGCTTTTTATCATAGTATAATGAGCCAAACCACTTTTGACCCTTTTTTCACCGCATTTTGACTGAATTAGCTATAAAAGTTTAATAGTATGTTCGATGATTTCATCAAAACTAAATAACAAATTTGCACAAATGAGCTAGCATCTATTCATGGATTTTTCGAGAAAGTATTTCTAAAAAGGAAGGACCTTCACAAAGTGAACAGAAGCCTCCTAAATACCTGTTCAATTTGTGCACACCAATACTTTGCTAACGTCTCCAGTGATGCCAATGTTTCAGGGTTGAATGCAGCATTTTGGCAGTCAGATAGGGTCTGAAGTTCACTGAGGTTCACATCTTCGCATTCAACGAGTTTCAGCACATCACCAGAGGCGATGGTAGCACCTATTAATACAATTTTAATAAATATACATTCATAATCTTTATTAATCTATACACTATAACAGCACTTAGATTATTTGTTTTGTATGGTAATGATAAAAACTCGTGTTCAAAACAATGTACAGTCGAGCTTCGTTATAATGCGATGGTCGGGGTCCACGATTTCAGACTGCTCTGTACGCGAGGCATATTAGCCTGGTGTTACCAGATCTACTAAACAACAGCGATCGCCGCCCACTGCACCAAGCCCAAGAATGCAATTTATAGAACTTATTAAAGGAGTATACTAGCATCAACATGTATTATTTTTAAATGTCACACCCTCTTGACTCATGAACAGAATAAAACACATGTACGTATACCGTTATGGAATATATCTACTACGATGATGATGTACTGGACCAATAAGGCCTAAGGAATCGAAAATAATAACCTGGATCTGTACAGCCGAAAACGTATATGATTTGACAAACGTAGTATGTAAGCTGACAAAACACAGAAAACGACAAGGTAGAATTAATAATTGCTTCATTTCGTCTTTCAACCGATCTCGACAGAAGCATAAATTTATTACACACCACTTACCATCGATTCATATGCGGATAACAAATCCGTATTTTCGCGCACAGGTAGAGCATTGGGTTAGGAATTTGGCATGTTGGTTTCGCGTCACGAAAACGATTAAATATACGATGTAATGGAAGCATGTCATTTCACCTAAGTGTTATGTTGGTATTGCATACTAAATGTATTTAAAACTGTTTATCGGATTCTTACGCGAGACGTAACCGTTGAAGCGAAGCCAGCGACAGCGACTGATGTCGGCAGCAGCACAAAACAAACAACACGTTGATACTCATTCATTGACATTGTTCGCCTGTTTCTTGAGAATTGTCAAAGCAATTCTAAGTAGGTTTAAGCAGGGCAATTTGGAATTTTCCCCTGGCGGCAGACATTCAGGGTCCACGACCGACCGCGTTGTATCCGAATCCGTTCTTCCTCTTCCAACTGCACTTAATTATAGCCCCACTAACAGGCCTGAGAGTCACAATTTATTGATAGGATTCGGCCCAAATCACAACATATAATAAAATAAAGAAGCATGTTTAATGTTAAAACTTGAGACTCCCACCTTTACCTGCACTCAGCGTTACTGATGTTATAATGTACAAATAAATGTTCCCTTAATTTATGTGAAATAAAGTTAATTACACTTCCTTTTCATCTAACATCTCCATGATTACTAAAACAAACACTGAAGCTGAAGAAAAAAATTACCACTAATAAATTGTTATATAATAATTTATTACCCTTTTTAAATGTACAATTAAATTAAATATACAATTCGATTGTCGCTGACGAATCATACTGCAAGAGAAGGACAGTCTCGCATAATTAAGCTTCAACATGTCAGTGCAGATGGGTGGCTCCTATGATAGCAACTAATTTTAGTTTCAATGGGAGCCTCCATGACCCAAATATGTGATTTTTGTATTTGTGCAACTGTGCGTGTATAGCATGTTTGTACACAAGAATACTATGTGAAGTTAGCATTGCTAGCATTACAGACGTATATGCCAACACGTGGTTATTAATATGATAAAGCTGCGTGAATAAACATTACAATCATATGCTTGTATGTACAATATGCATAATTTTGTACATTCCCATGCATATTATGTGCGTATATATAGGCTGTGCTAATTATGTACAAAAACTGTGCTTTTTGGGTCAAAATAAATACAATTCTTTCTTTTTAAATCAAATTTGAATGAAGCTCAACGTTACAGAACTTGGGAGCATTCACAAAGTGAACAATCTAAAATTATCCAATATTGTTTAGAATATTTCAAATTAAATTGGTCACTATTCTGTTCATTGTCTACATAATCTATATACTTCTATAAAGTATTCTGAAAAAAGTCCTTGATTTTGAATTATACTTTTTACATCCTTACAGTTACACCAAATTATAATTTATATAATACAGAGCAACATACTTTGTAGGCAGTCGTTGAAAGCTCTGCAGTTATCAAAGAACTTCTGTAGGGTGATCTGACCAGTTTTATTAGACAATTCACCCCAGTCTTGATACTTCTTGAAAGATGATAAGAAGACCTTCTCCAACACCAATCCTAGTCCAGTAGTTGCTCCACCTACTGGATGATTAGCATCAAAAACGCCAAAGTCGACCTGTCATTTGAAAGGAGAGCAAGTAATAGAACAGGTCATTCACTGTAGGAAACATTCACATTTTCTGAGATTGTTAAGCAGTCACCTTACTGTCTAGAGAAAAAAAATTTGGTGTACGCTTATAAGAACAGACTCCTTGAAATGTTTTTATGGCCCAATTTTTTATAAAGCGTACTGTACATTTATTAGGTCAATTACGTTGTATATATATTTATATCTGACACGCATTGAGGCCTTGTTTAACACTGGTGGTGTCATTTAGTGACTAGCTTAGAACAACTGAAAAGTGGTGCCAACTGTTTAACACCAGATGGCAACACTTTTCAGTCGTTCACACTAGTCAAATTACAATTACGGATTTTGTTGATTAAAAAGGGGCTATGCTAATTAAAGCATGTATGCTTAATAGATCGAATATGGTAATTTGTGTAAGACTGCTAGATTGAGTCACTGACCACACAAGACGGTGTCAATGCCACTTCAGGTTTTATTCGGATAAAGTAGAGGCAAGTTCCAGTAAGTTGTTTCTGTTTTCCATCAGTTGCAAATACTTTCATCATTTGAGTTCCTCTCATTTGACCAGGAATAAGTCGACCTTGTTCTGTAAACAGTATCATTCAATCAGTAGGGCAATATCTGGATCATAGCAATTAGATTGGCCCTAATTCCTTTGGGATCACCAGTAGATATTATCTACTTAGATTTTTAGAAAGCTTTTGACAAAGTGTCACATCAATGATTTCTACTTAAATTAAACGCCCATGGTATAAGGGATAGTATAAAAGACTGGACAGAAAAATGGCTGACTGACAGAAAACAACGTGTTGTAGTAGATGGGGAGGTCTCAAACAGGAGATCAGTTTTCAGTGGGTTACCACACGGATCAGTATTAGGACTTCAATTATTCTTAATATATATCAATGACTTGGACGATAATATAAGCAACGGACTGAAATTTGTTAACAACACAAAAGTGTTTAGAAAGTTTAAAAATTATGGTGATAAACAATATTTTCAAGACAAATTAGTTAAATGGTCTTAAAAATGGCAGATTTTATTCAATTTTGAGAAATGTAAATGAACAATTGAACTGGCCCTACAAGTGTATCAATTATAAATATACGTAATAAAGCAATGTTTTCGTGCGTAAAACTAAAACAGACACTAGTTTAAATTGCAATAAATAATAATTTTATAAATCTAAACCATGCCAAATATTGTCATTCATTTCATATAACTAATAGACCAATAAAATAAAGTAATGAATTTAATAAACATATCAATGTGAATTTTATTTAAACAAAATTATGTTTGATGCCGACATTTTGCGCGCACTGCCACTGCCCTGAGGCTGGCTGGGCCTGGCACGGGCAAAAAGTTATGCCGTTCTCAATTCACTCCAAATCGAAGCCTCCAAAGTTCACTTTCGCAGCCAAATATCACATCAATCAGAATGTCTTGGCTTGTCTGCCTCCTTGGTATCTCCAGTATAAAGTAAATTGGCATATCCTTCAAACATTTTCTACGATTCTCACAACTTCGTCCACCATCTTTGCTTTGGTGTTTCCCTTGTATTCCCCAAAATACTGACGTAATTAAATGTGAATTACCCAATAGGCATCCAAGTTATAAGTAACAGAGGTTTCCCTTACATGTGTGGACTTCGCTTATAGTTAGTTCCAATTGTATTTTATATCAAATTAGCATAGATTAGTAAGCAAAGTAATGTGCATCACCAATACAGTCTGACCCTGCAGAATATGCTTAAAAACAAAGTTTACACATATCTCAGGAGGGCGGGTTACACAGAGATGAATTGTTGGACTCTCGATAAGCCAATGGCTTCCTTGTCCACTTGCATCTAGGCGTTTGCCTTGAATGGCAATCTTGTTTCCTTACCTGTTTAGTTATATTCTGATTAATACCCACATATTTGTTGTTTTTCTAGAAACTGTCTATCCAGAAGTAATTAAAAGCCAAAACTACCTGCATCAGAATGAAGATTTTTCATGATGCGCCACTGCTGTTAGTATGTATCAATACAAAATAATCATAGAAAATGCTTTGAAAATTACTGAATAAAGTGCCTATGACACAGTTTTTGCTCATATTCCAAATCAAACATTTAAACTAATTCATGTGCTCATTTTTGGCGAATCAGATATATAAATAGTTATATTTTAGAAAAGTTTGCAATTACTGCTTTGAAATTAGTTTTTTTGAGCGAGAAAAAAGACTTCCTGGAAGACATATCCTTGCCAATGTCATGGTATTTAGCTATGTACAATTGTTCTCAATGTTATGCCTGTTTTCGACAATTGCTCAAAGTTACGTCATCTACGTCAAACGTCCACAAGACTTCTGCTAACATCACAAAACGGCACAACCGGATTAGAAAAAGTAGCTGACAGATAGCTGTGAATGATCACATGCGAATGATCACATTTGGCAGCTGTGTGTGTGTGTGTGTGTGTGTGTGTGTGAAGACGTGGATTTTATTAACGTGAAGGTATTTCATTTGGTTAAGAGTTAGAAATTGTTGCAACCGCGTCATAGGCACTTGATAGGTAGGTGCATGGTCATCTGAAAGAATGAACATTACAAATTACTTTAAATTACCAAAAGAAATGAAACATCAACAGCAAAAATTAAATAAGACAGGTCACTATTTGTTTGGGAAAGGTGTTGATAAAACAGAAATAGCATCAAAACCTTTTTAACATAAAGTAACTCACCTTCCAACACTGGAACATCTTCCATCTGATAGTAAAACATCAAAGTCTTCCTACCATTTTTTTGAAAGAAGCTGGATATCAATGGTAGTTGCTATAAAACAATTAATTAGGAAATGAATTAATCGTATTTCTATAAAATAGCAATTCATTAAACTTACCAAATCATGTATTTATCCCAATTACCAAATTTGTCAAATCATCACCCAATGTGAACAGTAAACCTTGTATTTAATATTTCAAATGTAAACTTTTGTGTAATGGAAAGTGACACAACCTTGGTATTACAGTCAATAACTCCCTTAAGCAGAGGTAGCTGGTGCGGCTAACGTGTCAGTTGATTTTTTCGTTTTTTTTCTTATAACATGCTAGGAAATATTGAACTGAACGTCAACACCACAAATAATCACCCGGCACTTAAGTCATATTTCACCAATCCATCTAAAAAAAACAGTCCTTTTGGAAATCCCCGATTTCCTATGAAGTTAGAAACGCTGACGATGTTTCCATAGATATAGTAACGACAGCAAGTGCTACGATGTTCGAACCAGCTATATTTGTTTGCCATAAAAGCGGAACATATCATCTGGTTACTGTGATTCTAGTACACATCAATATTATATCTACCTAGCTATGTCCTTAAACCAGCAAATATCAGTGCTAATATAGTTCATTTTGCCTTTGAACCCATAAGTTATAACAACAGAAACGGCCTAAGACCACAACCTGGTGACTGCTCGTCGGATAACGGGCCAATAAAAATTATCGTAAACACGCCCTGCTACGTGTTTGTCAGATGGCTGGCGTAACCTGATATTGCAGACAACACGTTACAAATACAGATTCAAAGCCAATAGTGGCGGCAAATTAAGTGGACATGTCAATATTACAAATGGCCATTATGTTTTGTTAACAATACGTCAAACGCCAGTGAAAATTGTTACATTTCAAGCACGATACGCGTATCTTTCGACATTTCTGTCATCACTAACAATCGGGAAATGGTACCTAATTAATTTCTTAAAAACTACAACACTTACGATGCTGCAATTTGGAGTATGAACGTGTCTTACGTGTAGGCAACTTTACACGGTTTGGAATTACGATTGGTGAAGGGTTTGTGTTAAAAATACACTGTCACTTTATGCTGTCATTAAATGTTTGCTTAATTCATTCACGGTAATGTAGCAGACATAATTCGTTTATGTTAACCAACATCAACCGTAAAGTTATCAGCGACACTGTAATACTTATATGTATGTCATTTATTTCTTTGAGGATTTTCTCAAAACCATATCATTTCCCATTTTGTGGCTATTTTTTTCACATTTACACAAATGTTTTATTATTAATCTGGAATATTACATAGTAGTTCAACTACAATCTGTGAAGAACTGGTTAATTTATTTTAAACACTTCTACTGAAACTACTCAATTCCAGACAAGCATATAATAGTCACGCCAACTACCTTAAAGGGACTAACAACAAGGCACTAGCTAAAATGCTTTTTCGGTGTTTAACTAACTAACTACATTCATTAACTAAGTATGTACTACATGCCAATCAATCAGTGATTTCTATGCAGTGTTTCAGTACAGATTCACTGGCGTTACTATATAGCGAGTGATGGCGATATAAATTTTCTAGAATAAAACATATACTGTAACGATTTCGAACCGCTAGTGGCTAGTGATGCCGCAGTATCATCTTCGAATTTGGCTCTTTCAGAGCAATTTAGCAATGCCAGTAGCCTTTGATTTCGAACTTATTTAGTTTATGACCAAACCATGAAAACAACAACACAGAGCTAAACTTCTCATATATCTACCATACACATTTCACGTTAATGTGGAAATAAATCAATTAACAAATGAGAGAATAAATGGAATTCTTTATTCACAGAAAGACATACATTAAACTTTACGTCCTCGCTACACAAAGAGGCCGAAGTTACCAGAGTTGCAGGTCGAACGCTCCAAAGAATGCTGTCCGAATCAGGCCTTGACATTAAGCTTTTGCATCCAGTGGACCGTCGGATTTTAAAAGTTACTGGCCCCCCCCAAAAAAGTAACTGGCCCGAAATATTTTATTGATAAAAAAACCACTATTTTTTTACAATACATTGCATTACAAGTCGAAGGATACGAGTTTGGTCGTTATTTATTTTGATAATTTACTTTCATACTTTCAGTCAGTATTCTGTATGGCTGACAATGTTGCTGCAGGAATCGTTTTAGAATTAACCGGAGTGAAGTAGAGGGGAGTAGGGGAGACAGGAGGGAAGGAGAAGGGAGTGGGGGAGACGGGAGGGAAGACAACCGGAGTGAAGGAGAGGGGAGTAGCGGAGACAGGAGGGAAGCAGAAGGGGATACGGGAGGGAAAACAACCGGAGTGAAGGAGAGGGGAGTAGGGGAGACAGGAGGGAAGGAGAAGGGAGTGGGGGAGACGGGAGGGAAAACAATCGGAGTGAAGGAGAGGGGAGTGGGAGAGACAAGAGCAAAAGAGTGGGAAGTGGGGGAGACAGGAGGGAAGGAGACAGGAGGGAAGGGGTCAGGACAGAATGTGATGGAGGGGATCGAAAGGAAGAGTTATTCTGCAGCAGTGATAGAGGGGGTGAGGAAGAGAGCGAGGGTGTTTGTGGGGGATTCGATAGTTAGGAAGACCGACAGAGTCTTAAACAAGGGACATGATGTGGTGGTCTGCTTGCCTGGAGCCAAAATAGAGGCGATAACTGAGAGGATAAAAAAACATCGTAGGCTCGGGTAAGGGTGGATCTGTTTTAGTACACGTAGGGACAAATAACGTAAATAGGGAGGGTACAACTGTCATAGTTAGGAAATACAGGCAGTTGGTCAGAACACTAAAACAGACGCGGGTTGAGCAGGTAATACTGTCAGGGATTTTACCTGTAATGGGCAGGAGGGGTCACAAATATTGAAATTGTCGGGGGATGGCAATTAACATGTTAGTCCAGAAGTTATGTAGGGATGAGGAAGGTGGATTTATGGGGAAGTTTTGTTGGGAGGGCTGATATGTACATGAAGGATTGGCTTCATTTAAGTGGAAAGGGGGCAGCAGTATTCGCGGACAAACTTTCAGCAGCAGTAGATAGTGACTTGGGTACAATGACAAATATTTTTGGAAGTAAACATTCTTTAAACTAGAAGTGCAGGGGGGTTACCTAGAGGTGTCTCAAGCAGAACAAGAGGCCACTAGCACAGATAAACCAATATCAAATCATCCGAAATACATCTCTGAAAAAGGTTATAGATGCTTATGTTTAAATGCAAGGAGCATAGGAAATAAGAAAAACGAATTAAACATTATGGTAGAAGATACTGACCCTCACATAACTGGTATAACTGAATCATGGGCCAACATAGATATAACAGATGCTGAATTAGGACTGACAGGATACGTAATATTTAGGAAAGATCGAATAGGAAGAAGGGGCCGGGGAGTTATTTTATATGTTAAAGAATCTATTTAGGCTTATGAAATAAAACTAGAAAGGGAAGCAGATTGCGATGAAGCTGTTTGGTGCAAAATTGTTTCAGGAAATTCAAAATTAACTATTGGATTAGTTTACCGAAGTCCAAACATAAACGAAGAGGACAACACAAAAATAAAAACCGCTATAAAGGAAGTTAGTAAAGGGGAATGTATCATAATGGGAGATTTTAACCATGGACACATACAATGGAATTCCTAGAGAGCACAGGGATTGAGGATCAACAATTTCTATGTTTAATCCAGGATAGCTTTCTTACTCAGCATGTACTAGAACCAACCAGGGGAGAAAATGTATTAGATATAGTTTTGTCATCACAAAAAGAATTAGTGGACAATGTAAAACTATTTGAACCAATACATTTTGACATCAATGTAAAATCAGAAAGTAAAAATAAGAAAATATACAAGAGAAACTTCCACAAAGGTAACTACAAAGATATGAGAAAATACTTAGCAAAGCTAGATTGGAATAACATGTTGATGAATAAGACCGCAATTGAATGTTGGAATATTCTAAGTTATGAAATTGAGAGTATCATCGATAAATTTGTTCCCTTCCAAAAACAAGGAAAAAGGTGTAGAAAGAAACACTTGTCAAAAGAGGCAATTAGAAAAATAATGCTAAAACAAACTATGTGGAGGGTTTATAGGCGTACCAGAAAGGAAGAAGACTATGCAAAATACAAAGAGGCACTTAATGCAGCTACAAACGAAATCAGACAATCTAAAAGAAGCTATGAGCAAAAAATGGCATGTAACATAAAAAATGACAGCAAGAGCTTTTATGTATATGTCAGGAGTAAACAAAACGTACAAGACAAGGTTGGACCTCTAGAAGACAGTGCTGGAAATATAGTATCACAGGGGTTTTTAATGGCGAAGACCTAAATGGTTACTTCAGTTCAGTGTTTACCAAAGAAGATATTAGTTCATTACCAGTTGCTGATGCTAAATTTCAGGGGGCTAAATCTGACTATTTAGGTCTGTTAGTTGTAACTCCAGAATTGGTAGCTAAGAAAATAAAGGCAATAAAGGATAACAAATCACCGGGAGTGGATGGGATTCCTCCAAAATTACTAATGGAAACAGTAGAACAAATCAATATACCACTTGCAAGAGTATTCAACTTGTCATTAAAAGAAGGAGTTGTTCCGTTTGAATGGAAAGAACCAAACATCATACCATTATTTAAAAAGGGTTCGAGAATTACAGACCAGTGAGTTTAACGTCAGTGATTTGTAAATTATTAGAAAGGTTAATTAAAGACCATATGGTGGACTTCCTCGTTAAGCATAAATTATTAAATTCATCTCAACATGGATTCCTTAAATCGAGGTCATGCTTAACAAATATGTTATGTTTTTTGGAAGAAATCACTAAGTGGATAGACGTGGGATCGCCAGTAGATATTATCTACTTAGATTTTCAGAAAGCTTTTGACAAAGTGCCACATCAAAGATTACTACTTAAATTAAAAGCCCATGGTATCGGGGATAGCATAACTGACTGGATAGAACAATGGCTGACTGACAGAAGACAACGAGTTGTAGTAGATGGAGAAGTTTCAAATTGGAAATCGGTTTTGAGTGGGGTACCTCAAGGATCAGTATTAGGACGTATATTATTCTTAATTTATATCAATGACTTGGACGACAGTATAACAAGTAACGTACTGAAATTTGCGGATGACACAAAACTGTTTAGAAAGGTTAATACTGATGGTGATAAACAACATTTACAAAACGATCTAGACAGATTTATAAAATGGTCTGAGAAATGGCAGATGTTGTTCAATTTTGGGAAATGTAAATGCCTACATACAGGACTTAGGAACTTGAATGTAAACTATAAAATGGGAGATACTGTTCTGGGTACTACTGTAAAAGAAAAGGACTTAGGAGTTACAATAAGCGCTGACATGAAAGTTTCAGAGCAGTGTGGTATTGCAGCTTCAAAGGGTAATCAAATTCTTGGATTGATTAGAAGAAACATAACATACAAGGGAAAAAAGTTAATTATACCTCTTTTTAAAGCAATAGTTAGACCTCATTTAGAATACTGTATACACGCATGGAGACCATATCGTAAGAAGGATATAGATACGCTTGAACGCATACAAAGGAGAGCAACTAAAATTATTCCAGAACTGAGAGACCTTAGTTATGAAGAAAGAATGTGGTTTAACAACTCTAGAGACAAGGAGGTTAAGAGGAGATCAGATTGAAGTTTTTAAGATATTGAATGGGTATGAAAATATTGATAGAAATATGTTTTTCTCACTCAAGAAGGATAGCAGAACTAGAGGACATGAGGTAAAATTAGTAAAGGATCAATGTAGATTGGACATCAGGAAGCACTTGTTCTCACAGAGGACAATAAATGAATGGAACAAATTGTCTACAGATTGTGTAACTGCTAGCAGCGTGAATATGTTTAAAAACAAGGTTGACACATATCTCAGGAGGGCGGGCTATAAGTAGATGAACATTGTTGGACTCTCGATAAGCCAATGGCTTCCTTGTCCACTTGCCATCTGGGCCTTTGGCTTGGATGGTAAATCTTGTTAAACTTACCTTTCCAGCCAACAGTCTTGAGGAAGCCAGGAACCTAGCTCTGAACATGCCAGAAATAAAAACTGTTTATCTGAAGTAGTCACAAGTATAAGTGAACCTTCTCCATACTTTGAACTTAGACCTTTGTTCAATCGACATTTTATCGTTCATATATGCAGAAGGATTTGCAACTGAGAACATTTAGGAAAACTTCGATCATCAAGTTTAACTCTGGACTTTATTTGTGTTTTGGGAATTAATGAAAATAAACAGTAAAAAACAACTTGTGTACTTTGTTTCATACGAGTGGAGCTTCTCGTTATGGAAGTCATGTTTTTTCTGTTATGGAAGTCACGCACTTCCAATGCTCTCTAAGAACAAAAGAACTAATTTCTGATAGCTTGTTTAATTTAAGAACCTTCAAACTTCCATGTAGTCTACTGTGTGAGACAAAATGGTTGATCTCTCCTAAGAGGCTACAAACTGGATGAAACATCTATTCATTCACTATATTTGGGATAGTAGCTGTCACGGAAGTAAACATTTTTTCCTCTCACTTTTTACATGAAAATGTTACTGATTTGAAAAAATTGCTTGGCTAAGCTAAGAAGCTGTCTAAGGTCTATGAAATTACTGTGCAACTTTTCAAATTTGTTCAGGAATTTGGAAGCAGTAGAAGGACATCATTAAAATTTGAGTAGCTTTTGTCATGGAAGTCATCTTGGAATTGCTGACATGTGTTATATCTCTATTTTGTTTACCATTTTATGTAATTTGGGGCTACAACAAATTAGTTGTTTCCATTAGTAATCTAGCTTCAAGAAAAAGTTTCATTGTTTTCATTAAAAGAAAAGTTGAAGGAAACTTGAGATGAAGCGATGTGAAGTGAATAGAATTCCCCAAGGTTCAAAATGTCAGCAGGTGGACTCGAAACCCCAGTCCTAATATTAGGCATTAACAGTCTGTACTATGATATAAACATTGTCTTGTATTAGAAAACATTTCTAATCACAAGCATAGTATGGCTGTGGTGTAGGACAAAATGTTTTTTTTATTTAGTTAAATAATGTAGTGTTGTTTTGTTTGGTATGTAGTAAATTTGATGCCCTTGCTTTCATGTTGTGATATGTTGTGTCTTCAGCTTGAGAAGCCAGTACTGAGTAGAGGCAATGTGGAAGTCTGGCTTGGTGAATTACTGGTAATGCAACAGAAATCCCTACATAGTATCATCAGAGAAGCATATGAGGTGATATGTGATCCGGATATCTCAGGAGGGCGGGTTATAAGTAGATGAACATTGTTGGACTCTCGATAAGCCAATGGCTTCCTTGTCAACTTGCCATCTGGGCCTTTGGCTTGGATGGCAAATCTTGTTAAAGAATGCCCTCTGTCGAAGCCGTAGGTGTAGCAGGTCGCGTTTTGAGAACGAGGGGTGATGCCACCGCATGCGTATCGAGTTACAGCTAGTTATACTCGAAAATACGATGGGCAAACCGGACCTGATACTGTATATAACTATGACTGTTACAACTGGGTTTATTTCTTTCAAATAAATTTTTTTGGACCGAAGTACAAAGTTACAGTAAACTTAACTGTTTGCACCTTTAGGGGGTCCAGGAATGTATATTAGTCGCTGTCGTGACATCATATAACATCGGTACATGGAATATGTATCGCAATAGCCGATACGTATCACGCAGAAGAAAATGCTGCGATATACCAATATTATACTGGTAACACGGCGCAGCCCTAGTAAAATATAGGCATCCGCAATTCACAAAAAGTTGCGACGTTATGCGGACTTTTTTTGTGAGGCTCATACATATCTAAAACAAGATGGCAAATATACGAAGCGACAACACAAAATCAGATGAGATGAAGACTGTTTAATTGTAGCGCTAGGGTGGATGGCAAGGACATTTGATTGAAACGATGACCTGTGGCTTTGACTAATAGTAACTATGTTGGCCCACCGGGCCAGTAAAATATGGAAACTTGTGGCCTGAACTGTCCCGACAGCCCCAACAGCGAGCCGACACCACCTGTATCCACGCTAATAGCTCGCTTCAGTCCTAGGTGGACAATGGTCGTCGACAACTGTGTCGCTGCCTGTATTCTACGGATTGGTGGCATCAACATAGTTTCCACTACTGGGAATAATGTGGGCACATCATTCTGTTTCAAAGAGATTTTACACCAGGATAACCCAGGGCTGCATCTTCTCTGGTCCGGTTAACAGTTGAAACAAGTTTTCTTGGAGCGAGCAAAGCCGGCTGTGCTTCGTCGGCTTTACCTTTTTTTTAATAAAGCTGGCTCCATAGGGAACTTAAACCAACTACATGTTACTTTATTCTTACTACTGTTTGCATTACAATAACAATAAACTATTATGACGCTCGCTTCTAAACAACCGCTATAGCTGTGGTGAATGAATGGAAAGTTCCAGTCTCGTAGCACTTCTTTATCAACAGTGAAGTCACGTCGAAGCTTGCCGATAAGCGCGGGAAAAATATGCATAAGCGAGGCAGGCCGGTAGAACAGAGTATTATTGGGAATTATTAATTAATGGAATTCTAATGAATTATTTTGTGTTGTGGAAATGGAAATCTACTATATGATTTCAACCAATCGTTGTTGTTATTCCCTTTAAGCCAGGAATATAATCCAATTTCACTTATAGGGCTTACTGTCATGGCTAATAAATCACATTTTAGCAGTGCTGGATTGCAAATCCAAGAATAACGAGTTACAATAAATGTGATATCAGGTAATCTGTTTGCTTATTGAATTAATGCAAACAATCATGGTAACATTCTCTACTGACAGTAATTGCTGCAAAACTGTTCAAATAATTCACCATGATAGAAATGTTAAATGAAAGATGGTGTACAAAACAAACAAGGATCTAAATTGCTGCACATCATAATATACTGATTGTAATTGTATAATAGCTTCAAAATATTACCTTTTGATCATCAATGACAAACTCTTCCACTTCAGCCACGGTTGAGTTTATATGATGAGCTACTAGTTCAAAAATCCTCCCATAATCAGGCTTCAGCTCACTACGCAAGTACAATCTCAGACTCTTTGCTCTAGCCTGAATGACAAATATAGTATTACCATTATATGGAGGCAACACACAAATAGTTGGGAATTGGTACAATTTTCTTGATCGATCATTTATCTAACCAATCGATGATCAATCATATAATTTTATTAATGTTTGATAAATATTACTGTTTTTTTGTGCATAATGATTATATAATTTCTTTGGTAGTCGCAAATAAACTTTCGTACAAGTTGTTCTGTAACCTCTCCTCTCTGAAGACAGAGTTCAAACATGTTATATAAATAATAATTTCTTAGCAGTGTATGTGCAAGACACATAACATTATCAGTTGGTTGTAGCAGTTGTTGGACCCAGGTGGTCAGCAGCACTGTCAATGCAACTTATATCACTCCTTATGGATTTAAGATCAGAAAACAGACAGTATCGTTAACATTAATTAAATGAATGCAATGAAATTAGAAAATTCACGTGTAGGATATAAGTTGGCTAGCAATCATTCAGTGATTATTAAAACTTAAGAGATTGTACTTAATGGTAGTATTGGTGTATAACACATTTCGTGGAAACACATTTCACTTGTTGAAATGTGTATTACTTAAATGAGATATGAAAAAATTGCCTGAAGTTGAAATAGAGCCAAAAGCATAATAATATGAAATATGATTAAAATTAAGCAGCGTAATTTACTAACCTGTTTATCTTTGAGGCTTTCACTAACAGCCATATTTCCAACGAGATAACTTCGCCTTCGGGCTGCTTGCAAAGCAAAGCCAGACCGTCCGTAGGCATTGGGATCAGCCATGGTTGTTTGCTTCACCTGCGTAATACCATACCAAATGTTTTTACACAGAAGCCGTAACGAAAACAAAGTTACATATGTATAACGAATTGACACTATAATACATATAGGCAGATTTTTTTAAGGTTCAGTTCATACAAGTAGTGCAGTTTTATACGGGCAACATTTTTTTACAACTGGTTAAGATGGTAACCAATTGTGCTTTGTGTCGTGCATAGCTTGCAGCAAAATTAGTATATCCCCCAATTTTTTTATTTGTGAATGAAACAGGTTTTAAAAATTGCTCTGGTACAATTACTTGATTTTCATATCATGAAGCGAACTTTAGAGAATATTATATTAACCAGAAAACAAACGTCAACGTCACCAGGTTAAAAAAAAACAATGTCAGTGCCATCAACCCAGAGAAGCAAATGTAACCATGTTTGCTAGTTTTGTTCCACAAACAATTATCAAATTCTGAAGGTTACCTTTCACTATTAAATATTTTTATGCACATATTTGTCAATGTGCATAAAAACATTAAAATCATAACTTTCAAGATGGCTACCAATAGTGTTTTGTGACTGCAATGATTTTGTTTCAGTTAAAAATTACATAAAGCCAGCACCAAAGAGATTGCACTCTTTCACGCTGTGTATTTAGCAGTACAAATATGCAGTTGGACTTTTTTGGTTGCTGTGCCAGGGGAAGTTTTAAAACTAATTGTGATTATTGTTTGTCTACAGATGAAGTTGTTCTTTTCTTAGCTTAAATTTAGTATTATACATTAAATGGAAACACATGGCATGTTTTTGGGTGATATGCACCTAAGAGTTACAAAAGACTAATACTTTCCAACTACAGCAAACATTTTCACGTCATTGGTTTACTTAAAATGTATTCTAAAGGTGGGCGATTCCGGTCAGATTTCCCAGTGGCAGACATTTTACCATGACGTGGGGGCATGGCCCATAACTGACTGCGGAATTCTCTGCCTTCCAAAGTTCCAATGTCTTGAAAGAAACAATGCATACGGTTTACGTTTCAATTTTAAAAGCTGGACTGGCAATATGCCATACTGTATGGCCAATTATACAGCAATACAAAGACGAGCTCTCATTTATCTCTGGGCAAACCAGAATTAATAGATCCACAAATGGCACAATTGTGGCCAGGCAAACCCTCACGATTTGTTCGAAGAAACATACACGAATTGCATTTTTTCTTGAGTTAATTGCGAAAGACCCATCAAAATGGCCTGGAGCAATATCGAAGATATTTAAGCAAAATCAGCGGAACTGTCAGTGTCGATCAAACGCAGCTGAGGTTAGTATTCACACACCACGCATCATGAGCATATACTCCCATTTTAATTTGTGAGACGAAAACAGAACAGCCAAATTTATTGGACAGTGATGACAGCTCAGTAGTTCAGACCCTGACAACAGCAGACTGGTCAAGCGCAATATGACACATTTGTGCATTAGAGGCTTGTCTTGTGCGAGAGACTGCTGACATACACTGTGCCTAAGAACAACCTTTCCCTGTTCAGGACAGCACCAAAGAAGGTCAGAATCAGAAGCCAGCATCAGGTGGTCTCACTGAAGGCGAACTGTACTTTGCTCTCTCGACTGTACATTTCTTGCCAGTCATGCAACGGAAATCTCACAAAGTTATTCACCCATGAAAACCAGGCCTGCCGCCATCAACCTCAAACATGGGATCTCTGCGATACTGCACCAAGGTAAATCTTGTGGGATGCCTACAATCAACAACACCAGACCAAGTAGTTCCTGGTTGTGGATGCTGAAGTGTTGGACAGTGCTGCCATCGTACACATGCTACCACCTAAAGGTGTCAGAACCAGCTTCAATGACTATGCAGTGTGCGTATTCATGCCCTACATCTGACGACCTTTGCAAAATGTCCATAGGTTGGACACGGTGTGGGACCGCTATATCAAAAAAACTATTAAGCAAAGCACTCGAGAAAGTAAGAGAACCAGGCAACGTAGACGAGTTATGGCAATAACACCATTTCCAAGTTGATTCCAACAAGGAGCTGTTCAATTTCCTGGCCGATTACATCCGAAAGAAAACACCACCTGATGGTAAGGAGCTAGAGTGAACCTTTGATACAAGTGTGAAAATCACGCGGGTCAAATCTTGGGCAGTGCAAGGCAGCAGCTCTCCCGCTTTTCCACAACTTGACCAGGCGTGACGTTTTCTTTCCCCGTCACGGGACGGGGAAAGAAAACTTGCTGGGACGAGTGGAAAATGTTTGAGCCACTGACAGAATCCCTTCTGAATCTTGCTGCAGCACCGGCCCAGCGTACCTGAACTGCAAATCATCCAGAGATTCACAGTATTGCTGTACATTAGAGCGTGTGGACTGTGAATGAATCCAGGAATCATCTGTTAGCACAGGGCTCAAGATGCCTAGAAAACATCCACCCGACGGAGGCATCGCTGTTGGGACATTGCAAACAAGCCACGTATCAAGATGGACACATATGGGGTCAAACACTCACGCTCAACCCAGCACTTCCTAGTTTGCTGGAATGGGGATGGAAGCAAAGAGAACATGGACGGCATCCATACTGGATAACACTGTCAGAGGCAACAAGGGCTTGTCATGAGCTCATTCGCTGTGGGTGCATGTAGGCCTTGTAGGGGAAAGAACTGCACCAAGCTGTGTATGTGCCAAGGAGGCTGCGCACACTAAAGAACCCATTGACACCGAGTGAAATTTGTGACTAATAAATGGGAGATCGTAAAGAATGGAACAGAATTAATAATGCAACAATTTGATCGAGACAATTGATTTATATGTTTCTCTCAACTGACGTGACACAACTTTGTAAATACTTTTTGAGTTTCCAAATAGCTAGACAAACTGCGAACCATTGTCATATCAATAGTATACTCTACTGTTGTAATGTTTTTCTTAATAGAAAGAATGATGATCATAAGTCTAGCACTTAAAACAACTCAAAAATGTTAATTATCAGTGGACATATGCCAAAGGTACGATGGGTCAGATTCTTGTGGCAGCCACTTTAATATACAAATTAGCTTTCAGTTATTGAAGATCAATCTTAGATTACATTGAATATGATATTGTCAAAGAAAAGTTGTTTTCTACAATCTACATCACAAAAAAGATTGTTCATGCAGATGCATAGTTCAATGCTAATTTATTTAAAACAAAATGGGTACTATTTTGTATATATGCAAGTAGGGCAATCATTCAATCACATTAATATTTATCTTAATCGATTCCGCCATGCTGTGGTCCAATGGACAGAGCTAAATGCCTTGCTGAAGTCCACGAAATTACACAGGAGTGTGGACTTGGCAGCCAAGGTATGATGTACCCGCTGCCACAGCTACCAGACTGTACTCTGGCTTGACTTGCCACACACGAAGCCATTCTGTTGCGGCACCTGCTGGTACAGATGTTCAGCCACTCTTCGCAGGACCACGACGCTGAGGACCTACTTCGCACCCGACAGCAGCGATGTCAATGTCTGTGCCTAACAATTGCCTGAAGTGTTCGACAAACACTGTCGGATCCTTGCCGGTGGCAAGGCAAGTTGTGTTCCTTTATTGCCAGACACACGCTTCACAATCTGGTGCACGCATCACGAGTCTCCGACCCCGTCCCATTGCCGTGGCCTTTTTCATGGCTTCCTCCAGCCCTGTCGGAAAGTCATTGACTTTGAAAAGGCCTTTGACAGCCTTCACAGAGAATCCTTGTGGAGAATACTACGTCACTACGGGATCCCACAGAAGATGGTAAATGTGATCAAGATACTTTACACAGACATCCAGTGTCAAGTCGCTTGTAACAGTCACATGTCAGACAGCTTTAGCGTAAAATCCGGAGTAAAACAGGGATGCATTCTCTCACCATTTCTTTTTACCCTTGCCATCGATTGGCTGATGATAGAAATCACCAAAAATGGAAACAGAGGCATCAGATGGACACTTACCTCGATCTTGGAAGACCTGGACTATGCAGATGACATTGGACTGCTGTCTAGCAGGCACAAGGACATGCAAGAAAAGATGGACAAACTGACAACAACAGCACCACAGATTGGGTTAAAGCTCAACACAGCAAAAACCAAACTGATGAGGATCAACTACAAGACAGATAACCCCATCATCATAAACAACATAAACAACAGTGATGCTTTGGAAGACGTTCAGGACTTTGCATACATGAGAAGCACAATCACAACAGATGGAGACCCTGCAAAAGATGCCACGGCTAGGATCAGAAAGGCAAGTCAGACTTTCACTATGCTGAAGCCCATCTGGAAATCCAAGCAACTGATATTGGAAACACAACTGAGACTGTACAATAGTAATGTTCTCAGTGTACCTCTCTACGGCTCCTAGTGCTGGAAACTGACAGCCAAGCTAGCACACCAAAACAAGTGTCTACGGAAGATCCTAGGAGTATTTTGGCCCAACACCATCACTAATGAAGAGCTGCACCGCAAAACAGATGCAACATCCTTGGCCACACAGATATAGAAGAGAAGATGGAGATGGCTTGGACATGTGTGCCGAATGTCACCTGGCGCACTGCCCAAGACAGCCTTACGCTGGACAGCAGATGGAAAAAGGAGACGTGGTCGCCAAAAAGAAACATGGAGACGAACAGTGGAAAAGGAGATGAAAGAATGCGGCCTGACATGGAACACCATCACCAAATGGGCTGCAGACCGACAGCAGTGGCGCTCTCTTGTTGATGCCTTATGTGCCACCGGGCACGAAGAGGACTAAGTAAGCATAGTAGCGCTTCTGCTGCTCCTGATCACCAATGAAGTTGCACTGGAACGTCCATCGCCTTCTATGCGGTTTCCGTTCCAATGAACTTGCATCACATAGATCAGCTACAGCAGCTTCCTCATGCAGCCTTCGTCCACTGCAGTTGGGCTCGGATACGTTAGTAAACTCCTGGATAAACATGCCCGTAAACAAACTGAAAGTGTACAAGTTTGCCCTTCATCGCCATGGATGTCACTATAAAAAGTTGTAGCAAAACATCGTCGTCGATATCTTGAAAGAATTTGGTGACAAACTAGTTCTCCACTTGATCAATCCCGTTATACTATGATGACATCACGTTATGCTAAGCAGCTACATATGCAATCACATGATGTCAAAAGCAAACACAAATACTATACAAATTTTATCTCAACAAATTCTGAAAACACTAGCCCGATGCAGAAATCCGTAAACACAATTCTACACCGGCAGAAATTAAAAGCACTGACTGAACTACAATTATAAACCTTTCAATGCAGGATTTCAAACAAGCTCTTGTAAATCCTCTTTTAATAAAATGCACACTCTGTAAAAATTACCCAAAGAATTATCATTCTATCTCCAATCTCAGTTTTCTGTCAAAAGTATTGAAAAAAGTAGTTGCTAATCGCCTTCATGAACATATTTGTGTAAACATCACTTATCAAATTATTTACAGTCTGCATATAAATGATTCCACTCTACCGAAACAGCTCTTCTCAAAATACACAATGACATAGTTGACAACATGGACAACGGCAAAGTACCAGAACTCACTAGATCTCTCAACTGCTTTCAATACGACTGATCATTTAATCCTTTTACAATGCCTTCATCGACATTTTGGGATTTCTGGCACAGCTCTTCGGGGTGGCTCAAATCACATTTTTCAGACACAAAAGCATTAACATATCTGGCACACCATTTTGCCCACAACCCTTCCATTCGGAGTACTGCAACTTCCCGCAAGGATCCGTCCTTGACCCTGCTCTGTTTAGCTTATATACTACGTCTCTCAGCCAAGTCATTACTAATCATAATTTCAGTCATCACCTGTATGCTGATGATACATAAGTTTACATATTACTTTCACAATGAAATGCACAATAATATGTTTCGAGTTTAAGTGATTGTCTTACTGATATCTTGTTATGGATGGAATCAAGTAAGCTAATGCTTAATCCAGATAAAACAGACCTTAATATTATTGGCACTAAGCAACCACGAAATAGGGCCATCAGCCATTTTCCAGTACATTGGACTCCTTTTACATATCGAATTAATTTTAAGCTGTCCACTCTTACATATCATGCTCTATCTACACAACTACCCTACTTGGCTAGTTTTCTGCATCTTTCAAATATCTAGATTTAACAAGATTTAACAAGAGTTGCCATCCAAGCCAAAGGCCCAGATGGCAAGTGGACAAGGAAGCCATTGGCTTATCGAGAGTCCAACAATGTTCATCTACTTATAGCCCGCCCTCCTGAGATATGTGTCTACCTTGTTTTTAAACATATTCACGCTGCTAGCAGTTACACAATCTGTAGACAATTTGTTCCATTCATTTATTGTCCTCTGTGAGAACGAGTGCTTCCTGATGTCCAATCTACATTGATCCTTTGATCTCCTCTTAACCTCCTTGTCTCTAGAGTTGTTAAACCACATTCTTTCAGGCGTTCTTCATAGCTAAGGTCTCTCAGTTCTGGAATCATTTTAGTTGCTCTCCTTTGTATGCGTTCAAGCGTATCTATATCCTTCTTACGATATGGTCTCCATGCTTGTATACAGTATTCTAAATGAGGTCTAACTATTGCTTTATAAAGAGGTATAATTAACTTTTTTCCCTTGTATGTTATGTTTCTTCTAATCAATCCAAGAATTTTATTACCCTTTGAAGCTGCAATACCACACTGCTCTGAAACTTTCATATCAGCGCTTATTGTAACTCCTAAGTCCTTTTCTTTTACAGTAGTACCCAGAACAGTATCTCCCATTTTATAGTTTACATTCACTATTTCCTGAACAATATTGACAAAGGCAACTTATGTGGCATGGTGTTAGTCGACCTGACAAAGGCTTTTGACTTGGCTGATCATGAGTTAATTTTACTGGACCTATATTTTTGCCATGAAAACGAGGTGGCCTGGTTCCGGTCTTACCTTGGCGAACTTTATCAGTGCGTGAAATACTACAGTGTGCTGTCAGACCCACTTCCGGTAAAGATAGGTGCGCCACACTTAGGTTCATTACTTGGACCTTTACTTTTCATCATATTCATGAACGATTCAATTCTCGAAATATCAGACATACGTTTTGATGTGCATGCCGATGATTCGACACTGTACACAACTGACAAATGTGTTGCAGATATAAACCGGTCACTTACAACAAACTCAAAACCTTTATATGATTGGATAGATGCTAACTGCATGGTTCTGAACACCAGTTAAGATGCAAAAGCTGCTTGAATTACATGTTGACAGCAACCTTAGTTGGAATGTACATGTGACAAAGTTGTTCTAAGCTGCGTAGCCGAATGTACCTGTTCAATTAGGTGAAACGATTAATGCCATTACATGCATGGAAACTGTATTTTACAGGGATGATGCAACCAATAATTTACTACGGGTGCGTGATATGGGGCAGATGCAGTCTTTGCTTATGAATGTTCATAAAATCATTAAGCAATATGCACGTATACTTCTAAATAGAAAAACAAACAACAGGTTTTTACAATTACACTATTTTGTAATCTAGGATGGTTACGGATTGATGTTCGCATACAGTATTTTACTGCGATAGTAATGTATAACATCATACACGGGCTTGCCCCAGCTTACCTTACATATATATTCATACTAAATAATAGTGTGCACGACCACCACACCCGCGACTGTACAAATATCCATGTTAGAAAATACAATCTGTCTGTAGGGCAGCGTACATTTGATTTGCATATAGATGAGGGAAACTGTGGGACACTATCCCAGTATATATTAGAAATCTGTATAATGTTTTCAAAACATGTCAAGAAAGATCTATAAAATTGTGAACATTTGAACTTCACAGGCCTGTATGAATGTTGATGTTTTAGAAGTTGTAAATTTATGGCTTTTACTCAATGGTTTTAATTGAATTAATGAATTTATTTATATATTTATTGATAACTTATTTACATATATATTTATAATTTCTATAAAAAAAATTAATTGGTGGCTTTTACTGAATGGCTTTAATTAAATTAATTAAAATATATATTTATAATTTATTTATATTTTTTTTAATTGATGGCTTTTACTAAATAGTTT
The DNA here is from genome assembly GCA_033239005.1 of Lamellibrachia satsuma. Taxonomy (NCBI): domain Eukaryota; kingdom Metazoa; phylum Annelida; class Polychaeta; order Sabellida; family Siboglinidae; genus Lamellibrachia; species Lamellibrachia satsuma. The sequence goes on along the minus strand of BSQZ01000001.1, from coordinate 19,222,382 downwards.
TAATTGAATTAATTAATTTATCTACATAAAATATTTATTGGTATAATAATTTTAAATGTTTTATTCGATTTTTTATTGTAATGACACGTTCTAAATAGGTATTTGTTTGTTTTATTTTGTTTATATATTGTTTTGACGTGTATTATTTTATCATCATTATATAACTGTGTATGTAAGAGTGGATGAGATTGATGGCCCATTGAAAATCATGCGATAAACGTGACATTGTCACCATCGTGAAATAAAGCTTTTACTACTACTACTACTATTTTCAATAACCCGGTAGGCCGACCTAAACATTTCATCCAAACCTACGACTTTCAATATTTTCAAGACTCAACAAGGATAAACATTTTGCTCTGTATTTAAAAAAAAAATTTTTTAATGACGTTACGAAGTATATTTTTACGACACTTTGTCAGTGTGTTAGACACAATCATTGTGGTGTTATTCCACTTATTTAAAGGTGCTTAATCAATGTGATTGTTTTGCTAGTCTCATTTAAAATAAAGTTTGCGAAAAACCAAACATACCTAATATGCACAACATGCTAGCTCTTATGTGTAACTTTTTTACGAGGTTTTTGTGAAATCATCAGATAAATTATTAAATTAGTTAATGATTGTTCAAGCATTTACTGAAGTGAAAATCAAAATGCTGTAAAATCACGTTTTGCTCCTTGGTGAATTTTTTTTATTTTGTCATGTGATCAGCAAAAGGATGGAGGTCATGCCCATGATCAGCATTGACCCACACAGTGTTTACCATTTTGGATATCCACTATTTTGATTCTTACCAGATATAACGACTACAGTCAATTCTTTCGATGATTTGAACAAAAATACGCATTTTTTTAAATTGGTTGTGGATGTTACATAAACTATTCACATACTACGTATTTGGACACCAATGAACCAGATTTACGATCAGTTGAGGAAGCAATCATAATCCGTAATTTCACTTACGATCGCTGTGATGGAGAGGTTTTTGAGGCATAACACTATATTTGCTATAGTTTTGGCCTTTTATATTGACTCCTACTGAAGACATATTTCCAGGTGTGGTTGTGGTTTTTTTAAACCATGAATTTGGCCAGTATCTTGTGGTTTTGCCTTTGATGCAGGCCATCCAGGATGTCGAGATGGAGATGGCTGTCACTGTGAGGGGTGCAGTGGACAGCTGCAGCCGGGTCTGCAACAGCTGGTCCGGATGCGAGGCCAGCTCCAACTCCAGTAGAGTTGGACACTGATGGTGACGCAGTAGGTGAGGAACCATTGCCCTCCCATATGCAATCATATGCTTCTATCCCGCTGGGGAGATTGCTAAATCCAAATATAAAGGCAAATATTTGGGCTAAGCAACATGTAGATCTTGAGCCGCTAGTTGGGGAAACAACGTATGAAACCACATTCGTGTTAGACCCGGCCACTAGTAAACTTTGTAAACGTCAAGGACCAGGCAACCCAAACATGTCCTCCATCGACCAATAGTCCAATGTGTTTTTGGTTTTCATTGCTGTTTACACACAGTGATATCCATCTGAAACTGCAGCGATTCTGAAGTACTTGCAGATTATCTGCACCATGGACTCCAACTCCCGCAACTAAGTTTTTTTTATCTATGATAGGGATTTCCGGAAGTTGTGGGCATTCAACTTGATGTATTGGTATCATCTGCACACAAGCCCCTCCTTCATCCAGCGAAAACAGGCTCCCGTGAGGAAATGGTCCTTTCCTGCAGGCTACTATTTAGCCTTCTGCAGAAATGGGCGTTGTGGGAATGCAAAGTATTCAATCATACATTTGTGCCCAACCTGCAAGGCAGATAATGCCATGTCACAGTGCATACATAAATATCTTGCCTTCTCTGCCCCCCCCCACCCCCCAGTTACCAACACCGGTCCATGCCACACAGCTCTTACAGCTCCTGAGCGAAAGTACGTATGAACCAAATCTGATAAAAGAAATTTGGCAGGGATTCACTCGTGGATTTCACATCAATTTCCAGGGCGATCTAAACTTATAGAGTAGTACCATGTAATCATCAATCGTGTTTTAGAAAACCTTTCAGTAGCAAAGGAAATGATTCGTAAATAGCTTGCCTTAGGTCGAATGCAGGTCCATTCACATCAATACCAATTTATAACTTGGTCATATCACCGTTAGGATTCATTCCAAAGACAGAGCCAGGCAAGTTTAGGATAATTCATGATTTATCATTTCCAAAGGGAGATTCTGTTAATTCAGGAATACCAAAGGAATTCCGTAGCATATGAGGATTATGACTACTTTGTTTCTTTGCTAACATCAGTGGACCAGGGATGCTTTATTGCCAAAGTGGATATAGAAAATGCATTTCGAATTATTCCTGTTCATCCTAACGATTACTAGTTGCTATTTTTTTTCATTTGAATTTCACTATTTCCACGATCGCTCTCTTCCTAATGGGATGCTCGATTTCAAGCCAGCTATATGAACAGTTTAGCTGTGCTTTGCAGTAGATTTTACAAACTATGTTCCACATGGAAAATATGACATACTTGATGATTTCATATTTCTGTCACCATCCAGGTCACTCTACAACCTCTGCCTGCAGCAATTTTTCTCCATGGCTGAATTTTTTTCAATACCAGCGAAACAAAGTAAAACTGTTCAGAAATACTAGTTGTGACAATTGGTGACATGGATGTTTTCTACTTAGATGGGACATTCCATGTTGCAACATGTTTACTCACGCTAACTACATGTATATATATTTCAACTATCAGTGGCATGTTTTGTGTGAAGAAATGCTAATTGTGGCATGGGCATTTTCTATTTAGGTGGGGCATTCCATGTTGCGATATATTTAATTTATTTACTCCGGATATAGGAGGGGTACTACTTGTAACGAAATACAGCTTAACGCATCTGGAACACAATAATTGTGTTCCAGATGCTTTTTACTTAGGTGGGGCAATCTGTGTGGCGCGGTTAACAATACAGTATTAGTTTTTCCTGGCTACATTGACCAAGTTCATACATAGATGCAATTTTTGGTATGCTATCCAGTGACGGAATCCTGTGGGGTGGGGGAGCCATTCTGAAATTGGTCATTACAGAATTAGCCTGGTGTGGTGGGTTCCTCCGCCTTGCTGTTAGTTAGTGAATTTTCAATTACCTATATTTGATGATGATGTTTTATATTATATAAGCATACTGTATTCTTGCATAATCAGTTGGCTTGCTGTAAAAGCTTGTATACAAACATACATCTGACTTGTACTTTTGTCTTCAGCAAACTAGCCATGATTCCGAGTCAACAATATTAGCAAAGATGCCAACTTCCAACCATAAGTCGGAGTAATGATGCAGAGGTGCCAATTTCTGATAATGTAAAAGTGCAATACCCTTGCGATGACCCAGCGGGAATCGGGGTCATCGCGGGGGGGTCGACATACTTTCATACCCTGAGAAGATTGGTTAAAATGCAATTTGTTACACTTTGAATAACACACATGTTTACTGTCAAAGTACTTCACCACAATTAAGAGGAAACATTTTATGCCCTCCATATGTGTGCTTACATCGGCAGCAATACTGTAGGGTCCTTTCTGAAGAATGGTGCTAATATTATCGTCACATTCCTTGGCAAGCGTTTCCACAATTGCATTTGTCTTTGTTCAACCACTGGCATAATGAGTGGCAATTAAATTGCCAGTTTTGGAATCTGGAAACATTCTTTTCAAAAGAGGTCTGGCGTGATCACTTACTGCTATGGGAATAGTGTTCTACAAAAAAATGATGTGAAGAGCGTCTCAACATTGCTTGTGGTAAATTCGGTATCTTTTGAAAACAAAGTATGATCTTATTCTTAGAACATGCTTTGCCAGCGGCATGTACGTGCCACGTTGATTCAATGTGTTTTCGACAGTCATACAACCCACTGTGTCCAATGTTAATATCGGCTCGGCACGTTTGACAATAAACATGATTAATCTTAGACTTTTGAAGGACTGGCCATTTAAGTGAATATTCCACTTTGTATTTCTGTTTTGCTGGGATTCCCTTCAATTTCTTTTGTGGTGGCGTGTTCGAGCATTCCACCATACTTCTGTTATAATGATAACGGTAAAACTAACTACATTAAAAACGCGATCCGAACCCGATAATCCAGCGACTATGGGAACATTTCGCACACGCCGAGTCGAAAAGATAGACCTATCTCATTAAACTGTCAATGGGTGCAAGCAGACACTTCGGTTACTCCCTCAGACACAGTTACGCCACAGTGTCAGCTCTTCTGTTACTCGCGGCGCATTTAATCTTTGCACCACTTACTACATATGCTTGGTTTAGTCCACAGGTTGAAAGCGCACGTGAAACGTGTGCTATATTTAGTCCACCACCCTGGCAACTAGCAACGGCGCCTGTGCTAATCGGATGGCGCAAAAGGTCTGCCGGGTTAATTAAAAAATTACAGATTGTAACCAGCTACGAGCGAAATCAATGGAGTGTTCGGCGTAATGGCATAATGCGTGGCTTAAATCATAATTATTACGCTCAAGTCGTAATAGTTGGCACCTCTGATGATGTCGTGGCAAAGCCCCGACGGCAACTGACAAAGGCGGTTGCAGCAAACACTGAAGGTGTTTGCAGAGGATGGGGGTATCCCCTCTCTCACTGTGGAATGGATGCTCTGTGGTGCGTCATTTAAGAGCCATCTGAGCACCAATTTGGGTTCTTCAAAATTTATTTAATTTTAAAGAAAAATATTAATTTTCACCAAGCATCAAGATTTCATAATGCCTTCTCAAACGGTTGTATTACTAGATGACAGGCTTTCATTCCAATATAGCAGAATGTGCGTACAATCATCATTATCAAGAATGTGGAGTACATAACTGATGTACAATTATACAAAGAAGATACACCGCATCACAAGAACAGGTAGTCATGACTATCGTCAATGACAATAATGACCATGGACATTGGCTGTGTAGTTCAGATAAACATCGACATAGCACTCTTAGCGACGTAGCCTCGTAGGTATATGGCACGTTAACGTTATCAATCACCAGGAATACAAGTTATATAAATGTCATAACTAAATAATATAATGTTGCTCAGGCAAAAATGTTAACACAACACGATCAACCACATCACATTGTATACGTGTGAGCACACTCGCCCCGAGTCCAGTTTTCTTCATTGGCACTGCTATCGGCGGTACACCCGATGAGCGATAATTGAGCAATAGACAATAGTCGCGCATATCACATTTTGATCCAAAGTTCATTTTCTTAGTATTTCCGAAGTGTCATCGATAAACGATAATAAATGATACGACCTGTATTGACTATGTAAGAATGTCAATTCAATGTACAGTAGTCCCCCTCTTATAAGGCCCCCCTCACCGACGGCCACCCGGATTACGCGGCCATATTTTCATTGCATTAGCGTTGTCTAATACAAACCACCCCTCACTAGCGGCCACCCGGCTAACGGCCAGGGTTACAGGAAGAGTCTACCCCTCGGCAGCGGCCAACCAGCAGCCGAAACTGCCATTTTTAACAACAATACGATGTCGATGTTTATAACAAATTAAGTAGGCCTACCATACACACTCGTCGTGCTGAGTTGGCATTCGTACTTGTGCTACAAATTACATTATCTATGACAAATCAACTGTTATTTTCCTATATGCCAACACACACGTTATTGTTGAATTAATGTTTTTGGCAAAAACACAATGTAGCCGGTATTGTTACATTGTTAGAATGTTGACAAAGTACATGTGTACTTGTAAGGGAGCGGACAGTTTGCCATGAAACATGGGCGTATGCATGTGACTACAATCACGTGTTTCAAAGATGGCGACTAGAAAGCAAGTTGTTTTAACTCTCGATGACAAAGTCAAAGTATTTAGATTGCACGAGGAGGGTGATAGTTCGCGAAAGTTGGCGGTGGAGTTTAACGTGGGGAAAACGCAGATAAACAACATCATCGCAGGAAAGGAGAAAGTCATCGAGCAAAGAACATTCCGCTGACGGTCGCCTCTTACAAAAAAAGGCAGCAATGCTTGACAGTGGAGACGGGCCACAAGGACTTCACTGCGAGTAACGGGTGGCTCCACAGGTTTCAGATCTGCCACAACATAAAGGACTGTGTTCTGAGCGGTGAGTCGGCGGACGTGAAGGAAGAGTTGGTGAAGGAATGGGCGAGGAGGCTGAAAGATAATTGCAAGGGGTATGCGCTGAAGGACATCTTCAACACCGATGAGACTCCTTGCCCATGAGGTCGCTTGTCATCAAAGGCGACAACTGCAAGGGCAGCAAGCTTTCAAAGGACCGCCTGACAGTTCTCCTGTGTGCTACCGGCGAGAAACTGATGCCTCTAGTGATAGGCAGATCAGCCAACCCGAGGTGCTTCAAAAGCTGCCACGTGACACCGCTGAGCATAACTTACGAGTCGAACAATAAGGCCTGGATGACGGGAGAGCTGTTCGCTGAGTGGATGTGCAGGGTTGATAATCGGATGCGCCGGCAAACTCGACACATTCTGCTCTTCCTCGATAACTGCGGTGCCCATCCCCATATGGAATTAGAGAATGTCAGTCTTTTTTCTGCCGCCAAACACGACCTCGAAATTGCAACCATTGGACGCTGGCATCATCCAGAACCTGAAGATGGTGTACCAAAAGAAGCTTCTGCGATACATCATCTTCTTGACGGACGCAGCGAGCACAGCATCCAACATTGTGAAGAAAGTCACCGTGTTGGGATGCTATCCTGTGGCTGACATCCGTCTGGGGCAGCGTCAAGAGGGAAACGATCAGCAAGTGCTTCCAGAAGTGCTGGTTTTCTGACGCTCTTCTTGACGCAGCGACCACCGACAATGACGAGTGGGGCGATGCGGATCTGCTTCCTCTTCTACCGCCTGGCATCACCTTCAAGGACTATGTCGCCAGTGACAGCAAAGTCGCTACGCAGACAACCATCAGTGACGACTGGGAGGGTGAGCTTGTCGCCAGTGCTAGAGCTATCAAGGATGGCGGCGGTCGGGATGACGCCGCTAGCTCGAGCGAGGAGGATGAGGCCAAGGACAGCCCGGTGATTCCGTTGGCTACTGCCTACTGCGTGATCACACAGCACAGAGTTGTTTGGCTATGCAGTGGCCACAAACAACCATGCTCTGATCGTGCTGTTGTCACACGCCAGAGAGCTAACCCTGATGTTCACTGTCCATATGTTTTCTTTTCACATGTTACATTCATCGATGGTTCCCCCTCACCAGAGGCCACCACTTTAGATTTGCTGAAGGGTTGGCCTTATAAGAGGGGGACTACTGTACTTCATATATTACGATATTTCATGCATAAAGATGATGACAACTTTTGAAATCGCTCCCGCATACATTTCCAGCACTGGCATGCATGAATGTGCGGTAAGGTTGGCGTAATTTATAGTAGAAATATGGCAATTAGAAAGTTTGTTATCGCTGATTGGCTGGCAGTGCCTGTGAGAGTTCGGTATGGCTGGAAAACAATGGCTGTTGCCAATATCGTCATGAGAAAATTTAACTTGCGACATTTTGTATTAAAATTAAGGTACATGGAGCATAATTATTGACTGACACATCGTAATAGCGTATTGGAGGGCCAAACATCGTAATGATTACGGCCAAATCGTAATAGTTGGTATATCTGCATTAGCAAGTAGCATTGTCCCACATAAAGGTAAATATGACTGATTCTGGGGTATTAGATGTTTTGTTTTATGAGCGGTCGAACCTTGTCGTAAATTAGCATTTTAAAAATGTCCGTTTTTATGAGTTGTTCTTAGTGAAACGCAATGTTCTGTTTTGATCATAGCAAAGGAGCAATATAAAATTTAAAGAGCGAAATCGTGGTGCATATAAATATTAATGAAACGGTACCCTGCCCCTGCCTGGTCCCTGGACCGGTCTAGGCTAGCAAAGCGAAGTCAAAGTTGAAAGCCAGTTTCCTCAGCATTTTTGGCAACATGGCATATTCTCTTCTTAAACATAACACAATATTGCTCCAATCAGTATAGCGGCAATGACTATGTATGATACAGGACCTGGTTAACATGGCAAAATCAGTGACTGCACTCCTTGCAGTCATTATTAAGGGGGTCAACTTCTACTGATAAATCAATGCAATATAATTATCCATTTAATAAAATAACACCATAAATTGATCAATCATGAGTTTATCTTTCCATCTGAGGTAGAATGTCCATGGAAATGTGTGCTTTCCAATGTGGAAAAAATCGCAAAGCCTATGAATGCATCCATTCTGTTTTTTTGCAAAGAGGGTGGGTCTGATTTCCTGCTAAAATATCAAGCGAATAAGAAATGTGGGGGGGAAATTGAAACATTCCAAAGAGAAAACTTTATATTTCCGAATAAAGGATCTTCACAGGAAAGAAGGAAATCATGTTACTAAACAAAGTGGCTCTTTCTTGCAAGACGAATTACAAAGCCAAAAACAAGTCTGTGATAACTTAGCAAGGGAATTATCAAGAACGAAGCAGTCCTGCAAGACCCTAAAAATACCCTTGCAAACACAAAAGGCAAACTTGCAAAAGTGAGACTTCGTAAAGCCGTGTTTCAGAGAAACAAACTCATGCTGGCAAGAAGGGAAAAAGACATATCAGCTTTGAGGAAAACGAATGATTGCTTGAAGGATGTTATAGGTAGGAAACGTTCAGAACTGAAAAGAAAAGTATCTGCAGTAAATTATCTAGATAAGAAGATAGCAAAGCTCACTTCCAAAGTAGAGAGGGAAGTTTAGAGGACAGCAAAGGTGGAGGAATTAATGACACATTTGATGAAAATGACTGGCTAAGGGAGATGGTAGAAGAAAAACTTACTACTACAGACAATGTCGGACAGTACACTAAAGTGGTGCAATGAAAATATAATTAAAGAATGACAATCAGAAAATGTTGAAGGGAAATGCAAGAAGTTGTACACTTATAAATTGCATTTGCCAAAAGTAAACAATTGCACTGGTTCCACACATATAAGATAAATGACTTATTTAAGCTAAGCCCTTACTACCCAAAAAGGTATGGTAGTTGATATAAAAATAAAATAATATACACATAAAATTATAACACATAACCATGACACTAATACAATTAATTCATATTTCATATCTATGCAAGAGTAATGCTTTGTAATTTTTTTTTTTATTTATAAATTGAATTGCACAACTTAACATCAGCCGACAGGTCATTCCACATCTTTGGTCCTTTTATACTAATACTTTCAGCTTTTTTAGTAGTCAGGGTTTTTGTTAAGAGTGGCTATAGCAGGGACCATGAACCCCAAAGCAGGGACCACTTATTATGCTCAGCCTATGGCCGTGTCATTACGTATCACAGACCACTATGGATACATCAGGAACTTATATATAATGTAATTGTACCTGCATTTTAGGATGTAACATCAATGAATGATAAGCAGAAGGACAATGTGTGCACGAAAGTACAAAAATATCGCTTTAATTTCCCAGAGTGATTTCAGCAGCCTGTGTTTAATTGTTGTGTCCATTTTGCTATCATAAATGTTGTCAAGGATACTAGTAGTAACCTCTTGGTTCACTAGGAATGTAGTTACTATACTTTAAAAATAATACAGCCTTAAATTTTTACTTTTCCGATATTTTACGAAATTCAACACACAAAATAGGCCAATATTGTCCATACCTACGTTCATGACCACGTAACAAATTAATGAAAATATTACGAGTTATCGCACAGCAACAAATAGCAAAGGTTACTAATGGTACCTTGTTGGCATGAACATTGGAAATGGTCGTGCGTCCGTGCTTTTCCAAATTGAAAAAAAACCCACAAAAAACCTAATAATTGTTAAAATGTACATTGTTTGCCACAGTTTGTCACATAACTGCCCTGCTTTGGTGTTTGTTAAGGGGGTTATTCAAGGTTGATTTGATAGCACTTGCTTCTTTGTCACACGTTTTTCAAAAGGAAGCAAGTGACACTAAGTTACCAAATAATCAACATCATAAACAGTATGAATCAGGCAAGTAGGCAAGAATCGTTGCGTCGAGCCAGTCGCTATGCGTAATATAATATGCCATTTTCACAAAAATCAGAAGAAATTTTGCCTAAGATACGTATATCACTAACAATTATGTCATCATTGCAGTGCGAAAACAAATTGTTAGAAAAATTGTTTTTAATGAAAAAATGACGATTATCGAACTACACAAATTATATTATGTACTAGACTATGACCTAGTTCTAGGGCCTAGGCTATAGCGAATGTTATGGTGCAACAACCAGTATACAAGACTTAGTAATTTTTTTTAAATACACATAGTCAAATAGTGCACAGAATTGTGGATAATTACTATGCAATACTATGATATCTGAAAAACACCTCATCGTCTCTTGATGCCTTTTGCTATTTCATGGCAGTATAGTGCCAGACTAGGTCACTAGTAGGGGTTCGCCACACGCGTGCAGCGTACGCTGACCAGTTCCGTAAAACTCTGGCAATAATGGAATATTCAGACGCTATTTAAGGATAATGTTGGCCAAGTTCAGAAACTTTAACATTTATGGTTTAATCAATGTTACCTTTTCTTTTTAGTTTGCATAAAAATGCATTATGGACGACTGTCTCTTAGTCTTAGACATCTTATTTTGCTGAACTAGCACCGCTACAGCATGGTTGCCGATCTGTCCGCTATGCGTGACATGGTTGCCGATCTGTTCGCTAGGCGCCTGGCAGACTGTCTAGTAACTACGAACCACAGGTAACGCTACGAATTGTGGGAAGTAAATATGCATTGGTGACGTGTAAAATGTCTGAGCGAATGTTTTAAAAGCACAAAATGACATTCGTTGACCATCGCTGTTTTGCTGCCACTTGTCGTGATCATCAACGATCGCTGACCTGTCTGTGGGACGTCGACGCTGCAATGTTTAATGCAAAAGCGTGTCGGTCATTAGCCGACGCGAGGAATAATAAAAATCAGCCCTCCTCTACGATAGCCGGGTACATGGACCGCCATAGCCGGGTAAATTACCCGGGTCCCGGCTCTTAACAAAAGACCGTGTAGTCCTACTAAGTCTTATTTTGAAATTGCAATTTTTCATACGGATGTTGAGATAGTGACTAGCATTAACTTTCTGGAAGTACAGCATAATATTAGCTGGTAACAGATTATTATATACCTTGTACATAAACACCATGTTATTGAAATCCACCATGTCCTGTAGGCTGTACAGCTAAAGTTTTCAGCTGATAAAACATCGGTCTTTTATGAGACCTATAGTCTGCCTTTATACATACACGAACATCTCTTTTCTCAATAATATGCAAAAGTCGTATTCAACTCTTATAGGTATTGCCCCAAATTTCACAACAGTAATTTAAGTGTGGCAATATGAGCACAGTGCAGAACTAGTCAATAAGTGTTTAACCCTATACATTACAGATGCATTCTTCAAAATTTTATTTTTTATGAGGTTGACACTCCGATTCAAGTGGCAGTCAATGTGTACACCAAGAAATTTGTTAGAATCTGTTCTAAAGATGGCTGGCAAGAAGGCAAGTAAGTTGCCTAGTAGGTCAACTGTAAATGACTGGAACATTATGAGATTTATAATGGCACAGCAACAGCTATCGAAAAAAACTCCCACAGAAAGAGAACATGGGCCTGCTAAGTGAAGAGACATCTAAGTTTGGGCTGAAATTTGAAGGATTCCACACAAGTGACTCAACTGAACGTATGTATGTGCTAGGCTTGCGTGACACAAAATCTGGACTAGACATTCTTAGTACATTTCAGCAGATACTTTGTGACATCAAAGATGTCTCTCTCCAAGCTAACACTAACACTAAGTAACAGCGAGATATCAAAGAAAATTCTTTTGAATATTACATGCAACGTGTCAGACAGGGCCAGTACTCAGATTAAATTTAATGACTTGCTTGAAGAGTACCAAAGAGAAATTCTACCACAGATTGTTGAAAACTACCAGCAGTTATCTGAGACAGAGGCTTGCACTGGGGAAGTTGTGCAACTTTTTCTGTGGCCTACATGACTTTCATGACTACGTGACTTAATTTTTTTTACCAAAAACTAAACTTTGATTGGTCATAACTCTGTCAAAAATTAAGTATAAAAAAACTTGCATTTCTGGTTTTGTCATTACATAGGCTTTCCAATGATTCCAAACATGCTAAGAAATTCTGAGAAAATCCAAAATGTGCCATTCTCCCTACTGAAGTTGAGCCAAGCCAATAGTGATAGTCCAGTTGTAGCGAAGTCAGACCGATTTGACTTACATTCTGCTAACATGGGGGACAGGGGTAGCAGTTTATTGCTCATATATTATTATTATGCAAGTTATACATTAGATTATACATATATAACCATGTTTCAGTATGTTAATATGTGCAGCTGTGTTAAAAACGTATATTTTGGTAGTGTTTAAGACCAGTAATAATTTTTTTCAAAATTGTTGTAGTTGTTTTTGTTTATTTTTGGCCGTGGCCATCTTGGATCTCGCTGACAGGGCCTTCTTTCCCGACCGATTACGGGATTATGACAATGAGGGCGTCCATCTTAAATAATGAAAAAGGAAGATGAATAAACGACGAATTCAAATATGTTAATATCATTGTTATCTGTTTATGAAAAGTTATATATTAATTTAGCATTTAAGTTGACCTACTCTTGAAGTTGTTTTTGAAGTATTTCAATAGTTGCGTTCAGCTTCGTTCATGATCTATTGGGTAAAGACGCATGTCTACAACCTGATTCCCGTGTTGACCTACTGCGCAGTTGCACAAATGTGCACAAGGTTCGCTTTCAGGACCTGTCTGTAAAATTAACACCATCTTGGCATTGTCGACATGCGTGGTGCTCACGTTGCATTGTAGGATACATATCATGCTACCTGCTCGTATTATCGTTCACAATAAACATTTCAGTGCTATTAGGGTTTAGTTTGATGATGATTTTATTTATTATCATAACTATGATATGCTTTATACATTTTGTGGGTTCAGTTCAAACTTGGCGAATCCGGTTCAAAACGGAACTGGGCCAACAGAAAAAAATAAAGACTGCTATGTCACTATCAACACATTGTTGATTTTACCATTATTAATACAATGCTAATTAATTTGATGTGTATACCACTATTTTGTACTACATATATACTATAACACCAAATTGGGTTATTGCATAACTGTGGCTCTATACACATTAAATAAATATGATTGTTGGTAAAATTATTAACTATATATTTTATTAATATTATATATATTTAAAATCATACTATTAATTATTAATGCTAGAAAAAAAAATTTAGCTCTCATAATGAAGTTTTGTCGGTACATTGATGGGATGATGCTACTGTATTTAAGAACCAACATTATATAATTTATGTGAAGGTTTTGAATTAACATTTTTACTCTGTCATTAACTAATTTTTTTGACAAGAGTAATTATTTGTTCTTCAGGAAGAAATTGTTATTTAGGCTTCTACATAGACAGGCTAATATTCAAGAAATTCCAAAACGTACTTTTCTGGTGATTTATATGAACAATTTGATCAATATTGATTATATTGGACATTTGACTTGGAAAACCATCAGAAAATTTCTCAAAATTCGAAATTTTAAACAGCTGTATCTTTTTTATATTTCACTTAGAAACATGAAACAAGTATTTTTCTACTTCTTCTAGCACTTTGAGGGGGAAATATTAAACAAATTAATACATTATAAACAAAATTGGTTTGACCTCCCTACCAATTCAATTGAACTGGCAGTGCCAGTGCTCAGTGACAGTGTCAGTGTACAAAGTGCTCATCTACAACCTCATTCTCCCAACGGTTTTGGAATCATTAAGGCTTTGAAATACATACCTTATTCAATTATTTTATAAAGTAAGCAGTCATCCTGCACATGATTAATAACGTACTATCGGCAATTTAACCGACACCCATTACGAACATCTTGGATCCGGCGTTCCTTGCTGTGGATTACTTGCTACAAAAATGTAGCATTCCGCCTACTAATAGAAGTAGTCCCTGTATGGCTGGTTGTAGGGTCTAATCTTGACATTGCATAGGTGGTAGTGCCTCCCAAAGTTTTATTAGTATATTTAATAGTGAGCCAAATATTAGTATAATTCTTAAGTCTATATATTTACATTAATAACAAGAAGAACTATCCATGATCCCGTAGGCACACGCCGTGAAGAAGTAGGGCATATAGAGGGCAGTAGTACATCTAGAAAGCTTGTTTACTTCGAAATACGAAGGCGAGGCCAGACGCAAGGGTCGCGACACAACGTCGGAATCAAAATAGGAGCGTTCGTTTATTTTTGAGTTCAGCGTTATACTTTTAGTCAAACAACTGGCTCGTGGTAAGTCGACAGTTGACTACAGGTGTGCTGATAGATTTCGAAAACACAATTTAACAGGCATGTAAGCGGTTGTTAACTATCTATAGTTAATTGGTCGGGCCTATATTTCGTTGAATGTCAAAGTTATATTGATTATTGGTCGGGGTAAAATTCAAGGTACTTAAGTCGTAATAGAATATGCCGTTTTCACAAAAATATGAAGAAACATGTTGTGCAGGAGATTCTTTATTATTAGAAAAGTTGTTTTGAGTGAAAAATATTACTAATATTGACAGAGCCGTATTGCGCGAGGCGAGTATGCCGGTTAAATTCAAGCTAAATCTATGGCAAGCCGTACTGACAATAAATGAAGTAAATGCACAAACGTCACTCGTCCGTTTGTTATGTCATAACTTTTTTGGATGATTATTGCGAATAGTTCCATACATTTTAACTGTTTAGGCTACCTTTTAATTAGTATATTTGTGCAAATTAAAGCGGTTGAATGACCACAAAGACGTGTTTAAACGAAAACTTTCTTTTTTAACAACAAACCACAAACAAAACTTAGTCTTAGGTGTGTTTGACGTGATATTTAACTCCAAACAGCCCTGTGTAGGCATATAGGACTAACATGGGAGTAATTTATTTTCAGAGTTTCCTTCTTTAGAAATATGTCAGGTTTTTCCCTGCATGGGATTTTTTTTACTTCTGTGGACAGTGTGATGACATTATCATTAGTTGCATACTATTTGTCAGATAACTTGAAATATGTTGAATATTTACATATTATTTCAGACATTTACCCAACAGCTTTTTACAGTAGAAGTTATCTTTGGTTTCAAAACTGTGTTGTGTGGTAGCATCTAACTCATACATCTATCACTTGAACCTGCAAATTGAACTCATTTGCATCTGTAAGAAATTATAAAATAAAAATGTTGTTTGCGCAGAATCTCATATAATGTTATACATATAATGACACATAGGTCACACCAGCTATGATAACATGCATATTGGTGTGATTATATATTTTTAGAATGTGTGTTTATTGTTGTTGCACAAATAAAAACATTTCTGCCATGGACCACGTGTGCAGGAAAATTGACAGTCTTCGCCAGCTGGTTTTTTGAGGCATATCTGCATAGGTGTGTGCTGATATGCCCCATTCATATGCGGATATTTCCCTGTGCAAGAAGTTCATTTACATGGTGTAGATATTATTAGAATATAATAATTATATTAAATTTGATTCGCCTGCTTATGTATGGATGCATTAGTCATTATGTGATGTATGACATGCACCTCATCAGCTAACCCATGTATTATTATGGAGTGGCAGGAAGTGGGAGGTTGTCCCTAAAACAGGTGGGATTTAACATCAGGAGTGGAGTTACTAAATAGATTAAAAATATCTTTATTTCCATAATTTTTTTTGGGATCACCAAATTCTTTGACTTATTACTGAATGTAATACCTTTGGTAATCCATTTGGACTTTTCTAGCCCTGATAGACCACAAAAGTTCTGCAACATGAAATTTACCATTGATGCTCTGTAACAAAGGACTGATATGTGCGAAGTATGTTCACACATACCTGTGCAGTTATGCCCCAATACCCTGGGACATATCCGCACACCAGTAATCAATACATGTGTTTTTATTAGTGGAGTTGAAGTTCGGTATTACTACTAAATATCCTGATTAACGAGGTGAAATGTTACCCTTTTGTCTTAAGCAGTTCACAAGTTACAGCACATTATAATTTAGGTGTGCGGGACATGCCCGTCCATCCTATAACAAGTTTTAGAAAATGGCGCAAAAACTATTGACATTTGATTTGTCAACAGTGAGCACGTCTTATAGACTTAATTTGTTTTCCCTGCAGTGCAGGCTGCATTCTTCTTCCAAATACAATGGCAATACTACGTGAACCACATCTAGTTGAGGATGTGCAGCATAACAAGAAGTACAGAGAAAACAAAGCTTGCTACAAAAACGACTACAAGCAATTCTTCAAAAGATCAAGTCTCGGGAGGGGAAGACAATCTGGTTGGATTGAGTATGAAGCGTTGCGCTTTCTTTCTCCCAGGACAACTACCCAAGTTGGTACATGGAACGTGTGTACTATGTACGAAACAGGGAAGACCACCCAGATTGCAGTAGAAATGAGTTGGTGCAAACTTGCCGTATGCGGTCTCTGTAAGACGAGATGGACGTGGTCAGGGCAGATTCGCTGTATTTATTCAGGACACGAGGAATAGCACGCTCTGCACACAGAAGGAGTTGGTCTAATGCTATCCAAAGGAGCAGCTTGAGCCCTTCTGGAATGAAAAGCATTTTCATCCCGCATCATTTCAGCAAGATTCCACACCAGAATACGCAAGGTACTGATTGTACAGTGCTATGTCCCAACAAGTGACTCCGTAAAAATCTGAGTTTTATGGGAGACTCAAGCAGTTGTGGACCAAAACGCAAAGAAAGATTTACTAATCATGATGGGTGACTTCAATGCCAAGATTGAACAAGACAACATAGGAAAAGAGCTCGTCATGGGGAAGGGGGGCCTTGGTGAGATACGATACGATTCGATACAAGTTTATTGTCCAATAACATTGGATACTTGTCTTCTGCTTGCTGACCATCATAGGTAAAGAAGATAAAATGTTAGGTTACTAAAAGTAATATATACATGAAATGAGTTAATAGAAATAATGACAGTGGTACATACATGAAAGTAGTCCAATATATTCATACTGCCTTTACAAACATAAGTTAGTGCAATGTAAGACATGCGATCGCATACATTATTATTAAATTGCTGTGAGTTGGTTAATAAGAATCAATTCTTAAGATATTCAACAAAATAGACACTCATATAGACACTGTTCAGCAATCGGCTTGTGATGAACACTAAAATCAGAGCTTGTTGAGACGACTTATCGACTGGGGAACGAAACTGTTTTTGAACTTGTTGTTTTCTGCATTTTGGACACCGGTAGCGTTTTTGAGGCGGAAGAATGTCAAACTCGGTGTTCAGTGGGTGGTGGGGTCATTGGCAACTGCATGTGCTTTTCTGACCATCGCGCCTTCAGTCAGCTGAGATACAGGCTGTATGGGGAGGCCTATGATCTTGGAAGCAGTTTTGCAGATGCGGAGGAGCATATTTTTGTGTGAGACAGACATAGCAGGGAAAAAACAGATACTACGAGAATGGAGAACTATTTACCAACTTCTGTCACTTCAACAGTCTGGTTATCGGGGGAAGTGTACACAAGAGGATTTACAAGACCACATGGATTTCACTAGACCATCAGACAGAGAACCAGATTGATCACATCTGTATCTCCAGTACCTTTAGAAGATCCCTGCAAGACGTCCACTCCAAGAGGGGAGCTGATGTAGGAACAGACCACCACCTGGTTACAGGAAAAATCAAGTTCAAGCTCAAGAGATATCACCGAACGGCAGCAAAACCAGGATTCAGGTACAATACTGAACTGTTGAGAGACTACACCCAAATACATATATCAACTCCTGTCCAACCTCATTGAAGACGATGCAACAGTGGAACAAGTGTGGCAACAAAGCAAATCAGCATGGAAAGAAACGTGATAAGATACTCGGTAAGAGAACAAGACAGCACAAAGACTGGATTTCAGCCGAAATATTGGTGAAGGTAGCAGAAAGGAAGCACAGAAAAGCAACAATAAACAAGAGCAAAACAAGAGCAGCCAAGACAGAAGCACACCGCCTGTATAAAGAAGCCAACAAGGAGGTAAAAAGAAGTGTAAAACGTGACAAGAAAGACTTTGTGGAGAGACTGGCTGGCCAAGCAGAAGAAGCCACAGGACAAAAAAATCAGAAAGAATTGTATGAAGCTAGCGGGGACACATCGTAAAGATGAACAACATGTTATGGACAAAACTGGACAGGTGTTGACAAACCAAGCAGATCAACTCAACCGATGGAAAGAGTATTTCGAAGAATTACTAAACCGACCTTTACCTGATATACCTGAAACACCACTCTACATCAACACTGACAGACCATCAAAACAGGAAATCAAGAAAGCAATCCTGCAGTTGAAGAACGGGAAAGCACTGGACCCATACAGGATTCTACCAGAAGCAATAAAGGAAGATCTGGGTTGAAGAAGAGGTTCTAGAGGGTTGGAGACATGGCCACCTGTTCAAGCTCCCCAAGAAAGGCAATTTGAAAGACTGCAAAAACTGGAGGGGTATCACATTACTGCCAATACCAGGAAAAGTGTTTAACAGGATTCTTCTGGAAAGAATGAAAACAGAGGTTGACAAACTATTGCGGGAGGAACAGGCTGGCATTCGGAAGGAGAGGTCATGCACGGACCATGTAGCTACTCTACAAGTGATCATTGAACAGTCCCTGGAGTGGAATTCTGTGTACATCACTTTCGTAGACTTCGAAAAACCTTTGGATAGCGTCGACCGTACTGCCCTTTGGAAGTTATGTGCACATTACGGTATCCCGGAAAAGATAATCAGACTGATCCATACAACTTATGAACCATCCACTTGCCAGGTTGTCCACAATGGTTCCTTGACTGAAACCGTCTCCATATTATCAGAGATCCACCAAGGATGTCTGCTGTCTCCATTCCTGTTGGCAGTTGACTAGATTATGGCATTAACAATAGAAGGTTGCCAGTGGGGAATCCAGTGGACACTCTCCAAACAGCTAGAGGATGTTGACTTTGCAGATGACATCGCACTACTTTCACACCGTCTTGACAACATTCAGGACAAGGCGACATCACTGTATGAGTCTGCTGCAAAAGTGGGTCTGAAGATAAACAAAAAGAAAACCAGGACTATGAGAGCAAATTGCGTGACCAAAAATAGCATCCAGTTGAGGGGTGAGGACATAGAAGACGTGGAGCAGTTCACATACCTGGGAAGTG
This sequence comes from Lamellibrachia satsuma, assembly GCA_033239005.1. Taxonomy (NCBI): domain Eukaryota; kingdom Metazoa; phylum Annelida; class Polychaeta; order Sabellida; family Siboglinidae; genus Lamellibrachia; species Lamellibrachia satsuma. The sequence goes on along the minus strand of BSQZ01000001.1, from coordinate 19,203,040 downwards.
TTGTGAGCAGAGACGGTGGCACAGACCTAGACATCAAAAGCAGTATAGGGAAAGCCACAGCAGAGTTTAAGATCCTGAGACCCATTTGGACTTCACAGGTCAACTCCGTCAAGACCGAGCTTCGGATTTTTAACACCAATATAAAGTCAGTCCTGTATGCGTGTGAAACCTGGTGCATAACAAAGGTCTTAACACACAAAGTGCAGACCTTCATTAACAGTTGCTTGAGAGCTAGATCAAGAGAAGAAAGTGGGATTGGTTCAGCCACACCCTGCGAAAACCAACGTCCAGTGTGGTATGCCATGTTCTCTAATGGAACCCACAAGGGAAACGGAAGAGAGGAAGACCCCGATACACTTGCAGAAGGTCTGTGTAGACTGAAGGGCAGACGTTGGGACACTCCTGGGGTCAGTTGGAAGTTTAGTCCAAGTGGAGGAAGCTTGTTGTCTACCTATGCTCCACACGGTGAACAAGGGCTTGCAGAACAGAGCAAATGTGTAAAAAAATAAAAATGTAAATAAAATCATTACTTAATACCATTACTGACTGCTGACGGTCTTTGGGGTATCTGCTATGCTTGATACAACGTGCCGTTTTCACACAAATCTGAAGAAAGTTGTACAAGGGATGGATTTTCTAAATCACTATTCACTAACAGTTATTTCATTGATTGAGTGCAACCAACTTGTTAGAAAAGTTGTTTTGAGTGAAATACGTACAATTCTCGAACAACAAAAGATGTTATAAGTACAAGTATAATACAAACATGTTCGAAAAATCTTTTTGTGACGTAAGACAACAAATTAAATGTATAAACATCACAGATCCGTTTGTTAACTTTTTACTTTTGTGAATATTATGAACAGTTGTGTACATTTTCTTTCATCGATTAAAGTTACTTTATCATAAACAGTGAATTCTAAATCCTGTGTTAAAGTGAGTATGGACATTCCAACTCTTGCATTTTCTGATTGACTTAAAACTAATCGTCCAAGAGTTATTAATTAACATGATATGTATTTCCTTAGCAGTCTTTGTGTTGTGATGTACCTACTTCACCAAAGAAAGCATTTTTTGCGTGTGTTTTTAGATTAGGCATGGAACTAAAACATGGGACATTCCTCTGACAACAGAATAATCGTAAGTGTTTCAAAAAGTGTTATTCTAAAATGGAGAAATATATATTCTCCTGCTCATCACACTTGCTTTCCTTAACATCTCTCCCTCTCCACTCCTTCCCTCCCTTTTCTCCATCTGTCTTCCTCCTTTTATTCCCATCTCCCTATCCCACCCCTCCCTTTCTCCCCTTCTCACTCTATGCCTATCAAATCAAAATATTGTTTGCTACGCGGTGACAGCATAGTTCTTGATTGTATTTACCAATGTCCAACGTTGTTTAAACAATGACAGTGTTGCAAATGGCTTGCAACCACCCTGTGTATATTATATAAAGGTTTTGTTGAGTTATTTCAATTTTGACTTAATGAACATGTTCATCAAGTTGGTGTGTGTGTGTGTGTATATATATATATATATATATATATATATTGAATATATATATGTGTGAATAACGATTGTCTTCAACCACAACTATTTAGATTACTTACTCTCAACATTTCGGCTACCATCAGAAGCCTTCATCAGGAATTCTGGGATGGTTAGTTCTACCTCTGCTCACCAGTTGACTTGGCAATCAGGCCGTCCCATATGTGGCTCAGTCTCTATCCCCCTCATCTCGATTTAGAGGGGATACAGACTGAGCCACATATGGGATGGCCTGCTTACTAAGTCAACTTGCGAGCAGAGTAAGAAATAGCAGTCTCATAAATCCTAATAATGGCAGCCGAAACGTTGAGAGTAAGTAATCTAAATAGTTGAGGTTGAAGAAAATCGTTATTCATATTAATTTTGACTTAGTTTTTCATGTTTTTGATAATAACATTTTATTAATTAAGCAGTATACTCTGTGCAATTTGTAGATTACTTATCTTACGTTTTGCTATTAATCCTGGTGAACCTGCTGCAACTACGACAATGTCGAAAACTGCCACCAAAAAACGGAGCCATGCTGTAGGAATCCATACTGTAACTGAAAACATGAAGGAAAAAGTGGTACCGTACTTACATGCTATATGTGCTAACATTCTAATCAATATTTTCATTTGAAGTACTTACACAATTTATGCATAAACATAATGTAACAGGCAGGTGGTTTTATGCCTGTTTTACACACTAGGGTATTTATTCAAGTGGCAACAATACATGGACCATTTTAAAGAAATATTTTGTCAACAATGGGCAACTTTAGAAATGTAATTGCTGTAAGCCTCTAATTTTCTCTAGCTACAATGTTAATTGTAATTGAAACCGTTGTAATTTCCTAGGCTCGAGCAAAAGCTAGCAGGGCTGACCGCAAAGGCAAGCTAACTGAGAATCACAACTATGTAATAAACCTCGCAGCCACTCATCTACAGCTCTCAATATCAGATGTTGAAGAATTTGTGATTGACACAGAAGAGGTAAGACATTGAGATGCAGAATCGTACCATTCAGTCATGCAGATGAATTGTCAGTAAAATCACCAAAAACGTTCAGTAACTGCTGACGTTTACTGGTCAGAATTGTACTACATTAATTAGTGTTTACAAAGCCTGCATATATTTGCCTGAGCTTGCATCCTAGAATTTCAGGGCAAACCATTGTCTTGTAAAACAGAAGGATGCCAATGTATTCTATTAGTATCACAGTCTCACAGACATATATTTTAATTTTTCGAATCAATGTGATAAAACATTATTAACAATATTTTTTTATGTTAATTTTTTCCATCAATAAAGTTTTTATGTTATTAACAGTCACCTGATCAAAAAGTGTATCTTACCTAAATTTTTAATAATTCTATTGAAGATATGGATCATAGCGACCATAAAAATCCAATTTTCCAAATAGTTGCTATATTAAAATAATATAGAACTGTCCCCAGAATGATGATACAGATGAGAAAAAAATGCACTTATTAATTTACTTTTGCAATTACCATATACGTATTAGTACCCTGCATGGGTCTGCAAACTAGAATCCTGGCCCGGCCCTCACGTTTCAGTCCCAGCCAATACCCATGACCCAAAGACAGGTAAGCCCGCAAGCCCACAGCCCGCTAAATTTAGAAAAGATAAACCTATTATAATAAAAACGAAACACAAACTGTAATACCGTAAATTTCCATGTATAATACGCATTTTTTCCCTTCAATTTTTACTTAAAAGTCCGGGTGCGTATTATACATGGTGATAGAGCTAAACAAAATTCTCTCCGACCGGATATGGATTAATACGCTCAAATATGTGTTGCTCCCTGAGCGCCAGAGCATCATGATTGGCGATCTTGAATCACGTGAACAACCTGACTAGTCAATGCCATGCCCATGGATCAGCCAATGTAGCTCCATGTTTAAAGTTGTGAATGCAAATAAAGATGACTGTACCATATATATGTATGTATCGCAGTTGAAAGTGTGCGTGTAACATATCGGAATAGAGCTTGGTATTAATTTAAAATTGAGAGCAGAATGACGCAAAGTAAGTTCTAACAAGCACAAATTTAATCAGTTGTGCAATGCCACTGCACTGGTCAAACTAAAATGCAAGTTACGTAGGGCTTACACGACCGCCGTAACTTGCGTGACATGTTTACGATTCTGAGATGGATTCAAGGATCATCACACAAATGAACTTTGTTGTTTCAAGCAAACTATCAGAAGCCAGAAAATCAGGGGTCAATGTCAAAAGTTGGGGTGCGTATTATACATGGTAATATAGGAATTCTATCAGAATTTAGCAAAAGTCAGGGTGCGTATTATACATGGGGGCGTATTATACACGGAAACTTACGGTACACGTATTGTTTTATTAAATAGCATAACACAGAAATAATATATGAACATTGTATAATGTCTACTAGTCTGCTGTCTACTGTGCTGGACGAGTTCTAGTAATCCAGCACCAATTAGTACAAGTGTGAATGAATCAGTACTGGGGAAATTGTAGACACTAAGCAGTAGACACTAGTTAACACAATTGAAAAATACCAACTGGAGTGGGCAGTGGGCAGGTGATAAGTTGATGATTAATCATGGCTTGATTGCCTCTGCAAATATGTCTAAAGTAAACATTTGGGGCTGGCTGCTTTCAGCCTAGTGAACTTATGTGGCCTGGTATGGCTCCATTAGATCTATGCAAAAGACTACATTCACGCAAAAAATATGCGTCTGTCACATCTGTATTCTTTATGTACTACGTAGTAGTAGTATGTACTGTGCAATGTGTGTACTGTGTATGCAATACTATGCATTGCTATAATATGAAATGTCTCTATTAAAGGAATGCACATTAAAATTAAAACTTTGGAAGCCGCTTGTTAAAAAGATGTTAAACTACATTCCAATATATAAAGCACTGGTGGCATTCATAATTCCATGCAAGATCTCAATTTGCAGCTATGTAATACTAAATAAATAACTGCTCGATATGTGTGACAATAGTGGTCTGGTAATATCAGACTATGAAAAATATGGTCGTACCAGTGATATGTATACCTATGTGAGTGATGCACATAACTGTACTTCTTGGTTAGATCACTTTATTTGTACACATAGTGTCTTTTCAATGGATACAGACATGCACATTATAAATAAGCTTCCTAGGTCAGACCATCTCACTATAGGACTAATTGTTTCTACATGTGTCACTGCAGACAAACTTGTAAATAATTCATAAAAGAACCTTCACTTTGCTATTCCATCTTGCAATGCATTTTCCATGTTTTGTTATTCTATTGTTATGCTATCCTCCCCAGCACATATGCATTTGAGTTTCTATGGTGCAACATCCAATATATTCCAGCTTCAACAAAAGACAGCATTCCCTGCAGCTGTGTCTTCAGAAATATATCTACGCATTATAATTTAGGCTTGGGCAAGGATTTTCCACAGAAATTGCCCTTATTTCTGCATGTCTGCCAGACGTCATTATTAAATGTGTTGGAATCAAATTGACACCACAAAAACTTCACTACGTTGTCTGTTCATGTGTTAAATTTCTCTGAGATCAGTTACAAGTTCAGTAGGCTTTCAAGAAAGCATACGAATACATGATTAACTGCATGGCGACATGCTGCTGGCTCTAAGAGGCTATGCTGTTACCCAGACATGAAGCGCCTCACTTGGCGTTTTGGTCCAATCGAAAAATCACGCGTAAACCATGCTTCATTCATAGACCTCACGCTGCATCAATATTTGTTATCTGTTCGAAATTAAGGTTATTTTGAAAAGAAATGAGGATTCCACCGATCTGTGATACACCCACCATTGATCCTGCAGAGCGTGCGGATACTGCCATGCCTTCCCAACCAGAACCAGTATTGAAAGGATACGCAACCCCAGTTGTTCTACCCAGAGAAGGAAAAAATTGTATTGTGAGACCTGACAGAGAGATACAGGGGACATCTAGTGTGAGATCTGACAGAGAGATAGGGGGCATCTAGTATAAGACCTGACAGAGACATACAAGGGGCATCTAGTGTGAGAGCTGACAGAGAAATACAGTGGGCATCTAGTGTGTGTGAGACCTAACAGAGAGATACATGAGACATCTAGTGTGAGACCTGACGAACAGATACAGGGGGCTTTAGTGGGGCGGCATAAACCAACATATTCATTACATTGTGCATTTTGTGATAAAAGCACCAACTTTGGCACACATGTAGACACTTATATTCTGAACAGATCTGGATATTGAGCAGGTTTGGCCCCTGGTGGCTATGGCAGCCATTTTACACAATGGCTGCCTGCAGTTAGCTATTTTACATACCTGCTCAACTGGGGAAGTCTGCAAGTCTACAGTGGAATTTAATTCCCTTACGAAGGTCCAAAGGTGCTTAGGGAAGAGCAAATTATTTGATTTCTACAGGAAAAAAATATCAGTCTAATTGGAATAATGGAAGCCAATGGTGAATGTAGATAACAATAACTGGCTGGCTGATATTAGTGGTGGTGGCGGCGGTGGTGGTGGTGAGCTGGACAGTGACAGCGATGCAGTCTATCTTGCATATGCTGCACAGATCGTGCGCTGCCATATGTTTGGAGAAGCCAAACCCTTCAATGGATTCCCTGTAAGATGCCAAGAAGAATCTGTGCCATCACAATTGTTTCCCTGGTGAGCATGGTCATGGAGGGTCCCAGCATCCAGGACCAGATAGCAGACTCAACCCCTGCAGCACTTGCCATCGCCCAAATGCTTAAGTTCAGCAGCAAGAAGTACAACAGGATGCGTGGCACCACAGCATCCGTCACTGTCAGGCACACCGCTGTGCAGGAGACGCCAGTTCCCACATACACAGGGATGTGGTTGCACGCTCACACACGCAAGAGGGAATTGGTAGGCAAGCTATCACACCTGGGCATGAACGTCTCCTATGACCGCGTTCTCCAGCTCTCAGCTCAGATAGGGAACAGTGTTTACCAACAGTTTCACAGAGAGCAAGTGGTCTGCTCTCTGAAGATGCGTGGCAAAGTGTTCACAACTGCCGCCATAGATAACATAGATCACAGCCCCAGTGCAACAGCAGAGAAGGAGTCCTTCAATGGTACTGCTATCTCCCTCCTTCAGCATCCCTCTTTCGCTGGCGAAGGAATGGATCAAAGCATTATCATCGTTGGAGGATCTGGGGATGCAATCTCCAAGACCGTCCGCTACTTGCCACACTACTACAACTGTCACCAGCTGCTAGAGACGACTCCAAACAGCAGACTGAGGAAGAATACCTGTGGCTAGACCATGCAAAGTGGGTCCTGGAAGGCAACACTGTTTGCATTGACCAAGCAAATTCAGTGGAAGTGGCCGGAGAACTGCGGCAAAGACAAGTTGGTGGTGATGTGTGGTGGGACTGGCTGCAAGGGAGAGGCTGGGTGCATGCACTGGTGCAAGTCGAGATTACGTTGTTGACATTATCTCACCGTACACTCCATGGTGCCGGCTGACGGCAACCTACTAACTGTACCACGCCATGATATGTAACAGTATGGTTGATGGGGTTTCTCTGACAGCCCCGCACCTTTGGAACGATCTTCCGAGATATATCCATGTTGCTGACTCACAATTGTTTAAGTCTCAACTTAAGACGACGCTTGAAGATTATTTATAGAACCTTTTTTATAGTGACTAATATATATCGTCACTAACATGGTTTATCTTTTATTGCATTTTAATTTTTTTTTTTTTTTACTTGATTTTAAAGCAGTGTCTACTCAGTATTTAGCTGATACTTTATTTTACATAAGTTATTTCTTTACAAATGCATATGTAAATTCCGTATTATATGATTTATATAATTTTTTGTAGCAATTATGGTTTATATGTTGTATTTTAAACACCTCTGAACAGGTTTTATATCCGGATATATGGCGCTATACAAATAAAAGTTATTATTGTTACGGCGCAAAGGACAGCCGACTCCTTCTTGTGAGCAGCCCACGTCGCCCGCACAAGGACGACCAAATCGTCAGCACTGTACATCCTGCAACACCATGCCTATGACCGCTACTGTCTGAGAGAAGCTGAGGATGCAAAAAATCAGCCAGAGTTTTAAGATTGGTGCCACCAATTCAGTACTGGGCAACCGTGCTGGAACTATGGGTGTTGGCACTGGTCTACGTGCATTCTCTGCAGTAGGCATCATTCACGATGTACCTTGACGCCCTGATGGAACTAGCCCCCTGGTTCCATGCCTTAGAATGCACCAACTATGCCAGGTGGATCCATATTTGCCTGGGGGACGTGGCTGAACTCCCAACAAAGCACCCAGATGTAGCCAGGAAATGCAGGGCAGGCAACTTCACCATACAGAAGATGAAGAAGGTGTTATCTATGATCGCGATTTACCAGGCTCATGAACAGAACAACCCTTGCATCAAAGGAGATGCAGTTGGCCTCACTGACAACCCGGCACCCTGCTGCGTAGGATGGTTGCCACAAGAGAAGTTGCCAGGGCTTTAGAAGAGTTCCAAGAAGGCGGCCTACAAGGGAGGCCATGTGTGGGGCCAGACACTGCTACTGGCACTTTAGCTGCCTCCACCAACCAGCAACCATGGTGACTTATGAACAAAACAGAACAGATTGACATCTGATAAGAACTGTTCGATTCGATAGATATATTTCAGCATATCTTGGTGTTGATTATGGCTATGTTTGTTGATTGACCCATTCAATTTGAACCGTGTTCTTGACTATTTTGTGTTCAACTGTCTGGCTTGTAATCTTATAAAGCTTAACATGTGTCAATAAAAACAAGGCTCGTTCTGCACATACATGCTGCCTTTTCATCAACTGACTATTAAAACAGCACAATTCGTGCAATAACTCCTTGTCAATCACTTTACACAATCTTGTAGAAGCTAAGAATGTTAACAATCCCCATTTTAAGTCACCTAGTTCCTCTGGAGTTGGCAGTTCTGAACACCGATTAATTCCGATTAAATAGTCTGACAGCCATTTTGGCCATGGCCATCGCGGACAAAATTTGTGATGGCTCGATATCTCCATCCAAATTTGGTGCTTTTATCACAAAATGCACAATAGGTTTGCTATGCCGCCCCACTAATCTAGTGTAAGCCCTGACAGATACAGGAGGCATCTAGTGTGAGACCTGACTCAAAGATGCACGGGCATCTAGTCAGGTCTTATACTAGATGCCCCCTATAACGGATGCATCTAGTGTGAGGCCTGACAGAAAGATACAGGGGGCATCTAGTGTGAGACCTGACAGAGATACAGGAGGCATCTAGTGTGAGACCTGACACAAAGATACACAGGCATCTAGTGTGATACCTGACAGAGAGATACAGGGGACATCTAGTATAAGACCTGACAGAAAGAGAGAGACACACACACGAGGAATCTAGTGAGACCTGACAGACATACGGGGGCATCTAGTATGAGACCTGACAGAGAGATACAGGGGGCATCTAGTGTGAGACCTGACAGAGAGATATAGGGACATCTAGTGTGAGACCTGACAGAGGGATACAGGGCGCATCTAGTGTGAGTCCTGACAGACAGCTGCTGGGGTGTCTAGCCAAATACCTGTTCCAATAATCAACTGGTATATTTACAATTTTCATTACTAATTTAAAATTTGTGTGATTTTGTTACACACACAAATATATATGTGTGTGTGTCTATCTGTCTGTCGGGTCTTACAATATATGCCAGATGGCAGTCTTGTTAAATCTTTATGTGTATATAAATGTATGTATATAATATATATATATATATATATATATATATATATATATGCGTGTGTGTGTGTGTATAAAACAAGATTTAACAAGACTGCCATCCAAGCAAAAGACCCAGATGGCAAGTGGACAAGGAAGTAGTTAGTTTATCAGGTGTCCAGTCAGTGTGACCTGCTCTTCTGAGATATTTGTCAATTTTGTTTTTAATTATATATATATATATATATATATATATATATATATATATATATACATATATATACATATATATACATATATATCTTTGTGACATTGATTGAGGAACACACTTCCTTTTATAAAATAAATACTTTCTTATGGATGTAAACAGTATTTGATTTTCATTTACTAGCCAACTAATCGTAGTTTTGACATTTTCCCCTGAACCTTGATTCAGGGAAAAATCAACAAGTCACAAACATTCAAATAAACCCCCAAAAATTACATAGCTAACTAAAACTTGTTTTAGTGTCTACATACAACAGTAATCTTCCACTTTACCAAATTTTTATTTGCTCTGAATTGATAAAATAACACATTTCCGCATTTTCAAAATATAATCTCTAGGCATCATTCACATCCCTCCTATATTTTGTGTAATTATTGTACGTATTGTTGTTCTTGGATAAATGTAATGTGAGATTTTAGCCATAAATTAAAAAGTTATGGTTGGTCAAAAATGGTATTTTATAACATAAAATGTTTGCCCAACCCTATATAATCATGTAAACACCACTGTCCAGCTATTTCCACTTATTTTTTCTTTATATTTTGCCACACAATTAAATAGTGCCAGAAGAATAGCTTAGGTCCATATCTAGACGAATAGCAACAGCTTATAATTAATGAGTGCATGATAATTATGCATGTTTTCAGCACAGACTCGTTTTTGCATTTGGGTTTCTATTCTTCTCACAGTGCATGCATTTGTTGTCTCCATGATCTTCTCAAATACGAAAAGTTTCAACGCTGGAATATTACAAAAACGTGATGAAAGGAGTGATGTAGGAGCCAATGCAGTAAGGATCCAATTCCTTGGTGCCTCATATGTGACCTCCATGCCACAGATGCACAGCACCACAAAGACTGTTATACCCTATTATAATAGGTAATTCATACCAGAACAAAATGTAACCCTCCAAATGATCTGGATTAAGGTCTCCAACATTTGATCGACTTAATTAAAAATGACCTGGGTCACATATGGCCGTCTGTCAAACTACGCAAACAGGAATTTGTGCTGATACAATAGCTTGAAAACAGCTTATTGCAAAATTGCAACAAATTCTTTGAAGGCTTCTGTGCAGATCAATGAATAAAGGTGTGAAATTTCATCATTGCCAAATCAAAATGAAACCACATCATGTTATGCAAGCCACCAAAATTGCATGTGTCTGATATTAAGCTTCTTGAAAAATTTTGTGGCAGAAATTCCTTAGATGGGGGGTTTTCACCTGTCTGGCCTGGGGCTGTGGAATAATTTCTATGACAATTCTGGTATGATGTCATTACTGCATAACTACATTTTAGCTATGGCGCGTTTGGAAAAGTATTCAACTATATTTCCACCCATACCTCATTTATTATAGGTTAGAATATTTGCATTGATTAAATGGACTACTATTTATCCCTCAAATTGTGAAATGTCTGATAAATTTCTCACACTTAAAATCAAGAAACAACGTTCAGCATAGGAAAGTACAAATAAAAATTGGTTCTTGCTGAGTATGTAGTATCCATAGCATGTCTTCAAAGGTTCATCAGTTGCCGCAAGCTTGAGTTGTTCTATAGTATTGAAATATTCCACTTTGGGAATTAGATGTTTTTGACATATTTGAAACCTTTTGTAGAGTACTTCTTTAAATTGTACTTCGTAATTATCCTGTGCCACTGTGATAGCTATGTCAAGAGGCAAGTGATTAACACCTACTGATTGTGTTCTTTTTATAGGGACCAGCAATGCACAATAGCCAATTGAGACAGTCATCATTGTTAGGCAATTAGCATTCCCAGTTGGAGAATGGTTGGGTCGTCCATTATCTGTTCTTCAAATCAGGGAGCACCAGTGAGATAGCTGTCAATCAAACTGTTAGGAGGAGGGTTAGAGTCTTGTACCCAGAGATGGATAAATTATTAGCAAATATATAGCAAATATTTATTCGTTTTGTTTATCTACTTGAGTAATGTGAATGTCTGAAGAATTATGAAAGCTGACATTAATACACAATTAACATTGAAACAATACATAATGAAAAAGTACACAAATTGTTATTACACAGTATGACTGACATGGTAACCAGTCAAACTGTGTAATAACAGTGCCTTAATTCCAGTCATTTCGCGTAATGACTGAAATTTTCACAGTCATTTCGCGTAATGCCTGAGTGAAACAGTCATTTCGCGTAATGCCTAAATTTGTCAGTCATTATGCGAAATGACTGATTACACAGATTGACTGTAACATATATATGAAGTTGGGTCTATCAAAACATATGAATGTCTCAGGAGAACAGGAACAACTACTTATCCCACACTAAAGCTCATTCTGGAGATGAGTCTGCCTGCCAGGGACTTAATCATGAAGAGTGCACACAATAAGAAAGAGCCCATCGAGGTATTCTGCACCGAAAACGATTTAGACAATGTGCATATGGCGGGGGGAAGAGAATTGTGTGTACAAACATGAAGAAGCTGTTTGTGTAATTCGACAGATGTCCACATGTGTTCTGGGTCATTATTCATTAAGTCAATCAAATGTTGGAGCCTTTGATCCAAATCATTTTGTTCTGGCATGAATGACCTATTATAATAGGGTATAACAGTCTGTGGTGCTGTGCATCTGTGGCGTAGAAGTCACATATGAGGCACCAAGGAATTGGATCCTTACTGTATTGGTTCCTACATCACTCCTTTCATCATGTTTTTGTAATATACTGGCCTTGAAACTTTTCGTATTTGAGAAGATCATGGAGGCAACTAATGTACTGTGAGAAGAGCAGAAACGTAAATGCAAAACTGGTCTGTGCTGAAAACGTCAATATATGTCAATAATTATCGTGCACTCATTCGTCTAGGCATGGACTAAATATTGTGCAGCTATTTTTCTGGCACTACTAAAATGTACGGCACAATGTAAAAAATAAACGGAAATAATTGGAAATATGGGGAAATGGCTGGCATTGGTGTTTGTTTACATGCTCGGACGAATAGACATTTCTTTAATTATAATGTGTAGATGTATTTCTGCAGACACAGGGAATGGTGGTTTTTTTAAGTTGGAATACATTGCATGTTGCATGATAGCAACACAAATGCAACACGGATTAGCAAAGCGAAGGTTCTTTTATGATGCAACATTATTTACTTGGCAGAAATATGCGGTAAATATGTGTCGTATCGAAGTCGAAGAAATGCCAACAAAAGTGTTACTAAGCGGACGTTGTGTGAATGAGTCACTGTTTAAATGATTAGAACAATTATTAATGTTACTTGTCATTTATACTTAATTAACATAACAAATTAACAATAATGATAAAAATAGCAGATGCCTATATTCACAAAACTTCAAAAGCACTTATTGTGCTTCGCAAATGCGATACTCAGTGGTAACTGAGTTCATTTCTATTTATATGACAAAAAATTATTGTTCTGGCACAGACAATGAGGCAGGCGATTTTTTTAATTATTGTTAAAAAAAATTGCTCAATGATGCCAAAGTGGCACCATGCAGTTTCTGGACCAGTGCACCCTAAAGTACTAAAAACTACAAAAAAACTTTGTATGTACCCAACTTCCAGGTTGAGCTCTATGTTGTATAGCTGGCAACCGGACTACCATACCTGCTATATAGAAAGTACATTTTGAACATGTCAACCAGTCAGTTCTGATATAAATATGCAACATGTGAAAGAGTGTGTACAACATGCATGGAATTGTTATAATGACAATAATATACACATTACACCTTGCAGAATGCTAGACACACTGAAGTCTGGTAAATCATGGTAACAAGGGGCTATCTGCCGAACATGTTAAACATGCAGATAGGCATAAAAATATATTACTGTCCATTTTTTGCACTAGTGTTATCACACATGGATATCTACCTGATGATTTTATGAAAACGATTATTATTCAATACAATGCAATACAATACTTGTTTATTTGGGCCCATCTATTCAGGCATGTTATAAAATGTGGTACAAATAACATATATGTAATAAGGAGTCTGTAATTCATTTGAAAATTATTGTATTCATGGGTAGTTAATTTTGATTTGTAAATTGCATTATCATTATTGCCAGCCAGGGAGACTCCTATTAAGGTCAAATTTGACTGGAGCCACCTCCTTATTTATTACTTAAAACCATTAACTTATTTGTGGGTCAATATTGTAGATACTTATGTTATTCATTCAGTGCTCCAGTGTTTAAGTTTAACAGCAATGACAGCAGACAGCAGGGTGGATTATTTTCCTGATAGAAATATGACTAGCAAGAAAGAAAACATACAATTATTCAGTGTTTTGGCAAATATTACAGTTTGAAAACCTACATTGCTCTTGATAATTCAGTAGTTAATACCTTAGTTTTGATTGAATTCAGAACACTATTTACTAGGATTGAGATGTTAATTCATATACACTTTTTTGGCAAATTCGTGTTTTGTTTTATTGAGATGGATGTCATTTTTACTACGCCTATGGCGCTCATGAATGCTAAGGTTTGGTTGAAATAGTAACTATTGAAGAGATATCTGTAGCTGATGATGCTAAAATTTTTAATAAAAATTCAATTCTTGCACTTGTAAGATGTCTTTTATTTTTAATACTTTGAACTTCTTGAATAATGGTTCTGATGTGCGTTGCATTTGCTAAGATTGTTTAACCGAAGTGCCCTGTTTTGAATCTTCATTATTCTTTTATATTTATAACCCAATGCCAAAATGCAATAAGTAATGTGAGGTAGTAGCAGTGTATTGTACAATTTTAATTTGGGTTGGTACATTTTTTTAATATTCATAAAGTTTTGGAACATTTATTGGAGATTCTGTCAACACGGTTTTTCCAGTTTAGGTTTTTGTTTACTGTGAAGCCTAAAAAGTTAAAATTTTCTCTATTTGTATACCATTGATTTTTAGTTGTAAAGTATCAAGTGTTTTATTACCTATTTTATTAATTATAAACTTGGATTTATTCACATTGAGGGATAGTTTATTGATGCATAGCCAATTGGATAATTCATTATTGATTAGAACGTCAATGCATTTGTTAGATTCAATTTGATTAAATACTTCTAGTGTCGTTGATAGAGCTGTATCATCTGCATACATGATACTGTTATTACAAGCCTTTGGTAAATCGTTTATATATTAAATGCTTCTAATTATTATGAAGAGTAAAGGGCCGAGGATAGACCCTTGTGGTACACCTGTAGTTATATTTAGCGTTTCTGAGTTGACATCAAATACATACTGTTTATGGTTTTCTAGATAGCTTTTAAATAAAGCAAGTGCTACACCATTGATTATGTAATAATTTAATTTGTTTAACAAGATGACATGGTCAAATGTATCAAAAGCTTTAGATAGATCTAAAAATATATTGAGTGAAGTTTTACTATTGTCTAAAGCCATAATTGTTCTGTCAACTAGTTCCAATACTGCCAGTTAAGTTGAAAGCTGGGATCTGAAACCATATTGGTGAGCATAAAAAAGTTTACGTTTGTCAAAGTGAGTATACAATTGGTTGTATATTACTTTTTCAATAATTTTTTGGATGACCGGTAACAGTGATTTTGGTCTATAATAGTTCCCATTTTCAGAGTTTGTTTTGTGATTCCCTTGATCAAAAACAAATATGTATGGTGACACAAGCGATGTTAATAACTGCAGACCCATCGCGTTGGTTACAGTTGCTTCCAAGATTTTTTAAATTATATTACTTGAACTAATGGAATCATATCTGTGTACAACTGACAATCAGTTTCGATTCAAGAAGGGTCATTCTGCTGATCATTGCGTGCGTGCGTGCGTTAAAATTTTTATTCAGTACTATAGAGGCTACAACAGCCCTCTGTTTACATGTTTTTATAAAGCATTTGATAGAGTTAACCATTAGACTCTTTTTAAGTAACTGCTTAATTGAGGTGTGCCTATATTGCTCGTACGTATTCTCTTATATTAGTACATAACCCAAATGTTATGTATTAAATGGGGTACCATCACCTCAAGATTTTTTTATGTATTGAACGGTGTTTGACAAGATAGGATAATATCACCATATTTATTTACGGTATATGCGGATATTTAAGTAATACATTAAACAATGCTGGTATTGGATGTCACATTAACAACTGCTGTGCTAACCATACGTTTTATTCAAATGATTTATGTGTTGTTGCGCCTAGTCACTGTGGTCCATAGGCTTTACTGAATACAAGTTCTAAATATGGTTTTAAAAATGACATTTTATATAACCCTATAAAATCGATATGCATGGTTGTCAAACCACATGGCTATCATCTAAAATGTCCCGATGTTTACTTGAATAACAACAAACTTGAATATATTGAAAAGGCCAAATATTTAGGTGTAATCATTTGTAATGATCTGAAGGGTGAAAAAGATATGTTAAGGGGAGATATGGCGGCTGGATATTTTTTAGTAGCATAGTTAGTGCAATTTTTCCTGCTGAAACTTTAGAGTGGGTTTTTCTGAGTAAAATATATATTGAAAATTGTTAT
Organism: Lamellibrachia satsuma; assembly: GCA_033239005.1. Taxonomy (NCBI): domain Eukaryota; kingdom Metazoa; phylum Annelida; class Polychaeta; order Sabellida; family Siboglinidae; genus Lamellibrachia; species Lamellibrachia satsuma. Next base: position 19,186,987 of record BSQZ01000001.1, on the reverse strand, counting down.
GCCAGACCCCCATTTCCATGGCAACAAACAAGATGGCCACCACATGAAGGAATAGCCCCTTTAAAATTTACAACACTTATGAAGTAATGAATAGTTTATCGTAATACTTTCACAATCATAATTGGCTTAGTTAACTCTAAAACTCCTCTAAGAAAATTCCAATGTTATGAATATTTTTTTTCTAAATTTTGAAAATTATGATATTTTAAATGTAACATTTATCGACACATTTTTATTCACTACCCCCAAGATATTGCACAAAAGAAAACAATTTTTAGACACTTTTTGAGAATATACATGTGAACACAACAATCCAAACCAGATGACCATATCATTTTAAATTCCGGTGATGTATTTTCTCGTTTTCAAAATGCCATTTCTTGTAATTGGCCATCAAAGATTGAATGACGGCATTGATCACATGGTAGATGCAAGATGTATGCAAAGCTACTGGAATATGAAGGAAACACATTTTGAGTAATTTTTTTTCAAAAACACCATTCTAGCTGCCATACCTCCCCTTAAGACCTCTGCATTGTTTTTATGCCAGTATCGGAAATTCACAACTGTTCAGTTGGTGAAAAACTGCATCTGTTTCATACCTATTGTACAATTTATTGTTCCCAACTCTGGGTAAGTTTTAACAAGAGTACTTATTTGAAACTGAAAGTTGCCAACAACAACATGCATAGGCAAATTTTAGGATAAAATGGATGGGACTGCAAGTTGTACGTTTGTTAACAATTCCAACTTATATATATTTATATATATATGTATAATTGCTTGTATATGGGTTTATCTCCCTGAAATAAAAGTATTCGTATTATCTAAAACTAGTATTTGAACTGTGCCTCAATTGTTTTGCAAAAGAGCATAGACACTATGTGAATGTGTTTATCATTTGAAATTATGCAACTATTATTGACTTATAGGTAAACCTAAGAAAACAATGTATACAATTCATCAAGAAAAGACAACTGATTTTGTTCAAATAGTTCTGTATATCCAGTCTTTATTCTCCACTTTACCCATTTAAATCATCAAATGTATTGTTTGGTTGTTATTTTTCAGCAAATTAACCTTTTTGACTTATTCTTGGCAAAGAATGGACAAAGAACACTCATCTTTTACTACCAAGAAGGTGATGCACCAATATTGGAAGGTTTGTATAGTTTCTGCACAATCTGTGGGTTACATGGGTGTCCGAAACTATGTAACATATTGAGTATGTGTTTTTTATGGCAATCTATCCAGTACCTTTGTTAGAAGCTAAGACTTAGTAAAGTTCAAACAGCATAAACAGGTTGGATTTTGAAGTACAGACTACTCTGTGGAGGTGACTGTTATGCTTTGTTATGGCAAGATATTACACCTCACATAGGTTTTTTTTTTTCAAATAATTTAATTATGCTGATTTGTTTTATCACACATAAAGAACATCAACTGATAAGTTTTAAAAAAACTTTGGTCCAAACAAAGATGTCTGCCATATATGACAACTATTGCATAGTTAATAATGTGATTCTTTCAGTTTCTTGATTACAACACCTCATGTTATGCAACTATAAAGAGATGTTTAATGTATTGCCATTACTTCATGTTTTTTTAAATATATATATATATAAATGTTTGGTTTCTAAAAACTTTATGGATAGTAAATGTACAAAGCTATCAGAATACAGTGGAAACACATTTTTAGTAATTAGAAAAGGCTGATACACCCTTAATTCATGTATCCCCTTAATAAACTGACCATTATATGTGCTAAACAGCAGAAGTTGCATCATGTGTGCACTCCAAATGATGTGTTGCAGTTATGAGTGTAATTTTGTTTTTCAGAAGTGGGAAGGATTGTCACTGGCTATCCGAAGGGGAGCAGAATGCAAATTTTATTTATTACTGATGGCAAAATCGCACCACTTGTAGGCAAATGTGTGTTTTTTACAAGACTAAGATCAGATGTGGAAGTTTCTCCCAAGAATTTTGGTGAGGTAGTGGATATTTTCTTAATTCTTTGTGTGTGATGAAAGGTAAATCAGTACAACTGGTAGTGCAGGGTGTGTGTGTGTGTGTGTGTGTGTGTGGTGTGTGCGCACGCGCGCGCATGCATGTGTGCGTGTGTGTCAGGCCAGTTTATGAATTTTTGCACTGTCCCTGCTGTCCTCTCTTTCCACTACTCCCTATTAACCTTCTCCCTCCACATGTCATCATCCTACGCCTTTCTTACATCCCTCGTTACGCATTCATCCCATCTTAGTTGTGCTACGTCCCTTTTCCTATGACATGGCTGTTTCATTGCCTCTATTTTTTTGGTAATCAGTCCATCCTCCTTTATGTCAAGTGACCTGCAGATTAGACTATAAACATTTCTTTATAAAAGGAGTTGCTTTTTAATCAAACCATGGAGATATCAAGAATAGATCGAAAACACACAGTAATAATACTGAACATAGCTGAAGAGACTACACAAACATTATTCTAACTAACAAAAATGCATATCCTCGAATGGGATAACTTGGTAGTTTGTGTTTACCAAATTTCAGGATACACAGATATTACAGAAATATCCATCTATGACTTGGTACATGGTGCTGCCAGTAAATATTTTGATTGCATCATTCCAATTGGAATACTCGTAGTCATAGTTAGCGACATTTTGCCCTTGTATAACATAACTTTGGAATACTTTGGTGTTTTTTGATATTTATAGGATTAACTACTGCAAATACAAACACAGCTATTATTAGAAAACACTATATATCAGCATGTGTTAAAAGCAGCAAACGTATAAGAACCTTTACTGGTCAGTTGATGATTTTATTAGGTGCTACTTGTAGTATTTACCTTTGATATGTGAGCGATTTACTGGCATTTGAAAATTATAGAAATCTTAAATACTAAATGTCACTGTGTTGCCATAAAAACAGATACACTTCTGTGTGATGGATGCTACTGGAGTGGAGGATGGTGTTGTTGCTGCATTTGAACAACTCATTGAGATAGTCTACTTGCCTGCTTTAAAGAATTTTGAAGAGTGGGGTGAACTGGATAAGAGCCCTCAGGGTCGCCAGATACGCAGAGACTTCATGGACTGCTTCAGAGGTTTTAGGCATTGCCTCTCTAGTAAGTGATGCACATACTTTAATGATGCCTCGTTGTTAGACTGTCTGTGTTGCCTGGCTTGTAAAGTTGACAAAAATCTTAAAACAGAATGAAGTAATTTTCTTAATAATTGTTAACCATGGCCATCTAATTTGCTCTTTTTAATTATAATGGCTTCAAATTTGTTGAGTTATACATTGATGCATAATTACAGAGATATGGCATAGTTTGAATTAATGCTAACATAACCGTAATGTTTATTATTGAATGTTTGTCATTCTTGGTGATTCTTAAACCCAATTCTTAAAGAGCTCACAAGGTATATAAAATGTTTAGATTTAACAAGATTGCCATCCTAAACAACAAGTTCCAGATGGCAAGTGGACAAGGAAGCCATTGGTTTATCGAGAGTCCAATAATTTTATCATCTATGTATATCCCGCCCTTATCAGAAATCTGTCAATTTCTATTTTTAAACATATTCACACTACTAGCATTCACACTATCATTTGGCAGTTTGTTCCATTCATGTATCACCCTCTATGAGAAAGAGTCCTTTCTCATGTCCAACCTACACTGCTCCTTGACTAATGCTGCTTTGTGTCCTCAGGTTCTACTGCCTTCTTTAAGTTTGAAGAACATCCCTATCAACATCCTCATAACCGTTCACTATTTTTAACACTTCCGTTTGGTCTTCTCTTAGTCTCCTGGTCTCTGGTGTTGGCAAACCACATTGTAATAAGCGGCTTTCATAACTAAGGTCTCAATTCTGGAAGCAATTTAGTTGCTCTTCATTGTATTCTTTCTAGCTTATCTATGTACTTACAAAATGGTCTCCATGCTTGTATACGATGTTCCAAATGTGGTCTAACTATTGCTTTGTACAGGGGTACAATTAGCTGTTTCTTCTTGTATGTTAGAGTTCTCCTAATCAGCTCTAGAATTTGATTTCCTTTCGAAGCAGCAATCCCACATTGCTCTGAAACTTTCATGTCAACACTAAGTGTTACTCCTAAATCCTTTTTTGTGTGGTTCTACCTAGTACAGCATCCCCCATTTTATATTCTTCGTCCATGTTTCCATGTCCTATGTATATGCATTTACACTTCCCAAAATTGAATAACATTTGTAATTTTTCTTACCATTTAACTAATTTATTTAGATCATCCTGTAAACTTTGTTTATCTGTATCATTAGTAACCTTTCTGAATACTGTTGTGTCATCTGCAAATTTCAGTACTGGTACTTTGCTAGATATGTCACCTTCCAAATCATTAATATATATTAAAAACAGTATAGGGCCTAATACTGATCCCTGTGGTATCCCACTCAAAACAGATTATGGGCTTTTAGTTTAAGTAACAATCTTTGATGTGGCACTTTAACGAAAGCTTTTGGAAAATCTAAGTAGACAACATCTGCTGGTGACCCATCACCTACCCACTTTGTAATTTCTTCCAAAAAACATAAGAGATTGGTTAGACATGACCTTGCTTTTAGGAACCCATGTTGAGATGTATTTATAAATTTATGTTTTACAAGGAATTCCACCATGTGGTCTCTAATTAATGTTTCGAGTACTTTACATACAACTGATGTTAAACTCACTGCTCTGTAATTTTCTGGCTTGTTCCTTGATCCCTTCTTAAATAGCGGCATAATGTTTGCTTCTTTCCATTCTGAAGGAACCAGTCCTTCTTCTAGTGACAAGTTAAACACTTTTGCAAGTGGTGTACTAATTTGCTCAACAATTTCCTTAAGCAGTTGTGGTGGTATCCCATCAACTCCAGGTGATTTATTATCTTTCATCTTCTTAATTTTCTTTGTTATCATTTCAGGAGTTACAAATAACTGCCCTAACTGTTCTAATTGACTGCCCTCAAATTTAGTAACTGGAACTGGAAGTGAGTTGATATCTTCTGTGGTAAAAACTGAGCTGAAATACTCATTCAGGACCTCTGCCATTTGAAACCCATCTGAAATTATTTCTGTTTACTCCTTACATTAAGCATAGAAACTCTTGCCGTCATTTTTTATATTACCTGCCAATTTTTTTTAAAGGTTCTTTTGGATTTTCTAATTTCAGTTGTAGCTAGGTTTAGTGCTTGTTTGTGTAGTCTTCTACATTTCCTGTGTGTTTATGTACCCCCACAGCATCTGTTTGTGAGCAATTTTTCTAATAGCCTCTTTTGACAGGTGTTTCTTCCTGGACCTTTTCCCTTGTTTTCTCAATGGAACAAATTACTCAGTAATGCCCTAAATCTCAGATTTTAAACAAGTCCAGCATTCTGTTGCCGTCTTGTTCTTCAGCAAGTTATGTTCTGATCTCTTTATATTTGCCTTTGTTGTGAAGTTCCTCCTCCATTGTTTTTTATATGTATTCCCTGTTTTTACTTTTATATTAAAATGGATTTGGTTATGGTCACTTGAACCCAAAGGTTTGTGTACTTTAACATTGTCAAGTAATTCATTTTGAGAAGACAAAATTAAATCTAACACATTCCCACCTCTATTTGGTTCCAAATCATGTTGAGTAAGGAAACAATCCTGTGTTAGAAGTAGAAAGTGATGGTCGTCACCCCCAGCACTCTCTAATGATTTCCATTGTATATGGCCATGGTTAAAATCACCCATTATAACACATTCCCCCTTGCTCACTTCCCTTATCGCCCTGTGTAAATTAAAATCTTCCTCTTGTCCTACGTTAGGACTTCGATAAACTACTATAGTTAATGTAGAGTTCTTAGTAACTATAATACACCAGATTGCTTCCTCACAATCTGCTCCTTTAGATTCTTTAATATATAAAATTACTCCACCTCCCCTTCTTTCTCGTCTATTCTCCCTAAATATTACATAGCCTGTCAGTGCTAAGTCAGCATCTACTATATCTTTATTTGCCCATGATTCTGTGATACCTATTATGTGAGGGTCAATATCTGCTACCATAATGTTTAGCTCACTTTTTTATTTACTGTGCTCCTAGCAATTAAGCATACACATTTAAGTTCATTGTCTGAAATTATTGGTGAACATTTCTTTGGATGTGTATTTGTAGTAGTACTCCTGTGAGTTTTCTCTGTCAGTTCCCCCTGTGCATCTAGTTTAAATAGTTTATGGTACCCATGCCCTCGTCGACAACCCTAACAAACTCACACCCAAGAACTGCAGCAAATTAAGTCCATCTCTCGTGAAAAAGTCATTTCTTCCCACAAAGTTTAACCACATGTCTACGAAGCCTACTCCCTCCTCCATACATACGTTCAGATCAGGGTTGACTGAATTACTATAATTTTGTACTTGAGTAAAAGTAGAAGTAATTCACCTAAAAACTACTTGAGTAAAAGTAAAAGTACTTTGTAAAAAAAGTACTTGAGTAAAAAGTAAAACTACTTTTCAGAAGTCCTTGAAGTAAAAGTACACCCAGAACACTCAGAAATAACAAAATCATTAGTAATATTATATAAATTGCAAAGCTTGCATCTGGCAACTGTTTTGCAACCACTCTGCTTATAACAAAGTGTTCCCAGACAGCCTTAGCTGATCAATAGGTCTGCTACCCTTGAACATGGTGCTCACTTGAATGCTTGGAAAATTACATTATCATTAATGAGAACTCACGATATCAAATAATTTTAGTTAAATACATAAAATTAATACATAACTGAATTAATGATGAGGCACAATCTGTCTGTTCCACTGGGGTATGGGAGGAGCTAGATTGTAAAACAGAATATGTATAGGCAGGTGTGATTGTATCTGAGTAGGTAGAGGGTCATTCCAGTAGTAGTAGTAGCCTCCCTGGTCATACCACCTAGCACTGTCCATAGTAAAATTAATAAAGACATTTGATGCCTAGCTGATGAAGCCATCTGGCTTGTGAACTCCCACCTTCTCATGTCTTCCCAGACCACACAAACATTGAAACAACAGTCTTTAGCAGCTAGCTGTGTTGGCTACCTTGTAGGAGCTGGGACTAGAATTGATCAGAAGACAGACCAGTGCAACATAGGAATGCTGTTGCTCATTGCAATTAAAAGTGTGCCCTGTCAGGGCCCCTGTCCCTGATTAGTATTGGTTAGCTTAAATAAGTTATTGCTGGAAAAAGATGCTGCCAAATGGCAGAGTATCAATTATTTACTCTTTAGTTCTGTAGAGAATTATTACTGTGAATTTATTAAACATCTCAATATGAATTTTATTCATGAAAGAAAAATGCTATTTAATGCTGACGCAAGCCAGTAACGGCCGTTGCTGATGATGGGCGAAAATCGGTGACGTTTGATGGCGATGCGCGTTCGCTCACGAATATCAGAATTGTGTCAGTGTATGGGGATTGTCAATACATTGTCAAAATTGCAAATTTTAATATTTATCACACGTATTGGAAACTTACTGATTAATAGTTTATATGGTACAACGGAGACATTTGCATCATGGTTTGAGATGGCGTTCAAACGTTGTGTGCTCGGAGTGGCATTTCATGTCAACGGCCTTGACCTAATCTATGCCAATATTTGGCAGACTTCGTTCACTGACGTATATATAAAACAATGGTTGCGTCGATTTCCCAAAGGGAGGTTTGTATGCAAATATGATCGCGAACTGGCATGCGATTGGATGATATTAATAGCTTTTGGCTTGGCGACTATGCACAATTTATGAAATGTCATTGACAGCGGTTTCGCTAAAAATGTAACGAAAATATATTGCGAAGTAACTAAAAATAACGAAGTAAAAAGTCGCGTTACTTTAAATAAAACTACTTCAGTAAAGTATTTAGTCAAAATTCTACTTTGTTACATGCCAATTACTTGAAATAACTCCTCAAGTATTGTAACAAAGTACTTTTACTTCATTACATGCCAACCCTGTGTAACCTTCTGTACTTGTTTGTTGATCGCCATCCTAGTACAGTTCCTATACTCCACACCCTTGCCTCCGATTACTGGTAATATCCCAGACAATATAGTCTGTCCAATTCGTGCCTCTAAGTGTCTTGATCAACCTCCTGTTCATTCCCACATACATGAGAACAGCACGTCCCATGACCTTCCCTGGGAGGCATACCATGATATCATCTCCTCTGTTTACAATTTTATCCACTTTCGTAATAATAGAATCCCCCATGAATATCTGGGCTTTCCTCGCCTTCCCCTGTGATACTATGTCAGCAAAGCTCCTTTCCTGCCACACACTATGCCCCCTTTCTCTTCTATCATCAATGTCTACTGTCTTACCACTTGACAATCCCTCTCCACTCACCCGTTTACCTTTCTTTTGTTGCATACTCTGCCTCCTGTCATCTTTCTTCTGATCCACAGTCTTCCCCTTTTCTCTGCTCTTGTTATCCTCGACCATCTTACCACCTGACAATCCCTCTTCACTCACCCGTTTATCTTCCTTTTATTGCACACTCTTCCTTCTTCCATCTTTCTTCTTACCAGCTTTCTCCATCACATTATCTCTGCTCTCCTTGTTCTCACCACCTCCGCTCTCCACGTTTTCACTACCTCTGTTCTCCTCATTCTCACCACCTCTGCTCTCCTAGTTCTCACCACCTCTGCCCTCTTCGTTCTCACCACCTCTGCTCTCCTCGTTCTCACCACCTCTGCTCTCTTTCTCACCCTGCCCTGTCGTCATTAAAATCATGTCTTAACTCATTTACCAGCTCCTGCAGACATTTCACTGTCATACACCCCCACACATGAAATGAAAATCATTTGCCTGAACCTCTGCCCACGAATTTACATGCCCTGACTTTGCAAAGTCTATCCAGCTGTTGCAGCTAGAACATGTCAAATTACGTGTTGCCTTTACTTGGCATTTGCACGGCACCATGTTAGAAATTCAATTTATATTTTTTATAATAAGTTAGATTTACAATTTACACTAGGTAGTCTTCACAAAGACTGTTTTTGTATTGTAATACACATTCTATGCTATATTACTTAGGTCTTAATTAAATTTATAACTATTGACTTGCAACATATTTTCTATGTAACAGCTGATGACAACAAACGTAATATAGCTCACGCTTATGAAATTTCAGTTACCTTCTTTAAATTACACTGAATTACTACCTATGGCTAACTTTTAACAACAAATATCTAGTTGCTCAATCTTTAATATGTACTAAGTTATTATGTTTTGTATCATGTACCCAATCAACTGATCACAACAAACCTTAATTATCGCTCGGGTTACCGAGTCTTCGGAGATCTACTATAAATAAACTACCCTAAATTACTCCTATGACTAAATTTTAATAGCGACTATTGCCTAAAAAAAGGTCTCTTGCAAGTTTATGTTTAATATACATGTAATAATGCTACATATCTAATCAATAGTCCACGCTCACCAAGACAAATATCCAATCCACCAAATTCAGTTCCATGTTCTCAAGATTTCCCTAGATGCATTCAGTGTATGTTGATTTTTTTCTTGCCTCCAAAGCTTTTTATAAAATGAACTTCACCAAATTGTGTTTTAAGCCATTTAACATTGGGGTTCCTGTATGGATAAAAAAAAGTTATTTGTCAGTGATGTTGCAACCGGTCAATGTGTGGCAAAATGCATGTTGCATGCACCTTTATTTCTGAATGTCCCTAGGTGCACATACAAGTGTGTGTGACCAAGTTGTGTTGGAGCCATGCAAGGATGTGGATTTGAGTACAGTTGTAACTGCAACTGAGTGCATAGTAGCAGCAGGCAATCCTGATACTGTTGCTTCTATTGAAGAAACAGCAACCCAGTGGTGTAGTCAGATTGAGAAAGTGAGTTACATTGTTTACTTCTTGTGATTGTTTCACCTCTTTAGCACTGTGAATATATCAGGCTCAGCAGATATGTAAATTGTCAGAAGCAGTATCTTAGTCATGGTTGGTGTGTAGCCCATTTAAACTGAACACTTGTTTTGACATAGTTTTACCTCTCAAGAAACTGTGGTTATTTCTTTGAATATTTCGAATAAATCGGTTTTCATTGGCAGACCAACTTTGCTTCAAGATGATATAAGCTGGCAAACTACAGAGGTAAAGGCATGTCAGAATTCATATAAATGAATATTTTTACACATGTCAAAATAGTGTTTATACAATGTGAGGTGAAAATGACTGGTTTAATTGTTGTGCTAGTGTTAGTCTGTGATCTTCAGTCTGCAACCTGGAAACAGTCCGCAGTACGCGAAACGGTTCATGGTCAAATGACGCTAGGTGATCACGTGGTAAACGAGAGTCATTCCCTTTGTGTTGGAACTCTGAGCCACGCTAGACGTATTTTGCAGAGCCATCACATTGGAAGTTTTTCTTTGAAAAGTTCAAGGTTTGTATCAAATCATTTATTTGTACCAGGCTTTTGCCTATATTGTTCTTAAAGTTGTACGCTTTGTTAGCGTAATTTTGATTTGATTATCCTTGATTTATTGTACATTTACGGCTTCCGTCTTTGTTAACTGAACGCCGCCATTTTGTGACTTTCGATTACGCCTGGGTAAACGCATCGGATATGGACGGCAACTCTGACCTGTTAATTCTCGGTCATAGTTTTGTTCGTCGTCTGCAGGAATACGTGTTTCGTAAGGATACTTCTAAAGTATTTGGTTATGACTTGGGTATTTCTGTGCAATTTTCCGATGTTTTTTACCGTGGCGTAGGGGGCCTCACTCTTGATTGTTTGATAAACGAGTTGCCCCTAGTCCGTGATCTTTCACCAAAGGCGGTAATTATCGATATCGGCACTAATGACTTGTCGAATGTCGGTGTAGATCCAGTTATGCTTGCTAAGCGGATAATTGATTTCGCAAAGCTGGTTGCTGCAGTAAACTCGGTTGCCGAGGTTCTTGTTTGTCAGGTCCTTCCTCGTGTGCTGATGCGACCGACTGGGCGGACAAGATTCCTGACGCGCGTCGATTTCAACGACGCTCGTTTTGTGGTAAACCGTACGCTGGCTGCCTTGACCGCCGACCTGCCCCATATTCACTATTGGCGGCACCGCGGCATGCACGCCAACTGGCAGCAATATTTTGATCGGTTTGGGGTGCATCTTAATGATGCTGGTATGCGCAAGTATGTGCGCAGTATTCGTGGAGCAGCCATGTTTGCTGCTGATCGGTTTTAATGCCTGTCAACTCGTCTTGTGCATGTATTTCTGCTATGTTGCCTGCCGTTCACATCAGAATTACAAATTTTTATGTGGCTTTGTTGTTACCGTTGCTGATGCAAGTATCTGTGAATTATCTGACGTCAACTAGGGAAGGGAAGACAACCGGGGTGAGGGAGGGAAGACAACCGGGGTGAAGGAGAGGGGAGTAGGGGAGACAGGAGGGAAGGAGAAGGGAGTGGGGGAGACGGGAGGGAAGACAACCGGGGTGAAGGAGAGGGGAGTAGCGGAGACAGGAGGGAAGGAGAAGGGAGTGGGGGAGACGGGAGGGAAAACAACCGGAGTGAAGGAGAGGGGAGTAGGGGAGACAGGAGGGAAGGAGAAGGGAGTGGGGGAGACGGAAGGGAAGGGGTCAGGACAGAATGTGATGGAGGGGATCGAAAGGAAGAGTTATTCTGCAGCAGTGATAGAGGGGTGAGGAAGAGAGCGAGGGTGTTTGTGGGGGATTCGATAGTTAGGAAGACCGACAGAGTCTTAAACAAGGAGATGATGTGGTGGTCTGCTTGCCTGGAGCCAAAATAGAGGCGATAACTGAGAGGGTAAAAACATCGTAGGCTCGGGTAAGGGTGGATCTGTTTTAGTACATGTAGGGACAAATAACGTAGAGAGGAGGGTACAACTGCCATAGTTAGGAAATATAGGCAGTTGGTCAGAACACTAAAACAGAGCGGGTTGAGCAGGTAATACTGTCAGGGATTTTACCTGTGATGGGCAGGAGGGTCATAAATATCGAAATTGTGGGGATGGCAATTAACATGTTAGTCCAGAGGCTGTGTAGGGAAGAGGAAGTTGGATTTGTGGATTTATGGGAAAGTTTTGTTGGGAGGGGTGATATGTACATGAAGGATGGGCTTCATTTAAGTGGAAAGGGGGCGGCAGTATTCGCGGACAAACTTTCAGCAGCAGTAGATAGCGACTTGGGTACAATGACAAATATTTTTGGAAGTAAACATTCTTTAAACTAGAAGTGCAGGGGGGTTACCTAGAGGTGTCTCAAGCAGAACAAGAGACCACTAGCACAGATAAACCAATATCAAATCATCCGAAAAACATCTCTGAAAAAGGTTATAGATGCGTATGTTTAAATGCAAGGAGCATAGTAAAAAGAAAAACGAATTAAACATTATGGTAGAAGATATTGACCCTCACATAATTGGTATAACTGAATCATGGGCCAACATAGATATAACAGATGCTGAATTAGGACTGACAGGATACGTAATGTTTAGGAAAGATCGAATAGGAAGAAGGGGCGGGGGAGTTATTTTATATGTTAAAGAATCTATTCAGGCTTATGAAATGAAACTAGAAAGGGAAGCAGATTGCGATGAAGCTGTTTGGTGCAAAATTGTTTCAGGAAATTCAAAATTAACTGTTGGATTAGTTTACCGAAGTCCAAACATAAACGAAGAGGACAACACAAAAATAAAAAACGCTATAAAGGAAGTTAGTAAAGGGGAATGTATCATAATGGGAGATTTTAACAATGGACACATACAATGGAATTCTCTAGAGAGCACAGGGATTGAGGATCAACAATTTCTATGTTTAATCCAGGATAGCTTTCTTACTCAGCACGTACTAGAACCAACCAGGGGAGAAAATGTATTAGATATAGTTTTGTCATCACAAAAAGAATTAGTGGACAATGTAAAAATATTTGAACCATTGGGTAATAGTGACCATAATCAAATACATTTTGACATCAATGTAAAATCAGAAAGTAAAAATAAGAAAACGTACAAGAGAAACTTCTACAAAGGTAACTACAAAGATATGAGAAAATACTTAGCACAGCTAGATTGGAATAACATGCTGATGAATAAGACCGCAATTGAATGTTGGAATATTCTAAAATATGAAATTGAGAGTATCATTGATAAATTTGTTCCCTTCCGAAAACAAGGAAAACGGTGTAGAAAGAAACACGTGTCAAAAGAGGCAATTAGAAAAATAATGCTAAAACAAACTATGTGGAGGGTTTATAGGCGTACCAGAAAGGAAGAAGACTATGCAAAATACAAAGAGGCACTTAATGCAGCTACAACTGAAATCAGACAATCTAAAAGAAGCTATGAGCAAAAACTGGCATGTAACATAAAAACTGACAGCAAGAGTTTTTATGCATATGTCAGGAGTAAACAAAACGCATACAAGACAAGGTTGGACCTCTAGAAGACAGTGCTGGAAATATAATATCACAGGGGTTTTTAATGGCGGAAGACCTAAATGGTTACTTCAGTTCAGTGTTTACAAAAGAAGATATTAGTTCATTACCAGTTGCTGATGCTAAATTTCAGGGGACTAAATCTGACTATTTAGGACCGTTAGTTGTAACTCCAGAATTGGTAGCTAGGAAAATAAAGGCAATGAAGGATAACAAATCACCGGGAGTGGATGGGATTCCTCCAAAATTACTAATGGAAACAGTAGATCAAATCAGTATACCACTTGCAAGAGTATTCAACTTGTCATTAAAAGAGGGAGTTGTTCCGTTTGAATGGAAAGAAGCAAACATCATACCATTATTTAAAAGGGTTCGAGAAATAAGTCAGAGAATTACAGACCAGTGAGTTTAACGTCAGTGATTTGTAAATTATTAGAAAGGTTAATTAAAGACCATATGGTGGACTTCCTCGTTAAGCATAAATTATTAAATTCATCTCAACATGGATTCCTTAAAGCGAGGTCATGCTTAACAAATGTGTTATGTTTTTGGAAGAAATCACTAAGTGGATAGACGAGGGATCGCCAGTAGATATTATCTACTTAGATTTTCAGAAAGCTTTTGACAAAGTGCCACATCAAAGATTGCTACTTAAATTAAAAGCCCATGGTATCGGGGATAGCATAACTGACTGGATAGAACAATGGCTGACTGACAGAAGACAACGAGTTGTAGTAGATGGCGAAGTTTCAAATTGGAAATCGGTTTTGAGTGGGGTACCTCAAGGATCAGTATTAGGACCTATATTATTCTTAATTTATATCAATGACTTGGACGACAGTATAACAAGTAACGTACTGAAATTTGCGGACGACACAAAACTGTTTAGAAAGGTTAATACTGATGGTGATAAACAACATTTACAAACGATCTAGACAGATTAGTGAAATGGTCTGAGAAATGGCAGATGCTGTTCAATTTTGGGAAATGTAAATGCCTACATACAGGACATGGGAACTTGAATGTAAACTATAAAATGGGAGCTACTGTTCTTGGTACTACTGTAAAAGAAAAGGACTTAGGAGTTACAATAGCGCTGATATGAAAGTTTCAGAGCAGTGTGGTATTGCAGCTTCAAAGGGTAATCAAATTCTTGGATTGATTAGAAGAAACATAACATACAAGGGAAAAAAGTTAATTATACCTCTTTATAAAGCAATAGTTAGACCTCATTTAGAATACTGTATACAAGCATGGAGACCATATCGTAAGAAGGATATAGATACGCTTGAGCATACAAAGGAGAGCAACTAAAATGATTCCAGAACTTAGAGACCTTAGTTATGAAGAACGCCTGAAAGAATGTGGTTTAACAACTCTAGAGACAAGGAGGTTAAGAGGAGATCAGATTGAAGTTTTTAAGATATTGAATGGGTATGAAAATATTGATAGAAATATGTTTTTCTCACTCAAGAAGGATAGCAGAACTAGAGGACATGAGGTAAAATTAGTAAAGGATCAATGTAGATTGGACATCAGGAAGCACTCGTTCTCACAGAGGACAGTAAATGAATGGAACAAACTGTCTACAGATTGTGTAACTGCTAGCAGCGTGAATATGTTTAAAAACAAGGTTGACACATATATCAGAAGGGCGGGTTATAAGTAGGTGAACATTGTTGGACTCTCGATAAGCCAATGGCTTCCTTGTCCACTTGCCATCTGGGCCTTTGGCTTGGATGGCAAATCTTGTTAAATCTTGTTAAACTACATGCGCTGCATTTGCCTCGTTCTGTGTCAGGATACGGCTGGAATTTTAATAATAGGTGTACATAGTGGCGTCAATGTTTAATTTAAGTGCCAGTGTCTCCACAGCTACGTCTTTGTGGTGTGGTTTTATTTGTGCAATAATTTGTCACTTTCATACTAGTAATGTATTACTATATTGCATTTTATTATTACTGGCTGTGCTTGACCAGTTTGGTGCTATTCGCGGTCGTGCGCACAGTGATATGCATTTCTATCCTGTTCGTATGGTGTACCGTGCATGTTCTTGCACTTTCTCTACCCCACGAGTTCACAACTTGGGGGTTGTGTTGTTATGCACCAGCAATCTGGTGTATCTTTCCCAGTTATGATTGCAACACTTTGGTGCTCTTCGCGGTCGTGCGAACAGTGATATGAGATTTCTATCCTGTTCGTATGGTGTACCGTGCATGTATTCGCACAATTATGCCATTTTGTCCTTTGGTACCAGCAATCTCAGAGCACTGTCTCTAACAGTATGATTGCGTTTGGTACCTTAGGGTTTCTCTGTGTCAGCAGTTGTTGTCTCTACTATGAGTTATTGTCCTATGGGCAGTTGTTGTCTCTACAGTGAGTTACTGCCCCAGTTATCACACAGTAATGGCATGATTGTTGCAGTTCAATGTGGTGCCTGGCCTTTTGTTGCCATGTTGTAGTATGCCACGCGGGACGTCCGCCGGCGACAACTGGAGCCTCTGCAAGACAACCTTCGCAACGCAGGGCAGCCATGTTGAAACGTGCAGCAGAGAGTGCTCATTCAGTACCTGCGCCTCAAGCCCGGCGACGTCGCCAGGTCAGCGCTGCCGCAGGCCGACCGGATGAGGTCGACCACCCTGTCGTCACGTCTGAGGGCTTGCAGCCGACTGCCGGGACCAGCACTGTGGAGATGGTGGCAATCGTCACGCGAGAAGTG
The DNA here is from genome assembly GCA_033239005.1 of Lamellibrachia satsuma. Classification (NCBI taxonomy): domain Eukaryota; kingdom Metazoa; phylum Annelida; class Polychaeta; order Sabellida; family Siboglinidae; genus Lamellibrachia; species Lamellibrachia satsuma. The sequence continues at coordinate 19,170,839 of BSQZ01000001.1, read as the reverse complement.
TTGAGACATCTTCGCGAAGAACGTGCTGTCGCGCCTTTGCGGTTGCTGTTCCTGCTGTGCCAGTTCGGTGTTACCGGTTGAAATTCCGTCGTGCCACAACCTGCTGAACAGATGGATGGAGGGTCGCTGGAGCAATCAACTCCCTGCTGCAAGGTGATGTGGGTGAGGCTCCGCTACCTAAAACTCTGCCATTACATTCCACGGCTTTGGGTGCAGATTTGTCGGAGAGGATAAAGGGGAAGATATGGGCAAATGAATATGTGGATTTTTATGAATTAGTTCACAATGTACAGCCCCAGCAATTGTCGGTGTCTACCGGGTCCTCCCAGCAGGTAATTTCAATGATGCCCCAGCCAGGTAAGAGAAGGCAGATTTCCACTATCGACCAGTGGACATCTGCCTTCTTGGTGTTTGGAGCTGTCTATACTCAGCGATTCCCCCAGTCAGCCCCGGCATGTTTAAATACTGCGAGGTTGTCCGGGATATTGCCCAGACGGGCCCGATGTTTGCATGGCGTCAATATGACGAGCAATTCCGCAACTTCCGGCAGTCAGACCCGAAAGCTTCCCCTGGGATCAGCCCGGTGGGACTTGTTTTTAAATGTATGTATGTCAAGCAAGTCCAGGGGGTCAGGTCGTGCTCCAGCCACTTTTTCACACAAGCCAGCCCATCACATTCAGCCCTTTCCTGCAGGTTACTGCTGGGCATACCAGCGTGGTAACAAATGTACTGCCACGCAGTGCAAATTCAAGCATGTCTGCGCCAAGTGCCAGTTACCCCACCCTGCCAGCCTGTGCCGTAAGCACATCCCTCCCCACACCAGTAAACCCTGAGCGTTTGAAACAGGCTCTAATGGGTTATGATAAGGCAGAATCAAACTTTCTTGTAGATGGCTTCATCAATGGATTTAAGATTCATTATTTTGGCACCCCATCTCTTTCTTTTGCCAATAATCACTCTTCAGTACTACAGCACAAGGAAGTAGTAGATAGGAAACTGTCCAAAGAGCTTTTGCTGGGGCGTATTGCTGGTCCATTCCTTTCACCTCCATTTGACAATTACCAGTCATCACCGCTGGGTGTTGTTCCCAAGAAAGAGCCTAACACGTTTCGCATTATACATGACCTGTCATATCCAGAGGGAAATTCCATTAACGAACACATCCCAAAGGAATTCACCACAGTTCGTTATGAAACTTTAGATCATGTTATAAGTCTATTGTCTCAATTTGGTCGCGGCGCTTTAATAGGCAAAGCTGACATTGAGGATGCTTTTCGCATCATTCCCATCCACCCATCATACTACCATTTATTTGGTTTCACTTGGGAGACTCGCTTTTCTATGATCGCTGTTTACCAATGGGGTGTGCGGAATCATGCCGGATCTTGAAAGGTTGACTTGTGCAATGCAGTGGGTACTACAGAACAGAGGGGTTATGGCCGTGTCACACATTTTAGATGATTTCATCTTCATTGGCCCTCCTAATTCAGTAAGTTGTTTGCAGGATCTCAATCAATTCATTACACTTGCTGAAGAACTTTCTATTCCAATAAAACACGAGAAAACCTGCTTTCCATCTACACTCATCACCGTGCATGGTATTGAACTGGACACTGTCAAATGGGAGGCCCGCCTCCCTAGTGATAAGGTACAGAAGCTGCAGTCATCCATTGCTGACATATATAAATGTCGTTCTGTTACACTCCAGCAATTACAGTCAGTCATTGGCCTGCTCAATTTTGCCTGCAGAGTCATCTCACCTGGAAGAGCCTTTCTCCGTCGCCTCATCAATTTAACTATTGGCATTTCTAGACCGGGTCACCATATCAGGTTGAATGCCGAAGCTCGGGCAGACTTAGCCGCATGGCACTACTTCATCTCCTCTTTCAATGGCACAACTATGATCATAAACAGTAATTGGATTTCATCTGATGCAATTAAACTGTACACAGATGCCGCTTCAACACAGGGATTTGCTGCAGTATTTGGTTCCCGGTGGTTTAATGGCAGATTTCCACAAATCTGGCAGAGTTACAACATTGCCGTTTTGGAACTATATCCCATTGTAGCCGCTTTGGAGCTGTGGGGAAGATATATGGCTAACCATTCTGTCTTGTTTCTCACTGACAATAAAGCCGTTGTAGATGTTATCAACAAGCAGTCGGCTAAGAATCCTCACCTGATGCGTTTAGTCAGACGTTTGGTGGTCACTGCGCTGAAATTTAACGTTTATTTTAAATCCAAGCATATTCCAGGGAAGACCAATGTCATTGCTGACAAACTTTCGCGATTTCAGGAGGGTGCAGCACTACAGATGGCGCCCTGGCTTCAACTGCAGCCAGCAAAAATGCCAGCGACATTGCTGCCTTGGCACCAGTGATGACCCATCTTCTCAATGCAGCCATATCAGACAGTACGAAACAGGCATATAGACGAGCAATTTTAACTTATGCAGACTTTAGTAAGTTGCATTTTCCAACCTATCCATTTTTTCCTGCTTCAGTAGGTGTCTTGGCAGCCTTTATAGCCAGTCTATACTCTAGGCATTATGCCCCAGCGACTTTGATGACATATATGTCTGCGCTGTCATACATTCATAAATTAGCAGGTAAAGCTGATCCAACTCAGCTTTTTGTTATCAAAAAATTACTAGTTGAAGCCCAGAAGTTGTCAGGTAAACCCGACACACGTCTCCCAATTAGCCCTTCTATCCTTCACAAAATTGTCGATGCAACTCAATTTATTGTCTCTTCTGCCTATTTGCGTAATATGTTGCAAAGCATGTTTTTATTAGCGTTTCATGCATTTCTGCGAATAGGGGAAATAACCGTTCATTCTCGCTCAAGGGATGAATCCATCATACAGTTAGGCGACGTGACCATTTCTAACACAGGCATTGTATTAATCATGTCGCACTTTAAACACAACACTTCTGGGCGACCAGTCACATTATCCATTTCACACACTAATGATGGATACTGTCCAGTACAAGCTCTGTCTCGATTCTTGAAAGTTCGAGGCCCATTTAAAGGACCACTATTCGCATTTGCTAATGCATCCCCTGTAACCCGAAATTACTTTTGTCAATACCTCGGTAAAGCTTTACAGTGGGCTGGCTTGGACCCAACTAAATATAAGGCACACAGTTTTAGAATCGGTGCCGCTACCACAGCAGCTGATATGGGAATGAGTGAAACCCATATTCAGTTAATGGGCAGATGGAAATCTACAGCTTTCAGGCGTTATATTCGTATTCCTATGCTACAGATGAACAGACCAAGACCGTGAGTGGACAGGTGCGTTTCTGTCTATGATGGGAGTTGCAGCATGACTGGCTTCCATCATATGCAGAAAGTATGCCTAGTTCTGCAAATATTGCAAAGAATCTCATACATGCATACAGCAGTTATGTCTGGGCTGTTGCTGTTGGCGATGGACGTTACAGTATGACTGGCGCCCATTGTGTGCAGCAGCATGTCTGCTTGGCCTATTGAAAAAATTTTCCTTTCCCATAAATAGTTGTATAATTGTACATCTTACCTTGCGATTGCTGTAGGCGGTGGATGTTGCAGCATGACTGGCATCCATCATGTGCAGCATGGCGTTTGGGAGCACGACTAATACCACCCTGGCCCTTTTATCATTCCTTTTTTTTACAGTTTTGGTAGTGATTAGCACAGGTCCTGGTTAACCAGATATTGGAAGGTTGGTGCAGTATGACTGACAACCATCTTATGAATAACGGGGTTAATACCGTTCGTTTGTCGTCTGTGTATTATTCGATCACACCAAATATGTTTGTAAGACACATGTATGTGTCAGGTCACTACTCATGACGAGAATATGTTATGCGCTACCTATTCAGTTGTATACTTTGGCAGAAGCCCTGGGGTGGGGGTTGGGCCTCTATTACTGGAGGCCTGGTGGGACAAAGGACCGCCCCACCTTTGCTACTTCTACTTCTGTCATTTAATAATTGTTTCTCAATGAGCAACTTTGTATTGGCAACTAAGCGATATCTCATTTGATATACATGTATTGTATTTTACTGTATTGTTCTTGAGTATGTTTGTGCTAGCTGCCAAGCTACTTTTCATTGATTCATATTATTTTCCTTTGGTACAATTATTAAATGACCTTTACCAACAATCACTCTTTGTGTGTTCCTGTAGCAAACGAGCTCAGGGTTCTGCCATTAAACATCAGCAGGGTATAAATGAATATTTTTACACATGTCAAAATAGTGTTTATACAATGTGAGGTGAAAATGACTGGTTTAATTGTTGTGCTAGTGTTAGTCTGTGATCTTCAGTCCGCAACCTGAAACAGTCCGCAGTACGCGAAACGGTTCATGGTCAAATGACGCTAGGTGATCACGTGGTAAGCGAGAGTCATTCCCTTTGTGTTGGAACTCTGAGCCACGCTAGACGTATTTTGGAGAGCCATCACATTGGAAGTTTTTCTTTGAAAAGTTCAAGGTTTGTATCAAATCATTTATTTGTACCAGGCTTTTGCCTATATTGTTCTTAAAGTTGTACGCTTTGTTAGCGTAATTTTGATTTGATTATCCTTGATTTATTGTACATTTACGGCTTCCGTCTTTGTTAACTGAACGCTGCTAATTTGCAGAGCCATCACATTGGAAGTTTTTCTTCCCACCAACCTCCCCTGTCTACCTCCATTGTTCGCGTATTGCTTATCATGTTATTATTCTGTATTGTATGTATACATTCAACTCCCGATAGTTCCTAATTTGGTTGTGATAAACAATCACAATTGTGCGTTAACGCTTTCCTTCATGTATATTTTCCCATAGGGTTTTAGAAGGTTTTAGTTCGTATAATCTGTATTCACTTGTATACACAATGTCTTGGTCAGCAATATGTATGCTGTACGACAAACGTTTAACAAATGAATTTTTCTTTCATGAGAATCCCAATGGGGATTGTGGTACATAACCTTTAATTTTCATATGCATATTTGACTGTTTAGTTGATCGTTGTATAGCATTGTTATGATGATGATATTCTAGGTTTATGTGGTGGGACAAAGGACCGCCCCACCTTTGCTACTTCGACTTCTGTCATTTAATAATTGTTTCTCAATGAGCAACTTTGTATTGGCAACTAAGCGATATCTCATTTGATATACATGTATTGTATTTTATTGTATTGTTCTTGAGTATGTTTGTGCTAGCTGCCAAGCTACTTTTCATTGATTCATATTATTTTCTTTTGGTACAATTATTAAATGACCTTTACCAACAATCACTCTTTGTGTGTTCCTGTAGCAAACGAGCTCAGGGTTCTGCCATTAAACATCAGCAGGGTATAAATAGGTTATATTTATGTATCAGATGCAATGTTTTGGTCAGGGCAGTGAAGTTATCAAGTAGGCTAAGTTTGGAATAAACATTATTAGCTTCATGCACATGAAATCATGGAAATCTCTATGATAGATTTTATAGAAATAAATTTTCTGTGTCAACGTTTGTTACCTGTGGAATCATTTCATGCTATTTTGTATGCTCAGTAGAGTACATGCCGATAGGAGTATCTTCATAATTGGTCCTGCTGAAGTGTTCGTATACAGTCGCGCCTCGTTATAATGTACCCCGTTATTACGCGGATTCAGATATAACGCGGTCGGTCGTGGACCCTGATTTTCTGCTGCCATGGGTGAAATGGTTGGGCTGCCATCAATCGTGTTTCGCCGGCGTTGGCTTAGGCCGGACAACTTGTTAATTGCAATGGTGATTCACACAAATGCGTTGCATGTATACAGGAACACTTAATGCGCATCGCTTACAACGCGGTCCAATATTGTGGACCCCAACCACTGCATTATAACGAGGTGTGACTGTAGCATACAATGTCTCACTGAAAGGCTCGCACAACTTGCTGAAACTTACCATTCACTTTATGGCTACTTTTGTCAACATTAGTGATACACTTCGATGGGTAACTTCAGCTCTTTGAGATGGCTATTGCAATACTTTAAAACAGAAGCATCATGACAATTTCCGATGAAAGAAATGACCATTGCTTTTAATGTATAAAAATCCTGGTTGGCCAGTAGAATAACTTTCACTCTTGTGCCATCTCATGTAGGTTATTTTTGCAATTTTTTTTATAATTGGTTCTAGGTACTTGTGCAAAATGAGCAGATCAGAAAAGAAGCAGATGATACTGGACCTATGGCAGAGTTTGAATATTGGCGCCTTATGACAGCACGATTTAATTCAATTCTTGAGCAAATCAAGAGTCATAATTTTCGCATGGCCATTCATATACTACATGTGTCAAAATCAAAAATCCTAAAGGTAAGTATCATTTGTTTTCACATATTCACAGTGTTGTTGTTGCTCTCCTCTTTGTGAAGTCTGTGGCATCGATATCGGTCGTTGATTTTTTTTTCCTTCTGTCACTGATCTTGTACTGTGTGTATACAAGTAATAAATGCATTTATATGATTTATGCATTGTGACCTTCATAGATTGATTATAATTTTAAATGAATTCCATTCAATGATCTTTGTATGTTGTGCTTATTGAAAATAATTTGCATTATTGAGTATTGCTGCCATAACATGATAAGTGTTGGAAATGTTGGCATGTCTTGTCAAATCACACTGTGTAGTTGCAGTTAAACTTAAAATAATAGCTACGGTTGAACTTGCTGAATACTGAAACAAAAAAGTTTCCATCGCAACAATACTGTCTTGCAGAAATGGCAATATCTGGATGGCAAAATCACTGATGCTGCAAATGAAGCGAAGGACAACATGAAATACCTGTATACATTAGAGAAGTTTTGTGAACCGCTCTATCTTTCTGACCCTGTAAGTATGAGGCTACACGATGTATGTGCGTTTTTTAGAATTATCACTAAGAGATTTGGAGTGGTTAATGCATAATAGTTTTGTGTACTCATTTCTAATTTATATGCAAAACACATACGCATGTTCATACATGTGCACATACACAAAATCACTTGTAAGCAGAGCCGGTAAGTAACGAAGTAGATCTACTTCATTACTTTACTTGAGTAGTTTTTTACTTTCTACTTGTAACGAAGTAGATTTTTATGGATCTACTTCTACTTGTAATGAAGTAGAATTATGTGTTACTTAATTTTTTCCTCTGCATAATTATTCTGCTGTATACAGAAACGGCATACACACTACACCCGGAATCACCGCGCTTAAATCCGTAATCGGTCTTCTGATTCGCTAATTCAAAATTGACCATGGAGCATGATCGCTGGCCTATATAAATCGAGTGTAGTCGATAGTTGCCATTTCTCTTTTGACTTTCCATTTGCGTGACCTGTTATCCAAAGCTCGCACCATGCTTGTTGAACTGAACAGCCTGCAAGCATGTTTCATGCAACAGGCCTCATCTTTGCGTGCGTGCATAGGGGATGCAGAGTTTGAGCAGCAATTGCTGCTCAAGTTGAATAAAGCGTTCGTGTAACCTGGTGTGCCTTACAATGTTTTGCTGTGTTACCAGTGTGTGGAAGTGTGTCTTTGTCTGCACGTGTTAAACTTAAAAAGTACTATTTTCATTCTTATGCTTGTGGGCTCGTGAGTCGTGGTCTATTTTTGTTTCTACTTCAAGTAGAATTTTTTACTTTCTACTTTTACTCAAGTAGATGGGATTTGGGGAACTTTTACTTCTACTTGAGTAGATTTTTCAGGATCTACATCTACTTTTACTCAAGTAGAACAATTGTCTACTTGTTACAGCCCTGCTTGTAAGATACTGGAAAATAAAATTAAAAGATACTTTTTAATTTTTGGTTTCAGGCTGAAATGTTGGGAAGTATCCCTAGCCTCATTAATGCCATTCGGATGATCAACAGCCTTTCTAGATATTATAATTCATCTGAGCGCATGACATCACTTTTCATCAAGGTAAAAACATTTCTGACATACTAATTTTGCATAAGCATATTTGAAAGGATTTTAACAATATTTAGTAATGTTGCCATCTAAAACACCTAGCTCTAGATGGCATGTTTCCAAAAGAAACCATTGGTTTATTAATACCCTAAAAAAGTCATCCTATCTTACCAATCTTGTAAATTTAGGTGACAAACCAGATGTTGAAAACCTGCAAAGCTTACTTGACTGAAGATGGCATGGTCAAGATATGGGACCTACCAACAGATGTGCTCATTATGAGGATCCATGCTTGTGTCTCACTATATCAGCATTATCAGATGGCCTTCCGTGACACCAAGAAAAAGATTGAAGCTCTACCCGGAGAGCAACCATTTGAATTCTCAGAGATGTATATATTTGGGAAGTTTGATGCTTTCTGCAAGAGATTGGAAAAGGCTAGTTGCCCTCAGTAATATTTAACTATGGTGTTTTCAACAGTATCACATCGTTTTCAATAACAAAAGCTAAATCAGGCTACATTTTTTATCAGCCAACTTAAATCCTGTTATGATCTATCAGGTATATGTCGCACATCAACAGTACTGTAATTTATATCCATTGCAAATGGTTAAACTATGTGTTATTTTCACAATATACATTCTTTAAAAACTATCATTTCAATAGTAATACAAGAAATTTAGCATTTTTTATCACTTATGCATAATAGCTTTGCAAAACGTTACTGATGGAATGCCAGCATTTATTGAATAAACTTTTCTGTTAGCTGATTGACTATCTGAAATTAAGAGCTTCCAACAAATGGGAGGTAAATCTTTACGTTGTAGTTCACAGAAAGGCTGCATTTAGCACATTTTAATGTGTCTAGAGAAAGATACACATTTTCAGCCAGTATCTTTCAAAATTTAGCCGATAGTGACAATTTGCAAAACACACTATTAACCATTTCTGCATGTAGATTTCTATTAACATTAAGGGAAGATATGGCAGCTGGATAGGACTTTTTTATTTGTATAGTTAGTGCAATTTGTTATGCCCAAACTGTAGAGTGGATTTTTCTGAGTAAAACATTTTTATGGCAGACCCCCTGTTTTCATGGCAACAAACGAAATGGCTGTCATATCAAGGAATTATAGCCCCTCTAAAAATTACAACACTTAAAAAGTAATTTATATTTTATCATAATACTTTCACAATTGTGAATATTTTTTCTTCTGAATTTTCAAAGTTATGATATTCTAAATATAACATTTGTCAACACATTTTATTCACTACCCCCAAGATATTGCACAAAGCAAAAAAAATAAAAAATAAATTTGACAATATGCAGGTGAACACAACAATCCAAACCAGATGACCATATCATTTTAAATTTCAGTGTTTGACTTTTTCGTCAAAATGTCATTTCTTGTAAATGGACATCAAAGATTATGGTAGATTTATCCATGGATAAATCTAATTTAGAGGTATGTCACTGTTATAAAAGAAAACTTTATTGATAGTAAACATACAAAGCTATTGAAATATGGAGGAAACACATTTTGAGTAATTTAAAAAAAAATATTCTAGCTGCCATCACCCCTTAAGCTTCGCTAACTTGAAATATATTATATATTATGTTAATATATATATATATATATATTGTTCATATTTTACCAGATTATGTCCTTGTTTGACATCATTGAAGCATTCTCTGGGCTGGCTGAATCCAGCATTGAAGGGATGGAGTCAATTGGAACAAAGTTCCAGACGATTTATAATAAGATGAAGAAGAAACCGTATGATATACTGGATCACAGAAAACTGGACTTTGATCATGACTTTATTGACTTCAAACGACAGATTGCTGACTTGGAGGTGCATGTTGTCATAAAAACATATCTTTTTTTCTCTAATGCTCAACGTAATTCAATGTATGTAGATTGATTTCAAAATTATTATATTTTTTACACATTATATAATTGAATAGGTTGCAATTAATGGTGTTCTTCATACAATAAGAACAACTGGTATTTAAGGGACAGATTTGCTACATGTAGCATTAACTAGGCAACTCTACATAATGCTGTCCATCAAATAAATCTAATATTGGTATTTTGTTTAATCACTAGGCAAATGTTCAAGAATTCATGGATGTTGGATTTGTGAAGGCACCAACCACATTGCAAGCTTTGAAATTCATTGAAAAGTGAGTTGTCTACAAAGAAACTGCAATATACAGTCGAGCCTCATTATAACACGGTCATCGGGTCCACAACTTCGGACCGCGCTGTACGCGAGGCGCATTAGGTGTTCCAATATCTGCTACCAGGGAGCTACTAAACTAGAGCAATCGCCGCCCACTGCTCCAAGTCCATGAACGCTGTCGAAACCCTGTGTGCTTGCAGCACTGTCTTATACGCCAACATTCAGTTTATTAAACTTATACTAGCATCAACGTGTATTAATTTTACAAAGTTACACACTGTTGATTCTTGAACTTAATAAAACATGTACGTATACCGTTTTGGAATAGATCTACTATGATGATGATGTATAGGCCTACGAATCGAAAATAATAACCTGGATCTGAGCAACCGAAAACGTATATGATTTGACAAAATAGCATGTAAGCTGATAAAACACAGAAAACGACAATAGGTAGAATTAATAATTGTTTCACTTCGTCTTTCAACTGATCTTGACCGAAGCATCAATTTATTACGCACCACTTAACATCGTTTCATATGCGGATGACGAATTCGTATTTTCGCACACCGTTAGAGCCTTGGGCTAGGAATTTCGCATGTTGGTTTCGCGTCGCGAAAACGATTAAATTTACGATGTAATGGAAGCATGTCATTTCACCCAAGTGTTATATTGGTATTGCATGCTAAATGCATTTAAAACTGTTGATCTGATTCTTAAGCGAGGCGTATTTGTGAATCTAGATTGCAATTTACAAACCGTCGAAGCAAAGCCAGCGACAGCGATTGATGTCGGCGATAGCGCAAAACAAACAACATGTTGATACTGGTTCATTGACATTGTTCGTCTAATGTTTCTTGAGAATTGTCAAAGCTATTCTAAGTAGGTTTAAGCAGGCCCATCTGGGATTTTCCCTGGCAGCAGAAAATCGGGGTCCACATCCGACCGCTTTATATTTGAATCCGCGTAATAACGGGGCGCGTAATAATGAGGCGCGACTATATATATTGTTGGTTCTGTTGATATGGTAGTGTTTCCGTATGTGTTGTTATTCTGTTGTATTTATAGTCAATTGCTTGACAGCACCATGTGACAGTAATGTCGTCCAGTAAATAAAATTACTTTTATGTCATCTGTCTTGGAGGGTTGAAAGTACACACATTTATTGACCGAAGCTCATTTGATGTATGAATAAGGAAACGATGGTGTATAAAGGTTGGTAATGGGCATATTTTATTGCCAATTGGTATGCACTTCAAGCATACCAGGAATATAAAATGAACATATAAAGCATTGTATACACGAGGCTTAGCTCAAACACGGCAATGTAAAGTTACTGATGTACACAAAGACAAACAGTAAATATATATATATACAATGCGTGAAACTGCTACTCTACATGACATCAAAGGTGAGGGGCAATCTGCCACGGGTGCTACTCGTAATGAGGAGCGCCACCCCCACCCAAGGTTATGCAGGAGTGATGACTTAACAATATCATCCTGTCAATAACACCATAATTACAAGAATAACGCCATTATCACACAGTAACAGGAACCAGGATCATTTTGTTGTATACATGTTGCAAGATATATATTAAGGTAAAGTGTGAAATAATGAATCGGTGAAGCAACTGAAAAAGCTCTAGCTCCAACAATTGTCTTAACAACACTGGGAACAAAAAGTAGATTACTATTAGATCGAAACTGTGAAGGTGACTCCTAAATTCCTGTGCTGAGATGTCCAGTATGAAATTCTGGCTCGGCATAGGTGTCAAGGGTGAAAAACAATCAAGTTTATCTGGCCGCTTTTGTGTACCAATGTAGTTATAAACTTATGAATTGTGAATGACTCGCAAGTATCTCACACATTTCCACCAGCACAAGTTGCATTCCATCCTCTGGACTCGCTGGAATGATGAACAAACTATTTCCAGCATCCTGCAGTGTGCATCCTCTATGCAGATCGTGAGTGGGCATCCTGCAGAATCATCATTTCCTAGAACCCCAGAAACACCTTTTGTCTATGTACTTCCAATGTTTACATACTGATGCCATACAGCGAATACAATATATACATTGAATCATTCACAATATGCAGTTTGTGACTTCAGGTAACCACTTTTATCTAAATAATGTTTACAGATTTGAAAAGTGCAAGCTCAAAGGTTTGGGTATTGAAGATAAATACAAGAGGCTTCTTTTACAATTTGATGAGAAAATTGACGATATCAAAAAGGTATTGTGAAAAGTATCTGCCACCTAATAACATTTGAGTGATAAGTTATTTCTCATCTGATTTATAGATATGGATTTACTGAGTATAAATTGAAAGCAAGATAGCTAAAAGTATAGTTGCAGAATATTGAAAAAATGGATGTATGATTAAAAAAATTTACATAACTGTATTAACTGAGAATAAACTAATGGTGATTTTTAACTTTAGGTCAACCAGATCTTTTTTACATTTACAGTTGTACAACAGACAAAAGGAGGATCCTCCCATTCCAAGGGATATGCCACCTATTGCAGGAAAAATTGCATGGTCTAGACTCTTGTACAAGAAAATCTCAGAGCCAATGCACAGATTTGCAGTAAGTATGTAGGTTTCATGCTTCTTCATAACATATTGCACTTTGTAAATATAACAAATTTGAAAAATCCCAAATAATGTGGGTGGATTATCACAAATAAATTGAACAAATAAATTTATTTGATTGTGTTTTTTCAGCTTTCCATTCACTTCATTAATTTAACAATGTGTCAGTCATGTCCAATAGATTTTTTATTATTGGATAAAAAAAATTGTTTAATGCAGTGCAATAACCGATGCAATAACCAATGCAAGTCCTATGTAGTAGAGAATTTAAATAGGCCAAATGATAATGTTTATTACAAAGTGGACTGCTTATCACGCAGCAACTTTGGCGAAAAAGTATGTCGTTATATAGTGTGGTATCCAGTCCTTGGGACTGCTCAAAGCTCATTACCGGGTAGACTTCACCTCCTGACAGACCTGTTCATTCCAATGCCATGTTGACTTCTCTGGGAAGCATTTAGCCACGCTGCAATTACTGCACGAAGACCATTCGTTTAGACATCCACCTCTGTCTGTAGCCATGTACTCATATATAAAGCTGAGTGAACTGTGGCTACGTGGGATGAACGAAATTGCGAAAGCTTCGAAATGGCAGCAAGAGGATTCAAACCCGGGTTCTCTCGATTGAGAACCCAACGTTCTAACCACTACACTACTGCACCCCACAACAGAACATTGACAGGAATGTGAGCTCTTCAAAGCAAACTAGGCAGGAACTGAACACATGTACAGCCCAGTCTGACAAGTTTCTTAGAGCCCACATTCCTACAAGTATGGTGACAACATATACATCAAGAAATCATCATAAACATATGCAAAGAATACAGACATTCCACAACCAATATACAAATTTAATTACAAACAGGTGTTGCCATTTCGCCACAAGGTCACCCAAAAACTTGTGACCACCCCACCAATTTGTACGAAACATCACAAAGCATTTGTACGTGTGTTAATGTGTTTGCTTAAATGCAAAGAGCATAGTAAATAAGAAAAATGAGTTAAACATTATGGTGGAAGATATTGACCCTCACATAATTGGTATAACCAAATCATGGTCCAACATAGACATAACAGATGCTGAATTAGGACTGACAGGATGTGTAATGTTTAGGAGAGATTGAATAGGAAGATGGGGAGGGGGAGTTATTTTATATGTTAAAGAATTTATTCAGGCTTATGAAATAAAATTAGAAAGGGAAGCAGATTGCGATGAAGCAGTTTGGTGCGAAATTCAACATTAACTCTCGGATTAGTTTACAGAAGTCCAAACATAAACGAAGAGGATAACACAAAAAGGCAAAACGCCATAAAGGAAGTACAGGGGGTGAGGACCAACAATTTCTATTTTTAATTCAGCATAGCTTCCTTACACAGCACGTACTAGAACCAACTAGGTGAGAGAATGTATTATATATAGTTTTATCATCACAAAAAGAATTATGGACAATGTAAAAATACATGAACCATTGGGTAACAATGATCATAATTAAATACATTTTGACATCAATGTAAAATCAGAAAGTAAAAATAAAAAACTTACAGGAGAAACTTCCACAAAGGTAACTAGAAAGATATGAGAAAATACGTAGCAAAGCTAGATTGGAATAACATGCTGAGGAATAAGACCACAATTGAATGTTGGAACATTCTAAAATATGAACTTGAGAGTATCATTGATAAATTTGTTCCCTTGTAAAACCAAGTAAAATGGTATAGAAAGAAACACTTAAAATATGCCATTAGAAAATAGTGTTCAAGCAAACTATGTGGAGGATTTATAGGCATACCAGAAAGGATGAAAATTATGCAAATTACAAAGAGGCACTTAATGCAGCTACGACTGAAACTAGACAGTCTAAAAGAAGCTATGAGCAAAAACTAGCATGTTACATAAAAAATGACAGAAAGAGTTTTTATACATATGTCAGGCGTAAACAAAACGTACGTATCACAAGGTTTTTTAATGGTGGAAGACCTGAATGGTTACTGCAGTTCAGTGTTTACCAGAGAGGATATTAGTTCATAACCAGTTCCAGATGCTAAATTTCAGAAGACTAAATCTGACTATTTAGGGCAGTTAATTGTATCTTTAGAAGTGCTAGCTAAGAAAATAAAGGCAATGAAGGATCATAAATAACCTGAAGTGGATGAAATTCCTTCAAAACTACTAATAGAAACAGTATAACAAATCAGTATACCACTTGCAAGAGTATTCAACTTGTCATTGGAAGAGGGAGTTGTTCCTTTTCAATGGAAAGAAGCAAACATCATATCATTATTTAAAAACGATTCGAGAAATAAGTCAGAGAATTACAGACAAGTGAGTTTAATGTCAGTTATTTGTAAACTATTAGAAAGGTTAATCAAAGACCACATGGTGGACTTCCTTGTTAGGCATAAATTATTGAATTCATCTCGACATGGATTCCTAAAAGCAAGGTCATCTTATCAAATGTTTTTTGTAAGATATCACTAAGTGGATAGACGAGGGATCATCAACAGATATTATCTACTTAGATTTTCAGAAAGCTTTCGACAAAGTGCCACATCAAAGATTATTACTTAAATTAAAAGCCCATGCTATCAGGGATGGCATAATTGACTGGATAGAACAATGGCTGACTGACAGAATATGGCATGTTGTAGTAGATAAAGAGGTTTCAAACTGGAAATAAGTTTTGAGTGGGGTACCACAAGGATCAGTATTATTATTTTTAATATATATATCAGTGACTTGGACAACAGTATAATAAGCAATGTACTGCAATTTGCGGTTGACACAAAAGTGTTTTGAAAGGTTAACACTGATGGTGATAAGCAACATTTACAAAACGATCTAGACAGATTAGTTAAATGGTCCGAAAAATGGCAGATGTTCAGTTTTGGGAAATGTAAATTTCTACATACAGGACACAGGAATTTAGTTATAAACTATAATACAGAACATACTGTTCTAGGTACTACTGTAAAAGAACTTAGGAATAACAATAAGTGCTGATATGACAGTTTTAGAACAGTGTGGTATTGCAGCTTGAAAGGGTAATCAAATTCTTTGTTTGATTAGGAGAAACATAACAAACAAGGAAAAAAGCTAAATATACCTCTGTATGAAGCAATAGTTTAGAATACTGTATACAAGCTTGGAGACTATGTCATAAGAAGGATATAGATACGCTTGAATAAATACAGAGGAGAGCAACTAAAATTATTCCAGAACTGAGAAACCGTAACTATGAAGAATGCCTAAAAGAATGTGGTTTAACAACCCTAGAGACAAGGAGGTTAAGAGGAGATCAGATTGAAGTTTTTAAGATATTGAATGGGTATGAAAATATTGATAGAAATTTGTCTTTCTCACTCAAGAAAGATAGTAGAACTAGAGGACATGAGGTAAAATTTGTAAAGGATCAGTGTAGATTGGACATCAGGAAGTACTCATTCTCACAGAGGACAATAAATGAATGGAACAAATTTTCTACGAATTGTGTAACTGCTAGCAACGAGAATATGTTTAAAGTCAAGGTTGACACATATCTCAGGAGGGCGTGTTACACATAGATGAAAATTGTTGGACTCTCAATAAGCTAATGGCTTCCTTGTCCATTTGCCATCTGGGCTTTGATGGGAAATCTTGTTCAATTTGTCCATAACCTTTTAAGCAAGTCAGAGGATGGGTAATGTGAGAGGTAGGCAGACTTCAGGAAGAGATCCTAGATTCCGAACCCCAGCCAACAACATTTTTATTCTTCCAGTTAGCCAAATTTGGTGTAGCAGCATTTCTTCATCAAGTAGAAATTAATACAACATGCATTAATTTTATTTTGTATTAATTCATGTCTAGGGACACAGCAACTATTTTTGCTCCAAAATAAATATGATGTGTTCCAGCCATACATTTTATTTTTTAAATATGCACTTTTTTTTAAGTTAACCTCTAACCAGATACATTTTAAATGTAGTATTACGCTACTGCTGTAGTGTTAGATTAGATTAACATGTTGTCTTGTTAACAAATAGGTCATTGGAATTTTGCATATGGATTCTTGATTGTCCAGCATATTCTGGAATTATGTTTATAAAATAGTGTGTAAACTCACATGATGCTACTTTGTCCTTCCCATACCTGTGTATGATTTATTAGTATCTTCTGGTGAGTCTAATTTACTTTTTGTTTAATGGTTGCTACATAAGATGTGGACCCATATATAATTGTAATATTTAACCACATATATTTCAGAATCATCCAGAAGTTTTGAAAACCATGCAGGCCAAGAATGTTGTTAAACATTACAATAAGGTTGCTCAGGTGCTGATAGAATATGAAATGTTGTATTATCGTGCCTGGAAAGAATCTGTACAAGCAACCAAACAAGGTTTGTTTAATTCATATTTATACTCAGGTAGATGTGAGAAATACCTTAAAATATTTTAAGCTTTTTAGTAAAAAATTTGTATATACTGGAATATGAAATTAAATCAGTTGTCAATAATAAGTTTAGTTTTATATTTATTTCCACATTTAACAATAAATCAGACAAACTGTGTTTGTAAGTTTCATGGGAATTAATAATGTCAGTTAACAATAAGTTTTTTAATTATGTATTAAATAGGCATAAATATCATAGTTTAAAACGCCCTCCTGAATTAATTTAATGCAAATCTGAAGTGCGTGAATAGTACAAGTAATATGCTAGGTCAGTTTAATAAAAATATGGCATCATTTTTATAATCCTTGAAAGAATTGACTTATCGTTACACCAGGTAACTTGCAAAAATGTGAGTGGTGTAATGTTAATAATATAATAATAATGTTTTTATTTCAAATATTCAAGCAGTATGTCCATACATAGAGAGTTGGATTACTTGAATTTGTTCTGAACCAATAAAAAATAATTTAATAGTTTCTTCAATGATTTCATCAAAACTGAATAAAACATTTGCCCAAACAAGTTAGCATGTTGTAGTGGATACTAGATAGGTTGATTTTTTTGCAAAATGTAGAACAAGACGAGCAAAGTAAATAAAATTGAAGAAAGACCTTTAAATGATGGTGAATTAAATGTGACATATTACTTTGGTTTGTTGTTTACTATCAGCACTGAGAGTGCCGCTGTTAGTGAGACACCCAGAGACGAAGGAGTTGCTGGTCAACTTTGATCATTTGATATATGAAGTGATAAAGGAAGCAGAGTGTATGAGGAAACTACGTCTTGATATACCAGAATTTGCAAAGATGCTCTGTCTGCTTCGGAGAAAGTTGAAGGCTGACCATTGCACATTGAAGGCAAGTTTTTTAAATAATGTTACAAATTGCATATGTGTATAACATAAATATGTTTAATTGACCTCACTGTGGCTATGCATGTTACTGTTTAATTCCAATTAACACTCATGCAGTGGTTTCCAAAAATTTAAGCAACCAGAGAAATATGTTAACAGTAAAACTTCCTATATTATTCTATCTAATATAATAATATACTCAACCAAATAAGAAACTTGACATTGTTGTAATTTGTTAACATAAAGCAGACGGTAATTCTGTCTTTGTGGTTTTGGGGATGTTTCTTTTATTGACAGAGTACTCGAAGAAAATATTTCCAATCGACTGCTTCTGCACATGTGTATGTGGCAACGGTGCACCGGGGTTAGAGTAGGTTTAAAACAAAGCTTCCTGGTGCAAATTCCTGCAGTGTACAGACACGATTTCGGAGGTTTGTCAGGTCACCTGTCCTCTAAAGACTTCTCCACTGGTGGAGGTTGCAGTCGCACACCGATCATGCTGACGATGTAGCTGGCTTTATCGGTCCTCATAGCGTGACCTCACATGAGGTGCTCATGACTTTGGGAGATCAGCCACCGACCCATTTTGCTGGACACGTGTCCTGAGATTGAAATGTTTGTCTATTGCATGGAAAGACACACGTAACCTCTGCTGCCGACGGTTCGACCCTCAGACTGCTAAAAGCGGTCTCAGTCGGCATAAAAAAGTCTGCATGTGGCAAATAGTCAAGTTCAAAGTCGATATTTAGTGTTTTTTCTGATTACTGCGACTTTAGGCTACACAACACTCAATTTCTGAGAGAGAAAATGAGGCAAGTGCAATATCTGCGTATGCAGAACCTGTTTTGTACATATCGCCGCATGCACAGAAGCAGTTGATCAGAAATTTATCCTCCATTATGGGCAGCTAGTGCCTTTCCAATAAACGCAGCGTCCCCCAAAACCACAAAATTAGGCTGTGTGTTTTATGTTGGCAAATTACAACATGTCAAGTTTCTTATTTGGTTCAGTATATAATAATATTTCATCTTTAGTTGCATTAAGATACACAATTTGACCATTTGTTAAAAAAGAAAGGTAGCTGGAACTGACAAAACATGCATGCCAAGAGAATATATGGTTATATTTCAGTCGCTGCTGGATGACAATCATACTATTCGAGCAAAGACACCTACCATTTTCATGTCATTGATGACTCCAATTCTTAAGCGGGTTGGTAACATTTTAATGTTTGTACTACTTCTTTTACGCAGTTAAAATTACCCTTCCTGCAAAATATCTTGACCAGAAATTTAATAATTTACTGACTTGATGATATAAAACAAATTGGCTACTGTATTTTTTTGTGTTCATTAAGGTCCTCAAGTCCGTTTTTGCTCATTGCATTTCAGACTCAATTCGTGGAAAAACTTAACCTATCTGGTATCAACTGTGACATTCTAGCTCATTTGTGCAACTTTTTTATTTAGTTTCGGTGAAATCATTGGACAGACTATTCAATTATTTTATTCGATCCAATTTAACGATGAAAGTAAATTCTTTCGATGATTTTAACAAAAGTATGCACTCTTTTATTAAGACGATTGTGCATGTCATATGATCATCAACGTACCTGATTCACAAAGGGATAAATCAGTTGAGGAATGTTGATGCTTTTCTTTCAGATTGATGCAACCATACGACCAGGACTTACAAGCTTAACATGGTCCTCTATGAATACGGACACATACTTTGAAAGTGTGCGGAATGTGTTGACTGATGTCGATGGTCTGATTAAACAGGTACTTCTTAACTACGTTTTCCTTCCAATAAAAATCTACTACATAAATAATCTATAATTTATTCAAATGGATACTAAAATGTTTGTTACCATGTGCTGTGTTAATTGCCAGATCCATTAGGTGATTCTTGCCTAGCAACCAGGTCTGACAAACTAAACCAAACATGGCCACCGCAAACGTAATGCTGTCAGACATTATGTCACATTTTTCTTTGTATTTCTGGCCCAAACATTTGTCTTTGTGACAAAAACAAAGGGCGAAATTGCTTCAGGGAGAACAGTATGTGGGAAAGGTTGATCCAGCAGATGTAGACCACCCTAGTAATGTAATATATATGTAAACATGGTTGCTAAAACGAAACTTGACGGAGCTTGTTATCAACGTACAGTGATGGAGATAGGTCATAATTAGAATTGTAACGTTACACTCTGGATCTGACAATTGTACATACCGTATTCGACGTATTAAGGTAGCTGGGGTGGCTATTATATGTTTGTGTTAAGTTGAGTAGTTTCAGTAGAAGTTTTTAAGTTAAATTAATCAAGTATGACAGTGTCACTTATAACTTTAAGGTTGATTTGGGTTAACATAAACGAATTACGTCTGCTACACCACCACAAATTAATTAAGCAAAAGTTGAATGACAGCCTAAAGTGGCAATGTATTTTTGACACAAACCCTTCACCAATCGTAATTCCAAACCATGTAAAGTTGCCTACATTGCAGCGTCATGAGTGTTGTAGTTTAAAAAAAAAATTAATTAAGTAATGTTGCCTGATTGTTAATAACAGAAATGTCTGTAGATATGCGTATCATACCTGAAATGTGATGATTTTCACTGGCGTTTTACGAATTGTTGACAAAACATAATGGCCATTTATAATATTGACATGTCCCCTTAATTTGCCACAATGGGCCTTGAATCTGTATTTGTAATGTGTTGTCATCTACAATATCAGGTTACGCCAGCCATCTGACAAACACATGGTAGGGTGTGTTTACTTGTGATTGGCCCATTATCCGGCGTGATCACCAGGTTGGGGTCATGGGATGTTTTTATTATTATAACTTACAGGTTCAAAGGCACAATAAACTATGTTAGCGCTTGATATTTGCTGGTTCAAGGACATGATTTAGTTAGGTAGATACAATACTGATATGTATTGGAATCACAGTAACCAGATGACATGTTCTGCTTTCACGGCAAATGAATACAGCTGGTCTGAACATCGTAGCACTTGCGGTCATTACTATGGAAACATCGTCAGCGTTTCTAAGAAATTAGGGGGATTTCCAATAGGACTGGCCAGATATGATGTTAGTGTCAGGTGATTATTTGTGGTGTTGAGGTTCCGTTCAATATTTCATGTTAGCATGTTATGAAAAAAAATGAAAAGAAATAAACTGACACACTAGCCGCCATAATTAGCGTACACCCCTTTTGTAATCAGCAGAATCCATAATTATTGTAATTTGATTAGCGTGAAACAACTGAAAAGTGTTGTCATCTTGTGTTAAACTGTTGGCACCACTTTTCAGTTGTTCTACGCTAGTCACCAAATGACACCACTAGTGGTGAAAAGTAACCTTATTGTCTAGAGAAAAACGTTTGGTGTACACATGTAAGAACAGATTCTTTGACATTTTTTCAAGTGTACTGTATGCTTATCAAATACGATGAATCCTATAGTAAATGAGATGTACACATGCAGCAGTTTTCTTCTTTGTATATAACATGAAAACTTGTTGTTTACACTTGATACTGTAGTAATTCAAGACTATCACCATTACAATGTAAACAAACAATGATTATCATTGATTTGATTTGATTTAATGAGTTTCACTTTGGTTGATTCACAGCTTCTTGACATCAAGAACAGTCGCATAGATGAATTCTTGGATGAGATCAGCAACATGCTGTTGTGTAAACTTCCTACTTACGAGTCATGGTCAATTGAAACGTTTGTTGCAAACACAACGGTTGGTACTCTTACAAATAATTGATCAGTTGATTTAATCAAATTGAAAAAATAAAGTTATATTTTTGTTAGGTTTGTTTTATAACACTATTAGTAGTCCTATCGAATTTTTTATTGATGTCGACTTTGTTGTAGAAAAGCTGTGATACATGTGGAGCAAGGATTGACATGCTGAGCAACAAGGTGGAGGAAGCTGTAAAAGACCTCATCTCCATCTTTTCTACTCGTGCAAGGGCAGTTTCAACAATGGGCATGTCTCCTGCCAAGAAACCCTGTAGGCTTCATTGTTTATTGAACAGTCATAATATATGTTAATGCAAAACAAATATTACTTAATGTTTATTCAGTGATAATTTTTGTATTTCAAGACATTCATCATCTTTGAGGGAGGTACCCCACCTCGATAGGATTTATTTTAAAATTGTTTAGCTATGTCACAGATTTCGGTGGAGGTCCATGCAAAGTGGCTCGAAAACTAGGGGCGGGCCATACGTAAATCAAGTGTGTAGGAAGTTTCCATAAATGAGAAGCAACACCAGGAAATAAACTTGAATATCTTTATAATTGATAAAAATATTAAAAATGGTACACATAAATAAAGAAACTTACTATAGAACAAGTTAGCAATACTCTTAAGACAACAAAAACTACGTTCAAATTGACGTACACCGTAGAGGCTATTCCTCTTCATAACCATAACACAGACATCATTGTTAAGAAACCCGGTATGGCAGAAAGGCATATTGCACAATTATAACTTGGCTGAAAAGCGCATTGCACAATTATAACACAATTGTTCCGAAAACAAAGATAGTCACTGAAGCATACACTATGACACCCAAAGTCAACAATACTTAACCCTCGTGATAATGCAGATGAAAAATGTCACTGTGCGTATTGGCGACACTGACATTACTTTGGATGTGTGTGTGTATATGCATGTGTGTGTGTATGTATGTATATATATGTGTGTGTGTGTGTGTGTGTGTATGTATGTATATATATATATGTATGTATATATATGCATGTATGTATGTATATATATATACTAATATTATATATATATATATATTTTTATGCTTTGTTTTTACTGTCTTTGATTATTTTATTCATTGTGTACAGCCCTTTTGAACAGGCTTTTATGCATGAAAAGAGCGCTTTATAAGTTCGGTATATAATAATAATAATCTGCTGGGATGAGTAGGCCGACAACTGGTGTGGCCGTTGGTCGTGTTGTCTCACCGCTGGTTGAACACGCAGGCAGTATGAGTCTCATTCAGCCGCAGTGTTGCCAAGCCCATAATCGGCTGGACGATCAGTAGGCCGGCCGTCAATATGACGTGGAACCGGCGAATGTGTCGGCTCATGTGGATGCACTGGTGTCATATGCGGGGAAGACGGCTGAACAGTCGCAGGCAGGTAGAGGAGATGATATACAACCAACGCAGACGGTCAACAATGCATTGTCATTACCAGCATGGCATCGTGTTGTCTGGGTTTTCACCTGTCATAATCGGTGCGAGCGAAGCTGTAGAGAGGTTCCGACTTCACGATTGACTGCGCACTCATCATACCGGGCCTTGCTGGACATCACCGTTGAAACTTTAATGCTGCATTTATGTGTTCTGGCCCCCTTCAGACAGTCCCATTACATTAATACCCCTTAAGCCATAATGTGCCACGCCTAAAGCTCAACTTGTGGGTACAATTATTGCATAACCTGTTCAAGCCCCACCCCTAATGATAAACTTCCTGGGCTGGGCTCCCACACTACACTTGGATACAGTTGCATAACTTGTTTATGCCATCTGTCTATACACACTAACATTTACCTCCAGGAAAATATTCACATAATAACAGTTCGCAGAAAAGCGACATAACTTGTTTATACCATCCGTCTATACATACTCTAATATTTATCGCACCATATCCAAGAAAATATTCACATAATAACAATTCGCAGAAATCTGACAAGCTAATGCAGTTTGTTCAGCCCAAACTGTAGTCAGGTCTTGCTGAATAAAAAAATAGATTGAACATTTTCTGCCAAATCCCTGTATTAATGACAACAAACAAAATTACTGCCATTTGATGCAATTATTGTGATTGCCCAGACATTTCGAAATATCCTGCTATTAGATGAATAACACAAGGTGTTTTTGTTGTACAGTGGACACTTAATAGAATGACTTAAGACCAGATGAATTTCATTCTGTTAAATGGCTAATTCATTTTTAATATAGTGGGAATAGGGGATGATTCTATCTCAGCCAAACTATTTGATTCTATTAAGTGGCTGATTATATTATCCTGATTCTGTTACGGTAGATACCTACCTTGAAATCAAAGTAGTGACACCGTAGATTTTAAGGGTTGTTTGCACTCCAAGTGCAAACGGAAAAAATTGTGGTTTCCAATGCAAATTTCTTTAATATCTGACAAAATAACAGGTACATCAGCAGCAAAATTGGTCCAATATTGTGCTCTGATCATAATCAGTGAACAAGAATTATTTAAGTATAAAACTTTCGGGAATATTACAATTTGAGAAGTTTATATTATATAAAGTATGATATATGTAAAATAAATTATTTTATGTAATTTATTAAGTCAGAAATTTTTTTTTTAACTCGATTTCCACAATATTGAATATTTGACCCACAAGGAGTAATTACACTTCGGTAATACTTATTCACGTCGCTTGATTTCAAGGTAGGCATCTACCTTAAGCAAACTCTAGTGTACTAGTTTACAGGATTAAAATGAGTCCTATCACAGTTTAATGTATTTGTGACTTATTTTAGCACATCGTGAAGCACCTAGTGAAATGACAAATTTGGAGAAAACTGGTCATTCATCAATTGCCATGGCACAGGCACGGGGCCGCAGGGACTCGGCAGTGATTGGAGAAGAAAATTGGCTCAAGACTGAATGTGATGAACTGTTTGCTCACTTTAATCATAAATGTGTTGAATCTCTTCTGAGATCCACTAGGGTTTCCCTCGAAATGGTGCGTAGAAGGTGCTTCAGCAGAGGGTAAGATTAATGGTTTACTTTAAGCAGTAAACTTGATGCCCATGAATGAACATACAAACACAGATGTGCATGCATACACATGGATATGTACTAACGTGTGTGCACATATATGAGTCACACACACACACGCTGCCATGCACCCACACGTGCATGTGCATGTGCACACACAACACAAATGAGGAAGTGTATTTTGAAGCATAACAGTTGATTTGCTTGTCTGCATTCTAGTAGGCGTAATTCTGTATCGCACTCTAAAGATGAAGAAAGAGGGAAAGAGTCAACGACATCATTCTTCCGGGCAAACATGATCCTAGTGATTCCAAATGTCGTAAGTACTAATTTTAATGCTGATTTCATGCGTTCCTTTCATGTATTGAATAAGTTCATTGTGGATCCAGCAAGTGCCTTGTTCCTGTGTTGTATATAGGATATGCATCCCAGTCTGGATGATATACAGGCAGCTCTTACAAAAGGCACACAGCTTGTACTTGAAGTAAGCCGGTCTGTGATACAGTGGGGTGAAGACAGGGAATTGGTTACTCCATTAGAAGATGGAGGTGGGTGTGCACCAGTACTACAGGTGTAGTTGTATTAGGTCCACACAATGGATCAACAGTGATGTGTGCATTATAACGATGGTTTAAATTCAAAAATATTTCCAACATCACATATGACACTATCATACAAGCAGATTGCTCTGGCATTATGTATTTAAATTTAATTCAGTAAAATGTGAGCTTTAGTAATAGATGCTTTGCACTTTATGTAATGTTAACATTGTGAGGAAATATAAAACTGTTTCTTTATGGTGATGGTATTTTCAAGGAAATATATCAATGGCATCTTGACAATGTATGCTTTAGTCAACATGATTCAACATGATTTTAAATGGGCCTTGATGGAGAAAGTGAGGAAGGGGAGAATGAAGGAACTACTACTACTACAAAATATGACACAAATGTGGTGCCACCTTGTGGACAAAAAACAATAATTTATCTCAAGAGTTTGTGAGGCGGCTTAAGCAGCACCGCAGTATTGGCATCCTTTGATAAGATAGCGTGACTTCACTCCTGAAAATCTGTTTTGCACGTGGCTTCACTTCTTAAAAAGGGGGTGTTCATCTATTATGTAGTGCAATTAGGAACTATACAGTATTCTCATTTCGGATTTCCAGAGGTAAAACCCAAGCAGTTGAGGAATTATTACAAAAGCATAGCTGACCACAAAGATGTCAACAAGACTGTGATGATGCTTAGTTCGTCAATCAGATCCTTCCGTGGTGAGGTCAACCAGAAACTGCAACACGAAACAACATACAATTTCTTGTGGGAACAAGACCGAGAAGAAATTGTTAAGGTTACTACTTTATGGTTTCACTACATACGAAAATGTTATGATGCATGAAATAGGATGTGCCAATCACTAGTAACGAAAATGGTTTGGACAGAGAACAAGAAGTGAAGAGAGTATGCACAATACTTTTTTCTTTACCGTTGTTTAATATATTTTGTAAACAAGTACATAGGCAAACATTTTGAATGAAAAATTGTTTTATTTAGGAATTTATGGGTGGAAATCCTACACTGTCTGACTTCAGAGAGGTCATCAGCAAACTTGATGTACTGATTGATAATATAGATGCGATGCAGAGAAGTTCATCTGTTGGTGCCATTGAGTTATGTACAGGTAAGCAATACTACCATGCAAAGGCAGTAATTGCAGAATTGCTGAAAAGCGGAATATTGAACCATCAACTTGTGCCATATCTGCTCTGATTAAGAATAGAGCAGATATGGTTTGATATTTCTGAGTTAAAGCAGTTTGAAACTGTTTGCAGTAACTGCAACATGCGGGCACAAAAAAAATTTAAAAACCAGTTATCTCATTTTGACTATTTTGTAGATACTGCGTTTTGTCTTTGCAGGGAAGAATAGTCAAATGAGAAAATTGTTGCACTTCTAAACCCAAAAAGTTTAATTTGTTTCAATTATTTAATTATCTTTTTTCAGCATTTGAACATTACCCGTTGCTTACACCAACATTGTTGAGTTTCAGAATTAATTTGTAACGATAATTTATGAATCACTTATTATGCTTTCCCATATCTTGGTAATATGTGCATGGATGAAGATTTTATTAAGATACACAACTGTTCGCTAAAAGGTTTTCATTGATTCTGCACAGATGAACTAAAGGCAGGTTTGAAAGAGGAGGTGAAATCATGGAAGCGGCTCTACGGAAAGCATCTCAATACAATGTACAAAACAAAACTGATGAATATCATGGAGTTTCAATCAGAGGCACTGAAGAAGCTAAATCGTCCAATTAAAGATTTGGAAGATGTACGTCAAGTGATGATAACAACGGACGCCATCAGAAAACAATACATTGATATTGACATGAGTCTTGGACCAATTGAGGTATATACTAATCCATTTGTTTTAGTATAGTGTTTAACAGGTCATGTAGTTTGGTTAGAATCATTCTATATGTTACAGGTTATTTATGCAGCATTCTCATCTTGCTCAACATTGTTGAATTTATGTTGTGTACATTCTGATAGCTTGATGTTTTCTTTGTTGTTATTTTTTGCATTAATGTACGTTTTATGGGTTTAATAAGGTTTTTGGTATGGCAGTCCAAATATCAACATCAACTTTATTTTGACACCGCATATCTCCAAAAATAGAATCAGGGTGTACAATAAAAATAAATAAATTAAAATACATTACATTAGTGAATATAATTATTACAATACAGGCATTACATAAGATAACAATAAGCATTAGGATTATATATGTGTATATGTATAGACATATGTGATGCGCCACGCCAAAACCAGGTGCTTCTCGCTAGATTTTGTTCGGCGCAGGAGCCTAAAACGCATGGTGCCCGTTCGAATTGTCGAAAATGGGTTAACGACGGAATCGAACAGCGAAATTATCCAGCTTTCCATAAATCCATTTATAAAAGCTGAAAGATTGTTCAAACTAGTAATATTTAGCACTTTATTGAGGCCCCTGATTAGCGTCGCGGTTGAGAAGTCTGAAACAAAGCCATGTTTACGCGTTTTTGATCGACTGTCTTCGCTCGCTTACAAGTGGGAAACCCCACATGTTATACATGGCTGGAAAGCTTATGACGTCAACTACACGTGTAATTGGGAATTTATTACTCTAGACCAATAGAACAGCTCCTATTATACATACTTTATCCAGCAACAAAGTGCTGTTGTTGCTATGGAAGTTGCGAAACGCTCGCTGATTGGTCGAAAACGTAAGCACGCATGCGCAGTCGGCTTGTTTACACATTTCTTTCGTCTTTGTTCGCCAGTTTCACCCGCTGTTTTCATCTTCGATCGGTTAATGAATTGCACTATGGCATCGAAAGAAGCTTATTTAGCTACCGAGTTGGATCATGCGAGGGGGTGCAATCTCGAGGACAGCAATTTAGCTGCCGTGATTGAAGACTACTTCGAAGGCCGCGTCGAGCCCATGGAAGTCGCCTCGGCAGGGGCAGGGGAAGACCACATTGAGCCTGCACTGGTTGGCTCAGCGCTAGCGGGAGCGAACTTTCCCAATTGGGGAAACTGACGTTGTGTAATGTTATTATATATGTGCAATCACGGCTTAGCGGAAACCAGTTCAAACCAGAGCCAGTAGCTTGAATCTTTCACTCCTGATTCAGTCTCTGCATTGCGAAGTTGTGACTAAAATTTGTCTCTCGAAATCCGCCCTCCTCCCCACCTTTCTTCCTTATTCTCAATGCTTAGTTTAAATGCGATTGTACATCGTTGATGAAATAGGAAGTTGGAAGATGTCAAAACCGCTTTCCCCACTTTTGGCCTTATATAAGATGAACACGGGGGTTTGTCCCCTAGTATTTGGTGTTCATGGGGTTTTCTGCGCAGACAGGCTTCCTGTTTCCTCATCGGTATTCTTGGCTTAGGCTTATATATAGGTTAGCGAAATGGCCCCACCTGTTTGTAATTAAATTTGTGTAGTGGCGGTGGAATGTCTGTATTCTTTGCATTACATGTTCATGACGACTTCTTGATGTATATATGTTATCGTCATGCTTGTAAGAATGTGGGCTCTGAGAAACTTGCCGGACGGGGCTGTACATGTGTTCAGTTCCTGTCTGGTTTGCTTTGAGGAGCTCACATTCCTGTTAATGTTCTTCCCAAAGTGGCTGCATGATAAGCAGTCCACTTTGCAATAAAAGACGTCATTTATTTGGCCTGTTTCAATTCTCTCCTACATCGGACTTGTGTTGGTTGTTGCATAAATGTTATTATTTATGACAAAACAACACAAACACATTGGTAGGAAGATATTAGCAGTATTTATTAAAAACTTGGCGAAAAGGGGCAGCCCGGTCGTATTTCTATGGGGCCAGCTGTGACACCGAGAGGGCTGGCTGCGAGGCCCGGATGTTCACGTGACCGGACATGGTCCTGGGCCAGCTACTCGATCGTGATCACGTGACTGCGGCCACGTGACCAGACAATCCTGGGGCCTGCATCCCTCTGGGTGTCCAGCCCCCCCAAGAAAAACTGCCGAACTATCCTTACTACAGGTGTTGCATGGGGTTGGTGGGTGGGTTTGCGTATTTCTCTGTCGAGCGCTGAGACAAGAAGGCCCACTGCTGGGTTTCAGTTGGCGCCGTAGGAGGGAGCGTGGATGCTGATTGGTCCCTTTACTAGCCCGCAGGGTGTTACAGGTTTGAATCTGATTGGCTGGGAATGTTGATCAGTTATCCTGTCATAAACCACGCACAGTGAATAACACTATGCTTCAATTTATGACAAAACAACACAAACACATTGGTAGGAAGATATTAGCAGTATTTATTAAAAACTTGGTGAAAAGGGGCAGCCCGGTCGTATTTCTATGGGGCCAGCTGTGACACCGAGAGGGCTGGCTGCGAGGCCCGGATGTTCACGTGACCGGACATGGTCCTGGGCCAGCTACTCGATCGTGATCACGTGACTGCGGCCACGTGACCAGACAATCCTGGGGCCTGCATCCCTCTGGGTGTCCAGCCCCCCCAAGAGAGGTTGCTTAGTAACCGAATGCCCCCAAGAAATAAGGATGGGGTGATACTAGATCATGTTGAAACACTTAGTGACTCCTATTCAAGTAAATGTATGTTGTGTTACAATGCCATCAGTGTATAATACAATATTACCCTTAGGGATCAGCTCTTTACATATCAAGCTTCATGCATACAAATGTGAACCATTACTGACAATGACGAGTAACATATATTATGTAAATACCTCGCTCCATACGGTTGCGTGATGACTAGTACTGCTTAAAAAAAAAAAATATATATATATATATGTAAGTAACCTATAGTATACAATGTCTGATCATTGTGCTTGCAACCTCACACCATTCTTCCTGCGTTCATGTCATTTTACATACACAATTCTCAATGTTTGTATGGTATTATATACAATTAAATGATATACACACATGTACCAATGATAACACCTCCCTGATGCTTTCATAGAACTTTCCCATGCCACATACACTTCATGCCTAACTAGATATATATATATGCAATCCATGACATGGAGATCCATGTGGATGCACTTGTCAACTCTTCCAACCCAATGCCAGGCCTGTGACTGAGCCCATGCTAGTCACCTGAACAGCAGGTTGTGTGAGCCCATAGTTGTAAACGTCAAATCAAGCAACAACATTATTACAATAGACAATAAAACTGTATGCCCACGTACAAGTATATGCGTTGTCTACCTAACTACTTATGTAATCCCTGAATAGTAAATTTAAAAATCCACGATTCACATACGCAGTGAACAAACGACGGACTTATATATTAGCATATTGTGTATAAATGTTGAATTGTTCTAAAATAATGGTTCATCTAATGGCACAACCCATCTAAGAATGTCTAACAGTCAAGCATTCTGCCCACTTCAAGAACGTGAGGTCATCTAAAATGCTCACACATAGCTTGTTGAGCATGTTGTAAGGATTCATGTGATGTTCTGATATATCTGCAGTAGCAATCAGAAGTCCATCTACCCAGGGTCCTGATCATGTGATCTGGGATGTTAGCTGCTGCAGCCGTAGTAGCGGCCCCTATCCGGAAAGAGTGCCCACTGTACAAGGCTGGATTATAACCCAGTTTAGAGAGGATGATCTTTAATTTGTCAATGACAAATGCCCGTGTCAGAGGTGTTCCTGCTAGTGTGGTAAACAGGGGATCGTGTGGCTGAGCTGCCATAGCCATCCGTGTTTGCATGAGGGCCAACATAGGTTGGAGAGGGCAAATGGAATGCTCTGTAGCAAAATATGATAGTGAAACCCCTCTGCGGAATGGGTCTGTCTTTGAGACTTTCAATCGTAGTGTGAAATAATTGTCCCCCCTGTTCAAGTGTATGTCTTGTATACTTAAATCTGTGAGAGGGTCAAATGCGTTAGATTTACTGGTAAATTCTCCACATCTCAAAAATCCAAAGAAGGCCAGACAGAATGCGGTCTCTAGGACCAGGTCCTCATATGCGCCCAAGAAACCTGACCTGAGAGTTTGACAAATTTGGCTTAAAATAGATGATGTAATTGGGAGTCGCGGTTTAACAATGTTATCTTGAGACTTCTTCACTGCCTTAAGAATAGCTTGTAGGCGTAAGAATGGTTGACCATTCGGAAAGCAGCTAGGGTCCTGGAATCCTGCCTTAATGTAGGTGAACCTAGTACCTGCTAGATATGTTTTAATGGTGGAATATTTTAAATGCAACGCGCTAACGCAATGCGCCACGAAGTAGATCAGAATGTCTTCTGATATAGCTGGGTGAGTGTGGCTCAAATACCCAGAGGGATACATACTTGAAAATCTATGAAAGGCTCTAAAACCAGCCTCATATACTGCCCTAGTTGAGCGGTTAATAGAAATATCCCACAATTTATCGATTACATCATCTAGTACCACATTCCTTGAACGGGTGTTGGAAATGGGCAGGGTCTGAGAGCTGCCCCTGGTGCCAGCTGTCTGAATCTGTTGATCTGGAAACGAGATAGAGCATCAGCAATGTCATTGTGCACGCCGGGGATGTGTTTTGCTGTAATAATGAAATTACCCTTTGCAGCACACCATGTTAAACGCCTCATAAGCTTCATTATGGGTTGTGCTTGTGACCTGCCCTTGTTGATAATGTGCACCGTAGCTTCATTGTCGCAGTAGAAAAGAATTTTCTTTCCCTCCCACTCTGACCCCCACAGCATAGATGCTACAACTATGGGGTACAGTTCTAGAAATGCCATGGACAGCTGCTTGTTATCTTTAAGCACTAATTCTGGAGGCCACATTGCCTGAAACCATTTGTTTTGAAAGAAACCGCCATACCCTATAGTCGCTGCTGCATCGGTATATAAGGTATAATCGGCTGCTCTAGTCACTTCTTCTTCGAGAAATAGGGCTACCCCGTTCCATTCGGTGAGGAATCTAAGCCACATAGCCATATCTTGGCGACATTCTGCGTTTAGCTTGACGTGGTGGTGTAATTCTTTAACTGAGGCTGCCAAAGCCAGGAGGTAGGACACGAAGCTTCGTCCTTGCCTGATTACTCTGGACGCAAAATTTAAATGGCCCAACAAGCTCAGTAGAGCTCTTTTAGATACTCTCTGCTTGCTTTCAAATTTATGTAACATTTCTCTAATCCTGGTGAGTTTGTCTAATGGTAAGCGGGCTTCCATGCTGTCAGTATCGAGGATTATACCTAAATATTGCAACTGTACGGTAGGTCCCACTGTCTTATGAGTTGCTATTGGGATTCGTAGCCTGTTGAAAATCATTGTAAGTATAGCCATAGTTCTCTCTGCCGTGGCACTGGGAAAGTCTATCGTCAGATAGTCGTCTAAAAGATGGAGAATAAACTCAATCCCATAGTTATGTTTGGCTATCCAACACACAGCCTGGGAAAGCCAATCGAATATTTTAGGGCTCGAGCGGCTCCCAAACACTAGCCGGGTGTAGAAGAAATATGACCCCTTCCATTTGACCCCATACAAATGCCACAGTGACGGGTGGATAGGAATTTGCTTGAACGCATCGACGATATCAGTCTTGCACAGCCAAGAACCCCTACCCCTCTCTAAAATTCCTCTAATGGCATCGTCTAATTTGACATAGGTTAGTGAGTATTCCTCCTTGTTGATGAGTTGATTTAAACTGGCATGGTTAAAATTGTTGTGGGGCGCGGATAAATCTACAATTAAACGTTTCTTTCCTGAGTATGAGCCTTCGGCCACACCGAGGGGGCTCACCCTGTAAGTTGAGAAAGGGGGTGTTTCAAAGGGGCCTACCAAAAACCCCTTTTTTACTTCCTCATCAATTAATTTAGTGACGACTTCTGGGTGCCTGTTAGCAGACATATTATTTGGACATTCTAAAGTAATTGTGGGTGGTTCGCTAATTCCCGTATAGAACCCCTCTGGTAGACCATTGATGAGATTTACCACGAAATTCCTATCTGGGTGTCCAGCTAACTCCATCTCCAGTCTGTCAAT
Organism: Lamellibrachia satsuma; assembly: GCA_033239005.1. Lineage (NCBI taxonomy): Eukaryota > Metazoa > Annelida > Polychaeta > Sabellida > Siboglinidae > Lamellibrachia > Lamellibrachia satsuma. The sequence goes on along the minus strand of BSQZ01000001.1, from coordinate 19,137,533 downwards.
GTGTATAGGTGTCATAGTCACTGTCCGTCCACCTATTTGGTCTGCTGATGTTAGTCATTGTTTATCTGTTGGTGGTCTGTTACCCGTTCTTGCCACTGGTTGGGGTGTTCTAGCTAGGTAGCCATGGGATTTGGTTGGGCACACGACGCTAGGGTGTGGTGCCCTGCACACAATACATGAGTGGAGAAATTTGCAGTTCTGCCTCGTACAACCACGGTCTGAGTTGAAATTGTTGCAAATTTCCCTCTGCCCAACACTAACTCTGGGTCTACCCTGCACGTCAGTATTAGTGTGGGCGTGACTAAGTCTACCAGGTAAAGGACCCCGGGAGAAGTTGTGACTGGCCGCTGGTGGTGATGCCTTAGTATTTGCTATCATGGGGCAAAAACTACTCAAATGTGCTATGCTGCCGCTAATGAACACACGTTAAGCTGTTTGGCCGACGAACAGGGAACAAAAGATGCCATTGTCCCGGACCCCCAGTTTAGCTTCACATTATGTTGTTGGATGAGGGCAGCTGCCCGAGCTGAAAACGCTTTATGATATTCGTAGAAAGCTGTGCCTTCTATGCGGGACGCAATGCCTACGATTATTGCCTCATAGGCGTCCAGCTCCTTCCTCCTATCCCACACTTCACACATTATGTTCCTGTACTTGTTAAAGGCTGCTATAAATTCCGCCAGTGTAAGGTTACGGTTTAATCGGGGTCGGACGACAGCGGGCGAAGGAGGTGGTGAGAGCCGTCCACTCCAGCGTAGCGACTGTAGTCTCCCAGGTCGAAGTGGGGTATCAGGAGTGAAGCTAAGTTAGTGTCTTTACCGTCAAGGATTGCTGCTCTCAGGGCCGGTGACACTGTCTCGGCGTCGGGCAGACTCTCCGAAGCGACGCCGTTTGTCGCGCAGCGCTGCCATCTGAAGGTGTCGGCGACGCGGGAGCGGAGCGCAACGATACTCCGGTCGACCGCTCGATCGTTTCCATGGCCGTCGTCAAGCTGAACACGTTGGGTCGGGAAAGCTCTGCGTAGTCGGCGCGGTGTTCGGGTCGTGGATCGTTCGTGGAGAGGCGTCTGATGAGTCCGCGGCTGCTGATGATCCTTGCAGGACGCTCTGGGAGCGAATAATCTCGCCCATCTGCTGCGTCATCGCTGACATCGCTTGCTGTAGGTTCCGCACACGTCCGTCAGTGGCGCCATCTCGTGCACGTCTGGTTGTCGCCGTTGGTCCGTCTGGTTGTCGCTCGTTGGTCCGTCCGTCGAAAGCATGGCTCTCGCGAGCACGAATATCTGCCGCGTCGTGGCTCGGCACATGCGTTATCCCTGTTCGCGGCGATGCTAACGGCTGATGTCGTTGACGAGCCCTAGTCGCAAAGCCATTCAAATCAGCGGCGATGCCCCATCGCGTCGTCGGCGGTGGAGTCGACGTCGGCCTCGTATCCGTGCGGACAGAGCCGCTACTAGCAGAGGGCATAATCAAAGACTCGCCCATTGTTACTGGCTCGTCAATCTCGTCGTCGCCGCAGAAGTTATCGAAGTACATCCGCAGAAGTTGTGCCTTCTTCATTCCCGCCGGTAGTTTTAGGCCGTGCTCTTCAATTCGACGACGTAGCGTAGCCATCGACCAGTTGGCGGGTCGCCCTGCGTCCCACCGGAGAGTTCCCCGAGTTTGTGCTTGTGCTGCCTCGTGGGTACCTTGCGATGCCTCGTCATTAGTTTGCGAAACTTCTTCCGCTTCGGCGTGTGTCGAAAGTAGAGCTGGCGTGGAAGGATGTGGCTCTGTCAAACGACGACGAATCGCTGGATGATCCCGAGTATCAGTAGCTTTCCGTTTGGGTCGGCCTCGTGGCATGTTGAACAGGAGTTCGAACGAACGGGAGAACGATGAAAATTTGCGTATTTCTCTGTCGAGCGCTGAGACAAGAAGGCCCACTGCTGGGTTTCAGTTGGTGCCGTAGGAGGGAGCGTGGATGCTGATTGGTCCCTTTACTAGCCCGCAGGGTGTTACAGGTTTGAATCTGATTGGCTGGGAATGTTGATCAGTTATCCTGTCATAAACCACGCACAGTGAATAACACTATGCTTCAATATATGTAATGTGTAAATAATGTTTTAATTTCAGATATTTCAGGGATTTACTTAAGGGGTTCGGCACCAAGTGCTCGCGATAGTCTCCAGGAATACCAAACCTTGTAGTAAATGAGGTGACATTCAATAAATAATAGGTTTTTCCACTTTATACTTCTGCACCTAATTTATATACACCTACTGGAGGAACATACAAAATGTCATTCCATTTGGAGCATTATAAGTGCATGGTTGCTATGGGAGAAGCAATTTTTCAATGCTGTTTTTTAAAGCTGATTTTCTCAAAACTATTAGTCCAAGAACGTGTACACTAAAAGTGTAATATCTTGGCCCATGAGTAAGATACACTGTTCATGTTGGTGTCATTTTAAAGCTGTGTATCTCCTCTATTTGAATCTGTAATAAAATGGTTTTGTAAAATTGTCGAGAAGAGCCTGGTTTTGGCGTGTGGCATCACATATAATATAAGTATATATATGTACACACAAAATTATGACAAAACTTGATTAAAGAGAAATGTTTTCAGGTCCCTCTTAAAACGTCTAGAATCACGTTACGTTCTTAGCCTTATTGGAAGAGTGTTCCAGAGGGTGGGACCTGCACACAAGAAGGCTCGTCGGCCAAGCCGTTCCAGGAACAACAGTGAGGGACTGGTCAGCTGAACGAAGGCTGCGACAGGGAACATAGGGAGATATATGGTCAGGAAGCTAGTGTGGCGTTTTTGCATGCACAGCGCTGTGCATCAAGGTCAACAGTTTAAACTGAATTTGCTGTGCCACAGGTAGTTAATGCCGCTCTCATAGTGCTGCCGTCATGCTGTGTTGGCCACATCAACGTAGGCAGAGGATGACACGTGTAGCTGATCGCTGGACCATCTCAATTCGATGTAGCAGGGTTCTGGTAATGCTGTACAGGGCCAATTTTCCAAAGTCGAGTTGCGACATGACAAGCGTGTGTACAAGCGCCTTACATCCTCTGAGTGGCAGAGATGATCGTATTTGCACTATGCCACGTAGTTGGGCGTAGACAGTCCAGCAGGTACAGCTAACGTGCGGCCATTGACATCATGGAGTTGAGCTGTACACCAAGGTCACGTATGTTGGCTGAAGTGCTGACATTACATCCACAGATGTCGATGGGAAGAGGAGGTGGCTGTGGAACACGGTTGTTCAGTGCTAAGAACAGTATCGCCTCTGTCTTCGTCTCATGTAAAAGTAGGTAGCGCAATGCCAGCCATACTTTCATACGGGATATCCGGTTGGCAGCAGCAGCAGTATCATTACGCGAAAAGTCAACATACACCTGGGTATCATCTGCGTAGACATGGTAGCGATTTTCGTGCTTTGCGAAGACCTCTGAAAGGCCTGCACAGTAGACAGAAAAGAGAAGAGGGCCCAAAAGACTGCCCTGTGGAACTCCATGTCGCAGTTGGATGTTGCAGGAAAGATGACCGTCAACACTGATGCACTGTGTTCGGTCATAGAGATAGGACGCAAGCCAGTAAAATGCATCGCCTCGCACGCTGATTCGGTCTAATTCTGCGAGAAGAATGTCAATCGTATCAAACGCTGCACTGGGTCAAGCAATACCAGAACTATGTATTTACAAGCATCCAGTGAATGCAATATATCGTGCTGAATGCATACAGTCGCTGTCTCCATGCTGTGTGACGGGCGATAGGCACTCTAAAAATATGTTGTTTCACTTACCATTTTATCAGAATAATTTGATCTTAAATGTGTTTTCATGCACCTTTACCTCACAGAAGGTTGCTAAGAACTTACACTGTAATAAAAGATAAATATAGTGCAAGCTAGAGAGGTATTTTGCAATTGTACTTTTTCTAATTTAAAATTTGTTTACTTGAAAATGATACGGTGTATGATTATTTTATGTTTAATAAGAAATTAAAATATATTTGGAAGTGAATAATGTATAAATGATTATAAGTAGTTTTTATAAAATTTTAATAACCCTAACTCCATTTAGGATAACCTCTTAATGAGGTGATTCATAATGACAAGTGAACCGTAAAATGCAGATAACATGTAGAACTTTATTGTTTGCATTAATAGTTGTGAAATGTTTATGCATTCATAGGAAGCCTACTCTATATTCTCCCTCTGTGACATGGTGGTCACAAAGGATGAATTAGACAGTGTGGACTCTCTGAGATATTCATTTGAAAAACTTACTCTCAAAGCTGTAAGTGTAAACTCTATGTGTGGTATAATACTGTTTGATAGAAAGCATTGAAATGTTTCGTTTCATATAAAAGTGTTTCTAAAGTAAAGATGTTTCTGCTAATTGTTGTTATGTTTTACCAAAATTATACTAATTTTGTTTGTTACCATGGATATGGAAGTCTGCTAGAAATATTCAATATATATTTTTATTTGGCAAGGCCCACTCAATATTATGGGTTAAAAAATTCTTAATTTAAATCAAAAACTATTTCTACTTGGTTAACTCTCCATAACACTAAGTGTGTTTGTAAATAATACATGGTATATATTTTTAGCACTGCAAAGTAACTTTACTAACACAAAGATTAACACAGGTTCACTCACTGTATCAGACATTGTCTTAGTTGTATATTGTATGCAGTCTTGTCGTAATTAAAATGTGTTTGTTTATTTAATTAATTATGATTGTCTGAACAAGCTACTGCCCAACACACATTCACATACCTCTCTGATTACACACTGAATATGGCTGCACTATCCTCGACTGTTGAATCCACAGATTTATTTTAATGAGATGTGGGTATTGTTTGCTTCCAGGCTGAAATACAGGATGAACTTCTAGATGTACAGCCTCATTTCAGAAGTGAACTTCTGGATGCTGTTTCTCAATTTACTGTTGACGTTGAAGACTTTGAGGACTCATACAATAAGGTATTACTTCTTTATTTCATTTTGAATATATATTTTTTATTTCTTGTGCATTCACATAATTATTTGGAAATGTCCTACCTTTAAACTGTTAATACTCTTCATTCTCTACATATAGTACCATGCATTTCTTTGGCATTTCTTTTCCTCAGAAAGGACCCATGGTAGACGGTATTGCACCAGCAGAAGCAAGTGAAAGGTTGAGCATTTATCAGGTATTACTGTATTTTAATTGTTATCTCTTGTTATTGTTATATGTATGTTGTGGGGTGTGGTGGTCATGTGGTAGAGTGTCGGGCTTTCGATCGAGGGGACTGGGGTTTGAAACCACCAGCTGCCGTTTTGATACTTAGGAAATTTCATTCAACCCACTTTTCCCATGTCTTTCGGTAGAGACATTAAAAGTCGTTGGTCCCTTCTATCTGGTGTCAGTGCAAGGAGAAGTAAAAGATCCCACACAGGGAAGTGGATAAAAACCTGTTGTGCACCTCATAGAGCTGGTGATCTCAATCTCACTATGCTACCTCCCAGTTTAACTGTGATCAGCTGTAAAGGGAGTATCTCATCACACATCAACAAGCATCAAGCATCTACATTTTATACTGTGTGCCTTCCTAATCTAGGCAACTTGTTATGTGCAGTTACATTTGTCCTGGTAATATTGTCTCTTTCTGATGTGTTTCAGAGTTTATTTGATGACTTGTGGTCCAAGTTTGGAACATACTCAGCAGGGGAGAGCTTGTTTGGAATGCCCTCAACTGAATTTCAATGCTTGCATAAGATCAAGAAAGAATTGAACTTATTACAGAAACTGTACAATCTCTACAATGCTGTGATGGTCAGTATCAATGGCTACTATGAGATTATGTGGGTTGAAGTTGACATTGAAAAGATCAACGTGGAACTGCTTGATTTTCAGTCTAGGTATGTTCAGGTTTATGTTGTCTTAATTAAGCCTCTCTGTTTGCATATGATAAATTCACCGTTTGATATCACCACCAATGATAAACTCTTGATTAAATTGTATTTACTTTTTGATTTTCCAGTTCCAAAATTACTGTAAATTAATTATAAATTTGTTTGGACAAATTATTTGCACAGCTGTTGTACTGGTTAAATAAATGTTGTTTACAAATTTGCAGTCTCAACAATTCAAAAGTGCAATTTACAATGATTAAATATAACTGAAAAAAATCCTGTTTGAGTAGCTGATTATGCATCACATTATAGAATCCGCAAGTTGCCCAAAGGATTAAAGGAGTGGCAAGCATTCCTGGACTTGCAAAAGAAGATTGATGATTTCAATGAGAGTTGTCCGCTGCTGGAGCTGATGGCAAACAAAGCAATGAAGCCACGTCACTGGGACCGCATGTCAGCTCTCACAGGTCATAAATTCGACCTTGATTCAGATACCTTTGCCTTGAAGAACATAATGGATGCACCATTATTGAAATTCAAGGAAGATATAGAGGTAACATATTTCAATCCTATTCAATGTTATCTCAGTATGTCAGTCTTCTTGATATTATATAGAAGAAGAATTACTAATTTGGGTTAAATGGTTCGGGAATGGTTTGACATATTTAGGATATGAATTGTTTCAGACTATGCAAGCAGCCAGAACTTGTTTTAATAATTGTTGAAGTAAACAAAAACTTATATGTGTTGTACATGTTGCAGTATGTCCATATCCATACATATTGGTGTTTTATTTTTTGCAGATAATTCAAATATTTCTTGGAGATGTGTCTGTTAGTGAATTACTAGTCATCGTGTATAAAATTTTAACTGTTGTCGCCTGCCACTATCTCTTTATATCTATATTAATTTGTAGGACATATGCATATCTGCTGTGAAAGAAAAAGATATTGAGGCTAAACTTGCTGTGGTGGTAACTGATTGGAGCACACAGGTATTGAGTTTTAGTCAATTCAAAACAAGGGGAGAGTTGCTGTTAAAAGGCACAGAAACACAAGAGATTGTTTCTCTGCTGGAAGACAGCCTCATGGTGCTGTCGTCACTACTTAGCAACAGGTAACAATAGAGTAATTAGTTATATATAATTATAATATAAACACAGTTATTTCTAATAATAATTATGTATATTTAAAGTATGCATATTTCTCAGCCAGTTTGAAGTATCTGATCTTGCTGTGTATGATATAATTGTATTGTGTACATTACATTTTATAAGTATTGCACTTCTTTTTACCCTTTTTCAACAATTTGTTTTTTCATTGATATATGCACTGTATAAGTGATGTAAATATGTTGTTGAAATAAATGTCAAAAAACATCAATGCCCTTGAGAAGTTGCACCTTCTGAAGTCCCCATAGATTCAGTGTTAAAATGCGTGGATGTGTGTGATTTTTTACTGGCCTTTTTCACAGAATAAATTTATCTTGAACAAGTTTTCCTGCACCTTTAGCAAAACTCAAGGTATATTTGTGTTAATAAAGCGGAAATATTGTGCATGTTGAAAGAGGTGTTTTGCACATGCAGTAACTATTTCTTGTTTGAGATATTTTTTAGATAAAAATGATGGGGTACTGTTATTTGATGTTTAACAATTAGAGTAAACAAAACAAACTATTTCACAAATGTGTATATAAAATTGAACAAAGTATGAAAAGATTATAAGTAATGATGGTGATTCATTTGCACGTACACACAATCTTGAAGACAAGACATCCTTATAATAATAATGAATAGTTTATGCCCTATAAGATATTTGTTAATGCAGTTTTGATACTTGCTTTATTAGAACAAATTTAATGGTTCTTTCTCTCACTTCAGGTATAATGCACCATTCAAAAAAAAGATTCAAGAATGGGTTTCTAATCTGTCCAACACGTCTGACATCATTGAGAACTGGATGATTGTGCAGAATCTGTGGGTTTACTTGGAGGCAGTCTTTGTTGGTGGTGATATTGCCAAACAGCTGCCACAGGTAATTAATCAAAGTAATTAAACAATATGAATAGTTATGTTCATGATTCATATATATATATATATATATATATATATATATATATCATTGGTAGTTAAAGTTTTTGTGAATAAATGGTCTGTTCTGGACATCAACCTTGATTGTAATTGTGACCCACCATGCTAAAATGAGACACTTCTCTAAAAAAGTAATAGGGCATGTTCAGAGGGAAAAATTATACCTCAATATTATCTAAATTCACATTATTTCCGGAGATATAGCAATTTGAATGTCGAAAAAGTAAAAAGTATGGTTTCGAGAAAAACGGCTTCAAAGTTTTCACTCTGTATTTGCAATAGTTATGATACAAATCCTTGAGTACATAGTTTGATATGTGTTGAAGCTACATGCGTGGAATTTTTATTAGTTCACAAATACTAATGTCACTGCACACTTGACATAAATATTCATATGAACGTTATTTTTTAAATAGTAGATAATTATATTAGTTAAAAATATAGAAAATCAATAAACCATGCACTTTTACCATTTGTTGCTAGATACACTACACCCACAGTGTCAGACAAAAGAGGAAACATGGATATTTAAAAAAAATATAAATTAGGATCCAAGATGGCTGCCAAATGTAATGTATCTAAATACTACCAAAAAGTGTTTACAAACATGCACACAATGTGCACATACAAAACGTTATTTTTGAATGACAAAATGATTCATGCTGATTCTTGTTTCTAGTTAAAAATATATACCTGCTTAATTATATAATAACAATAAAGAATTATGTAAATTACATTGATTAAGAGATCCATGCTAGCCAAACTTTTGTTACTAGATACATTAACATCCGTGGCATCAAATGAAAGAGGAAATATGGACATTTAAAAAACCATACTTTGCATAAATTATGTAAATTGGGATCCAAGATGGCCACCAAATTTTATTTACCTAAATAAGTCCTAGTTCTAGTTGTTTCCAGCACTTGGCAACATTACAATAACTGACTAGTCTATGTTGTGGTTACTACAATTGTATGGTGTTTCGAAGCCAGCCTTTTACAGAACATCATCGCTAAGCCGACATTTCTTATGCTGGCATTGAGGTTGGTAACTGCCAGGGTGCATGTCATCCTCAATGGTTCTTTTGGTCCACCGTTCTTTTATGTCCCCAATTAAATGAAACAGGACAGGCATTAATCATCCAAGTCACGAGGGATGTACAGTCCTCAATGTTGAGAGCCAGGTTTTTACACCAAACATACCCATGCCTAGTCCGGGTCTTGAACTCAGAACTCAGTCACGTAAAGCTAACCACTACACTATCTCGCCTCTCAACTATGCTATTGCGCCTCTCTGAGATAGAATACAGAGATGTATGCCATCTTATTCTGCAGCAGATGTGCTATTGGGAATGCTGTCATCGGGAGGTCCCTCATCCGACTCTTTAATGTGAGACTCCTCAACGACAAGTGGCATTTCTTCCTCACTCTCTGAAGCGCTATCTTCGTCCTCATTTTCCTTTACATAAAATGATAGACTGTGACTATGCACTAAAACTTAATAAAATAGTACAGTATTATTACAGCCGAAAGATGTTTTCATTTGCTAGGATTATTAATATTTAATCTACAGTGGCCTAGTTGCCGAAAATAATTTTATTTGGCCATGACATAGATATGGCTATCAAATATATAATAATTATCATAGTATATGTCTATGCAGCATAGCCTATAGCCATAATAGGGGACATATGCCATAGCCATGTAACGATGTTGCATACTTAATAAACATCGCTAATTTGAACGTCAAGAAAGTTGATTAAATGCGGTTTTTCTACACTCAAGATGTTTAATAATTTACACATTTAACATATTACTATTCATTTGACCATTGTACATGATTGTTGTACATATTGCAACTTTATAATGGTGAAAATGAGATGGGCCCGGATTCTAGAAGTCCCAAAAATACTCCGTCACTGTCATGCGTGAAATAATCAATCTCTAAGGCAAGCATCACGAAGTCCACAGCGAGTAACCGGAAGTTGATCAGACTACCGGGTAGACTTTCAGGGGCAATTGGCCAATAGGAGACACGGAATGTGGTCATGAGGGAAAGCTTAGCTGTCAGGAAATCCTCATTGACATGCATATTTGAGGGAAAGTCTTCATCGAAAATGATGTCGGTGCTTAGAATAGAAATTCCCTTTTCCAGTGGTATCTGATATGGTGTGCTCGAAGAAAGTTTACTTGGAGTACTCTTGGAAGAGAAAATGGACCATTTTCATTACTAAAACAATTCCAGTTATTAAAACAAGTTTGATCAGTGTCACAAAACACAAAAATAAGTACATTTGACATTTACACCCCTGAAACATGAAAGATTAGTGTATTTGGGATCGTGTCCCAATAGAAACTTGTTTTCAAAAAAACATGTCGATGCAGTGTTGTTTTGGCTCGGAGCTCGTAATGAGCTTTGCTGAGAAGCGAAGCGTCTTATTTTGGAATGGCGGATCACAATTATTTATATGTTATGCAGCTATAAATGAATCCTTGTAAATGGGTCATTGATGAATAAATGTCATACTGTTTTATACATGTTAGCACATTTCTTGCTTATGTTATGTTTTATGGCATTCAAGGCTCCTAGGATGCATAATTGAGGAAATCTATTTCATAGGATCATTATTATGAGTAATTGACAGTTGATGGGAGATGACAATGATCGTGGGATGTTGCTTTTAATTGGCTATTTTTTCACGTTATAGGAGGCTAAGAGATTCAGTAACATTGACAAAACATGGGTTCGAATTATGAACAAGGCACATGAGACACCAAATGTGGTTGAATGCTGTGTTGGAGATGAGACTCTGGGACAACTATTGCCTCATTTGTTGGAACAACTCGAAATGTGCCAGAAATCACTGACCGGGTTAGTTCTGTCATGGACTCGCAGAGCCAGTTGTCTACAAAAACCCATACGGCATCAGCTGCTGCTAAACAACTTGCACTGAGAGCTTGCTGCAAACTACCATAATCAACTAGATGGCAGCAAAAACTAGTCTTAACTCAGTTTACGAGAGTTTGATGGCTATACCTGTTTTGCGTATATACCCCTCATATAATTTATTTAATCATTTCAGGTACCTGGAAGGGAAACGACTTATTTTCCCAAGGTTCTTCTTTGTCTCTGATCCAGCGTTGCTTGAAATTCTAGGTCAGGCCAGCGATTCACATACGATTCAGGTAACAGTGTTTGGTAATTTTTTTATCTAAACTGTACTGGTTGAGTTCTCGTCAATAATTAGCTTTGGTGCATGCGTGTGAAATGCTTAGGCTTTAATTATTCACTAGTTATTTTAACGTTTTAATGAAATAGTGAATTTGTTCAGCAGTATTATGTTTAATTAGTTGTTATTTCTCAGTGTTCTGGTCATTCTAGGCACACTTGCTGGGTATATTTGAGAATGTAGCCAGTGTGGAGTTTCATGAGAAGGACTATGACAGGATACTGTCATGTATCTCACGGGAAGGTGAAGTTGTTCCTGTGAGTACACAACAAACAATACATTCACATTTAAAAAAACAGACGAGCGATAAATCGCTAGTCTAGTCTCATTAGTTTTATTTTATCCTCCTCATGACGTCACCATTCAGTTTGATGAAAATACTTGGCGATGATATTACATCAAATATGGGTGACAATGTCGTGGCTGCTAACTGCCACAGTCATGCACCTTCCTAATGTCTATTTAGCAAAGGGTGACAAGTGGATGCTTGTGCCTGTAAATTTGTAGTATCGAGGAACACATGCTAATTAACAGGACATGACCTACGTTCAAACAAGCGGATGTATATTTAGCACCAGAGAGAGCCATATGCAGCTCCAGTCAGAAGCGAGCTATTCTAGCAAATGGCACAAGCAATAAATCACTCCCTTAATGATTGATTACGATGGGTGATAGTGAGCAAGAGCGACAACTTGCCTAAAATATGATACACTGTGGTTGTGTTATTTTACACATTCTAACAGGTGTTGTTTATGTAGGCCTATATCTGCTGCACAATTACATTTGCCTGTACATGTATATTTTTTGGTTTCATCTCTAGCTGGAGAAACCACTGATAGCACGTGGCAATGTTGAGGTGTGGCTTGGAGATTTGCTAGTGATGCAACAGAAATCTCTGCATGCTGTCATCAGAGAGGCATACCAAATGATAAACGACCAGTCTTTTGAGTTACTCCCCTTTTTTAATGACTACATTGCACAGGTTTGTACAAACACTTCTGTATGTAAATGCCTACATACAGGACATGGGAACTTGGATGTAAACTATAAAATGGGAGATACTGTTCTGGGCACTACTGTAAAAGAAAAGGACTTAGGAGTTACAATAAGCGCTGAAATGAAAGTTTCAGAGCAGTGTGGTATTGCAGCTTCACAGGGTAATCAAATTCTTGGATTGATTAGAAGAAACATAACATACAAAGAAAAAAAGTTAATTATATCTCTGCATAAAGCAATAGTTAGACCTCATTTAGAATACTGTATACAAGCATGGAGACCATATCGTAAGAAGGATATAGATACGCTTAAACGCATACAAAGGAGAGCAACTAAAATTATTCCAGAACTGAGAGACCTTAGTTATGAAGAACACCTGAAAGAATGTGGTTTAACAACTCGAGAGACAAGGAAGTTAAGAGGAGATCAGATTGAAGTTTTTAAGATATTGAATGGGTATGAAAATATTGATAGAAATATGTTTTTCTCACTCAAGAAGGATAGCAGAACTGCAGGACATGAGGTAAAATTAGTAAAGGATCAATGTAGATTGGACATCAGGAAGCACTCGTTCTCACAGAGGACAATAAATGAATGGAACAAATTGTCTACAGATTGTGTAACTGCTAGCAGCGTGAATATGTTTAAAAACAAGGTTGACACATCTTAGGAGGGCGGGTTATAAGTAGATGAACATTGTTGGACTCTCAATAAGCCAATGGCTTCCTTGTCCACTTGCCATCTGGGCCTTTGGCTCGGATGGCAAATCTTGTTAAATCTTGTGTTTTGTTTAATTTTGACTAGTGTTTGCATAGTAAAGTTGTGTGCCAACTTTATTCAGTTTTGGTAGTAGTAGTAGTAGTAGTAGTAGTAGTAGTAACAGCTTTATTTCACGATGGTGACCATGCCACGTTTGTAGCATGACTTTCAATGGGCCATCACAGTTGATAGGCATTAACAGTCAATAAAGACAACTTCATAGTGTATTAATTTGACAAGACGAGTAACACTATTTGAGCAGTTATAAAAAGATTTGAAAGTCGAGAACAGAAGTGATCAACTGTTAACTGTTTGTCTTCCACAAGGTCGGTCTTATAGGAATACAGATGTTGTGGACCAAAGAATCTGAAGAGGCTCTTGCCCAGGCTAGATACGACAAGAAGGCGATGCAACTAACTAACCAACGCTTTCTTGACATGCTTAATTCTCTCATTGACCAGACAACCCGTGATCTGGGTAAATTTGAACGAATCAAATATGAGACACTGATCACCATTCATGTGCATCAGAGGGATATATTTGATGACTTGGTAAGTCTGAATACACTGCTTGTTAAAAGTCTATATTCATTCATGTACACCTGAAACGTTTTAGTGCTCAACCTATTTACGTTGCTGTATTTGTTAAAGTTCCTGAAACCTTGCCAAAGTTGTAAAATGCTAAATAAAAATACAATGTAATGTCAAATTATCTTTGTTGTCAACAGGTACGGATGCACATTAAGAGCGTAAATGACTTTGAGTGGTTGAAACAGAGCCGATTTTACTTTAAGGAGGATCTTGATCATTGCATTGTCCAAATTACTGATGTGAACTTCATCTACCAAAATGAGTTTCTTGGCTGTACAGACAGATTGGTCATCACACCTTTAACTGACAGGTAAGGTGGCGCTGCGTACATGAAATTATGATTTTCCAAGACTAAAAAATATGTATAGTTGTACATACCATATTAGACCTATTAAGCATACATATTCTAATTAGCGTACACTTCCTTTTTTAATCAGTATCCATAATTATTGCAATTTGACTAGTGTGGAACAACTGAAAGTGTCATCATCTATTGTTAAACAGTTGGCATCACTGTTCAGTTCTACACTAGACACCAGATGACACCACTAGTATTAAATAGTTACCTTATTGTCTACAGAAACAAATGTTTGTGTATGCTTGTTAGAACAGATTCCCTGACATGTTTCTATGGCCCAATTTTTTTTCAAGCATACCGTACGCTTATTAGGTTGAAAATAAGAAAACTTTACAAAAGAGAAACTTTGTGCAAAGGTTCATGCAGAAGGAGCACATCATGATACAATTTTAAAACTAGATTGTATGTTGCTAATTAATCATCTATGAAGTTGTTATGCGAGCATCTTGTTACTAATAGATGCTGTAAATTTAAACATTTCCAATGGACATTCATAACTGAATTATCCTATGCAAGTTAAAGGGGAACTGAAGCAATTTTGTGTTATGCTGTATATTTAAATATATATTATCTAACTATGGATTAATAGTGACAGATACCTGCTAATTTATGAGATAAACTGAAAAACTGATTTTGATCGAGACAAAAATCGACAAAATGCATCACTGCGTATCGCCATCTTGTTGTCGATGCGAGTGGTTTGAGTCGTGTATATCTAATCAATGTAAATTTTAGATTTTTTGCGATTTATTTCATTCTGGAGCAAAAATTAAGATTATGGTTCTCTGTTATATATATATAAGTGTTTACACACGTCAACAAAATAGCGTTTTTGAACTATTTGTCACTTGTTGACAAGATAGATGCATCGCTTGTGACAGTTTTACCAGATTTGCTACTAGCAATTAGTGATTTACTGAACTTCCGTAATAGTTGTCTATCTTTGGAGAAATGGAAACCACAGACGAAGAGTCCAGTTCGACAGGCCACACGGAAACAATGGAAAAATGACAACAGCGCTTTGACTGTCAACGATTCCAGAATAAGTAATGTGATGTGGTGATCCTGTGGAAACTGCACCCCGATGTCTACGCACATTTACGTTGAGTCATCATGCTGCGCCGAGGAAGCTACTAGGCTATAGGCTATGGCTATGCAGCACCGTTTTCCCGACTGCGTTTTTGCTTGCATCACGGTCCGAAGGCGAAGACGATGATTTTGTAGTGACATGCACAAACAGGGCAGTGCTAGATGTTGGTCTGCTGTCATTGCATGATTTGTGTGCCGACTCATTGATTCGCCCTATAGCTAGCAGGTCAGTAATTCAATTGTTATCAAATCATTGCCATTTTAATAATCCAGTTATCTCTGCATATTTCTTTAACCTAGCCCGAGGGCGAGGTCCGAACTGCAATGGAAGCAGGCTTTTCTCTTTATATTTTATATAATCTAATGAAGTTTACCGTGACTGTATTTTAATATTGTGTTTGATTTTGTGTTGAATAACATTGGTGACAATGCTACATGTGGCTGTAGGGTTTGCCATTTGTAGTATTTACAGATTTCCCCATGGAGAATACATGTTGGATATTAGGATGTTGAAGACTCGAACTTTACAGTAAATTTGATGAAATATCAATGATACCACAACTGATAGTGATATAAATGGGTTGTGGTCACATGGGGGAGTAGGATGGTGCGATGTGACGCATCCTGACCGCTGGCACTGTACCATCATCAGTGGGTGGTGCCTGGATTCGATGAAATGACCCAGTGACATAGGTAGAGTCAAAGTATCGTACAAGATTTTCAAGTCTATCTGGAGTGTTGTCCATGAGGTACTCCATCCCCCCAGGAACATCACTCACTGGCAGGAAGGCTAGTCCATCTAACATGCCGACAAAGTGTCTGATCTTCTCCTCAGCTCTATAGAGTGTAGTCAGTCCCAGAGATTGGATCTTCCTCCAGGTGGCCTGAGTCAGGTGGTAGAAACACCCCTGGACCTGTACATCATCACCAAAGGTGGTTTTTGAAATTGTTGTAGTTGTTAATGATTTGATAATAAGAAATTAAATAATTTTCACAATATATTGAAAAAGTACTCAGATGTACTCGTAATGTACTCGTAAAATCTGAGTACATTGAACACGAGTACGAGTGCATGACCATAATTTCAAAAAAAGGGGGGCAAATGACCAGATTTCCATTAAGGGAAGGGGCAAATGACCGTAGGGGCAAGTGACCTAGGGGCAAAAGACCGGGGGGGCAAGTGACCGCAACCCGGGTTCTTGGGGTGATGCTTCCACGAACAGTGGTGGACAGTAATGAGTTAGAGATCAGCTGGTTTGGAGTGCCCCTGGTATTAGCTGCCTCACGGACCTTGGCAGCTTCTATCATGGTTGTAGGCAGTCTTGTTGCTCAAATTCTGGAGATCAGATCAGTGACCACAGCACCCTTGCATGATCACGATGAGTAATCTTGTTGGTGCCCCTTCTTGGTGTAGGCATGACACTCAAAACATAGCTTCTGACCTCTTCAGATGCTAGTAGTAATTTCCATGGTGAAGTTATAAGCGAATTCTGACAACTCTGCATCCAGTTTTATAGGAAAATGGAGTCACTCCAACTCTCCATGGTAAATGCATTTCAAAAGAAACCTTGTTGAGATGGCTTCTTTCAAATATTCTCAGTTGTAATAACATGTCCAGATCCTGATGTCACTGGCTTCTTCCACAATTGCAATAAAGATAATCCTTTGATTACAGGATCATCTCCAACTACATAAAGTAATTTGCTTGGCTGATCTGGCACAAAGAACATTAATTGCAATTAGGGTAATATATATCTTGAATTCATGTTCAGAAATAAACAAATAAGTTTAAAAAATATTTCTTAAAAAAAACTTACAAATAATCCAGAAGATACGAACAGGGGGCAAATGTCCAGATTTTTAATAAGGCAAGG
Organism: Lamellibrachia satsuma; assembly: GCA_033239005.1. NCBI lineage: Eukaryota > Metazoa > Annelida > Polychaeta > Sabellida > Siboglinidae > Lamellibrachia > Lamellibrachia satsuma. The sequence continues at coordinate 19,120,657 of BSQZ01000001.1, read as the reverse complement.
GGCTAATATCTGTGGGGCAAGTGACAAAGGGGCAAATGTCCGGGAGGGAGGCAAATGACCTGGACCCGATATAAACAGGGGAAACTGTTCAAAACTCAGATAACGACCCAATTGTCCAGGGCTGTCCATAATGTCTGGTTTTGTTAGCAAAAATCCAGGAGAGGTGTCGCAGCAGAAAGTACATATGAAATGGCTGAATGCCATTTCAAAGATTTTTTATGGCAAACCTGATATATATATATATATATGCATTTAACGAACAATAGTTAATTTTTTAATCATATCTGATTAAATATGATTGTGCACATGTGACAAATAAAACTGTGTTAAAACGAATTGGATTTGAATTTTTCCTTAGCCTAGGATTTTAAAAGTTGGAATTGGAATTGATAAATTGGAATTTAGTTTTTGCAAGGCGGAATTAGAACAGATTTTTTGGAATTGACAAAACAGAATTTACCCCATGCCTGATATACTTCCTTCATATGTATAGCTTGTACTAATACTATTGTGAGTTGCCGACAGTTGCCCCCTCCTCCCACGATATTCATTATAGTGTTATCAGTCGACTTAGAATAAAATGTAATTAATACATCTCTTTATGAACTTCCGGTTATTACATGCGGGGTTTAACCTGATCAATAAAGCAGATTAATTTTATATAATTTTGTCTTATTGTCGAGTCACAAGAATTCAGACAGAAATTGTAAATTGTCATTATAGAAAGCAGACATAATCTGACAGTGTTCAACTGGCTAGATGACGATGCCTTAGTTAGTTTCCTTTCCAGCTAGACATTGGGTGAAATACATTTTACTTAAATATTTAAATACTTTAAAAAAGTTTTTGTAACTGCATTTGCACTTAATCACAATGAAAGTATTTGTATATTTAAATATTTCCATAAAGAATTTGAAATGTAAACAGCAACAGCAGGCTTCTGAAACACTATATAGTACTATCTTTTGGTCGTGTTTCTCCCCATGTACCCCCCCTTAGCCTTACGCTTGCCACATGGTCTCAGACTCAGAAGGTGTTTCATTTAGAACACAGGAGTCTGAGACTTATTATGACTGTCAATAAATAATATCAAATTATTTTCTTGAATAATTTTGCCTAGTACGTACGCCATGGCCTATGTTATAAGGCTGCTGTATATCCTGTAGCACTTACTGAGGTATTGTTATTGTTTTGAGTACGGCCACATTATGTCTGATCACATCGAAAATAAATCGGCAGATTGGAAAAGAATTCTAGACTACTTGGCCCACGGACAACTCGGCCCAGTTCGAGACAGCTCGGCTCCGATTTTGAGACAACTCGGCCCAAGTGTCGAGACAGCTCAGCCCAATGATAAATTGCTCGGCTCCGATTTTGAGACAACTCGGCCCAAGTGTCGAGACAGCTCGGCCCAATGATAAATTGCTAAATTAACCTTGAATCCAAATGTTATCACATGTATTCTTGAAACACATCACCCGTAACCCTGGCAATAATCACCACGATATTGTAGGCCTATGTCATATATATATATATATTATTTTATTATTATTATTAATAAAATATTATTATTAATAAAATATTATTATCATTAATAAAGATATAAAATGTTTCGTGTGTGTTTTCGTTTTGACTTTCTAGAGATTATTGAAGGTAAACTTTTTTTATCTTCGTATACAAGTGTATAAATTCATTATAGAGTGTACTCCATAATTATAGTACACCTACCAACACTTATATTACCCTAAAATGGTTACATTACCCTGAAATGATGACACTGTCCTTTGATTTGTCATAGTAATTGACGTCCTACTCTTGTATTGTGTTATTGAGCTGATCTTGTATGTTGGTTGGTTTTGGTTTGTGTGTGTTAAGAATATTTGAAGGCTATATTAACTGGCTTCACTACTCCTGCTTTGTTTTACTGAGCAGATTGTTTCACGTCGTTTGTCCGTTGATTTGTGTGTGTTAGCAATGTGCGGAGGCCGTAGTAATTGGCTTGATACTCTTGTATTGTTTCGTTGAGCAGGTCTTTTTGTTTGAATAACGGCATTGTACAACGTGCATTGAAACAAAGCGTCGGACATCAGCAGTATTTACCTGAAGTTGGCTTCCCTTTGACTTTGATGACGAGAAGGCCTACCACGACCAAGTCGCCTTTGAATGCATTGAATAGAAGTTAGGAACTGAGCAGATCTTGCGTGATCCTCTGATTAACAAGAAATATAACACCTGTTTAAATTCCCCCGTGTGATGTGGAAATTGGTTCAGGGTAATGTTCTGTTAAAAATTCTTAGTTGTAAGCCATTTCAGTAGTATGCCTTTGTTATGCTAAATTCGTAGTGAATCTGAACATGATCCTTATATATTAGTCTACATAATATCTACCAAGTTTCATGATTTTATCACCTAATGCACAATCGTTAATCCACTACTAATATAATATGGTACATTATCAACAATGGAGTACAAAAGGTAAAATCCATGTACATTTAATAAACTACATATAAAATCATCCACAAACGCCATGGATTAAAATATATAAACAAACATGCTTTAGATGTAGTAGAATATACGTAAAACATTTAAAGAATTTTAAGTCAAGTCACGCAGGCGTTTCATAGAAATAACAACCAAATATTATAGTGCGGGTTCTGTATGAGATGGGCATTGAATCAATCAACGACCAATTGGAGACAGGCATGGGCGGAGTCAACACCAGACACATAACAATCAACGGCGGGATTGATAGAGCACACACCTTCCTTCTCTATTGTGTTGCCAAAACTGCTATATGCTTCATTGAGAGGAATTGCATAAAAGCCGTCGATATCGAACATCGGTCAACACAACTTTTCTAATTCCTTTATTTTAAGTCAAGTTAAATCCAAAGACAGATGCCGAATTTCCCTTGTATTCCGTGTGCCAGCGAGGTCAGGCCCAGACAACAAGCCATACAGTGCGACACGTGCTCGCAGTGGCAACACCGCACTTGCAACACTGGTAAGTATGTCGATTTTTAAAAATTTATTATAAACGAAGTATCCATAAACACTCTAAGTAACACTACTATTCATTAGAATTGTTACCACATGTATTGCATCATATGTTGATATTGTTAATACATGTAGCGCATCATATGTTGATATTATTACTATATGTATTGCATCATATGTTGATGTTGTTTAAGTACATATTAATGAAAATAGTAGTAACGTACATTCTGGTTATATATCGTCCGTAATTTTCGAGTGCTGTTTGCTTGTCACAGATCAAGGCCCAAGCAAAGAGCGACATATTTCAGTCCACCAGCGCGATCGTTGAAACTGTCCTGGTGAGCGACATTGATGTTCAACGTCCATGCGAGGCCCTGCCCGGGACTGTTAGCCTGACACGCACTGCTAACCGTGTCCGGGCCAAGCTCAGACCAGTTGAACCACGAGACTTACAATTCCAGGTATGAGCTGCACGACACTGCTTTATGAAATGTATCGGTGTCATGAAATTAAACAATCAAATCAAATTTATTGTTACTCTTTACAATGCATATTAATCACATGAATGGAATTCCTTTCTGTTAACGTCAAGACAACGTAAAGAGAACAATAAGGGAATACATTGTATAATGTTATCTCATGATCAACAACGCTGATATTTGTGCAGAATGTGATGCTTACGAATAACATTTAATATAGATATATACGACATGTATATGACATAACACATCATATTTGACAATGTTGCTCATATTGTAGAATTTCAGCTGGCTGAAGACTTCCTTCATGAAGGATTCGTTAAATCCGACATCCATGTGGACGACCAGCGTCGTCTCATATTCGCGACGGACAACTTAACCTTCTAGCTGACGCAAAGCGATGGTATTTGGACAGAACGTTTAAGGTGGTCAAGAAGCCATTTGTCCAACTCTTCTCCATCCACGCCTTCCTCCGAGAAGATGAAGCCATGAACCAGGTGCCACTCGTCTTCATCCTCATGTCCCGACGCAAGACAATGGACTACGAAGAGGTACATTGAATTTATATGGTGATATACAAAATGAATTTTTATTATAGTTTGTACTATTCAACATTACGTTGTATGACGCGTTGATGTTAATCATAATTGTTATTATTTCAGGTGTTTCGCGTCATAAATCGAATGCTGCCGCGACCCGCATCCGTGCTTGAGTTTGTGGCGGACTTTGAGAAAGGTACATAGCTTTATGTAGAATGATGGTATATGCCCATATGGTAAACTGCCTGCGTATAGTCATGAGTAGTATTTAATGCATGATACTTTTTCTTTTTTATCAACTAATTATAATGCTTCCTTATTTTTGCAGGAATGTGGAAGGGTCTCCGCTCGGTGTTCGACGGACAGATCAAGGGGTGTTGCTTCCATTGGAGCCAGGGCGGTGTGGCGAAAAGCCCAGGAACTCGGGTTACGTCAACCGTATTTGAATGATGAAGGAACGTACAAATTCCGCAAGAAGGTAGGCCTACGCTAACCCATGTACTTTGCTAGTTTGGATTAACTTGAAAAAACTAAGCAAAAATAACACTTATATTATATCTCATAGTTTCCTTTTTTCGTAAATTTTATACATATTTCGTGTGTATCTGTTTCACAGGTATTCGCACTTCCTTTCCTGCCGGCTGAACAGATTTCAGCAGCATTCGGTGCACTAATGGCGCAGGCGACCACGTTCGCGCTAGTCGACCTGATGGATTACATCCAACGTAACTGGTTGCGCAGCCCCGTGTGGACGACGGAATCCTGGTCGTTGTACAACCAGAGCGTGCGAACCAACAACGACGTCGAGGGATGGCACCATCGCACCAACCACCGCGGCAACGGCACAGCCCCGCCTTTTTATGTGTTGGTGCCCTTGCTGTTCACGGAAGCCCAACTGGTACCAATCATTTCGAGATTTGACTGCGAGAAGAAGCTGAAGTGCTACCAGCGAAAACGCTACCGATGGATGCAAGGCGAAATCTTCGAGTTGTGGGAAAAGTACGCAGCAAACGACATTTCGACGTGACAACTGCTCAAGTCATGTGGCAATGTGTATGCACCAACCCTATCAAATAAGTAGTAGTTGTGGACATGTGTGCAAAGCGTTGTCACTATCCTTGAGAAATGTCATAATTTTGTCATTTGTACACAGTATGTTTTCATTATTATATGTCTGTATAGGTGATAAGTGAATAAACTAGTTTTTGCTATACATATACATGGTCTTCACACCTTTCTTGAAATATCCAATGAACCAAACACCAAAGTAATGTATATTTACAAACACAAACACGAAGAATACATTTCTTTCCATAATAAACAGCATGAAAATCAGACCAGAGTGCGAGAACTACTGAAAATAAGCGAGGGATAGATGGAGTGGTGACAGGTGGTGGATACGGTAGTGAAGGGGAAGCTGACACCCAGTATCGATGCCAAGCTCAACCGGAATTCAGGGGTAAAGAGGAAAGAAACAACATAATACGTACGTAATGTATAATAAATACTACGCACATGTCGTGTGTGAACATGTAAGTGGGTGCATATGAAGAATATATTGATCTCCTTTACTGCTTTTATTTTTTATAATTCATTCAGATCTTTAGAAATTGGAATGAGCCAAATGCAATAAAAAGTATTTTCCAGTTTAATAGCTGAATCATAATACATTATTTGCATCAAACCGACTATGATGGCGCCCAGAAGTTCCAATCATACCACTAGAAAATTACTTAATCTAGCAAACAGAATCTGGTAAAAAACAGAATTCCGAGGAAAAAAGCCGGATTATTACGCGTGCGGAAACCTTTCCCATTATCATAGGCCATGCATGGCTACTCTCACCGTTGGTAGTGCACCGTCAGTCGTGTCTAATTACATTCTCACAGTAAATGTAAAATGTACGTTCACAAAGCCACGCAATAGTTGTCATATGTAATAATAATAAAAAATATATGTGTAGTGATGTCGGTAATTCAAACTACGGCACGAAAACATTCCACTTCCCCGTTATCGCCCTAACTAAGCGCCATCATAATCATTGGGCCGAGCTGTCTCGACACCTGGGCCAACCTATCTCTAACTAAGCGCCATCATATCATTTATCATTGGGCCGAGCTGTCTCGACACCTGGGCCGAGTTGTCTCAAACTAAGCGCCATCATATCATTGTCTCAAAATCGGAGCCGAGTTGTCTCGAACTGGGCCGAGTTGTCCGTGGGCCGAGTAGTCCAAGCACCATTGGAAAACACTCGTAATTATATCAAACTATTAACACTTACTTGCACTTTATTGTATTCGTACATTTCGATTTACTATGGGTCATATATATGCTGACGTTGAAGAACAACTGTGCTTATTGGGGTGGAACTATATTGTAGTCGTAGTGATAAGTCACAATGGTAACGGTAATCCAATTTACTAGGTTTCGGTTCATCGCATCCTACGCATCGCTCTGCCCTCTGATATCTGCTGTTTCATGGTCGAAGAATAGTGTGTAGATGCATGGTCGGAAAAAAGATCTGAGATGGAACGGTGTCTTTGACCAAGAATGACATCTTGATTCTCACCATCTTTCCTATGCAAAAATTTTCGCCCCGCTCTTCGTCTCTGGGGAGAAATGCCTGAGGGGCATTTGCTAACGCGCCATTTTGGCAGTTCCGTAGCCATTTGACTACGGAACTAATAACTTAAGTTTTAAAACCGATACGCACTAACCGTTTCACATGTGTATTCCGTGACATACAACCGACGATTGGGCGTTAAGAAACTGAAGAAATGTGCTCCAAATAATTACTTATGAGTACTTTTATCGGTGACATAGAAAACGTTTCACAATTAGCCGCCATACTGTGCACGTGATGTTGCCTTTGGGTCACATGATCAAACGCGATTTCGTGTAGAATGGGCCAGCAGCACAGACATAAATAAAACACCCGTTAGTAAGTTAGTAGTTTATAGGGGCATTATTAATGATGTAACTCTATGGCCAGCAGACGGCAATTCTTAGCGTGACCTTATATAGATCTATGGAAATCCCGCGTGCTATTCTCGCTCACAACAACATCCGGTTATATACAAACCTTGACAAGCACATGCGTTCTGACAAAAAGGTAATAATTTCACACTTTTACATTGTTATTGTCAGGTAACTTTAGTGATATACATATAAGAATGCATACAGACACGAAAGATGTGTTTATTGCTCTGTTTATGGCATTTTTGTAACGTTTCACGTTTCATGAAAATACTTACGTTTCGGCCGAGCGAGATCTTCGCCGTACTAGTAGGAACAGCCAGATAGAAAAACATTGTACGGCGATTGACTTTGCCTACGTCTTTCCATGCTCATCACATACGTCTTTTGTCTTGTAATCTGCATCGGAAAATTGGTCTCTCGCAGAGCCTGTGGCTGGTGGACACGCCAATTTCCACATTTGCAACCACCTTTTTCGCTGCAAATTCTTCCTCGGAAGTCGATAAAAAGTTTTTTCCTTGCATTTGTAGTACTAGTTGATATATCCAGGAGCCGTCCAGTGCACACCAGTTTTCTTTTTTTTTCCATGCGTTTCGGCCGTTTTTTCGATAGGTAATGCGTCGTCGCTCATATTGATTTACTGTGTGAATGCAGTGGCAGGAGCTCGTACTCAAACCACTCTGCCGTTGAGCCCCCCCCGCAGAGCAATGGCGCCGCCCAGCGTAGATAATGGCAAAGTTAAAAAGGATATTACAAAATTATCGTGGCGTTGCGCCCATCATATAAGGATGATATATACTGTAAATGGTATGTTATTATGTTTCGGCTATGGTTGGTTGAGTGCTTCACACCCCCTTTAAATGACACATTGCAGGTGCTACATCACCCTGGCCCAGGCACTGGGCATGTCAATGGGAGGAGCTCCTGCAGGTCCAGCAGGAACTGGCAAGACAGAAACTGTCAAAGACATGGGCAAGGCTCTTGGCAAATATGTTGTGGTGTTTAATTGCTCAGATCAGATGGATTTCAGAGGTCTTGGCAGAATATTTAAAGGTAAGTCAATGATGAATGTGTGAGTTTGGGCATTATGTAAGAGTTAACAAAATATAAACTAAAGTAAAAGTAAAATCAAAAGAATGTGTACAGTCGAGCCTCGTTATAACGCGGTCGTTGGGGTCCACGATTTCGTACCGCGCTGTACGCAAGGCGTGTTAGGTGTTCTCATATCTGCCACCAGGGAGCTACTAAACAACAGCGATCTCTGCATCAAGCCCAAGAACACTGTCGAAGCCCTGTGTCTTATATGCCAATATTCAGTTTATGGTACTTATTAAATGAGCATATTAGCATCAACTTATTAAAGGAGTATACTAGCATCAACATGTATTATTTTTAAATGTCACACCCTCTTGACTCTTGAACTGAATAAAATACATGTACGTATACCGTTATGGAATAGATCTACTACGATGATGATGTACTGGACCAATGCAATAGGCCTACGAATCGAAAATAATAACCTGGATCTGAGCAGCCGAAAACGTATATGATTTCATAAACGTAGTATGTAAACTGAAAAAACACAGAAAACGACAATAGGTAGAATTAATAATTGTTTCACTTCGTCTTTCAGCCGATCTCGACCGAAGCATAAATTTATTACGCACCACTTAACATCGATTCATCGTTTCATATGCAGATTACGGATTCGTTTTTTTGCGCACCGGTAGAGCCTTGCCCTTGCCTTGGGTTAGGAATTTGGCATGTTGGTTTCGCGTCGCGAAAACGATTAAATTCACAATGTAATGGAACCATGTAATTTCGCACAAGTGTTATGTTGGTATTGCATATTAAATGCATTTAAAACTGTTTATCCGATTCTTACGCGAGGCGTGTATTTGTGAATCTCGATTGCAATTTACAAACCATCGAAGGCGAAGCGAAGCCTGCAACAGCGATTGTCATTGCCAAATTGGTGTCGGCGGCAGCGCAAAACAAACAACACATTGATACTCATTCATTTACATTATTCGCCTAATGTTTTTGAGAATTGTCAAAGCAATTCTAAGTAGGATTAAGCAAGCCCATTTCTGCATTTTCCCCTGGCGGCAGAAATTCGGGGTCCACGACCGACCGCGTTATATCTGAATCCGCGTAATAACGGGGCACGTAATAACGAGGCGAGGCTGTACATTAAACAGTGATGTAATGATTCAGAGGCAACAATAAATGTTGTGATTTAATAATGTACCTACATTTTTTGTATTTTTAGTTGGGGTGGGGGAATGATGATAGACAACAGCCCTCCATTGCTATTCTGACAAGTACTGATGTGACATTGTATGTAGGACTAGCCGAGTCTGGCTCGTGGGGCTGCTTTGATGAGTTCAACCGAATTGAGCTGCCTGTGCTGTCTGTGGCAGCCCAACAAATCTACATCATTCTGACTGCCAAGAAAGAGAGAAAGAAGGATTTCATATTCTCAGATGGGGATCATGTCACCCTAAATCCAGAATTTGGACTCTTTCTCACAATGGTAAGTCCATTTTGTACTTATCTTTCCCATATCTTCCAGCTATATATGGGTATGTTGTTTTAGCAGTAAATTTTAAATTGTTTATATGTATCTTGCTACATGTTATAATTCATCTTCATGAAAAAACTGCTGTGTTTATAACAAACAAAATGCTTGTTGGCTTGCCTTATATATGCATCACTCTGATAAGTTAGTTATTTTATTGATAATAGTGAAATTACAAGTTACTTGATAAATGGCAGATCAGTTATCAAAGGGCTGACAGTAGTAGACTTGTTAATGTTGGTTCAATTGAAATTGTACATAGTGTATATTTGTGTATGACTAGTGTGATTAGAATGCACTGCTTGTTTATTGGCAATTTTTAACAGTATTATTCTGTATGTCAGGGTAATAAGAGTGGGTCGAGATATTAGTCGTTTTATATATGGGCGATTCCGGTGTTATGAACGTACATGTCAGAGAATTTTGGACACTGTCAAGACGTGCAATACAGCACCATTGCATGGAATAGGTGGATTTTGAAATGGGCATAGTGTGTAGCCTACCAAGTACTATTGATGTACGAAATAATAGCCCTCCAACTTTGAGGAGTGTTCTAAAAATAACCCAGTAATAATGTTTGAACGTTGCTTCAAACATTTAAAAAACTCTGTGAAGTACGAATACATAAAAATATAACAAAACTGTGTTTGTGCACTAGACTTTAAGCTTCCAAATAAAGTAAAAATTAATTCATTTCCTGCTTGTATCTAGGTGACAGTTTGATGGGTATGTTGTTATGGACATGCACTTTTCCTGTTATGGATGTACATCTCTGTATGTTGCGGACAGATATATTCACATTTCGCTATTTAAACTGCAAAAATGTCTTAGTTATCAACTTTAAAATATTACTGATTGAAATAAAACTTTAAAATGTATATTGTGATTTGTGACAGAACAACACAATGGTTGTAATACAAGTTTCATATTTATTATTCATCTTGGAAGTAAAATGGGACAGTCCGGCCAGATCTCTCTGGGGCCAGCTGTGACGTCCTGAGAACTGGATGTGAGACCCAGATATTTCATGTCACTGGACTGCGGTCCTGGGTCTGCTACTTGATCATAACATTTTAATGACGAATTGTGCATCACTCGGACTCAGTGTTGAAAAAATCATGATTTTTATTTTTGTTTAATAAAAAAAATCGGATTTTTTTTTTTATTGGATTTATTTGATTTTTTTTATTTATTAGATTTTTTTAAAATCTGGTATATAGATATTTATATAGATGTTTAAATTTGTAAACTCTTTCAAACATGTTCTATTCAAATTGATTTGGGTTCTTGTCTTAACAGAGGGTACATGATTTTTGCTTCTATAAAAACATTAGACAATGTCCACAGGGCCTCACCCCCTGTAGTTGCATAATCTGTCTTGGAAAGGAAAGCATGCTGTGTGTCTGTGGCTGTAGCAGTGCTAATTATTGTTTGCCTGTAGGGTGGATTAGCACCTGTCCAGGGCTCTGTGTACTCTAAGGGTCTCTAACCAGAATGCACACTGGTACAGTATTAAACAACTGAGTCAACATACTGAATTGGTAACAACTAGCACAAGCTATAAGTGGACTTTAACTCAGGGCTTCTGTGCAGAAAGGGGATAGCTCAAACATACAGCTACCCAAGTGTGCACACTTTGTGTTTTGTATAAAAAAAAAACCATACAAAACTTTGTTGATGTAAACAATTATTTGTGTTAAATTCATATAAATCAGCAATTAAAAAAACCAGAAGTAAAAAAATCATAAATCAATGATTTTTTTGGAGTGATTTAAATCAATGATTTAAATCAAACAACCCTGCTCGGACTTCCAACTTTTATCACCAAATGGCTGACATCCTTCCTTTGTAACGCAAACAGAAGGTAAAGATCGGGAGTGTGAAATTGGAGTACACCACTGTCAATGCAGGTGTCCCACAAGGCACAATATTTGGACCAATTGGCTTCCTACACCATATTAATGATCTGCAAACAGTATGCGAACATATAAAATATGTCAACGATTGCACAATATGGGAATCTTCTTCATCCTCCTGAATGGACAGCTCACTCCAAGTAGCAGCAGACAAAGTCGGGCAATGGACAGCGAGTAACAAAACGGCGCTGAACTACGACAACACGAAAGAACTGCGGATATGTTTCAAGAAATCTAATCTGGACATCGCACTGCTAACCATCGACGGTAGACCAATCCAAGTTAACAGCACTTCTACTAGGTGTGACTCTATCTGAAGATCTGAAGTGGCAATCACACATAGACGAAATCACTACAAAAGCATCACAACGTCTATATTTCATCATCCTTCTTAAAAGAGCCGGCATTTACCCTCACCATCTCATCAACATATACACTTCAATCATCCGATCGGTATTGGAGTACGCATGCCAAGTGTGGCACATGAGCCTTACAAAAAAGCAAACAGGACAGATAGAATACATCCAGAGACGGGCAATGGGGATTATTTTCCAAGATAAGTCGTACACCAAAGCCATCACCGCAGCTAATCTACCAACGCTGTCAGACCGGACAGAGAAGTTATGTAGAACACTATTCATGAGCATGCAATAATCTACACATAAATTACACTGTCTTTTGCCTCCTGTCCGGGAAACTTACCTTGTTTATTTACAAATATAACTTTAAACATGATGTACATGCACCTTTTAATTTTATTATATTTTTGTCTTAATTAATTTATTATCATTGATTGTTTTACTGTGCCAATTGTATAATTCAACTGCTATAGTTGCCATTTTAATAAAATTATTATTATTATAGTTACTGCGGTCACATGACCAAAGAATCCTGGGGTCTTCATCCTCAGCTCAGGCCTTTTGAAATGCTGGCCATCCTATCATTTTTGAAAGGTGGAGAAACGGGGGCTGGTTGGTGGGTGACGTGTTTCCTTGTTCGTGCTACGAAACAAAGATGGCCCAACGAAGGGATGTTGCCAGATCCCACTGCTGGGATAATGTTTCTAATTGGTCAGATGCTGGCAGCACCCATTATATTCCTTCACTGCCAGCTCCCATAGCAGGGTTAATGCTTGTAATTGGTCTGAGGACCCGTACAGTGAGAGGATGAACCTTTTAATTGGTCAGTTTTCTTTCCCCCAGGCCCCTGGTAGGGATGGTCCCTAGCCTCCAGTAAGCTCTCAAGATGCATCGATCAGTTCTGTCATAAACCACGCAAAATGATAACACTATGCTTCAAAGAATCAAAATATTCATATAATTTTATTTAATAAAAATTTTCAGCGGCTTTTTCAGGAAGCCCTTTCATCAAGGCTCATGCAGCATAACTGATAAAGAAACAGACCCAAGAGATCACTATGACTTAATAATAATTAACTGTGAACAATTGTAATATTCAATAACATCCATGCATATTTGAATAACCATGATGTAAAAATAGTCTCTTAGCAATACTCTAACACCACTTGGTAAACTAACACATGTCAGCTCTAAAACAATTTAAAAACTCCATAATACCAATCATTAATTATTGTCAGAGTGTTCTTAATATGACATTTTGTTTAATGTACAAAATACACTTTGAATCTATTCTGTGGTTCATATTCTTTTAAAAGACAAATATTTGTTGGTTTTTTTATTTGAAGAAGCCATTGCATCCAGGCTTATGCAACAAAATTAAGAGAGAAACAGGAGAACTGTTTGGCTGAGATGTAAAATAAAGAACAGTGAACTGCAATTTTCAATAAAAAATGGATGCATAACTTGTATCATAGTCATTTGTACAAAATCTCTTATCAGAATTATAACAAAATGACTTTGATATTTATTACAAAATGATGTTTCATGTACTTGAGTATTTATGTTATTCCCCTCATTGTTCTCTATAATTATATTATTTTTAAAATCATTTTGCTCTGTTTATTTGTTCTTTTAGAAAATAGTGACAATAAACTATTTCATTTACTTAGGTCAGATCTAAAAGCACTGTTTTAGTTCTTCCAATGTTTGCATGCTATCTTTCTTTTACTTTTTATTCGAAATGGACCAGATTCGACTAAGGTGACAAGACTCTTGAAGATAAACAGCCTTAGGAGTTGGGGCATACTCTATTTCACATATCCTTGGTTAATCAAATTCCTTTGTTAGAATGTTGTATTATACATGTACTTCTTGATACGTCCATACTGATGTCCCAGTCAATGTAGAATGTCAGTGCTGGGCGTACTAATTTTCCCTTGTGAGAGCATTTGCATCAAGTGAAAACAATGGCTTTAGAGCCACATGGTGAGTTATATGTGGTATGTATCCAGTGTATTTTTTATTATTAAGCAATTATTAGAAGATGCAATAAAAAAATGTGTTTTGTGCTATGGACGTACATGCCTGGTTTGACCCAAATTAAAACCAGGATTCTTCTAATCATGTTGGACATAGAGAAATTAAATTTTACAGTTAGACTACTACATCAATCTAACTGATTACTATATTTAAAAAATCTGGAAAAAATTTAAATATGATGAAAAACTACGTTTTTTCAGATATTGAATTTATCTGAAAAGTCGCATTTTCTATACCGTCATAGTTGACATCAAATATTTTGTAACGATATGCAATGATATGATACATCCATCATATTTCCCTTTTGTACAAATGTTTATCTTCAAAATGGTACCCTATTTATATAGATATACCAAATTTGAAAAAAAAAATTGTGGTAAGGTTGACCATTTGGCGGAATTGCCCATATGTGCAATATCATGTACATACTGTATATTGACATTTGTTGGCACATGATTTTATTTGGAGCACATTTTTGTATTGCAGAATCCAGGTTATGCTGGTCGTCAAGAATTACCTGAGAATTTGAAAGTGCAATTCAGAACAGTGGCAATGATGGTCCCAGACAGACAGGTACACCTATTTTTATTGAACAAACCCAAATATTTTCACCGTAGGTCAAAAGACGTGCATGTTTGCATGCATAGATGCATTTAGGGGGCGGTGGCCCCCAATAAAAAACACATTACCAGCTTGCAGCTTTGGGGCCCCATTGAAGCTTCTAGTATGCCCCGTGCACCAACCCAGACATTTTAAATTCTTAATGCATTAACTTTTCTACATACACTCACACATATGAGTGCACACAGACACACATGCATTATTCATAACATACATCTATGTATAATAATTATGTACATACACATACCGGATCCGTCCTATTTAGCGTACATGCTTTAATAAGCGTTCACCCTCGTTTATTTTTTTCAAGGTTCATTGACTTCAGAAGTCTGAGAAAATCGAAAGTTTCACCTATATATTGTCCTGCCCGAATTTTCATGGTCCCATACAGAGCACATGGTTAGTGTCTGTACGACAGGCAGTCATTTACTGGCTTTAAAATAGATACTACACATCTGCCATGCTGGATGTTTGCCACTGTAATTTTTCTCCAATGTTCCACTCGAACTTAAATTGAAATACATGGTAACCACAAATAGTTGTCCAAAATGTATAAGTTTCCAACTCAGAGCAACACGCAGGTTTCAACGGATGCCATTTGCACCATTTTATTCTGGTGCCATCTGATGGATTAATAAAAACCAGTGGTGCCTCCTGTTGGAATTTTTTTATCACTTGTTTTTTACACAGGTTTTGGTAAGAATATAATTTGTTATTTTTTCTGCATCTATAAAATGTATCAAGCGTACTGTGTGCTTAATTGAACGATTACAGTATATATATATATATATATATATATATATATATATATATATATATATATATATATATATATATATATATTCCAAAAAGACTCAACATTTTGCTTAATTGGTTTCACAGTCATAGACATAGCTTGTTTACAGTTCACTTTTTGAGAAATCGAAAGGCATTTTGAAGAAATTATTGAAAGTTTGTGTGCATTATGTTAAGCTTATATATATATATATATATATATATATATATATATATATATATATATATATATATATATATATATAATATCAGTTGGTAACTATTGGGCTTAGGCAAGAGCTGGGGCTTATGAAAACTTGAAAGATTTAACAAGAAGATTTAACAAGATTGCCATCCAAGGCAAAGGCCCAGATGGCAGGTGGAAAAGGAGGAAGCCATTGGTTTATCAAGAGTCCAACATTTTTAATCTGTGCAAACCACCCTCCTGTGTCAACCTTGTTTTTATACATATTCACAGTTTACACAATCTGTAAATAATTTGTTCCATTCATTGATTGTCCTCTGTGAGAATGAGAACTTCCAACCCATTTCAAAGGGCTTGACACCATGTCAGGTAAATACATGATATATAACACCATTTCAGATCATCATACGAGTGAAGTTAGCCAGTTGTGGTTTCGTTGATAACATCCTTTTGTCTCAGAAGTTCTTTGTGCTATACAAACTTTGTGAAGAACAATTGTCTAAACAGGTAAGTCCTACCAATTTATTGTAGTAGTGGTCTGTCCAACTGTAACAACATTATAGATCATTCCAAAAAGACTCAACATTTTGCTTAATTGGTTTCACAGTCATAGACAGTTAACTTTTTGAGAAATTGAAAGGTATTTTGAATTATGGAAAGTTTGTGTGTATTATGTTAACTGTTCAACATCTCAGGCCAGTCTTTGCTGATCAGTTGGTAAAATACCCCTATTTCTTGGTTTCAGTAGCACATTGTGATAAGATGCTGTTATTGTTGCCAGATTTTTGCCATTCTAGGCTGTGTCACCATTGTTGGTGTTTGCAGTTTAAAGCCCATAGTGGCAACAAAATACTTTTCTATAAAGTTGTTTTCTACAACTACAAAAAATATGTCATCATCTCCGGATACTATGAAATATAGAATTCTGGGGGTATATTAAAAAACAATCTACATACAAACAACAAACTGAATAATTTGTGTCCATAGAGTTTTTATTGAAATGTGTATATGTTTTCATCAGGTGCACTATGACTTTGGTCTAAGGAATATATTATCAGTGTTGAGATCTCTGGGCTCAGAGAAACGTGCAAGAATTGGCGAAACTGAAAATACTATAGTTATGAGGATTTTGAGAGACATGAACATTTCTAAACTGGTAAGTCGTACGTTTATAGTAAGAAATAAATGCAAAATATGATTACAATGTTGTGTACAATGTTTTGTGCAATATGATATACACAATACTGTGTATGCAATACTGCATATGCAGTAATGTGTATAATACTGTATATACAATACTGTGTATGGGTCAGTCCATATGAAACCAACTAAGACAATTTGTAGCCAATTGTATTATTCTGAACATGGATGTACACATACCTTTGGCCATAATGGTGCTAAAGTACTGATACTAGTCTTAAAATGAAGCTAAGACGTTGTCCTATCCACATATGTGCATCACATGGTAGTTGAGAAAAGTTTCATGACCTTCACAAATTCTTTTGTGAAAGTCACTGACCTTGAGCTTTGACATGATATACCCAACATGAGTAATCCGTATTATAAAAAAATTGTTTAGCAAGATTATTGTATCAACAATTTTCATTAAGAAAATTAGAGTAAGACAATTATAAGATTTTGAGATAGAACAATTTTAATTTTTTATCATTTTCACACAATTTCATGTTGCATCTTAATTTGTATGTGTATATAACTTTGGCCCTAATGGTCACAGAATGCTGGTTTTAAAATAAAGCCAAAACATTGCCATATCTATCTTGACCTTGATATACCCAAAATGAGTAAACCCTGATATTGCTCAAATTTGATCTTTAGCAAGGTCATCGAATCAACATATTCTCACAACAAATTACAATGGTCCTATAGTAAGTTAAGATACAGCAATTTGAATTTTTTTGTCAGAAATGTTCATGCTATAATGGCTATAGATTAGGTCCGGCAAAATGTTCATTAACCTCAAATTACTGTATCCCAAGAACTTTTATTTGAACCCTTATAATATTTTGCTTGATTCTGGTTGATACAATGACATTCCTAAAGTAAAAATGTTAGTTTACTAATTTTGGGTAGGTATATCAAGGTCTAAAGACAACAAAATATCACTCAACTGCCATGTGATACTCACCTTTCAACAGGGAAATGTATTAGCTTTATTTTAAGCCACACTAAAGCTAGCCAAGAGCGGTACATAGGCAGATTTTGCCTGAAGACCAAAGAGGATATGTATATATGTATGTAACATAAGCACTTTCGCACCATTAGGCTTAAAGTTTTGTATGCGTATGTGTTAAGATTAATTTTGACAGAGCTACATTAGCTTCCAGTCCACTGCCGTATACTGTATAAGATCCTGTCACACACCTTCCATGCTATCCATCACCAAGCAACGGAATTCCTCAGTGGTCTGCTGTCCGTATATAGACTGATGCGTTCACTACGATTTGAATCAACCTTTTCATTGACTGTACCTCGAACATGAACAGCTACATACAGTAATTGCACTTTTACCAAAGCAGCAGTGAATCTGTGGAACGCTTTGCCTCAGATATCAGAAACTCTGACAACTGCACCAGTTTTCAACGGAAGAGTTATCTTTTCCAGCAGGTGTATACCTCAAAGAATATTACCTTTACCAGCATTAATTTCATTTAATTAATTTTAATTATACAATCCGTGTATTCAATTAATTGTTTTAGTTTCTTAATTCCATGTATACTTTTAGTCATATTGCCCTTAATTTAATTGTACGCCAGAACTATGCGCCAACACTGCACCAAGGCATAACAAATAAGTGTATTGGCGATTCGGCATTTGGCGCAGCAGCACCACGACTGTGGAATAAATTACCTGTGAACATTCGTGCATCGGGGACACTTTCTGTGTTTAGAAAGTGTTTAAAGACATATCTTTTTATTGGACATTTTAATTAATTTAAATTGTTTTGAAATGATGGACATTGCTTTATAATTTTTTTTAATGTTATATACATTTTAATTAGTGCTTAGATTTTTATATTAATTTATATAGTTTACATAAAAAAATTTTTAGTACAGTATTAGTTTAGTTTAGTTTATATAATTTGCATACACATTTTTGTACAGTATTTATTTATTTATTTTTATATTAGTTTACATAATTTCCATATTAATGTACGTCTTTAAACCAGTGTTTAATTTGTTTAAAATTAATTTATATAATTTACATACAAAGCATTGTAAGTCTTAAAACCAAAGTTTAATTTTATTTATATAATTTACATTCCTCTTTTAGTATTGTACGTCTTAAAACCAGTGTTCATATATATATATTTTTAATAAGGTACATTTTATCTATTTATATTTATTAATATACATTTGTACAGCGGATCGATCCGCCATGCGGGAATTAGCGCTATAGAAAAAATATTATTATTATTATTATTATTATATTTATTATTTTAACTATTTATTCAATGTATGCTTTTAGTTGTATTGCTTTTAATTTTATATATTATTTTAGCTATTTAATTCCACTAGCTTACACCCATAGAGAAGACATTGAATTGAAACAAAGTGATGGCGCACATGACAAGAAACAACCTACTGTCAAGTCTTCAGCATGGCTTCATGCATGGATGCTCATGCACTACACAGCTACTTGAGATCCTTGATAAATGGACAGAAGTCATAGAGCAGGGAGATAGTGTGGATGCAATTTACCTTGATTTTGCCAAAGCATTCAACACGGTCCCACACCAGAGACTGCTAGTTAAGTTGGCAGGATACGGGATAGGCGGCAAGGTGTTGCAATGGATTACAGCCTTCCTGGAGGGACGACACCAACGTGTTTTCGTCAGTGGTAGCAAATCATCATGGTCTCCCGTCATGAGCGACATTCCGCAAGGAAGAGTACTTGGGCCACCTATTCACATGTTCGCTGATGATACTAAGATATTCCGACAAATGACTGCTCAATCTGACCAAGTAACATTACAGAAAGACCTAAGACAACTTGAAGCATGGGCTAAAAAGTGGCAGCTTCGTTTCAATAAGGAGAAATGCAAAGTTATGCATCTGGGACAATACAACCACCACTACAACTATACTATAACCAGTGGTGAAAAAGATACAACCATGGGGGAGACCACAAATGAGAGAGACTTGGGGGTGCAAATAGACCATGATTTAAAGTTTGATTAACAAGTGGAGATGGTAGCAAACCCACGTAGACATAACTTTGGCCCTAATAGTGCTAAAGTACAGGGACCATATGCATGGACCGGACTAAGGCCTTTACTTACTTTAGCCATAGCGTAACGCCTAGGCTATAACATAAGCCAGCTAGTCGGTATGCACCTACTAGGCTAAATTTCCCGCTAAGTCCCAGCGTATCTTTACACCCAAGAACCACCAGGACTAACTCCTTAGTCTCTGGCTTTTAGATTGGGACAGCGATTGTTTGGCGTAGACGACACTGAGGACATTTGAGGCAAAATATTTTGACATTTATATATATATATATATATATATATATATATTATTATTATATATATATATATATATGTGCCAATTGTTGATGATTGTTATTAAGGGGTAACACGATTTGTTTTTCTTTTTTTATATATGCAATAACTAACTATTTCACACACAATTCTGAAATGTTAATGTGCCAAATTTAATTAAAATCTGAGGGGTTGAGAGCATTTTTGCCTTTTTTGGTTGATTTCATAATGAAATGACCTGTATGTAATACTGTGTATGCATGCAATATTGCATACACAATACGAAATAGATATGCATAATTTGTCTTCGTGAAACACTAATTTGAATGTTGCATTGTATTGTACATATAGGTTGATGAAGATGAGCCTCTGTTCTTGAGTCTGATTTCTGACTTATTTCCTGCGATTCAACTAGAAAGTGGCTCATATGAACAGCTGCAGGTTTGCATTGAGAATGCAGTGCAATCATTGCAGCTCATCAATCATCCTTCTTGGAATCTCAAAGTTGTCCAGGTATTTCTCAGTATGTTTCCCAAAGTACAGATATAAAATTTGGATTTCTAAAAGAAAATACAACCATATATAGCAGGTAAGATCTTCAATGAATCTGTCTTGTGCTTCAGCTGTATGAGACACAGCTTGTACGTCACGGCATGATGGCTCTTGGACCAAGTGGTGCTGGCAAATCATGCTGCATTAATGTACTAATGAAGTGTCTCACTGAGATGGGAATGCCACACAGGGAAGTCAGAATGAACCCTAAAGCCATTACAGCACCGCAAATGTTTGGTCGTCTAGACGTAGCCACCAATGATTGGACAGATGGTATCTTTTCTACACTCTGGAGGAGAACTCTTAAAGTAAAGAAAGGTATGTGTTTTGATAGCGGGGTTTGCAGTAGCTTTTTTGGTGAACACAGTTCGCATGACTCAGGTTGAAATATCTTTTATTTGTTTGTGAATATGAATTCTGTTTAATGTTCAAAGAAAACTGTATTTATGGTTGTCAAACCACATGGCTATCAACTAAAATGTCCTGATATTTACTTGAATAAGAACAAACTTGAATATGTTGAAAAAGCCCAATATTTAGATGTAATCATTTGTAATGATCTGAAGGATGACGAAGATGTGTTAAGACATCTGCGTAGCTTTTATGCCACGTCTAACAGTATCGGAAATTTCACAACTGTTCAGTTGGTGTAAAACTTCATTTATTTCATGCCTATCGTTGTACAATTTATAAAAATTTATAAATTTTAATAAGAGTATGCCTATGCATCTTGTTGCCTGCAACAAGATGCATATATAAAAATATTATAAAAAATATAAAAAAAAATTTTTATTTTATATTTGTCATTTTTTTATTTGTCATAACTTTTTTCTAAAATATATATAAATATATAGATATATATATATATATATTTTAAACATTACTATACTTTTTTGTACATGTATGCTTGCTTTATATGGGTTTATTTACCTGAGATAAAAGTATTCATCATAGATATGGGGACATTGTGATGTCACAGTACACTATGGCCTTCCACCTAAAATATCACTGTTCAAAAGCAGTTCACTTCCAGTTGAAACTGGGATCATCGATATGTTGCAAAGCACAATGATTCAGCTGATCGAGCTGAAGTACTGGCCTCACGTGAATTGCAAAAATAAATGACTCACCTCCATGCAATGTCTGGAACATGTTCTTCATATTTCTCACATTGTTGTCATATTTTTGGTATTGTACACTGAGCTGTGATGTGTAGGATCAATGACATCACATCATTTCAAATTGGCACTATTTATTCATTACGTTGCATAGGTAAATTTGAGTAGTCCTACTTTTTAAAAACAACTAAATAAAAATCACACTTGGACAGTAGAATGTGTCCAAGAGTGATTTTCCACATGTATTTGTAATGTTTACACATTTATTGATATATTTGGTGAGACAACTGTCGTCATCCTAATAGGCCTTATATGTATAATGTTTCAATGGATACCTCATACATTCATTGAGCACAAAAATAGTTACATGCTTGTATTATTCTTACTCTTTTATAAATTAAATGTCACATTGAAATGTGCCTTGAGCATACATTACTGTGCTAATTTATAGTGTGACAATTAAGCCTATTCTGTCTGACTGGGCTCTGAAGTTTATAGTGAATAATTGTTGTGACAATAGGGGATCACATTTGGCTGATACTTGACGGGCCAGTGGATGCCATCTGGATTGAGAACTTGAACTCTGTGTTAGATGACAACAAGACATTAACACTCGCTAATGGTGACCGAATCCCCATGGCTGCAAATTGTAAGATCCTCTTTGAGGTACACAACATTGACAATGCCTCTCCAGCCACCGTGTCGAGGAATGGTATGGTCTTCATGAGCTCGTCAGCCCTTGACTGGCGACCCATTCTCCAGGCATGCTGACTACAGTTTTATTTTAGAGCCAGAGATTTTAAAATCCTTCCTCATTTAAATTGTTTCACACATTTTACGAAAAATCAAATCTACCTGATTGCTGATGGGCTAAATCAATTGAGGAGGGAGTTTTTATTCTTGTCATTTTTTATACTGTAGAAAAAATATTTTAAAGATACATTTAAAACATGTTGTGCCTTGCAGTGTAGCTTAATAACAGTGTACTGGTAGGAATAGACATTGTAATAGACAGTGGGGTGTCTGATTCTGAAGTGTACTTTTAAAATCAACGTTTAATAAATTTTATTTTGATTGGCAGGGATGGCTCACAAACAGATCCCAGCAAGAAGCATCAGTACTCCTGGACTTATTTGATCAGATTTTCAGTGATTTGTGCCAGTTTAGTGAAGTGAATCTTCTACCAAAAATGAAGGTTCTTCAGTGCAATCAGATCCGACAGGTATGTGACAGGTCTATATAAACCTTTGCACAACCTGTCAATTTGGCAGGATGCCTACTTAGGTGCAGTTGTGATCCATTCAAATGATGTAAATATTAACTACAATCAGCATAATGGTAATAGTGTAATTGATCAGCAATTTCTTATTCGTTTGTCTCCTTTAGTATATTTAAGTCATATTGCTTTCACACTTCTATCAAAACCTTGTACAGGAATTGCACAGTTGATCTAGTTGGCAGCAGTTTCAAACTTTGTTTAGCTAGTAAGAAATAAAGTTCCTATGCAACATTGAATAATAACTGCAACTAGTTTGATTATGGTCTATGAATTGACATGTACTGAATAAAAAACAACTATCAGAACATTTGGGTATGTTTCGATATAATTTTTATTAAGTCACTGATTTAGTACTTGTGTCATTAGATTAAGTTGTGGGGCTAAAGCGCCAGCCTGTCAATTGAGAGTGCTGTTTCGAAACTTGGGCAGTTACATTCATCCCACTTTGCCTATGTCTTTCACAAGAGACACTAAGAGCCATGGGTCCCTTCTGTTTATGCTAAGGGAAGCAAAGAATCACACACACTGTGGACTCCCTACCTCTTACTTATGCAATAATGCCACAGATTGGAATATGTGTTGTATATAGTAAGGAAGGAAGGAAGGAAGTCAGTGTTGTATGAGTGCGTTAAATTTCTCTGCAGGCTTGTGTGTTACTGGAAGGTTTAATCCCAACCAAAGAGGACAAGAGTCAACTGCCACGAAATCACATGGAGAAATTATTCATATTTGCACTGATGTGGAGCATGGGTGCCCTGCTTGAACTGGATGACAGGGTGAAACTGGAACAGTTCCTGAAGAACCATGATTCCAAATTTAACTACCCATCTCTGAAAGCGGATGAAACAATATTTGAATATGTAGTACAAAGTTCTGGTACGTATTTTGTGCACTAACAGTTAGATCAGCTGTGAAAAGTTATACAGTTTATGACATGAGAGGTTAACGATTAGTTTCCCTAAGGTTTTTAGATAAGGCAGAGCCTTCTTGAGTAGAAATTAATAAAAAAAATGTGGCTACAATTGTCCTAATATGATATTCGATTGTCCACCATCTGGCATTTTTCCATGCCCTAATTTAACCATGATAAACCAATCAGCAGCTAAACTAACGAACATGATCTTCTCTAGTGCAGAATCTTATATGATAGCATACAGAAAATATAACCATATATACCAGGTAAGATCTTTAATGAATCTGTCTTGTGCTTCCGCTATATGAGACACAGCTTGTACGTCACAGCATGATGGTTCTTGGACCATATGTACTTGCAAACGTATATGTATATACAATGTATATACATACACTTCTTGCATTTCCCATTCGACATTTCATTGTAGATTTTGTTGAATGGATATTCTGATCTTTTGTACGATATAGAAATGTTGAATAAACACCAGGGTTGAAAAAATCATGATTTTTTTTTTAAATCGGATTTATTTGATTTTTTTATTTATTTGATTTTTTTGAAATCTGGTATATAGATATTTATATAGATGTTTAAATTTGTAAACTCTTTCAAACATGTTCTATTCAAAATCGATTTGGGTTCTTGTCTTAACAGAGGGTACATGATTTTTGCTTATATAAAGACATTAGACAATGTCCACAAGGCCTCATCCCCTGTAGTTGCATAATCTGTCTTGGAAAGGAAAGCATGCTGTGTGTCTGTGGCTGTAACAGTGGTAAGTATTGTTTGCCTATAGGGTGGATTAGCACCTGTCCAGGGCTCTGTGTACTCTAAGGGTCTCTAACCAGAATACAAACTGGTACAGTATTAAACAACTGGGTCAACATACTGAATTAGTAACAACTAGCACAAGCTATAAGTGAACTTTAACTCAAGGCTTCTGTGTTGAAACGATACTTCCTCTGGAAGACAAGTTTGTGTGGCTTCACTGCATTCAGAAAGGGAATAGCTCAAACATACACAGTGTCATAAAATATTTGACTATCAGGCTATCTGGTAACAAAACAGCTACATGTGCGTACTTTGTGTTTTGTATTAAAAAACATACAAAACTTTGTTGATCTCGATGCTTGTAAACAATTATTTTTGTTAAATTCATATAAATCAGCGATTAAAAAAACCGGAAGTCAAAAAAAATCATAAATCAATGATTTTTTTTTTGAGCGATTTAAATCAATGATTTAAATCAAACAACTCTGATAAACACCAATTCAATTCAAAATACATGTTGACTTCAAACCCATATAAGTATACATGTTTGATAAGTGTATATAAAACTGTTAAGGTATAAAGTCAAAAATGAGATTAAAAATGTCCAATGTTCATCCTTTTAAATCATGACCTAGATGACCTGTTTATATAAGTTTCTCTCCATTGTAGGGTTCAACATATCACTGACTATGGAATTACAGGTTTATGACACAGATTCCTAGTTAATTATTTAGTAAAAGAAAAAAATATATACCAGAGACAAACTATGTTCAATACATTCCAGAAATGGAAGTATCAAGAACTTAATATGGAAATGTTTTGTGTTATTCTTGAATAAATGACAACTTACAGCATAGCCAGAAGTAATTTTATGTCTTGTTATGGATGGTACTATGATCCAAACCCGGTTACATCCTAACTCCCCTATGCCATGCATGTGGAAGCGTCCACTGCAGGGCATCATGGGAAAGCTAGCCCATGCAGTCCAGATTGGGTTTGAGAACTATCGATGTAAGTTGTATTGTTTTGAATTTGCTTGTATTTTGCTTTGACCTCCACCTCCCCTTCCTCCAAACTTCGTAAGTGAAGTCGATTTTGTTTTACATACTATATACTATTATCTACTGTTTGTCATTGTGTACAACAATACCTTTGCATTGTTTCAGCAAGGCAGGCATATTGCATCTCACCTTTAATATCATTTAGATTCGCAGTATCATGCATTGTATATTGCGGCAGATAACCCCTCACCTTTGATGTCATGTAGATTAGCAGTTTCATGCATTGTGTGTATGTATATATATATATATATATATATATATACATGTCCTTGCACAAAGCCGTAAACATAACAAAGTATGTCAAGACAGGTAACCCTTTATTTGTATCTCTCTGGGTCTGATGTGTTTTGGAGGCTTTTGCTGACATATTAAACATGAATTATAAAATGGGGAAGGATGGCCTTAGGGCAATTGGACAATCATTAAATGTGTTTTGCTGTTACCTTCTGCAATCATGTTAGTTTTTATTTATGCAGCCATTTGTGTTTGTCAGGTGAATGGGAACATTGGTCAAAGCGAGTGGAGGAGTTTATTTACCCCTCGGACAGTGTGCCAGAGTTTGCATCAATCCTCGTACCCAATGTTGACAATGTCAGATCAGACTTCTTGATACAAACTATCACTAAACAGAATAAGGTGAGGTTTTGCAACGTGATATTAAAATGCAAATGCAATATTCAGATGAAAAACAGAACTGCCATGAAAACAATAAAACTCACAGTTAAATATTGGTGGAAACATTTTCTATTAGATAAATGTACACAACTTACTGTGATTAAACTAAATTAACGTGATTTGCCTGCTTTGCTGAAGGTTGTGCGCCTGTGTACATTAAACATTTCATGCATTTTCTCACTATTTGTACCAGGGAGTGCTGTTGATTGGTGAACAAGGCACGGCCAAGACTGTCATGATCAAGAGTCACCTGGCCAGTTACAATCCAGAGTTGCACCTCTTTAAATGTCTGAACTTCTCGTCAGCAACCACGCCATACATGTTTCAGGTAATAGGGTCATTTTACATATATCAGTTCAAGCTGTCATTCTCATATTTCTTTTTTACATGTAGACCAACAAAAAATTATTTGGGCGCATACAAATACACACAGACATGCATGCGCACACAAGCACACACAACATTCATATAAACAACTGTATTCGGTGATATGCCTAGGTTTTCAAAAGGTCCTGGGTCTGAAAAAAATGCAATTTCAAGTGCGTGAAAATATTTTGAAGGCAAGGGAGCATATTTGGGAGCAATAGCAAACTATCACATGATATGCATGAAATTTTTTTAGTTGACCAGATAAAAACGTTACTTTCCAGTACAACAACACATTTTATTTAGACCCCATGGCCAGGCTTAATGGCGAGCCACCTGTCCTCGTGCCCGGATGAGATCTTAATTAGCTACGTATGTATGCGCCCAGAATCTTGGTGTGTACATAATTTCCGTCATAATGAAAAGCACACTGTGCATCCAGGCGAAGATGTGTGCGACAAACGGTGGCGTCACAGCGTGGAGCGTGAATAATCGAGGCTAGTGCGTGGTTCACTATGTTCACCCATTGTCGTATTCATCTGTGTGATTTTTCATTTTATACTGGTCACATGATATACCACATGATAGTCACGATGCATGGCTAGCTTCTTGTAATGGCGGCACTCATGAATAGTTTGTTTATCTTGTCATTTTAATGAAATTTTAACGAATATTCTTCAACTTTTCAAATGCGCCTTTAGTGCACATTTTAAAATGGCCGATGTTGGCAGATCGGGACATCTACAAAGCCAGTTGTCAGGCAGTCGCCAACCCAAAAATGCCTAAGCAAATCACTGGTATTTTCACAAATAAATGTTGATTGTTGCTTTCTTGAAAACATGTTTCTTACTTAACAGAAGCATATTAAATAAGTAATTAACTTTTTAGTTCAATTCAATATTTTATTTTGGACTCAAACAATACCACAATTAAACGTTAGTCGTTTCCAAAGTGTCAATATAACAGTGAGTACCAATGTGCACAGATATTAGATAATTATTTGACGTCACTGAATTTGGGGCAAACCAGCCCTTGTGTGATAGCACTGGGTGATGTATCTAGTCTACACATAAGCTTAAAAATCATGTTCCTTACTGTAGCCTGAGAAGCAGGTACGGTGACATTGGCCAACATCTGGCTAGCACTATGATACCTTGACAAGCCAAGGAGTTTCCTCATAACATGTCATTGTAGGCAACTCTGAGTTTGCTTATGCTATAGCTATAATAGTTTCATCGAAGTTGGGCATTATTTAATTAAGTTAGCCGACCAGTAATACAGTCATAGTTAATATTTTCTTTTCTATTCAACTCTCGGTGGAATTTACTAAATAATAAAAGGTTGAAAATTATGTAGGTATTTGTTGCCAGAAAAATTTAGGACATGAAAAGAAAAACAGTTAACACACATATAAATAACATTTTGGAAATTCATCTGAAAAATGTATGACTGAATGCAACATTCATGCAGATAAGCTCACAAACTGAGTACTTCTGATTTTTACTTCAGAGAACAATTGAAAGCTATGTGGAGAAGCGCATGGGCAGCACCTATGGCCCGCCTGGTGGTCGCAAGATGACCATCTTTATTGATGATATCAACATGCCCATTATTAATGAGTGGGGTGATCAGGTTTGTTATTTTACACTTTGCAGTAAGTAATGATGAGTGTTTTGATAGGGTAAAAATGGCTATTAAGTATCAGTTGTTTGATAATTTATTTATATTTAGGATAGGTCTATAATTTCTATCATGAAGTATTAGTCTCCTAAATATATTAATACGTACATTTAATAATAGTATAGTTATTTTAGAGCAGTGCAGTGAAATAAAAATACAGAGGCCTACATAGAAAATACATAATAACTGATAGCGTTAAACTAATTATATATCTGTGTGTGCATGTGTGGGGGGGTGGATATAATTATAAATTAGAAGTAAAACCTAAATCTGTGTAGCTAAATACAATTATTTTACGTAAGTTAATATATAAAAGTAACTTTAAATGATACCATTCTTATGTCAGTTGTTCAACAATACTCTTGATGGAATAGGAACGTTTCAGTATAATGAGTTTACATATAATAAATAAATAATATATGTATTATTAATATTATATTGTATTTTAATGTGTTGATATATTTCCATACAAAAGTTGTTTGTCATATATTGATGCAGTTACTGACTTAGTACTAACTATCAAGGTGTTTGCACAGGTCACAAATGAGATCACCCGACAGTGCATGGAGATGAGGGGAATGTACAATCTGGACAAGCCAGGAGATTTCACACACATCGTTGACATACAGTTTGTTGCAGCAATGATACATCCCGGAGGTGGACGCAATGATATACCAGAGCGCCTCAAACGCCATTTCTCTATCTTCAATTGTACCTTGCCTTCAAACAGTTCAATAGATAAGATCTTTGGTGAGAAATTCTTATGTTTTGGAATTGTGTTTATAACTTGTCAGTTCTGCTCAACTATAGCTTTTATTACAACCAGCCAAACTAGTTAGTATAACCTAGTTGTATTGTTACAAGAACACTATAAATGTATTTTGAGTTAAGATTGATGTGTTGATAGGCATTATTGGTTGTGGCTATTTCTGCACTTCACGTTTCCCAGAAGAAGATGTTTGTGCAATGGCAAAGAAATTGGTTCCAATCACAAGACAGTTATGGCAAGTGACAAAGGTAAAATTATTCATAGTAAAATTGTTGTAGCTACAGATGTTCTGCCATGTAAATGTCGATACAACGTTCATGTCGACAAATTATATTATATCTAATAATGCCAAGTGATGTAGGGCAATTTAATTATGTTGCTTACAGAAAGGAAACAATGTCATACAACAGTTATAATTTTATTGTTATTGGACTTCTTGGCATTAATGTTTTTTCTTGTATGAAACATTTTGCTTTTATTCATTAAACATTTTTATACATAAAAATATATAATATAGCCCAACTTCCCACCAATAAAGCTACAAAGGCCTGTTAATATCAGAGGTAGTTAAATGGGGCACAACATCAGGAATCATTTGCATGCATATTTCGATTGTGTATCTGTTAATTATATTGATCTACCATACGTTTTCGGACACCTGATATTTTAATTATACATAACTGTTCATATGCATATGGCCAATCCTGTATATGTTTTTATATGTAATTAATTTTTCACATCATCCTCGAACTGTGTGTTTAATTTCACATAACTAAAATTTTTCGTTTATTGCAACACCACAGGTAAAGATGTTGCCAACCCCTTCCAAGTTCCACTACATATTCAATCTGCGTGATTTGTCACGTATCTGGCAGGGCATGCTTAGGATACAGCACTCAGAATGCATTACAGAGGTTGAGCTACTCAATCTCTGGAAGCATGAATGTTTTAGAGTTATTGCAGACAGGTACGTGATTCAATTTGTGATTACTAAAAATCTTGTTAAGGTCTTTCCCTTGCCACTGGATCTGAAGCCAGGTAATCTCTCTAGTGACAACATCCAAGTAAGCATGTATACAGCTAAGGGAAATAACGCAGCAACGCTGAAAGATGTTTTCCGTGTTTGACTGTCTAGAAATTCCGGTTTCTTGGCTTGTTAGATTAGACATAGTTTACCTCTCAAGACACTTGGTTTTATCTCCAAACATTTTGGCTGTGTCTCAAGTTTCCCAGGGTTCTAAGTAACTGATGTGAGAAGCCAGTGCTCCAGATGCTGCACTATGCACCATGTAGTGTTCAAATTTGTTGTTAATAAGTTATTAGAATTTCATGCTTGACCAAGCTCACTGGGAGACTTAAACAACAATTCTCCACTGGATTCTGTTTTGTGCCAACTTCATGAATTTGTTCCAGGTGTTTCTAGGCTGTCCTCTTTTTCTCTTCCCTAGGGGGTCCATCTGACTGATTTTGTGGTGATACACTGTACTGGAAGGGTGTGACCAGTCCATCTCAGTTTCCACTGGAAGCTGTTTGGTTCTTTCCCAGGGAGTGTTGTTGTTGTTAACCTTGTCAGACCATTTCAAATTCATTATTCTGCATAGACGTCTAGTGGTGTGGTTGACCAAATGGCTTATAAGTAAAAAGAAATGTTAGAAGGGCTTTGAATACACATGATACATTGCAGGTTTACTGTGGAAGAAGATAAGAAATGGTATGATTACTCTATAAAATCAGTGCTCAGACAAAATCTCACTGAAGATTTGGTGAATGATATGGAAGATGAGCCATACTATGTAAACTTCATGAGGGAAGCTCCAGAGCCAACTGGGGAGGAGGAGCAAGACTTACAAACCCCTGTCATATATGAAATAGTAAGTATTTGATGAAGACGTCATGCTATATGGTCAAGATTTACAGAATGCTAAGCTTTTAAATTGTTAATTTTGGCCCACATGTCAGTTTCTTTATGCTTTAAAGACTATCATGAGTGCTTTTTAAATAATTGTTCACGTATGCAGTTACGATGTTGTCTATGCAGTAGTTAAGTACAACCCACCTTGTGCAGAAGTAGATTGTACTCTCTGGGCTATTGTGCTCTGGGTCCAGTGGAGATTCTAGAGAACAACTGTTTGACGACTGGAGAGCATGTTGATTGCCCTGCTGTATGCATGCATTCAGCGTTGTTGAAGACTGTTAGCACTCTGATCAATGTATGCTGCAGAATTGGACCACAGAAAGGGTTCATCAGCGTAGAAGCTGTAGTCGATTTTCAGGCTGTGGAATAAGCTGGATGAATGCACTGTGACAAACTCATGGTTATTCTGCATTTGTCTTTCCAGTTGCTTCAGGGGTGACAGGTGCTCTTCTAGAAAGGTTGATTTTGTGAGATGCTATATTGGCGTTTGCTGCTGGAAGTACATCCCTGTTCAAGATGTCAAGGGTGATCAGCTCTTCGCTAATATATCACAGATGGGGTTTCATGGCAGTGCTACATGAGATTTTGCTACATTGCTTTTAACAGCATAACAATCTTCAAACTTCCGGAGGAAAGAGAAGTCGTTGCTTGGTTCATATGCTGACACTGGCACTGTTATCCACTGTTATGCAAACAGCAATGCACAAAAGAGGTTGAATGTTGGTAATTGCTTCTCCTCACTAGCTTTGAACCTAAGCCATCTCAGAAAGAGCCACATCCACCTGACATGGTGGGAAGCTCCAGGTGATTGAAGTGGATGCCGCAGGTCACAGTAGATCAAGGTCAGCTGCAGCAGCTCGATGTAGTTAGCATACACATTAAGTTTCAGAAATGCAAATGCAGGAGATCTATGCATAAACCAGGGTCTCAGAGATTTGTGTGTAAATCGGAGTGTTTCAGGGTATAAGAGAATTGTGCGTAAATTGGAGTATTTCACATCCTCGCCACCCATAAAAATTACACTAGATCAACTTTTGTTCCCAATACATTGTACATGTTAATATAGACATCGTGGACTGGTAATAATAAAATAACATGTTTACTACTCAGATGGTCTAGGAATAGAACAATTTATTCTACTCCTGAAATATATTACCGTACAGCAAAAATCCCTTACCTGGCTGGCAGTAGCCTACATATTCTATTACATATGCAGCTAACATAATTATTAGAAGCAGAACTGAAGCAGTTTCTTTTATGCTGTGACTGTGACAATTAGCAAACGTATGAATTAAATAGAACTAGCATAAAGTTGAGATTATTAATAGGCAGCATTTAACGGATTGTACATCATAGAGCGATAATGGGGGATCGTTCATGTAACACATTATAAACAATGCAACATGCAAGGCACAAGGATACTGTTTCACCAATCCTCCATTGTCCAATCTGCACAAAACTTAATTGAAATAACCCGTGCTGTTGTTGTGGGTATGAGTAAAAGGAGAGATTGATGACCTTTTGTTAACTGAGACCACAAAAAAAAAATTTTTTTTCATTAAAAATCCAGGAGATTTGTTCTCCCGTGTGGGAGACCGGGAGATTTATTAGATTTCCTGGAGACTTGCAGTTAGTGTCCTCAGTATGATGGTCCTCATGGGCAATATATACTTGTCCACATATCACAGACATGCTTGAACCATACATGTTAAGTCTCCCAGATTTGCCAGGAGACTCCCGGAAATCTATCAAATCTCCTGTTCACCCGGACGGGAGAACAAATCTCCCAGATTTCTGATGAAGCCCAAAATATTTTTGCGTGGCTTAACAAAAGATCGTCACTCCTTCCCGGGGGGGTACTCCCTATATATTGAGGTATACATGTATGTGCCGTGCAAATGCCCCTGTTTTGGGCCATTTTTCTCTCTCTCTGTCCGAAGAAAAAATGTAAATTTTCTTTGTGCCCCAATTAAAACCTGATAATTCTCTTTCATCGAAGAGGAAATTTCCCAATGAAAACATTCCACCCGGGCTTACCTTACGCTTATAGATATTAGATAAATTGTGACCCTAAATTTCTTGATTTTTCTCTCTCCATGTGGTCCATGGGGCTCTGGTGGGACACCCCCACCGGTTTGGTTACCCCCCCCGGGCACTGCCTCACATCCACAACAACAGCAAGTGTTAGTTCCATCAGGTTTTGTGCAGAGTGGGCAAGGGAAACTTAGATAAACAGCATCCTTGTGTTTTGCCTGTTGTTGAAGTTAAGTATTATGTTAGACGAACTATCCCCCATTATCGCCCACATGTGCATATCGAATTCAAATATTGCCAATCAAAGCATCTCCGTTATATACAAGTTTTATTTCATTAATTTTTGATACTTGTCACAATCGGAGCACATTATGAACAAAAAGACAATAAAAAAGTTTTCATCAAAACTGCCTCCATCACCTAGGATCACAAATGCCTCTGACACCCAGAATCACAAACTTTGAAGAAAAAGAAAATGCTTCAATCCTAGCCCTGCCAGTAAATATTATGTTAATTGCTTAAGTGTAATCAAATATGTATGCTGCTGTCTGCTAGGTTAGGGTTTTTGTCATACCGTAATATATTTCAGGAGATGAAAAAAAATGTGTATACTATCAGAGTAACAATGTTATATATTTTACTAGTCCACAAAGAATTTGTCTACTGCCAAAATGTTTATTAACGTGCAAGTGTACCATTTAATAGTACATATGATAAGCAGTGTAGTTGGAACTAAAGCTGATATGGTGGTCATTTTTATGAGTATCAAGGATGTGAAATACTCTGATTTATGCCAAATTTTCTGAGACCCTCCAATTTACGCACAACTCTTCGATTTACGTACAATTCTCCGATATCCTGAACCCCTTCGACATTTTATTGACATATAAATCTCCTGCATTTGTATTTCTGAAACTTAACATGTATGGCTTGAACAGTATAACAGTGGGCCACGAGATGTCAGAAACACTCCTTGAAAACATCGCTGAAAGCTTTTCAATATGGCAGCGACAGACCAAACTTCTTTCAGTGGCTAAGGCCAGTGAGGTCCAACATGGCTGCCAACATCTTTATTAGATTTTCGTGCTGTTGATAGCAAAGTTGCAAAAGTCTACAGCGCTGCCTTGTATCTTAGCGAAGAGCTGGTCAACTTTGAAGTCTTCAACAGCAATGTACCTCCCATGATGAAGACCAAGATAGCAGCAACTCTCATAAGACTATCCCCTCCAGCAGAGCAACCCCCCAATCGACTAGAAGGACAACTGCAGAACATCCATCTCAAATCACTGGATGAATTTGTCACAACGCATTCATCCAGCCTGTTGCACTTCCTCAAGATCGACCCGAGCTTCCTGGCTGATGACCCCCCAGCATGCCTTGGGGGCTACAAGAAGTTCAGAGTACTGACAGTCTTCAACAACAATGAATTGAAATGTTCGTATTCGTTTGGAACGAATACGAAAATTCTAACCCCAATCCTAAGCAACATTTGGATTTATTTTTGAGGCCTGTAATTTTGCATGATTTAGTTTTTAGCAAAATATACCGAATGAAGGTTGAGCACATTGACATATATATTTATTTATATTGGTATAGCTGGATGGCTTTGAAGATTTAAAAAACAAGTTGAAGAGTTACATGGGTCAATACAATGAATCAGTTCGTGGAGCCACCATGGATCTAGTGTTCTTCAAAGATGCTATGACACATCTGATTAAGGTACTGATTCTGCAAAAATTGCCCTTCAACAGCTACACCTGTTTTACTTCTGTGTTGACTAATGTGAGACAGTGTCTGCAGGTTGAACAAAACTAAAACTATTGTTCATGTGCTGGGACTTCATCAGACATTGTATGGAGTATTTCACAATGAGATCCCTGCATCCAATACTGGCTTTAATGTTATTGTGGTACTTAATATATACATATATATATAAGCTTTATATTAGATGAACACGGGGGTTTGTCCCCTAGTATTTGGTGTTCATGGGGTTTTCTGCGCAGACAGGCTTCCTGTTTCTTCATCGGTATTCTTGGCTTAGGCTTATATATAGGTTAGCGAAATGGCCCCACCTGTTTGTAATTAAATTTGTGTAGTGGCGGTGGAATGTCTGTATTCTTTGCATTACATGTTCATGAAGACTTCTTGATGTATATATGTTATCGTCATACTTGTAGGAATGCGGGCTCTGAGAAACTTGCCGGACGGGGCTGTAAATGTGTTCAGTTCCTGTCTGGTTTGCTTTGAGGAGCTCACATTCCTGTTAATGTTCTTTCCAAAGTGGCTGCGTGATAAGCAGTCCACTTTGCAATAAAAATGTCATTTATGCAAAATAACAACACAAATCCAGCATAGATTGAAATAGGCCAAAGAATGATGTTTAGATTTATTAATTAAGGAGCAGGAAATTAGGCAAGCATACACCATCAAAATAAGATACATCCAATAATCTCGGAAAGCATGACGGCCCCCAAAAGATGTTTACACATAATTAGTAAATCCTGCCTATCAGCTACCCACTACCAGTATTATCTGTACCACTACTGACTTACATACAATTCACATGGTATCGGTGGGGGTCACTCCGCCATGAATTAACCATACACATACGTGTACAAACAGAAAGGCTGGGGTACTCAATCCCCCAGCCAAACATGATAAATTAAAAAAGTGGGCTAACCACCCAACATTCGTAAACAATTCGTAATGAAAATCATGGTAACACAACACACAATGTATAAAGGTGTTACATATCTAGACATTAGTCAACCAATAACTGCTAACACATCAGACCGAGGGGTAGGGCCAAACAGCCCCACAAATGTACTCGTAAAAAGTACCCGCACTAAAAACCCTATGTACGCTACTGAAAACTTAGTGGAGGGAAAAGCGTTAATGCAAAACCTTGTGTACCAAACTATAACAGGGAAAAAATTCAAAAACTTTGTGAACTACCTCTCTGTCTTCAGTGTTTCACAGTGTACCCATACATAATGCACAACTTGATTTATTAGATAACAACTGTTAACACAATATTAGGGAGGGAGGGTGGGATTTTTCAAACGGAGTGGAATAAACTGAACAACAAAACTGATCTTGCAATAAAATCAACAAATTCAGCAATAACGATTAATCAGTAACAATAGAAATTCGGAAATATTTGCAGCGCAAAGGTCTCACAACGACACAAGCTAACTTGGAAATCGAGAGAGGCTGGCTCTAGGTCACGTGGTTGGTGTATCCATACGCGTGAGCGAGTAATTAGGCCAATACTCTCTCTACCATAAAAGGTCTAACCTCAAATCGCCTTCATTGCCTTGTTATCTCGCATAAAATCCTTTATGCGCCGCTGTCACATAAATTCATTTATGCAAAATAACAACACAAGTCCAGCGTAGATTGAAATAGGCCAAAGAATGACATTTAGATTTATTAATTAAGGAGCAGGAAATTAGGCAAGCATACACCATCAAAATAAGATACATCCAAGAATCTCAGCAAGCATGCCGGCCCCCAAAAATAATTAGTAAATCCTGCCTATCAGCTACCCACTACCAGTACTATCTGTACCACTACTGACTAATATACAATTCACATGGTATCGGTGGGGGTCACTCCGCCACTAGGTCACCTTCTGTGACCGACCCCCACCATAAACATCATTTATTTGTCCCTTTTCAATTCTCTACTATATCGGACTTGTGTTGGTTATTGCATAAATATATATAATTATATGTGTGTATCCTAAGTATCAAGTGGCTGTTTGTGTTGACATGTTATGAGGAGTTTGGAAATATGTTGTGTCTATTAGTAATAATTCATGTTAATATCAAGTTTTGGTTTATTTTAATCTCCTACGGATTATGTCAGTAACTGTAACCTTTTCAGTGATTTATTTTATATGTAGCTGAACGTTTATGTAAGAGATTTATATATCTTTGCATATCATTATCGTTTGGTTGATGAAATAATTATGTTGTTATTGTTCTCTCTAGATATCCCGAATTCTAGGAACACCCATAGGCAATGCCTTACTAGTGGGAGTGGGTGGCTCAGGGAAGCAGTCAGTCACAAAGCTCGCATCATTTATTGCTGGCTACAAACACTTCCAGATCACATTATCCAGGTGGGTCACACAGATTTATTTGAGATATTCTACAACCAATTTATGTAATGCTAAAAGACCACACAAATTGTCTCTTTCCTTACGCAGATGTTTTTCAACCCTAGTGTTCTTCCTTTGCATTGTTCCAACGTATTATGTTGTTGAAACAAAACCAAGTCCAAGTATTTTTACAATTATTAATTTATTGTTGGTTTTTAGGTCGTACAACGTAACCAACTTAATGGAGGACCTGAAGTTCCTCTACCGCGAAGCAGGAGCAGCAGGCCAAGGGATGACTTTCATATTCACCGATAATGATATCAAAGATGAAGCATTTCTTGAATACATGAATAACGTGCTTAGCTCTGGAGAGGTAGGAACACCTAATGAAATATCTAGTTAATAATTACTTACATAGACTTTATTTTTAATATATAAAGTTGTCATATCTGGATCAAAATTGTGTTGTAAAATTTTTTTTTCCCATTTTTTGGCCGGAAATATGTCTCTGTCAGAAATTAAATTTGCCTTATAAAGTTGTATTCAGCCTTAATTAATATATCAGCAGCAACTGTCAGAGCAATTCTCTGTATAGTAAAAAGGTTGAAATTGATGGAGGTATTTTTTATGTCAAAAAAGAAAAGAAAATATGTTTAGAATATTATACCATACAATTACTGAAAATATTAAGGGGAGATATGGCAGCTATAGAATGTTTTTTTTTATATTCAAAATGTTTTCTCCGTATTCCAGTAGCTTTGTATGTTCAATAAAGTTCACTTTTATAACAATGACGTGCCTCTAAATTAGATTCATTCATGGATAAAGATTGCATCTACTATGTATTCAATGCTGTCATTCAATCCGTAATGGCCATTTACAAGAAATTTAGCATTGAAAGTACAACATTCTGGAATTTAAAGTTATAATTATGGTCATCTGATTTGGATTGTTGTGTTCACCTGCATATTCTCAAAAAAAAACTATTTGTTGTGTGCAATATCTTGAGGGTAGTGAATAAAAATGTGTCAACAAATGCTACATTTAGAATATGATAACTTCGAAAATTCAGAAGAAGAAAAATTTTCATAATGTTGGAAATTTTAGCTAGCTAGGTAACGATGATTGTGAAAGTATTATGAAAAAACATCCATTACTTTATAAGAGTTGTTATTTTTTAGAGGGGCTATGATTCCTTCAAACGGCAGCCATTTTGTTTGTGGCCATGGGGGTCTGGCATAAAATATTCCACATATATATTTTACTCACAGAAACACACTCCACAATTTTGGCATAAAAAATTGCACTAACTATGCAAATAAAAAAAAATCCTATTCAGCTGCCATATCTCCCTTTAAAAACTAACCAGGCTAGTCTAATTACTTCCAGAGACATTGGATGTTCACATAGTTTACCTAAATGATGGAGATTTTGCTTGTTATCATGGAAACTGATTCCTTTGTAGTAAAAATTAATAACCAATACAATTGTATGGTTGCTTTTGTATGTCATTAAAGAAATTCATAATGTTGGTAATTTGAAATTCAAATATTTTATTGATACATGAGAAGAATTTGTTTCTTTCAGGTGTCTAACCTGTTTCCGAAGGATGAATTGGATGAGATTGCAAATGAGTTGATAGGTCCAATGAAGAAGGAGTACCCAAGGCGGCCACCAACAGCTGAAAACCTCTATGACTATTTCATCTCAAGAGCAAGAAAAAACCTGCACGTCGTTCTGTGTTTTTCTCCAGTAGGTATTGCAGTCTTAACACTGGAAGTTTTGCTTTCTTCCCAGAACATATTTCTCATTACAGTGGTTTTGTTAGGTTTGGTGTGATGCTAATTAATATGTTGTGATAATTTAAATTCATTGCCTTCCACAATGTTACACACCGTATTCGATCTAATAAGCATAGAATATGCTTGAATAAATTGGCCCATGAAAAATGTTTAAGGAATCTCTTCTTATAAGCGTGCACCAACATTTTTTTCTGTAGACAATAATGTAACTTTTTAACATTAGTGGTGTCATTTGGTGAATAGTCTGTAACAACTGAAAAGTGGTGCCACCTGTTTAGCACCAGATGGAAACACTTTGCAGTTGTTCCACAGTACTCAAATTACAATAATTATGGATCCTGCCAATTAAAAAGGGGGCATGCCCTAATTAGGGCATGTACGCTTAATAGGTTGAATACAGTACTTATTTTACATATGCAGTAATTTTGTGAAAAAGTCCCTAATGGTATGAAAGCCCGTATTCACTAACTCTGTAGCCAAGCCAAAATTTTGGAACAAACTCCCAATCATCTGAAACTATGTTACCTTCCACAAAACAACTCAAGACATATATTTTTTTATTGCATTTCCACCCTAAATCCAGTAGTCCATTGCTCTGGTAATATGACTTGTACATCCCTCTTCATGATATCATTCTTAACGATTCTAGTTTGTTGCACCTCTGAGCTTGGATTTATGAGGATTTAGGCATTATCCAAGTTTAATATTATTATTATCATCATATGGCTGGATTTATGTCATCCATTCAACAGCATTAGAAAGCATCTTTTGGTTCAGTGTGTAGTCATGTGCAAATTGCATCACTGCTATATATTGTCATAGTCACACCACTTTTGCTCCTGCCAGATATTTCAATCAAGGATGACACAATGTAGCTTATTTGTAGGTGGGAGAAAAATTCTGCAGTCGGTCATTGAAGTTTCCTGGTCTGATCTCTGGCTGCACAATGGACTGGTACACAAGTTGGCCAAGGGAGGCACTTGTTGCCGTCTCACGACACTTCATGTCCAAGTTTGAGATTGTATGCTCTGAGCAAGTGAAGACAGAGTTGGAGAATGTCATGGGGAGTATCCATGATGGAGTTGCCTCAACATGTGTGGATTATTTCCAAAGGTGATCACTTGTCTTTTGTGAGCATTATATTTATTTAGTGGTATCATAATATATTATTATACGCAACACATTTGTGGTGGCTGCAACGACTACAGAACATGCTGTCTAACAACAGTAATACCTCAGACACTTGCCAATTTAAAATGTCAACTAAAGACTCACTTCTTTCAAACTACATTTTAGTATTTCGTGGAGGCATACACCGTGGCTGCTCTATTCACTGTAATTAAATAGTGAATGTTTCCTTAATCTTATTACATTAGTTTAGCAATATTAACAAAAACCTAATTCAACTATTGTAATTTATTATACAAGGGTATATATATATATATATATATATTAATTATTATATTTTTATTATTTGTTAATTATTAAAAAAAATTATATTGTTATATTTATTTTAAAAGAATGATTATTAGTATTTTAATCTCTTGATTTGTGTATTTAGCAATTCTAGACAATGTTACTCATTTTTAATATGATGTGAAGAGCACAATGAATAATTTTGGATCTCGTGCTATATCAAATAACATATATTTTTATTATGGTAGGTCGCGGTGGGGTGGTCACATGTTTGTGGGTGACCTTGTGGCGAAATGGCCCCACCTGTTTGTAATTAAATTTGTGTATTGGTGGTGGAATGTCTGTATTCTTTGCATTACATGTTCATGACGACTTCTTGATGTATATGTGTTATCGTCATGCTTGTAGGAATGTGGGCTCTGAGAAACTTGCCGGACAGGGCTGTACATGTGTTCAGTTCCTGTCTGGTTTGCTTTGAGAAGCTCACATTCCTGTTAATGTGCTTCCCAAAGTGGCTGCGTGATAAGCATAACCACTTTGCAATAAAACATCATTTATTTGGCCCTTTTCAATCTCTACTACATCAGACTTGTGTTGGTTATTGCATAAATATTTCTATTATGGTATGCATCTTTCCATTTGGCCTACAGATTTCGACGCCAGACCCATGTGACACCAAAGTCATATCTGTCTTTTATCAGTGGCTATCAGATAATATACACAGAGAAATATACCTTTATTGGAGAGTTAGCAAGACGCATGAACACAGGTCTCGACAAGCTAATTGAAGCTACTGTGTCAGTCGATGCTCTGTCCAAGGAATTGGTTATCAAGGAAAAGGAGCTGGAAGTTGCGAACAAAAAGGCTGACAAGGTACATGATTAGTCATTTAATTTTGTTTGAGTTGAAAACCGTAAAATCTATTAAATCTGTATTCTGTATTCTAGTTTGTAACAAAAATCCAAAACATTGCAACAATGTTATTGTATCACCCAATGGCTATAGGTGCTGGTTGAAGTGACCCAGAGTGCAACAGCAGCAGAGAAGGTAAAGGCATCGGTGCAGAAAGTCAAAGACAAGGCACAGGCAATTGTTGACAATATCGCTGTAGAAAAAGCCATTGCTGAGGAGAAACTTGAAGCTGCCAGACCAGCCTTAGAAGAAGCTGAGGCAGCACTGCAGGTGGGCACTGGTAATTAGATAAATAGACTTAATAAGACTTGGATGTACATTAAGTAAATAACAGTTGCATTCTTTCAGTAATACCTGCAAACAATTGTTTTTTTTTTGGTGTAAAAATGTTATCTACATGTATCGTATCATAACTTATGTTGATCTCAGTTGTTAAATGACAACCATGAGCAGTAACTTTTTTATTTTCTTAACTCTTAAGAGTAATTCAAATTGCATTATTATTTTCAGGATTTAATATTTAAATTAAATATGATTAATGCAGGTGACAACCATGTCATGACACTGAAGTTGTTTTTTGCTAGACGATCAAAGCAGCTCACATAGCAACAGTGCGGAAATTGGCTAAACCACCTCATCTGATCATGAGAATCATGGATTGTGTGCTCATCTTATTCCAAAAGAGAATGGACACGATGCAAGCTGATCTAGAACGACCGTGTCCCAAACCTTCATGGTCTGAATCACTCAAGGTGGCTACTAAGACACTGTTTTCTTTCAGACATCTTAAAACTCCTCTGTCAATTAGTTTAGCTCTTCCCGGATCATGTTTATTGATATTCAGATATGTAAAGTGGGAATAATTTATGTAGTTGGTTTAATAAAATAATGCATACATTTGTTAAAAATCATTGAAATAATTGACTGATCGTTAGATGAGATAATAGATTTTAGATATTAGAATATATTTTGCACAAACAACTTTGAACGTAGTAGGCGATACTAGAAAATAAAAATTTTTCACGAAATGAGTCTGAAACCAAACAAATAAAAATCAAATTAAGGGGTACCTTTAATGTTCCATAACAACTTTCCGTTATAGCAGTCAGTTTTTCAGCTATCTACATTTCTTTCAGTTGATGTCAGGTGGTGGCTTCTTGAACCAACTGATGTCATTCCCTAAGGATACAATCAACGAAGAAACTGTAGAGTTGTTGGAACCCTACCTACGCATGGAGGATTACAGCATGGCCAGTGCGAAGAAAGTGTGCGGTGACGTTGCAGGATTGGCTGCTTGGACCAGGGCCATGTCTATCTTCTATGGAATCAACAAAGAAGTACTGCCATTAAAGGTTGTGTAGATGCCACTTTGTTTTCATCTTGTGTGCATAATTACTTATTTTACATATGTGTGTTATTACTTATATATTATTATAAGTAATTATACACATGTATTGTTTACAAGTCATGGGTTTGGGCCTATGTACTTATAAGAGTTACTAAAGCATAGCCATTTGCAACTACAGTTAAGAATATCACGTTAGTTTTGGGAACTCATCTTTGAAGTGTTGTTTTACACAGGTGCTACCTTTGCTGATTTCATCAATGCACGTATCTTTAGGGATACACATGCAGCCTTGTTCAGGAGTGATTTCGATTGATTTTTCCAGAACATATACTGTTTCCTCAATCTCCATGTTCTTGTAGAGTAGAGTTACTTTCAGGGTTCCGATCACTGGAAGTTGTATTCTGCCCAGTCATCTGAGCTTAACTGGTTGTTTGTCAAGTTGACAGTTTTTCAGCCACAGAGTCTGATCGTTCAGTACTGATACACCTGTACCAGTGTCTAGTAGAAATGGGATTTTGACATCTTCATTCACCTCGTGGATCTTCTTTGTGTTAAATTCTCTACAGGCTTGTGCAAAATTACCTTTTTTTTGCATTTATTGCAGATTGCATCTTTAGCTGGACATTTCTCACAATTATGTCACATGCCGCACCATCCACAAGGTTTGTCACTTCCCGGTGACCACTGCATTCCCCCTCTACTTTTCTTCTGGGGTTTTGCTTTCACATAGTCAAGATTTGCTGCAAACGTCTTGTCTCTCTGAACCAAGACGCGGTTTTGCTTCCGAGCCTCCACTTGCCTTGCTTGCTGGACTGCTTCTGCCAGGGTTCAGTCAGGTTTTGACTGGAGTCTGTCTGAGAGCACATCCTCGAGTGTGCCCACAATGATATGGTCCCTGATTAGTTGGTCCTTTAATGCACCATACTTAGTCATCTGCGGTGCAATACAAGTCTTGTATAAAGTGTTCAATCGGTTCACCTGGATTTTGACGTCTTTTGTAGAACTTCACTCTTTCCACGATAATGTTTTTTCTTGTATTATAATATTCATTCAATGCATCTGTCACTTCTTTGTATGTTGTATTAACTTCATCGATGCTCA
The DNA here is from genome assembly GCA_033239005.1 of Lamellibrachia satsuma. Lineage (NCBI taxonomy): Eukaryota > Metazoa > Annelida > Polychaeta > Sabellida > Siboglinidae > Lamellibrachia > Lamellibrachia satsuma. Next base: position 19,076,856 of record BSQZ01000001.1, on the reverse strand, counting down.
GTGTTGTAAGAATGTCATCAGTACATTCTCCCATGGCATATAGCAATGTTGTAACTTGTTCAGCTTCTGTTTTGTTATATAGACCTGAAGCAATTCTGTATCAAGAAAACCTTATATACCATTTTATCAAAAGTTCTGCCTGTCTTGGTGATTTTGCCCCTTCAGACGTGGTTGGTAGTGACAAGCCCTGTGACTACCCCAACATTTGTGCTATCGGGAGGTCATCATTCAGGTTGCATCTTTGAACGTTTATGTCACTAAACACTTGGCGCTGTGTGGGCTTCTTTCCGTATGTTGGAAGCTGTACTGTTCATTAAATATACATATTATCGCCCGCCATGAATGTTTCATAATGTCTGTAAAGTTTATTTTATTTGAACTATATCGCGTAGGTAGCTTTGACAATGCTTGTTTGTTCCATACATACAGTTGTCTTAAGTTTTTCAACTGTACTTGAGGCATAGAACGTGAAAACCGGTGCCACCATGCTGTATAATGACGAGTAGGTACATTATACTACCGTTTACTAGGAAAACCTTGTTGAACATACATCTTCATTTCATGGGCCGTGCCATATTGTTAAATAACCCTACGTCACATGTGTGGTATTCTGGCAATATTCGCTCACCAAATGAAAATATATTTGTATACCACCAATTCCTAAACTTGCCAACAGGATATGGCTAGGCTGTTTGCGTCCAAGCTCAACTTACGTAACATTTTGGCCTTTGTTTATTAAACTAGTTCTCTTCTCATTACTTATTGTCCAGACTGCAATTTAAATATAATGGTATGTATGTATGTAAGCTTGATATACATTCTGTTTATATTTTGGGTTTGTATTGTGCTCTTCCTCCTTGTTCCCTGCTGTACAGGAGTGAAGATCAGGTAAAGTATTGTCGAGCCACTCTTTTTCTGTTGTTTCTTTCCATAGTTTTCTATTGGCCACCCCCTCTCTCCATCTTTCATCCTCCCCCGATCTTCTCATGTCCCTACTCACGCAGTCCTCCCATCTCAGCTGTGGCCTTCCCCTTTTCCTGCGTCCTTGATGTTTTTCCACCTCCACTCTCTTTGCTAGTTTGCTTGCATCCATTCTTACCAAGTGGCCTGCCCATCTCATCCTGCTCCTCACCAATCTTCCTGTTAGGCTGCATTGAATCCCAACCTCTTTCCTTAGTTCGTTCATCCTTCTTCTGTCCACCCTCTTTGTTCTTGTTATTCGACGAACCCAGTTATTCTCACACACTTGCAGCTTCTGTTGTTGTTGTCAACGCCACTGTCTCCAGACCATACAGGCATGCTGGTGTAACACACGTTCTCAGGACTTTCCCTTTCAGCTTTTTTGAAATTTTTCTGTCCAACATAACTCCCTCTACCTTTCTCCAAGCATTTGCTCCCGCTTGTGTCCGACATTGCACTTCTGCTGCTGAATGCCCATCCTCCATAACCATTCCTCCAAGGTACACAAAGCCATCCACTGGCTTGATCTCCGTTCCATCCAACCTGATGTTCAACTCCTCTCTCTGATGATCAACACACATCACTTCTGTCTTCTCTAGGCTCATTCTCAGTCCGTGCTTCTTGAACACCCCCTTCCATTCCTCCACCACTTCCTGTAGGTCTTGTTTGCTTTCTGCTATTATGGCCAGATCGTCTGCATACATCATCTTCCTGAGAAAAAGTGACCCGGAGGTCACTTTTCTATGGTGTCACCATTCTATACCACACCAGCATCCCTTAATGTGTCACATATAGTCTAGGTTACCCCGATTTCATAGAACTGCGCATGCGCTTATCGGTCACGCTGTGTTAACATGTCAGCCCTCAGTCAACCAGAGAAATGACCAGAATCTCCCACTTTTAGAATACATTCTGAGTAAACCAGTGGCATGATATTCTTGATTTTAGTCGCACATGGTAACGGTTAGTTTTTATTATCTCGTAGGTGCAGACAGTCGTGCCTCGTTATTGTGCACCCTGTTATTACGCGGATTCGAATATAAGGCGTTCGGTCGTGGACCCCGATTTTCTGCCCGCCGGGGGATATGAGCCTGCTTACTTAGAATTGCTTTGACAATTCTCAAGAAACATTAGGAGAACAATGTCGATGAACGAGTGTCAGCGTGTTGTTTGTTTTTGCACAGCCGCCAACATCAATATATCGCTGATTTGTAAATTGCAATCGAGATTCACAAATACGTCTCACGTAAGAATCAGATAAACAGTCTTAAATGCAATTTAGTATGGAATACCAATATAATACTGGGATGAAATGGCATGCTTCCATTACATCGTAAATCTAATAGTTTTCATGATGCAAAACCAAATGGCAAATGCCTAACCCAAGGCGCTACCAGTACACGAAAATACAAATTTGTCAATCGTGGTGCATTATAAATTTATGCTTTGGTCGAGATCAGTTGAAAGACAAAGTGAAACAATTATTAATTCTACCTATTGTCATTTTCTATGTTTAATCAGCTTACATACTACGTGTGTCAAATCATATACGATTTCAGCTGCTCAGATCCAGGTTATTCTTTTCAGTTCGTATGCCTATTGGTCAAGTACATCATCATCGTAGCAGACCTATTCCGTAACGTTATATATTATATACATGTATTATATTCAGTTCAAAATTCAACAGGGTGTGACATTTAAAAATAAGACACATTGATGCTAGTTGATTAATTTAAAAAGCTTTGTAAACTGCGTATTGGCGTATGAGACTGTGCTGCAAGCATACAGGGGCTTCGACAGTGTTTTTGGACTTGGTGCAGCGGGCGGGCGATCGCTGTTGTTTAGTAGCTCCCTGGTGGCAGATAATGGGAACACCTAATGCGCCTCGCGTACAGTGCGGTCCAAAATTGTGGACCCCGACCACTGCATTATAACGAGGCTTGACTGTATCCCCAAAACCATGACTTTTGTTTTGCCAAGTCACTTAAGATATGTTTAATTATGCTGGTTGCATTTATAAAAATGTCTGGATACACACCATTATCACGGAAACTTTGTGCTGCCAGTCAATATCTTGATGGCTTTTTGGAATCCAACTCCTGAAATGGCTGATTCCATTTTGTTCATGTTTAGTATGCCATTGATTTGTGTTTAGTATTCCATTGGTTCAAGATTAGTATGCCACTAGCTAGCATGGTGACATGGCATTACTGCCCCCCGGACATTACCCCCCACACCAGTTCCATGTTCTAGAACCATTTTGTATGCCATTAGTTCATGTTTAGCATGTTGTTAGTTTATGCTTAGCATGTTCATGTTTAGCATGCCATTTGCAGGCCAATTTGGTGAAGCAACAAGCACGACTCGAGGGCGCAACTACTGAACTGAATGCGGCCCAAGCAATACTGGATGAGAAGCAGAAAGAACTAGACATTGTTCAAGCTTTGTATGATTCAGCAATGTCAGAAAAACAGGTTTCATGAAAATTCATGCATTTTTCATGTTGATATTGCATTGCTAAAATTTTTTATTTAACTATGAGCTTATTATTTATATTAAGTTCGATATTAATATCAGACCAGGGATGAGTACATTTTCATGAGTAAAGTATGAGTACGAGTACATTGCTCAAAGCTGAGTACAAGTACATTTCCACGACTATGAGTACGAGTACATCTTGTATGATATAGTAACTCTGTATAATAATAATAATGTATTTTTAATATAAAACACTTAAACACTGAATTAATTTATATTATTCAGGATGAATTGACTATGCAACGGCTGTTGATCAGACTTTTTATGAGGAAAACTGTAAAATCCTCTTTATGTTTGGGACCAAACTGGGGGTTGCATTTCATTCAAAAGTGCGATTCATATTCAAATGCAAATGTTCATTCAAATATGGGTTAAATGTATTTAAATTGAAAATATTTTTCTAAATACATTTTATAGCACAGCATAACAAGAGAAAAGAAATAAAGAAATATAACCATTAAATATATATATATATATGATATATGAATCAATGAACACTGTTACTGTTAGGCATGTTGTGGCTGACAAGTCCACAACAAATGTTTGCTGAGAGGGTGGATTAGCACCTGCCAATGACCAGGGCTCAATATCCCCTTTGTACTTTAACCACACTACAAATTGGCACCAGACAATACTGGTGCAGGCTGTCTAACTTGAGTCACCAAACTTCTTCAGAAGAAGACTCAGCTAGCAGTATTTAGCACTGTAACTTGTGAGAGCAGCAAAGACATTTTATGGCTAACTGAATGACCCTTTCATTATGGGCTTACTGGACTTCCTGGCTTAATTAAATAAACACAAGAATTATGGCCTGGACTGGTAACTAGTACAACTATGGATATGAAATAGGGGTTTCTGACTGGGAAAAGAACCAAAAGATGCTGCCTTTTGAAGCAAAGTTTTTTATGGCTTCAGTGCATTCAGTGTGCAGAATAGTGATCCACGGTGTGAATTTGTGAAAACTCATCGATACCAAGTAAAAATTAAACCACCTACTAAATATAACAATAATAATTATTACAAATCAAGGGCTATTACATTGCAATTAATATCATGGTTATTGCAATAGAATTGACATAATAAGTGTTTTTAGCGATCCTATATTAGAAAACATAGGGCTTTGAGATGCATGTAAGAACATAGAAATTTTTTTATTTGATACATATGCAAGTAATACAATTTGCTACCATAATTTTTTTAATTATTGTTGTAGTTGTCAATTATTTGATAAAATAAGAAATTAAATAATTTTCACAATATCGTATTGAAAAAGTACTCAGATATACTTGTACTGTACTCGTATGAGTACATGACTATAACTTCTACGAGTATGACTATGAGTATTAAAAAAATTTACTTGAGTACATGAGTACTGAGTACTTTGGCCCCACATCTGATCAATATGTATATATTGAACATTATCAAAGGTAAAAAATACATCTGTGTTGGTATGTTTAAAATTGGTAGACCTGATGTGAGGAAGTCTGTTAGACAAAACAACACGATATTGTATGATTTCCACAGACTTTGCTAGATGATGCTGAAAACTGCAGGAGAAAGATGGAAGCTGCATCTGCCTTGATTGATGGTCTATCTGGTGAAAAGATACGTTGGACAGAACAGAGCAAGGAGTTTAAATCACAAATAGAAAGGTATAGGTTAATACTATTTTCATGGATTTTAAATTGGAAGAATAACTGGAATTGATTACAGAAGAGTCACTAATCAGGCACTGACGAGACTGCTAGTTTTCATCATATTTGTCTATGATAGTTTGCAAATGCATCATCGTATGATTCAGAGACTGTTGTCTGTGTTGTACCAACATCTTTAAGATCTAAACACATGTCTACATGTCTGTAAACCATTCTATGATTGATTGAGTTCAAACATATTTGAAGAATCATGGCTCTAAATATCTTCTTAGCAAGTTCCATGGATAAAGACAAGAGACACATGATTTTTATACCTTGCATGTTTCTGGTCTCTTTTAGGCTTGCTGGTGACGTGTTGATGTGCACTGGATTCCTCTCATATTCTGGTCCTTTCAATCAGGAATTTCGCAACAAATTATTGCAAAATTGGCAGAAGAACCTTAGTGCAAAACGGGTGCCATTTTCCAGTAATCTCAATCTTACAGAAATGCTTGTTGACAATGCCACTGTGAGTTGCATCTTTCTGCCCTGCTTCACATTTATATTTGCTAATTGTACAGATTTGATACAAGTATATGGTTATGTAATATTGTTTCATTTAAAATGATAGCATGTTTAACTTTTCTGAGTGGGGATTTTTCTCTAATGGTACATCTGCTGAAAATATGGAGATGATACTTGCCTGACAGAATCTCCTGGGCAGGATTTTTTCTTCTCAATATCTTGTTTCTCTCAGCATCTTATTAGACTTCATTACACACACTGGCAATATGCTCTGCACCAATACATTTGCAGGAATTGATTGTCATGGGAAATTGGTATGTACTGGCCACCAGTCCACAATCTGGCGCCACCATTCAGCCCATAATCTTACAGCCTATAATCTAACAGCCCATAATCTAAGATTATAGGCTGAACAATTAATTAGTTTCATATTGTTTTAGTTAGTACTGAAGTATATTACTCGAAGAACGTTGGACCCAAGAGCAGCACTGTTGCGCCATGCTCATGGGTATTTTGAAACAAACGGAAGCAAATATTACTGCTCGGTTCAGCCCATAGCCAGTTCAAGATGTCAGCGTACATGCACATTGACATTGGCTATTTTAGCACTGGATTTTTCTAAAGTAGGAAGACACTCGGACTTCTTCCAAGGGTTGTGTGAGGAATCGAAGCCTGAATTTCATTTTCATTATCGTACAGGCATGCGATTATAATGGAACAGTTTGTTTATGCTTTTGCAGTCACTGAATATAAAATTGTACGTGTGATGATGACGGAACTAACTATTTGTTTATGTTTTGATGCGGTCATTTGTCATTTGCTCTCTGTACCATCCCCTAGTTATATCCTTGACAGTGTAGATCACAGATGTTCCATTTGATTTGAATGTTTTCATTCAGCAGTAGCGAAAATGAGCATATTATGCTGATGACGCTGGTGTGGTACTTCTTTGCTTTCACAGATTGGCGAGTGGAATCTTCAGGGTCTACCCAATGATGAACTGTCCATCCAGAATGGCATCATTGTGACTAAGGCCAGCAGATTCCCTCTGATCATTGATCCACAAGGTCAAGGGAAAACATGGATCAAGAACAGGGAGAAAAATAAGGACTTCCAGGTAACAAACTGTACCTTTGGTGGTCTTGTCAAATGGCTTTACAATAACATAATGCTGCTGCATAAAACAGTGGTTATTATATGATTTAACAAGATTGCCACCCAAGGCCCATTAGTTTCAGAAATGCCAATCCAGGAGATTTAGACGTAAATCGGAGGCTCTTGGAAAAACAGGTATTTATACGTAAATCGGAGGGTCTCAGAAAATCGGGGTTTTATACATAAATCGGGTAGTCTCGGAAAATCAGGCCAATCAGAACTGGTATTGACCACTTTCTGAGAAAAACATACTCGAGTCAGCCAGAAATAAAACCCAATTAGGCCATGCCGAGTTCGGAAAATAACATAGAAAAAAATTTGTTTTGGTTTCACTGAAAATCCAGGAGATTGGTTCTCCTTTCCAGGAGATTTGGTGGATTTCCAGGAGTCTCCTGGTAAATACAGGAGACTTAACATGTATGCCATCAGTCCTGATAACAAGTGATCAAGGAAGCCATTGGCTTATCAAGAGTCCAGTAGTTTTTCATCAGTGTGTAACCTGCACTGAGATAGGTGTCAACCTTTTTTTTAAATGTTCTCGCTGCTAGCATTTACACAATCGGCAGATAATTTGTTCCATTCATTTATTTTCCTCTGTGTGAACGAGTACTTCCTGATATCCAATCTACACTGATCCTTTATTAATGTTACCTCGTCCTCTAGTGTTACTATCTTTCTTCAGTGAGAAAAAAATATTTCTATCAATATTTTTGTACCCATTCAATTTCTTAAAAACTTCAATTTGATCTTCTCTTAACCTCCTTGTCTCTAGGGTTGTTAAACCATATTCTTTTAGGCATTTTTCATAAATAAGGTCTCTCAGTTCTGGAATAATTTTAGTTGCTCTCCTCTGTATCCATTCAAGCATATCTATATCTTTCTTACGATATTAGTCCAGCAGAAGTGGGTGAAACGTGGATTTGGAGTCTATAGTTTTTTCCTGCTGATTTAGGAAGACTAGGGTATACACTTTCAGAAAATGCCAGGTGACACCTTGTCACCCTTGGGCAATTTTTTTCAGTTGCATAAATCCAATATGGCCACCTCCATATCAGTATTTTGATGATCTATTCAATTATAGTTGGAATTTCACAATTATTCTAAATAGATTAAGTGTCTGGAGACTTGTGCCATTAAAGAGTGAAACAAATATTATGATCGGGAATTTTTTTTTTTAATCCAATATGGCCGCCACTGTATCAGTGTTTTGATCATTATATACAATTGTTGGAATTTAACAATTATTCTAAATGCCATTTAGTTGTTGGGGGCTCGATAGATGCCTGTAACAAATGATTGGTAATTTTTTTTGCATAAATCCAATATGGCCACCTCCATATCAGTATTTTGATGATATATCCAATTATAGTTGGAATTTCACAATTGTACAAGGTACACATCTCCTTTACGCAGTAGCCTTTTGATGTGGCCTCTGATATTGTTCACAAACTCCTCATTCACTGTCCCACTTGTTAGCCAATGAACCACCCAGAGAGGGCTGAACCATCGATGACTGTGACGTTATTTCTTTAGGATATTATTTATTTAGGACAGGTTTGGCTTTTGAAATCCTCATTTCCCCAACCTCTGTGAATGATGTGGGAATGGGTGCCAACTGATGTGAGAGAAAATCATTGATGTCCACGTCACGGGAACTGGCCTGAAGCCCTATCACCAGGGATTAAATCAGGCCGGTGTCAAAAACCTTTACTTCTCCAACCCTGCTTTGTCACTGTGATGGTTGTTACTTTCTTCGGTATTGTGTTGTGGAAACCTGCAGGCCACGTACTTTCAAATTCTTGCATTTGAACTCTTTTCAATAGCGTTGTGTACATTGACTGATGACGGACCCAATCTTCCACTCACAGTGTTCACTATATTATCGGGATGTTTCCTTCAGTCAAGAGGATTGATGCATATCTCAAGTTTGTTTCGTAGTCCCTCTGTATCATGTGCATCATTTGCGATCCTTGTGTTATGTTCCTCTTTGTGTCTGTTCTGAACGCACATCTTCTCACCATCAACTATGTCAGCAAGGTTTGACTCCAGATGGCTGCATATGTGAAGACTCAATGCCCACATTTTCAGTGTTTCAGGCTTGAGTGTGATACCGATGATACCTTTCCAATGTGTTGTACCCATTGAATTCAATACCAATGTGTTGTACCCATTGAATTCAGGACATCCATGTTTCTTAACTACATCTTGCAGAAAAACAAAGTCTGTCTTGTCTGCCCTCCTTGTTGCCATAGATTTATGGATGAGTACCTTTAGAGGCAGCACTGGCTTGAATGTGGCTATCGTGGGCAGTTCTGGCTTCTTGGGACCATTGAATCTGTGAATGGTTAACTCCTACTCAATTGGTACATGCATGTCATGCTTTCTGACCTGTTTGATTGTCTGTTGCACTGATATGGTGGTGGCTATGTTGGACTTATGCAAATTAAAAAAATACCAATTATTTGTTGCAGGCATCAATTCCTCGAGCCCCCAACAACTAAATGGCATTTAGAATAATTGTGAAATTCCAACAATAATTGTATGTAATGATCAAAACACTGATACAGTGGCAGCCATATTGGATTTATACAAATAAAAAAATGGCCGATCATAATATTTGTTTCACTCTTTGATGGCACGAGTCTCCAGACACTTAATCTATTTAGAATAATTGTGAAATTCCAACTATAATTGGATATATCATCAAAATACTGATATGGAGGTGGCCATATTGGATTTATACAAATTAAAAAAAAATTCCAAGGTTGACAAGGTGTCATCCCGCATTTTCTGACAATATACACCCTAGTCGTGTTAAATAAGGAGAAAAAACTATAGATCACAAAACCCAGTCCAGTCTAAATTTTGGACTTGTCTGCCGAACTATATGGTCTCCAAGCTTGTATACAGTATTCAAATTGAGGCCTCACTATTGCTTTATCCAGATGTTTACTTAGCTCTTTTTCCCTATATGTTATATTCCTCTTAATCCACCCAAGAATTTTATTACCCTTTGAAGCTGAAAACCACACTGCTCTGAAACTTTCATATCAGCACTTATTGTTACTCCTAAGTCCTTATCTTTTATGGAGTGTTGTAGTGTATTAGGTTTATGTTAGTTTAATTCAGTGGTTCTTCATAAAAGGCAGTGCAGGGTATTCCATGTGTCATCTACTCAATGCTATATTCTGCTGATGTGATGGCCTAATTGTGTTTTAACTGCCTGAACAGCTGACATCACTGAATCACAAGTACTTCCGCACCCACCTAGAAGATGCATTGTCCTTGGGTCGGGCCTTGCTGCTGGAGGATGTAGGGGAAGAACTCGACCCAGCCCTCGATAATGTTCTCGAGAAGAACTTCATTAAGTCAGGCCGCTCATTCAAGGTGAAAGTTGGAGACAAGGAAGTGGAGATCATGTCGGGATTCTACCTGTACATCACCACTAAGATGCCAAACCCATCCTACACACCAGAGGTTTGTATGACTATACATGTGTCTTTTCCTTTTGGGTTTGAGTTTGTTTTTGGCAAGTCATGTGTAACTCTCTGTTTTTGTGCACCTCTGAGCTTAGGTTCCAGAGGATATAGGTAAAATAGAAGTTCATTATTTTTACTATACAGTAGTACCTGCCTTCAACGGACACTTCTGTATCCAAGCAAGTGTCCCTACATGGCAGGTGTCTCCTCATCGGAGGGACAGGCATGTTGGAGTGGAGGGTTCAATACTACACATATATACGGTAGACATGTGCAGATGACAGATGTTATCAATTAACTTAATAATACATAAACATATACAGTAAGGATATAACTGAGGTACATATACTACAGATAAGGTTAAATGTTCCCATGTTTGCCACCAGGGAGCTACCAAAGAACAGCGACCATCGCCCGCTGGCACTGCACCAAGTCCAAGACTGCTGTCAAAGCCACACGCAGTTTATAGAGCTTATTAAACGAGTCAACTAGCATCAACGTGTATTATTTTTAAATGTCACACCCTGTTTAATCATTAACTGAATAAAATACATGTATGCATACCGTTATGGAATGACGATGTACTGACCTAATAGGCCTACAAATCGAAACTAATTACCTGGATTTGAGCAGCCGAAAACGTACATGAGTTGACACACGCAGTATGTAAGCTGATTAAACATAAAAAACGACAGTAGGCAGAATTAATAATCGTTTCACCTCGATTTTCAACTGATCTCGACCGAAGCATAAATTCATTGTTTCATATGCGGATGACAAATTCGTATTTTCACGCACTGGTAGTGCCTTGGGTTTGGCATTTGGCATGTTGGTTTCGCATCGTTTAGATTGGAAGCATGCCATTTCACCCCAGTGTCATATTAGTATTGCATACTAAATTGCATTTAAGACTGTTTATCTGATGGGAGGCGTATTTGTGAATCTCGATTGCAATTTCAAACATCAGCGATTGATGTCGGCGGCAGCGTCAAACAAACAACAGGTTGATACTCGTTCATTGACATTACATTATTCACCTGTTTCTTGAGAATTGTCAAAGCAATTCTAAGTAGGTTTAAGCAGGCCCATTTGGCATTTTCCCCATTGGCAGTAAATCAGGGTCCACGACCAACAGCCTTATATCCGAATCTGCAATAGAACATTGTTTTTCCCACTACACACCGAGCTGTTTGTCGCCATTTTAGAAATAAAATATTTCGATAAAAAATCACGAAAATAATGATTACTGTCCGCCTTAGCAGGGACAGAAAACCAAAATATCCTGTCCGCTGTCCATGTTAACCAGGTGTCCCCTCATCAGAGGGACATTAACATGGTAAAACAGTCCATACATTGAGAAAGTGTCCTGACATAGCAGGTGTCCACTCATCGGAGGGTCCGTTGAAGGCAGGTATTACTGTATATACAAGTTATGCATGTAGCTTATCCAAAACTGAATTCGGGATACAATTTACAGAACTTGCCCCATCTCTAGATGATGATAATGATGCATGCCAATAACTGACTGGGTGTCACTGTTACATAACAAAACAATGGTGTATAAAATTGAAAGTTTCGTTAGTGTGAACTTGTCTAATGCACATTCATAAAATATTTATTACTCAAAAAGAAAATGATGAAATGGAATCGGAATTGGAAAAAATTGGACTGAAATAAAATGTAAGTGGAATTTATTAAAAAGAGTTGACCCCAGCCTTACTGACCTGTTTCTCTGGTGGTTCACAGATCAGTGCAAAGACTTCCATCATTGATTTCACCGTGACAATGAAAGGTCTGGAGGAGCAGTTACTTGGCCGGGTCATCATGACAGAGAAACAGGAACTGGAAGCTGAGAGGACGGCACTTATAGAAGATGTTACAAGCAATAAGAGGAAGATGAAAGAACTAGAAGATAATCTGCTCTACAAACTCACCAGTACAAAGGTGATATATATTATCATAATATTATCATGTGCACAGTATATAAATATATACAAATATCTCAGAAGACAGACTGCACATACTCTCAGTAAGCCAATGGCTTCTATGTTCACATGCCATCTGGGTTTTTAGCTTTGGATTCCAATCTTGTAAGATACTTGTGTTTATGACAGGGTTCCCTGGTGGATGACCAGTCTCTTATTGAGGTGCTGGCAGTCACAAAAACAACAGCCACTGAAGTGAACGAGAAGCTTGTCATAGCTGCAGACACCGAGATGAAAATCAACGAAGCTAGAGAAGAGTTCAGACCTGTCGCAGCACGAGGGAGCATCCTATATTTCCTCATCACCGAGATGAGCATGGTCAACTGCATGTACCAGACATCACTGAAGCAATTTTTGGGTGTCTTTGATATGGCCATGCAAAAGTTAGTGCTTCAAATTCTGATTGTTTCTTTTTATAGATAATATATGTTTATCTGACCAGTTAACTTAGTAAAATTCAGTATATGCTGTGGTTCCTCAAGAACAAAGTCTTAGATACCATCATTCTTTATCTTCACTCTGGCACCAGTTCAATGTCTCTGAAATATGTATCCTACCTATAATGGTACAATAACTGTCCATTCCTTGTTTCAATGAGAGCTACAGCCGTTTACACAGTTCAACAGGTTGCTATCAATAGCTATATTAACTAATCTGTTAACTGACATGACATAAATATTGTGATTATATACAAACTTTAAGGTAATACTCCTTTAATAATGCTTATATTCCCTTTCAGATCACCGAAGTCTCCTGTGACAAACAAACGTATCAATAACATCATAGAATTCCTCACCTATGCTATATTTTTGTACACCTGCCGTGGGCTTTACGAGACACACAAGTTCCTCTTTACATTGCTTCTTACTCTCAAGATTGACATACAAAAGAATCATGTCACTTTTGAAGAGTTCCTGATATTTATAAAAGGTATTTAAAAGTGATTCTGCAATTCATTTAGCCCATCACGAATCAGGTTTGTTGACGTTCAAATCTGTGGTGTGTGAATAGTTTAAGTAATATATGCAATTTTTTTAGTAAAAGAGATATCAAAAGATCTTTCATTAGATCAGGTAACTTGAGAAAGCTTGAATAGCCTTATGTCATAGTATATAGAGGAACAGACACTTTCACCTGGTTTTTTTTTTCGAATGAGCGCAGTCAAAACTAATTTTGCAGTTTGTCCGATGGTTTCACAAAAACTAAATAAGAAATGTTTACAAACGAGCCAGCATGTCAGTGGATCCTGCGTAGGTTGGATTTTTCGTGAAATGAGTTTAGAATGAGCAATAAGTAGCAAATTGAGTGTGTTTGTGCAGGTGGAGCTGCTCTTGACTTGAACGCTGTCCAACAAAAGCCATGTCGGTGGATTGTCGACATGACATGGCTGAACCTTGTGGAACTCAGTCGACTGCCACATTTCTCCGACATCCTCAACCAGATCGGCCGCAATGAGAAACCGTGGAAGCAGTGGTTCGACAAGGACGCGCCAGAAGAGGAAATCATACCCGATGGCTACAGCTCCTCACTTGATACATTCAAAAAGTTAATGCTAATTCGGTACGCTAGTCATTGTCCTTGAAGGAAATTTATCAAGAAGGCTGTATTCGGAAATATGTGTATGCACACACATACACACATGCATACCTGTTGTCTTCATTCTCATTGAAATAATAGACATTCTGAAGCAGACAAGCTGACAAAATTAATAAATTTAACCACTTGTTAATAAGACTGCATGCACAGCTTTGTGTCTTTTAATCTGCACTTTACTGGTCACATTCATTACTATCTTTCTTTTTGTTATTGTTCCGTGTTGATGTCATGATTAGGTGTAAATAAAACGTTCTCCATATCTTTTTAGATCTTGGTGCCCTGATAGAACTATTGCACAGGCCCGTAAATACGTTGCTGCTGCAGTGGGCCAAAAATTTGCGGAACCAGTTATTTTGAACCTAAAGGAAACATTGCTGGAAAGTGAGCCAAGATCACCCCTGATCTGCTTTCTATCGATGGGGTCAGATCCCACGAATCAAATAGAAGACTTGGCAAAGAAACAGCAGATAGAATGTCGAGCTGTGTCAATGGGACAGGGTCAGGAAGTTCATGCACGCAAGTTGATGGCTCTCTTCATGGCTGAAGGTGGATGGGCCTTGCTGCAGAACTGTCATCTCGGACTCAACTTTATGGACGAGCTGCTGGAGACTGTTATAGAAACCGAGGTGGTGAATGACCGATTTAGGATCTGGATAACTACAGAAGTCCATCCACAGTTTCCAATTAGCTTATTGCAGGTAATCAGGCCTTAATGTGCAAAGTCACTTCAGCCATGTTGCTTGTAAAATGTTAACATGTTTTAGCATCACCCTTGTAGTATTGCTGTTCAAATATGTTTTTATTACCATGAAAAAATTGCCTTGTCTTGTGGTCAAAACATGTGACAATAACTGTCCAATTTTGGACATTTAATTGTGGTGAAAGCGTGCATACTTGTCTAAGACATTTGACGTAGGATCTTTGAATGTATTTTGTGTGAATTTCAGGCATCCCTAAAATTTACCAATGAGCCACCTCAAGGAATCAAGGCAGGCTTGAAAAGAACTTACATAGAAATCACACAGGATTTCTTGGACATCAGTCAAACACACCAGTGGAAGCCAATGTTGTATTCAGTCTCCTTTCTCCACACGGTTGTTCAGGTTAGCATAAATGTTTTTGGTTTAACAACATAACAGGAAATCAAATAGATGTTGAATGACTATGAAAATATTTATACAAGTATTTGTTCTCACTTAAGGAAGATAGAAGAACTATACGACACCATACTGACATGTTGTAGGAGAGACGTAAATTTGGTCCTCTTGGCTGGAATATCCCATATGAGTTCAATTCATCTGACTGGTACGCAAGTGTCCAATTTATTCAGAACCACCTCGATGACATGGACCCGAAAAAGGTATTTAATTTTTCACATATAAGCTAAGCCTATAACATGGTTGTAAAATAAAAACAACTCTGTACCTCTATGCACAGTTTATGACAGAATGATACAAAAAGGAACAGATATGCTTCCCTTTTAAACGAATGTCACTGAAAGTTGTACAAGGACTACACAGGATGTTCTTGTCAATGTTTACACATTTGTAGTTCAAGAATAATACTTGTGTGTAGGGCGTGTCGTGGAACACAGTGAGGTACATGATAGGAGAGGTGCAGTATGGAGGCAGAGTGACAGACGACTACGACAAGAGGTTACTCATCACTTACAACAAAGTAAGCCATTGCCCTCTCAGTATGTTTTTAGCCAGAAATAATCAATATTTCGGCAATGCGCTTTCAAACGTATGGGAGTGCCAGTGTCACAAGCCACGAGCAGCAGATGTCTACACAATACAAAATACCGAATGTAACTCCAGCGTTCACAAATGTATCATAAATGAATTGTATTATTCCAATAAAATAAGACACAGTATGCTAATATTTATAAATAAATCGATGTTTTTCTCCATTAATTTAACTGAATTCCACCAGGGGTCAGCAACGGTTTTATTTTATTGAAATTAATACATCCGTTTCTGTCTTACTTCTTTTCATTAATTTTGTGGAATACAACGCATTTATGTGACATTGGCACTTACGTCCAGTGAGATATTTTTTAACGGTAGAAACAAAATGCTGTCTTTCATACTAGGATTCCTGTTCTGGTCTTGTTCAACATATTCTGCTTTATGCATAATGCCTTGCACATGATGTCCTTCCAGTATTTAATTAATTACCTGGTGTTGTTTTTTCCCTCATTCTAGGTGTGGATGGCTGAAGCAGTGTTTCATGACAATTTCCAGTTCTACGCTGGCTACAAAATACCAAAATCTAAGAGGATTTCAGAATTTCTCGAATACATCGAAGAGTTGCCTGCTGTTGATACACCAGAAGTGTTTGGCCTTCATCCCAACGCAGACATCACGTGAGCCCAACATGAATGAATATAATCAAAACACATTGTCATGATCTACTCATTTAAGAAACATGAATAATATAATAAACAACTGCTACAAAATGAACAAAATAAATTTTATAAAACTATCTATTTTATAAAAAAAGTTGCAGTTACAGTCAACATTATACATGTTGTAGGCAATGTATGCATTAGTTATGGATTTGTAACTTATGATTTTTAGTTAGTACAATATTGTATTTGTATAATAATCATACATACTGGTTGGGGGTGAACCACACATAAGAATAACACTTATGCTCATCCCCTTTCCAACACACTATCGTTTAATAGATGTCATATTTTGTTGTCATGAATTTGTACTGTTCATTAGAAATAAATAGAATGATTGACATGTGTGGTGTGCAGCTATCAGACAAACATGGCGAAGGAAGTACTGGACACAATACTGAGCATCCAGCCAAAAGAAGGTGGTGGCAGTGGTGTAGGGGAAACTAGAGAGTCTGTCGTCTACAAGCAGTCTGAAGAGATGCTTGAAAAAGTACCAGCAAACTATGCACCCCATGAGGTCAGTGTTAATTGCTCTTATTTTTCATAACACTAAAAAAAATTGCAGAATTTTTTTCACATTTCACCAGCAGTGACCTCACTTATCATATAAAATGATCATATGACATAGACATTTAAAATAAATGTGGACCCTAATATTGCTTGGTTTAGGTGCGAGATCGACTGAAGAAGATGGGCCACTTACAGCCTCTGAACATCTTCTTGCGTCAAGAGATTGACCGCATGCAGAAGGTCATCCACACTGTTCGATCTACACTCATTGATCTCAAACTTGCTATTGATGGCACCATTATCATGAATGAGGTAAAATTCAAAGTAGTAATAACAATCCAAAAATTGCTGTCAAAGATTTTCAAATAAGCCATAAGTAATATGTTAGGACAGGTGTGAAAGTCTGTATTCTGAGCAACATTCATAGGTGTCAGCTTTACTGCTTTTGTGTGGGAAATACTACTTTTCCCCTTGGTAATGCTTTTTTTTATTAAATATCCCGCTACTTTGTAATCTTAAAGAACAAATTTGTTACAGTAAAATTGATAAATGTGTTACACACAGGGCCATTCTAGGTACATGTTGTTTATATGATCTCAGGTGGTTTCACATTTGTTCATGCAAGCATTCACTGCAAAAGGGGAACGTCAAATCAAAATGGCGATCCATAAAAAATATATGTGCGAATCTGCTAAAAGAAAACTGTGAAAGTTGAGTAGAGGAGGATGTTTCCTCTTTTCAATGAACAAATGTTGACACCTATTAATTTTGTAAGTTGACGTGATAATTTTAATAGTTGACATGTTGGTGCCTACAGCTTGCCTGCAGCAAAGTGGCAGTGTAGGTGACAGTGCATGAGTCTGCTTGACTCAGACTTTGCAGTCTAGTTAGTAGGACATATTCTTCAGCGCACATTACAAGTAATTGTTGTAGAACCTGAGGGATGCCTTGGACAACATTTATGACGCCAAAGTGCCGGCCGTGTGGAAGAGGGTATCGTGGCAGTCATCAACCCTTGGGTTCTGGTTCACCGAATTCCTAGAAAGAAATGATCAGTTCTCCAGGTGGATATTTGATGGTAGGCCAAATGTCTTCTGGATGACTGGTTTCTTCAACCCTCAAGGTCAGTATTCAATCTATAATGGCCCTATTACATCTCACACATCTCACATGCCATCTTTTTGGCACATATTGGCCCTAGTACATCTCACATGCCATCTGTTTGTAAAAATATTGACACTATTACATCTCATATTCCATCTATTTGTCACAAAAATTGGCCCTATTACATCACATATTCTATGTTTGTCACAAATATTGGCCTTATTACTTCTCACATTCCATCTGTTTGTCGCAAACATTGGCCCTATTACAAATATTGGCCCAATTACTTCTCACAGTCCATCTCACATACTGTTGGTTTGTCACAAATATTGGCCTGTTTGTCACAAACATTACATTACATATTCCATTTGTTTGTCACAAATATTGCCCTATTACATCTCACAGTCCATCTGTTTGTCACAAATATTGGTCTGATTACATTCCGTATGCCATCTGTTTGTCACAAATATTGGCCATATTACATCTCACATTACATCTCTTTGTCATAAATATTGGCACTATTACATCTCACATTCCATCTGTTTGTAACAAATATTTACAAAAAAAATAAATTTCCATGAAGAACAATTGTAAAAGCAGTTCATCTGTCCTTGGATGGATTCCGTTCCCATTTCTTGGAATGTTAATTTATACATGACAACTTAAGAAACTGTGTTTCTCTTATTTTCATTAAGATACATTTGGGTGTCAGTATGTTGGAATTAAATGTTATTACTTAACGATGAACTCTGTATGTAGGTTTCCTGACAGCAATGAGACAAGAAGTGACTCGAGCACACAAGGGCTGGTCATTGGACAGTGTCATCCTTCACAATGATATGACAAAATGGCTCAAAGATGACATCAGTTTACCACCCTCAGTAAGTGTAATAGCATATAAAATATATGTCGCATTGATGATGTAATGAACAGGTTGTCAGGGGGTTGAGTGTAAAACGCTTTAACTGGATTTGCAATATAAGTTATTTCTTACAGTTAGCAATACATGGTGTTGGCAGATTGTAAAATTCAGTTTAATAATACAAGTGTTGTATAACTGGTAGTCCGGTAGCCCGTGGGGGCCCCCCAAGGTGTAAGAATTGAGTCCCAGTAGTAAGGTAAGTATGCTATTTATTTACCACACCCTCTAGAGTATTCATTATTTATTTTGACAATAATATGATTATAGTATAACAATCTAACAAAATAAAATAAACATTCATCATATAATTGTTGTTTATATTTATTTTGAAAAGTAAAGGTAATTGTAGGTCTTCAAACTGCCCAAGGTAACTTTCACACATTGGTTGGATAGCTCATTACCCAAAAAATTAAATGAAGTCCTCTACATATAGCTTGTGTAGGGGAATAAAATCCACTTTAGCTTTCAGACCGAGTGAAAAGCTAATTGCTCAGAAGCTATTGCAAGTTAATCATAATCTAATTTAATGTTCACACGTTTAGTAGAAAGCCAGTTGTCCTCACATTCTAATGTTTTTATTTGATATTACTATTTTAATTTGATATTGTTATAGTTTGATATTACTCTCAACCTTATGTAAAAAAAAAATATTTTGTGATGTATTGTGGTTATCAAGGCATTATCAATAGTGCCTGGAAATTAATGACACTTACCATTTTCTTTTTACAGTTTCCCTCTGATAAAAAAATCCAACATACTTTGTGCATACAAGCTATTTTCTTATTTAAAGTGAAACCAAAGGCATTGTTTTGGGCCTTTGCACCTATAAGAGTGCCTAAAAACTAAAAATTTGCAGCTATAATCGAGAATATCATGCAAGTGGTTTACTGGGAATCTATTCTAAAAGTGCAAAATCCTGGTCTCATGTCATTCTGACGTGTTCATCAGTGTTTGCAATTTTAACTAACAACGGCGAACAGCCCCTTAAGCCCAATGTGGCTGTATTTTTAACATGGTTGAAATGTGCAGTTGCATTTTTACTTGCTTTTATATTGGATTTACACGCAACAAGACTTACAATGCTGTACTGTGCAGCATTCGGATGTAAATTGAAGCATAGTGTTATCATTGTGCATGGTTTATGTCAGAACAACTGACCGATGCATCTTGGGAGCCTACCAGAGGCCAGGGACCATCCCTACCAAGGGCCTGGGGGAATGAAAGCTGACCAATTAAAAGGTTCATCCCCCACCGCAGGGGGCCTCTGACCAGTTACAAGCATTAACCCTGTTATGGGAGCTGGCAGCATTGCAGTGGGTGTCTGACCAATTAGAAGCATTATCCCAGCTGTGGGATGTGGGAACATCCCTTCCTTGGGCCATCTTTGTCTCGTAGCACAGACAAGAAAATACGTCACCCACCAACCAGCCCCCTTTTTCCTCCACCGTTAAAAAAATTATTTCAAAATGCCTGGGGGGCATTCGTTCTAAACACTTTGTTTTGAGATGGCTGGACACCCAGGGGGTGCAAACCCCAGGATTCTCTGGCCACAGTCACATGATCATGATCGAGTAGCTGGCCCAGGACCGCAGTCCGGTCACGTGAAATATCTGGGTCTCGTATACTCAGGATGCACCAGCCAACCTGCTTTCTCGACCTTTCCAAAAAGATAAGATGGCCAGCATTTCAAAAGGGATGACTGGATGCCCAGAGGGATGCAAATCCCAGGATCTCTGGTCATGTGACCACAGTCACATGATCATGATCAAGCAGCTGGCCCAGGACCGCAGTCCGGTTACATGAAATATCCAGGTCTCGCATCCAGTTCTCAGGGTGTCACAGCTGGCCCCAGAGAGATCTGGCCGGACTGTCCTATTTTATTGCCAAGATGAATAATAAATATGAAGCTTTTATTACATGAGTCGTGTTTGCAGGCGGGCTAGTTGGAAGCCCACACAATATGGTAGACTTTGTTTGGCCCAATTTGAAGAGTCATGTTTTGAAGTTGATATATTTTCATTAACTAATGGGTCAAGATCCTTCAAAACGTCGGTAACTGAGAATGTTAAAGCCTAAAGCTGTACTGACAATCTTCCAGCACGTACATCAGCTGAAGGCTTCGACACAACGCAAACACTTTATCAATAGAACTGTCAAATGGGAACCTGAAATCGGAGGCAGTTAGTAAACACTGAATGAATGGACAATCTTACCAAATAAGTTGATTTTAGATGCAAACAGAATGTCCAAACTTATTGGCAAGTATGAGACTAAAATCGTCAACGTCTACAATCAGACGTTTAAAGTTGGAGTTGTGGGAAACCTAGTCAGCACTCTTGATCAGGGTTGAAAAAAATAATGATTTTTTTTATTTAAATTGTTTTTTTTATTTGATTTTTTTTTAAATCTGGTATACACAATGTCATAAAATATTTGACTATCAGGCTATCTGGTGTCAATACAGCTATACAAGTGTGTGCACATTGTGCTTTTGTATTAAAAAACACGCAAAACTTTGTTGATCTCGATGCTTGTAAACAATTATTTGTGTTAAATTCATATAAATCAGTGATTCAAAAAACTGGAAGTCAAAAAAAAATTTTAAATCAATGATTTTTTTTGAGCGATTTAAATAAAACAACCCTGCTCTTGATGTAGGGTTCTGAACAAATATGGCGCTGCCCATGCAAACAAGATTTCTGGTGTTCAACGAGGTATATTTAGTTAACCACTTAAGTGATATTCTTGATTATAGTTACAAATGGTTAGTTTTCACATACTCTTATAGGTGCGAAGGTCCCCAAAATGCCTTTGGTTTCACTTTAAAATAAAGGTGTGGAAGAACAATGAATGGAACAGCCAAAAGTCTTCCCAAACTGATAATTAGTCCCTCCCCCATTAGTGACCCCCTGGCGCTACTGGAACAGGGGGAGGGATACTAAACCTCACTGCATTATTAACCATTGCATGTTTTATGAATGCCATATACATTTTCCATTAGGCATTGTTGTTAAATGTAGTGTAGCATCCTTTGAATAAAGCAAACAATCATGCCACAAAATAAGATTTTAATAAATCTAGTCAATATGGTCACCATTTCAAAGCACAATTTTAGCTACATAAACAGTTACTCTTAGATGTTACATGCATCAAACGCATCAACTAATACATGTATTAACTAATTTACTTAGCTAATTCAATTTATATATAGATATTACTATGTATATTTGCCATTTTAAAACTAATTTATTGTCATTTTCATAGCTAATTAATTTTTTTACCTATGTATTTTAAGCACCCCTGAATGGATAGTGTCAAAATTTTTGCAGTGTGATATTAATTATTATCATAACGTGATATCTATTTCAGTGGAATGAATGTTCAGAGATACTTCTATGTTCAACAGGAGGGTGTATACGTGTATGGCCTCTACCTAGAGGGCGCCAGTTGGGACCGCAGAAACTGCAGACTGGCTGAACCCCAACCAAAGGTGTTGTCCGTGGTGCTTCCCGTGGTATATATTTATGCCATACAAATGCAACAAAAAGATGTGCGACTATATTCATGTCCCATCTACAAGAAACCACAGCGCACTGATCTCACCTATGTCACAGTTTTACTCATGAAGAGTCTTGTCAGCCCAGATCACTGGGTCCTCCGAGGTGTAGCAGCTCTCTGTGACATCAAGTAGCATGTTCCAAGACGAAGAAACTCAAAAATAAATGAACTACTTCAATTTTACAATGCAAATCCATAAAATCCATACACATTTATATGCGCAGCTGTATTCATTCACATACATATAAGAAACACAAGCTTTCAATCAGATAAATAATCTGTATAAGACGTTGTTGGCAGGAAACATCTAAGTTGTTAATGTCTTCAGTTAACTACAGACAAACATGTATGTGCATGAAAATAAAAGGCTCTGTTGGAGCGTTTCAAGTACGCGCGCACGCACATACACACACACACAGAATATGACAATTATTTATTTTCTAGTGTAACTACATATGAAACAATAAAATATGCAGAAAATAACTGTTTTGTATTGTATTTAAGGGAAATCTATGATTTTAATTGGCAAACTGAATGACTGTTTTATGGATATTCCAACACTTGATTTATTACTATCTGTAACATCTCAGTTGTTTAATAATAATAATAATAATATCCATACAAAACATGTTACTATCATGAGCATTCATGTCTTAATATTGTATAAATTGGTATAAATATGCCAGTTTTATTATATATATATATATGTGTATATATCAGGCTTGTTAACAAATGCATGTCAACACATTTGAATGCAAATATTTTACTTGAGTAAAATGCGAATACAAATGCCATTTTCCAGGAATGCATTCAAACGCAAATGTTGGTGGAAATGAGAGATAGGGAGGTGTACACTCATATGACTGGCATTACATTTGTTTACATATGAAGTGGGGGACGTTGCCACCCCATCTTCAGTTGCTCCCTACACAGACCAACTTGCACCCAACTCCTGCCTTATCAGCTCCTTGTACTGTTTATGTAGATTCATTTTGTTAGGGCAATTCAGTAAATGGGGTCAAGGTCCTAAAAAGAAAGGGCAATTTCAAAGTAATAAGAGGGCAACATTTTCCATAAAAGAACAGTTGACTGATATTGCAGTGGTCCAAAAGGAATTTGTTTTCTGAAAGGCACAATTGTTCGTAAAATAAAATTTGCTGAAGACTACTGGTTAATGTGGGGTGTTACATGTCAGTGTGCTACATTGATCAACGTGCAGGCTAAACGTCTGCTGTAGTGAAAATGTTATGGACTTGACAACATATATAGTGCATATTAAAGATACAACAGTAATAAAATTATAACCACCTGTATATTATCACTTTATGTATAAATATGTACACAATCAAAACAAACACAATAAATATATATACATACACACACACGCATATTCAGTAGTTATTCCATGGGCATGATACAGTGGAGAGATTACGTCAGTTGCACACAAGCACAGTCAATTGTCACAAGTACAGTCAATAGTCATAGGTACAGTCAACTGTTACAAGTAGTCAATAGTCACAAGTACAGAAGTACAGTCAATTATCACAAGTACAGTGAACTGTTACAATTGTCAGAAGTAGTAAATTGTCACAAGTACAGTCGGTTGCACACAACTACAATGTACATTATTGTGCAAGTCAATCATTACACGGCAGCTTCACTTCACAGAAGCTGTCCACAATGTTTTATCCAACTGCTTGAGTTGTGCAGCACCCAGTCAATTTGTTCACACATCCTGTGCAACCAGGAATGATGTTTACTTATTGTGCATGAAAGCCAGACATGAAACCCACTCCATTATCCCCTCGCTCATGCTATTTTACAGCCACAGTTCACAGTCAGTGATGTCCTTATATGGCCACCCATTCTAACTGGCCAGCAGTCACTCTGTGGTAGTTGTTAGAGACTAAACAGACACCACAGTTACATGTGCACTGTGTGGACACATCTCACATTTGAGCACCAGGGCTGACTGCACAGTACCACTCAGCTGGACATGTCGATGTGGATGGAGGACGGCACAGGGTTTAGTGGGATGTTGGTCTCGTGACTCTGTGCGATCTGACGGTGTTTCTCCACTGACGGGCCCCAATCTGCTGTCGGTTTCGACAACCTCTTAATAGTCTGCAAAATGTAGGTTTTTATTTATGGGTGTTCCAACTAAAATTATCACAGGAGGGACATCAATTATGCATTTTATCATGTTCTGTCATAATTACTACTATAGTCATAATTACCATTATAGTGGGGATACACAATTAAAAAAGTAATACACCAAGATATTTAAGATTAAACATTGGCCCACCCCAAATGAAAAGGTACATCCACTATCATTATGCAAATGTTGCCGTGTTAATGATATAACCACTCCATTTATGTTGCGGTTTTATCCATTTAATAAACACACATAATTACCCAAGTGGCACAGCATGTTTATGTCATCCAATTACATGTTCGTCAAAGAAATGGCTAATCTGTGAATGGTTTTCATGGTAAACCAATACGTTTAACGTGTTATATATTTAACATGTTATATATTAGACAGATAAGATATCAGTCAAATAAAACAGGTCCACAAAGAACTTATTATGGGAGCACCAAATGTCATTATAGACTTATACACGACATACCTGCCACAGTGTGTCCTCCTGGTCTGATGTGCACACCTTCGACACGATGAAGACGGGGATGGCCAACACCGACGTCATTGACATCATCCACCCCACCACCTCTGCCCACGCAGGGAACTTGTAGTCTCCGTAGCTACTAGGCACAAAGTCAACCCATGTGAACACCATGATGAACTGAAACGGCAGAACAACAATACATTGAAAAGACTAATTACTATAAAAGATGAACTGTGTATCAACATTTCTGGTCAGATTAAAGCTCTATTCTCAATTCAATTTTCTCTCTCATCATTTCACTGATTTCTTGAAAAAGTGAACTTAACTAGTATCCACTATGACATCCTAGTTCGTTTGTTCAAATTTGTTTTAGTTTTGGTGAATCCATCGAACAAACTATTATATTGTTGACTGGATCCGGTCAAAATTCTAAAAAAAAAGGGGCTAAAGTGGTCCAGCTCTATATACACCTGTACTATGATATGCAGCTATTCACACTTTCACAAGTTACCCAATCTAACGATCAAAGTCAATTCTTTCAATGATTTTAACAAAAGTATGCACTCTTATTAAACTAGCTGCACTTAAATTATTCATGCACTACAGATCTGAATATCAACAAACCTGATTTACGGTTGACTAAATAAATTGAAGAGGAAGTTTTAAAATTTATTTTTTCTGGATTGAAGTCATTATCATCTATGACTGATCGTCCGTGACATCTATGAGGGTTGTTTGGTCAAAACTCAATTATTTATGCTGTTAATATCATATGGAGAAAATGGAAGAGGAACGGTTGACACAGAGAGCAGATGTGCTTAGAGTGGAGGATAGAAGGAGAATGGGAAGACCAAGACAGATGGGGGACTGTGAAGAGAGATTTGGCGGGAGTGATTTAACAAGATTGCAAGACAAAGGCCCAGATGGCAAGTGGACAAGGAAGCCATTGGCTTATCAAGAGTCCAACATTTTATCGTCTATGTGTAACCCGCCCTCCTGATATATGTGTCAACCTTGTATTTAAACATATTCAAGCTGCTAGCAGTTACACAATCTATAGATAATTTGTTCCATTCATTTATTGTCCTCTGTGAGGACGAGTACTTCCTGATATCCAATCTACAATGATCCTTTATTAATGTTACCTCATGTAAATTCTACTATCATTGTCGAGTGAGAAAAAAATATTTCTACAAATATTTTCATACCCATTGAATATCTTAAAAACTTCAACTTGATCTCCTCTTAACCTCCTTGTCTCTAGGGTTGTTAAACCACATTCTCTTAGGCATTCTTCATAACTAAGGTCTGGAATCATTTTAGTTGCTCTCCTCTGTATTCGTTCAAACGTATCTATATCCTTCTTATGATATGGTCTCCAAGCTTGTATACAGTATTCTAAATGAGGTCTAACTATTGCTTTATAAAGAGGTATAATTAACTTTTTTCCCTTGTATGTTACGTTTTTTCTAATCAATCCAAGAATTTTATTACCCTTTGAAGCTGCAATACCACACTGCTCTGAAACTTTCATATCAGCGCTTATTGTAACTCCTAAGTCCTTTTCTTTTACAGTAGTACCCAGAACAGTATCTCCCATTTTATAGTTTACATTCAAGTTCCCATGTCCTGTATGGAAGTATAATTAGCTTTTTTCCTTGTGTGTTATATTTCTCCTAATCAACCCAAGAATTTGATTACCCTTTGAAGCTGGGAGGGGAGCGGAGAATGAGGGATAGGGGGAGTGGAGATAGTTGGTGGAGACGGCAGTGGAACGGAACTAGTGACGAAGGGAGGAAAAATCGATGACCAGTATCAGTGCCAGCCTCACCCCAGTCCACAGGGATAAAGAGGAGTGCAACAACCTGACCCCAGTCCACAGGGATAAAGAGGAGTGCAACAACCTGACCCCAGTCCACAGGGATAAAGAGGAGTGCAACAACCTGACCCCAGTCCACAGGGATAAAGAGGAGTGCAACAACCTGACCCCAGTCCACAGGGATAAAGAGGAGTGCAACAACCTGACCCCAGTCCACAGGGATAAAGAGGAGTGCAACAACCTGACCCCAGTCCACAGGGATAAAGAGGAGTGCAACAACCTGACCCCAGTCCACAGGGATAAAGAGGAGTGCAACAACCTGACCCCAGTCCACAGGGATAAAGAGGAGTGCAACAACCTGACCCCAGTCCACAGGGATAAAGAGGAGTGCAACAACCTGACCCCAGTCCACAGGGATAAAGAGGAGTGCAACAACCTGACCCCAGTCCACAGGGATAAAGAGGAGTGCAACAACCTGACCCCAGTCCACAGGGATAAAGAGGAGTGCAACAACCTGACCCCAGTCCACAGGGATAAAGAGGAGGCAACAACCTGACCCCAGTCCACAGGGATAAGAGGAGTGCAACAACCTGACCCCAGTCCACAGGGATAAAGAGGAGTGCAACAACCTGACCCCAGTCCACAGGGATAAAGAGGAGTGCAACAACCTGACCCCAGTCCACAGGGATAAAGAGGAGTGCAACAACCTGACCCCAGTCCACAGGGATAAAGAGGAGTGCAACAACCTGACCCCAGTCCACAGGGATAAAGAGGAGTGCAACAACCTGACCCCAGTCCACAGGGATAAACAACTAACATGATCAATGACAAAGGTAAAATGACCATATCCAATCAATCATTTCCAAAGTTAAGCCATGTTAAAGTTGTGTTGTAAATGAGCAAGAGGCACCTACCACAAGGATGAGGGGGGTGACATACTTCCACATGACCTTCCACCAGACGTGTGGCTTGTAGCCAAGCATCATCTCAATGTCCTTGAGGAACGCATCAATTCCTGCAAAAAACAACAACGCGTCGTTTCACACACAACACAAAGAAATTCTCAGAAGATTTCATAGTCAACACTATTCTAGATGACTGCATTACTGTGAACACAGTAAATAAAACAAGGCAGTGGCAAACACAAGCATCACAGATGGCTATCTTGCATCTTGTGCCTCAATTCTATTAAACACTCCAATTTAGGCAGTATTTGCCATCCAAGCCAAAGGCCCAGATGGCAAGTGGACAAGGAAGCCATTGGCTTATCGAGAGTTCAACAATGTTCATCTACTTATAACCCGCCCCCCTGAGATATGTGTCAACCTTGTTTTTAAACATATTCACGCTGCTAGCAGTTACACAATCCGTAGACAATTTGTTCCATTCATTTATTGTCCTCTGTGAGAATGAGTGCTTCCTGATGTCCAATCTACATTGATCCTTTACTAATTTTACCTCATGTCCTCTAGTTCTGCTGCTGCTTGAGTGAGAAAAACATATTTCTATCAATATTTTCATACCCAATCAATATCTTAAAAACTTCAATCTGATCTCCTCTTAACCTCCTCGTCTCTAGAGTTGTTAAACCACATTCTTTCAGGCGTTCTTCATAACTAAAGTCTCTAAGTTCTGGAATCATTTTAGTTGCTCTCCTTTGTATGCGTTTAAGCGTATCTATATCCTTCTTACGATATGGTCTCCATGCTTGTATACAGTATTCTAAATGAGGTCTAACTATTGCTTTATAAAGAGGTATAATTAACTTTTTTCCCTTGTATGTTATGTTTTTTCTAATCAATCCAAGAATTTTATTACCCTCTGAAGCTGCAATACCACACTGCTCTGAAACTTTCATATCAGCGCTTATTGTAACTCCTAAGTCCTTTTCTTTTACAGTAGTACCCAGAACAGTATCTCCCATTTTATAGTTTACATTCAAGTTCCCATGTCCTGTATGTAGGCATTTACATTTCCCAAAATTGAACAGCATCTGCCATTTCTCAGACCATTTCACGTTTTGTAAATGTTGTTTATCACCATCAGTATTAACCTTTCTAAACAGTTTTGTGTCATCCGCAAATTTCAGTACGTTACTTGTTATACTGTCGTCCAAGTCATTGATATAAATTAAGAATAATATAGGTCCTAATACTGATCCTTAAATCAGTTCCAATTCCAATTCTGCCTTGCAAAAAATCAATGCCAATTCCAAATTATCAATTCCAAGGTTTGGCATAAAAAATCTTTAAAAAACACACACACACACACACACACACACACTCACACTCACACTCACACTCACACACACACACACACACACACACACACGTGTGGGCAGGTATGCGTGTGTGTGTGTGCAGCATTTATAAGTTAAAGATGTCACAAGCATAGATCTTCATTTGGTCCAATAACAATATTCATGCATTATGTTATCTAAATTGGGTGTCAGATATAAAATAAGGAATCCCATAGAAAGTGTACCTATGTGTCCATATTTCATTATGGAATTTTGACCCCTTATAGAATTTTTACCTCCCTGGCCCATTGGAAACAATGCAATGTTGAGTAGACAATATAATGCGCTTTGGAGCTAGGATGCTACAATTTTGGTAACACGCTTTTGGTTATCTTACCAGAGGCATTCGTCAAAGTGGCCAAACAGATTTGTTAAAAACATTAAGAGATCAGTGCCACACCTATTGGTTGAATCAACATGGCTCCATAGGGAAAATGCTTTTCCCCGTGGTTGATTACTTTGTATATTCTATATGACACTGGCACTCTTATATTCTAAAAAATAATATATACAAGAGAAAGTTTCTCATATTGTGATTCATTTTTATTATGCAAAAGATGAATTTTGTAAAATTTTCAAGTCACTGTATGTGTAATCTTTGCAGCTGAAGAATTCACCATTGGTTCGTACAAGTACAGGTACTAGTTTTGAATCTTGACATTACGGATGTCACCTTTAGTGCCACAACTGCTACTACTGCTGTGACACCATCGACAACTGATGCCGAAACGCAAATCACTCCAGTAAGTGCGACACTTTGCAAATGCTGCTGTAGTCACGGATGACATTATTGCACCAATGAATGTTGATCATGATTACTCCTATGTGAAGCTTCCATCAGATTCAGTGAAAACAAAAACATTTGCACAGATGATGCACACTGTGATCACAGTGACATAACCGAAGGTGACTCAAGCAGCTCCGACACCTATGAGAAAGAGAAGAAGTTTGTCATTCATGAGAAAAATTTATGTCACTTTTCTGCACCTGCCACACATCAAACTGCCATAAACTGTGATATAGGTTGTACTCATGTCTGATCTATCAGCCAAGGTCTTTCGGATACTGGGGTGTCTATCAGAGGCAAGTGTGCTGATTTCCACCCCTGGATGAGTGAAAGGTGAATTGAATCTGTTAGGTGTACATGTACTATCAGTCAGAACAAGTAGTGTATTGGTGTACATTTACTGTCAGTAGTGTATTGGAACAGATGATTGGTGTGCAAGTACTATTAGTCAGAAGAAGTAGTGTATTGATACATATGATTGGTGTACATTTACTGTCAGTACAAGTATTGTATTGGTAGAGAATGAGATGCTTAGTTTACATTTGCTGTCGGTAGGAACAAGTGGTGTTATGGTATAGATTCAGTCAGAACAAGTAGTATATTGGTACATATGATTGGTGTACATTTACTGTCAGACCAAGTAGTGAATTGGTACAGATTCCAGAATGAGATGATTGGTGTTCATTTACTGTCGGTAGGAACAAGTGGTGTATTGATACACATGATTGGTGTACATTTACTGTTCAGTCAAAACAAGTTACTGTATTGCCATTGGTACAGATGATGATGGTGAAACAGTTGCATTATTATTAAAATGCGTTGGCTGTATAAAGATTAATTATGTCCTAAGCTAAACTACCAGTATATTTGATATGTTGTGGCATAATAATGTATTCATGTTCCAGGTTGTATTTCCCGGTGGTAGAAGTCACTGTTTTTAGTCAATGTTTAGTCTTGGTTTCAGGCATTCTAGTTAGCCTTATTTCTTTAGTAATTGTTTTTCTATGTGAATAAACTTTTCATATATTTTATGTTGGCCTCAACATAAATGAAATTGTATGTAGTGACATGCAAGATGCTGCAGGTAACATTTTTGTTGACAGAAGTGGGATATGAAGACATTCAGTTATTAATCTTTTAGTGGGGATTTTTGTAATTTTTCAGGTTGTTTTTCGACCTGCTGCATACTGTGGGTGCTTCATGATTTGTCTATATCAGTCTATCAGTACACTCACTTGTGTCAGGTCAATCTCCATAGCTAAACTTTCCATCAATTCAATTCGGTTCAGAATTGACATCACAGATCCTTCCCACATCGCAGGACGAGATTACTTGTCTTGCCTTTCCTGAGCCTCCCTCTTGCCCACAGTGTGAAATGCCAATATGCAGCCAGTTGATATGTTCTGAAATATAATTTGTCAGGGTTAGTTGATAGCACTAATTCTATAATTACCATAATAGTTGCAAAACTGTGAACATTACATCCTGTCAGTAGTTAATTATTGTTATTTAAACGATTACATTGCACCCAACAACAAGTTGTTGTGGTGTGCTACAGAGAGGGGTGATTACAAGTATGAATATTAATGCAATCATTATTATAGTAATTATTGCAATCACAATTACTAATGTAATCATGATTACAATCATGATTACAACCACGATTACAATCATGATTACAATCACAATTATGATAACATTTAAGAATATATATATTGACATAATGAATTAAATAAACCCTCATGTTATTATTGTCACCAATGTTATTCAACACAAAATCAAACACAATATTAAAATAAAGTCACGGTACACCTCATTAGATTAGATACAAAATAAAGATAAAAGCCTGCTTGCATTGCAGTTTGGGCTAGGTAAAAGAAATATGCAGAAAAAATATGATTATTAAAATGGCAATGATTCGATAACAATTGAATTACTGACCTGCTAGCTATAGGGCGAATCAATGAGTCGGCACGCAAATCATGCAATGACAGCAGACCAACATCTAGCACCGCTCTGTTTGTGCATATCACTACAAAATCATCGTCTTCGGTGATGCAAGCACCAACACCGTAGGGCACATGGTGCTGCATAGCCATAGCCTAGCCTTAGGCATAGTAGCTTCCTCGGTGCAGCATGATGACTCAACGTAAACGTGCGTAGACATCGGGACACAGTTTCCACAGGATCACCACATCACATTACCTATTCAGGAATTGTTGACAGTCAAAGTGCTGTTGTCACTTATCAGTAACAGTGTCACTTCCTGAATCCAACGTCAGCAAAGTCGAAACCGACCTGGAGTCTGGAGCATGACTTGCACACTCTGTGACACTTTACGACTGTCAGCCGTTGTTTCCATCTTCGTCTGTGGTTTCCATTTCTCCAAAGATAGACAACTATTACGGAAGTTTAGTAAATCACTAATCGCTGGCAACAGATCTGGTAAAACTGTAACAAGCGATGCTTCTATCTACCTTGTCAACAAGTGAAAAATAGTTCCGGTATTCCGTTATCGCATATTCTCGTTAGCTAGCGTCTCGTGTATTCGAGAAGTGAGGCGTTTTCCACGATTTTTTTTGTGTTTTGTTGTAATTTCTTTAACTTTTTTATTTGGAGCGCAAAAACACTATTTTGTTGACGTTGACGCTCCAGAATGCCTATTTATGAGAAAAAAATTTAAAAATCAAAAATTTACATTGATTAGATATACACGATTCAAACCACTCACTTCGTACCTGCATAGACAACAAGATGGCGATACACAGTGATGCATTTTGTCGATTTATGTCTCGAACAAAATAAGTTTATCAGTTTATCTCATAAAGTGGCAGGTATCTGTCACCATTAATGCATAGTTAGATAATATATATTTAAATATACGGCATAATACAAATTTGCTTCAGTTCCCCTTTAAGCAACATTGATGTGCTTAATAAATCAGCGGCTAGACCAAATTCTGCATGGGATAATCTCATATTCAGAACTGACACAGAAAATTAAGTATGCATGTTACTTGGTGCTGCTGGCCACGGCGTGTGGACCAATGACCATGGTGTGGCAGTCGGCACGCTGACCAATGGCCACGGTGTGACAGAGCAGAGACTGAGGTGTGTGACTCACCGTAGACATAGGAGAGCGCAAGACACTCACACAGTCCTATGATGAGCACAGAGTAGGTTGCAGCATAGTTGTCTATCAACTGTAGCATGTACACACCACCCTGGCAACAGAACACAACCTCGTTACTACAAATACAACTTCACACTAACATAGGTGAGTGTACACATCCTTCTTTCGGAATAGACACTAAAAGCGGTTGGTCCAAATTCCTGCATTAGCCCAAGATTGGGCTGTTTGGAGTATAATTACTTGAGACTTGGGGAGAGCATGTGTTCCATTCATGTATATGTGTTACACTTGTGTGGTCACGTTTAACACTGAAATGGGTGGATGTTACACAGAGTAGGGCATGTGTTCCATATACATGAACACTTGTCACCTGGGGTAAAGTAAGTACTGACCCTGGTGCAGCAGGTGAGTCCTAGTAGGTAGCCAAGAACACAGATGGACAACATGACCACCATGGGGCGCTTGCCGTGGCGCAGTGTGTTTGGGAAGACGTCCAATAGTGTTGTGTGCAGCGTTGTCACAACTGAGAACTGCAACACACAATACTGATTGAAGCAGAATGACTTTTGGTAAGTTTTACAATAGGACAATGATCACATATGTTGATTGGACCATGTGTGACCCAGTACTGAGCTACTACAAGTAAATGTAAAGAACACACTACACTAGATAACATTTCTAAAGCACCTATATCCTCTCAAACCAGAGCTCAGAAGCGCATCAACATAATCGTTTAATGATCTATGATCCATTCCATGTCATCGGCAGTTCGTTGGGGATCCCAAGTTAACCGCCGTGCATGGAAGGTTCATATACTACAGTTGTACTAATGTTGCTGAAGAACAGGAGGTCTGAGTATAGCTAGGTGAAGTTTCCGTTATAGTGACCAGGCAATAATGTTCAATGTCAGACACAAACCAACCAGTGGTTACTACAGCGGTTACTATAGCGGTTACTACTTAGAACTTGTGTCGATGCCGCTAGTCTCATCACAATGCAAGTGCCATTGATCAAGCTAATAGAGTGGCACTGATATGACCTACCTGTGTGGTCAAAAACTGACCTGAGTGCCTAGCCCCAGAGTGACCAGCATGCTGAAGAAGAGGATGGCCCAGAGGGGAGAGATGGGCAGACGAGACACAACCTCTGGGTAGATAATGAATGCCAAGCCAGCACCTGCAACACAACATGTCATGTCAATGACCTACTGTAGAGTTTTCATCAAATCCTACAATTTCTATAAGAAAATCAACATCCCAGTCAGATGTAACCACATGAAGATTGTGTCTACCTACGTATATTATGCTAACCAGCAACTACAAATTCAATCCTGCGCACAGAAGAAGTGCCGTAGTCTGCAAATTTTCGCTTTTCCTGTTCATTAACTATGTTTTTAATTTGCAAAAATTCCTTGAAAGGGGGATACCATTTAAAAATCACTGACACTTTATTCAGATGCCATGAACCCAGAAATGAAACAGTGATCTGACCCCATGTGTAGCTATAGATGTGCAAAGTGACTGCACACATTTTCAAGAAGACTAACTGCAGCAAGAAGATACTTTGAATGATTGTTGGCCTAACTGTCTCTCAATGAAAGCTTCATCTCAAATTTCTAGTGGTTCCCATACCAAAAGAATTAGTTGAACTTCAGTTGAAATTCTACTGAGATTCAGTTGAAATTCAACTGATTTTTTATTAACTTCAACTGTTGAAAATTAATGTAGTAGTAGTAGGCACTTTGCCATTTATGAAAACTCATCCAAGTTGAATAAAATTTTATTTTTTAATCAAATTTATTTTGACACCGCATATCTCTAAAAATAGAATCAAGGGTGTTTACAATAAAACAATTAATTTTAAAATACATTACATGTACGATATCATGATATGATATAATCATATGAATATGATATATATGATATAATCATATGAATATGATTTGAAATGAATTCATATCCTAGTTGAATAAGAGCTCAAAGTAGACTTCGTCATTTTAGAGAATTCATCCTAATTGAATACCTGTTGTAATGAGTTTAACATTTTCAGGAATTCATCCTAGTTGAACATCAGTTAAAAGTATGAACTTATTGTTTAGAATTCATTCTAGTTAAATGTCAGTTGAAAATAAGGACTATCATTTTCAAGAATTCATCTTAATTTAATAAGAAAACAGTCTGATTTTAAAGAATTCATCAAAGTTGAATATGAATTGGAAAAGGTATCGTATTCTACCTAATAGGCATACAGTGTGCTTGAAAAAAATTGGGCCATGGAAAAATATTAAGGAATATGTTGTTATAAGCATACACCAAAAAAAAAAAAATTTTCTCTTAACAATGAGGTAACTGTTTGACACTAGTGGTGTCACTCGGTAACTAGTGTAGAACAACTGAAAAGTAGTGACATCTGTTTAGCACCAGATGGCAACACTTTTCAGTTGTTCCACAGTAATCAAATTACAATAATTATGGATCCTGCCAATTAAAAAGGGGGTGTGCACTAATTAAGACATGTACGTTTAATAGGTCGAATACGGTATTTATTTTACTTATACAGTAATCTTGTGAAAAAGTCCCTAATGGTAGTTTCGATAGAACATGAAAGCCCGTATTCTGTAGCCAAACCAAAATTTTGGAACAAACTCCCAATCATCTGAAGCTATGTTACCTTCCATAAAACAACTCTAGACATACATTATTCAGTTGTTCCACATCAGTAAAATTACAATAATTATGGATCCTGCAGATTAAAAAAAGGTGTACCCTAATTAGGGCATGTACGTTTAATAGGTCGAATACAGTACTTTGATTTTTAAGATGCCAGGTAAAAGTATAAATTTTATTAATTTTATAGGCATATAAAACCATGACTGATAACTTTCTTTGAATAGTTGTCTATGCTATCAAACAATCTAGTTTTATATTCTTGCATCAAATGTATTTTTATTTGAGAAAATGGCATGTCTTATTGGCGATTAACTTGAAAATTGGGTTGTAATATCAAGCAGCTCAGCAAAAACCACGAAAACAGCATCCTCCCACCCAGTGATGCTAGTTCCAAACTATTCACCAGGTGGCATCACCCTACTCCTCACCGCAGGTTAGCTCATGGCACTTGATGTGCATATCAAACTATGAAGCACTTGCATAAAGAGACAATATATTACATTATTACAATATATTATATATTATATTATAACATTGTAGACTGTAGTGAAAAAGACATGTCACAATGTCTTTGTAGATATTACAACATTGTATACTGGAGTGAAGAAGACATGTTACTATGTCTTGGTAAGCATTACAACATTGTATACTGGAGTGAAGAAGACATGTTACTATGTCTTGGTAAGCATTACAACATTGTATACTGGAGTGAAGAAGACATGTTACTATGTCTTGGTAGGCATTACATTGTATACAGGAGTGAAGACATGTTACTATGTCTTGGTAGGCATTACATTGTATACAGGAGTGAAGACATGTTATTATGTCTTGGTAGGCATTACATTGTATACAGGAGTGAAGACATGTTATAATGTCTTGGTAGGCATTACATTGTATACAGGAGTGAAGACATGTTACTATGTCTTGGTAGGCATTACATTGTATACAGGAGTGAAGACGTTATTATGTCTTGGTAGGCATTACATTGTATACAGGAGTGAAGACATGTTATTATGTCTTGGTAGGCATTACATTGTATACAGGAGTGAAGACATGTTATTATGTCTTGGTAGGCATTACATTGTATACAGGAGTGAAGACATGTTATTATGTCTTGGTAGGCATTACATTGTATACAGGAGTGAAGACATGTTACT
Organism: Lamellibrachia satsuma; assembly: GCA_033239005.1. NCBI lineage: Eukaryota > Metazoa > Annelida > Polychaeta > Sabellida > Siboglinidae > Lamellibrachia > Lamellibrachia satsuma. The sequence goes on along the minus strand of BSQZ01000001.1, from coordinate 19,039,990 downwards.
ATGTCTTGGTAGGCATTACATTGTATACAGGAGTGAAGACATGTTATTATGTCTTGGTAGGCATTACATTGTATACAGGAGTGAAGACATGTTATTATGTCTTGGTAGGCATTACATTGTATACAGGAGTAAAGACATGTTACTATGTCTTGGTAAGCATTACAACATTGTATACTGGAGTGAAGAAGACATGTTACTATGTCTTGGTAAGCATTACAACATTGTATACTGGAGTGAAGAAGACATGTTATTATGTCTTGGTAGGCATTACACTGTATACAGGAGTGAAGACATGTTATTATGTCTTGGTAGGCATTACACTGTATACAGGAGTGAAGACATGTTATTATGTCTTGGTAGGCATTACACTGTATACAGGAGTGAAGACATGTTATTATGTCTTAGTAGGCATTACACTGTATACAGGAGTGAAGACATGTTATTATGTCTTGGTAGGCATTACACTGTATACAGGAGTGAAGACATGTTATTATGTCTTAGTAGGCATTACACTGTATACAGGAGTGAAGACATGTTACTATGTCTTGGTAGCCATTATAACAATGTATACTGGAGTGAAGACTCCGTCTGAAGTAGACATGTTGCACTGACTTTATAGACATTATAACACTGTACCTACAAATGAAGTATGCATTTGTTATAATGCTGATTGATTGATTAATTGATTGATTGATTGACTGACCTATTGTTACAATGTAGTAGTTGAGTGAATGCTGCCTACCTCCCTTGGCGACTTCGTCGACCCCGACCCCCATCTCATGGGCGATGAAGCCAATAATAGAAAAGATAACAAAGCCAGCAAAGACGCTGGTCAGACAGTTACCGATTGCCACAAACAGCGAGTCTCTGAAGCAAGAGAGGACACAGCACGGTGGAGCAACACCTTCAAGAAATAACCAGGCAGATGTTTTCATGAATTCATCCCACATACGATCAGGGTCACTTTAAAAAAATTCATTTTTTACAACCAATACTGATTTTTCCTCTTCCTAAGATAGTTGTAATGTTGTCCCTTATAAATATTGTTCAAGTCTTCATTTAATGTTAATATTAAAATAACCTTAAAATAAATTACAAAACAGTTTGCCAATTGCTGTCACAACAACCACTAATCCCCCATTTTTGTCAACTTTGGGCAAAAATTGCCTGACTACACCCTCATATTGTCAACTAAAATGTTTGCCCCAAAACACGTGGACCCTGACAATGTGTGAAATGAAGATAAAATGCAATGTGTGGCAAGCAGATCTTTGGAGGCGATAGAAAACCTGGAAGGAAAAGCTGAGTAAACGTGTATGATCACTAACGAGGCGTACAGGGCTGGCTGAATGGGGCTCCTGGAAGCAAACAAACCACAGTCAACAGAGAAACTAAACCGATGTGCTTCAATGAGGCAACGCCACATAGGAGACTCTGCATGGTCCCGACCTGATCTGTTGGTAGCAAACTTCATTGTAATTACAAAGTTCTAGGTGAAATATACCACAGTGTGTGCGGCTTTCAGCTGATCAGATTCAAGACATTTTTAATATATCTGTTTTCCATGATGAATTCAATAACACAAAATAACAGACATTTTGTTCAAACACCATCTAGGAACCATTTATTTGTTTGACTTTGATTATCAAACTGTATAATTTGATTTAAAAAGCATAATAGCCTAGGTCCTTGTTTGATAAATCGTATTTAGGATCTTCTTTGAAAACTTCCCATTTTTACGGCCTTAGAAATGCAGGATCCATTTTAAGATTGTTATGTCTCCATACAAGCCCTGGATATATGTTGAGTCTATGGCTTAGCATAGACAGAATCTGGGACACCTTTTAGTGCCTTTTTCTACAATGTTCATTATCCCAGACACCATCCAGGATTTTAATCAAAGTGCTCTCATGTGATCACCATCAAGGGGGCTATGTGACCAAGTAGAGATAGTTCAGTTCACTTGAACTCTGCCTATTTTAACGAGTAGAATCTGTTGTTTCACCAACCCACTGCATCCTAACAATGTCTTTACTGTGAGAACAGAGCTGCCCAATATTCAGTTTGGAAAACTATATATCGACTTTGAACATTCATCCTACTGTACAGTACTGCCACATATAACAACAGACCATTGCTTGTTTAGGTTTGTTTGTCTTCTAGGAGCCACGTTCTCTATCCATCCTACCGTTCAAGCAGTAAATCAATACACTTCAATGGTGAGGCCCAACTGTGTTCCATCCAGTAAGCTAAACAATATTTAAGTTCTGTGCACACACTGTCAAACGCTTTCTCAAAGGCAGGTGTGAAAAGTGCACATTTCAACAGGCGATTGTTGCCAGTTTCCAACCGCTCAATCAAACTTGAAATGCCTGTGTAGTCAGGACATTCATTGTTACAATGAACACAGGAAAGCATACACAGCTTGATCTGCTCTATTAGGAACACAACTGTAGACGTTAATTACGTACATATATGCCTACACCAAACACACCATACACAACACACTTGGCATGTGTGCATGGCGAGGGGGATGTGTAGATGTGAACCAAAGCAACCTGCTCACCCCAAGCTGCGTTTCTCTCTCTCTCTCCTCTCTCTCTCTCGCTCTCGCTCTCTCTCTCCTCTCTCTCCTCTCTCTCTCCCCTCTCTCTCGCTCTCTCTCTCTCTCTCTCTCTCTCCTCTCTCTCCTCTCTCTCTCCCCTCTCTCTCGCTCTCTCTCTCTCTCTCTCTCTCCTCTCTCTCTCCCCTCTCTCTCTCTCTCTCTCTCTCTCTCTCTCTCTCGCTCTCTCTCTCTCTCTCTCTCGCTCTCTCTCTCTCTCTCACTCTCACTCACCTTAAACAATTATTATGGAATTTGTTGTAACTCGCAAGAGTGATTAGTCCACCCCAGCATGGAGACAGGGAAAAGAAAATCTGCACAGCTGCGTCACCCCACACCTGCGTCCAAAGATAGAAAATAACATAAACTTTAGCACCTGTTGTGGTCGTCAGAGGGCAGCTATGGGGGTGGGGAGGAGGGGCGCCAGTCATACCCCGCACAATAGAAGCACTGTAGCCGGTGTTGCCACTATGGACAGAGACACACCTGGCTACAATAATTTTGTGTGTACAAACATGTATGAATGATTTACATTACAACTTACATATACTTCATTAATAAAAGCAGTAAGAAAGAAGATTTTGTTAGATGGGAAAGTACACTGTAGATGGAAAATGAGCAAGATATTGTGAGAGATAAATGTGGATGAACAACAACATGGGTTAGGAAATCAGGATCTCAAGAATCATTTTAGAAGGCAGATTTGAACTACCAGTAGTCCATATAACAGCTTGGAATGGGTGAAATCAGGATTTCACAAACCATCTTGGAAGGCATATCTTGAACTAGTTCACATAACAGTAAATCTCTTGGTAAATTATGATACTTTAATAAGCTATCTGTTATACAAAACCCACCCATAACGTGCACGTGGAGGAGGGTACATGAGAAATGAACACTCCCTTTGAGAGGTCAGTATTTGTTGTACTGCCAGACTACCATAATGTCTGGTGTGCCGCAGGTAAAAGTCAAACAGCCAGTGGCAGTGGGAGGAGTGGATGTTATCGTGAGGCAGAGATCACATCTCCTTCCACCTACGTATGTATGCCAGTCATTGCAGAAATGTCTTCCGGACGATAAACCATCCTGGATTAGCATTTGACCAGCAGAGCAATCTCAGCAGGAAGTCTTAAATCATGCAGACCTTTCAAAGAGGAATGCTGTATGTATATAAATGAAGAAGTGGGCGAGATAATCAAGCTAGACATCTAAGAATAGTACCAATGCTGCCTTATGTACTTCCATGTAGTAATACATCACACCTACACATGTACACCTACACATGTACACCTGTATAAGATTTTATGAAAGTAGCTATATTGTGACAGTTGTCTAAGTCATAGCAGTACTAGATATGCATAATTTATAACTCAGCATTATTATAAACATCAAACAAGCCGCAATAACATTGAGAATACATATGTGCAATAAAACATTGATTCAGATTGAATAACCAAGTTTTACCTAATCTGAGCAAGTCATCAAGCCATCTGTCAAGCTAAGTGTCTGAAGCTAAGTGTCTTCCAACACTGCAACATTTCACACTAGGGTGTTTTTAAAAAAACACCTTAAAACACCCTCCTCGCTTGATTTAGGTATTGTGAATCAGGTTTGTTGATGTTCAAATCTGTAATGTGTGAATAATTTAAGTGATATGTGCAGTTGTTGTAATAAAGAGTGTATACTTTCATTAACATCATCTAAAGAATTGACTGTGATCGTTACATTAGGTATCTTGCGAAACTGTGAACAGTTGCATGTTACACTATAGATCATTAGATCAGGTAACTTGTGTGAACAGCTGCATGTTATACTATAGATCATTAGATCAGGTAACTTGCGTGTACAGCTGCTTGTTATACTATAGATCATTAGATCAGGTAACTTGTGTGAACAGCTGCATGTTATACTATAGATCATTAGATCAGGTAACTTGCGTGTACAGCTGCTTGTTATACTATAGATCATTAGATCAGGTAACTTGTGTGAACAGCTGCATGTTATACTATAGATCATTAGATCAGGTAACTTGTGTGTACAGCTGCATGTTATACCATAGAGGCAAATCCACTTGTAATTTTTTGCAGAATTTTGACCAGGCTTAGTCAAAATTAATTATTAACTTGTCCGATGATTTCCATAAAAAAACTAAATAAGACTTTTGTATAAAAAAGCTGTTATGCTGTAGATCGTTACATCAGGTATCTTGTGAAAGTGTGAACAGCTGCATGTCATACTATAGATCGTTACATCAGGTATCTTGTGAAAGTGTGAACAGCTGCATGTCATACTATAGATCGTTAGATCAGGTATCTTGTGAAAGTGTGAACAGCTGCATGTTATACTATAGGAGTCAGACCACTGTTGAGAATTACATTGGTGGCCATGTTAACGTTTTGTCTGATTATAAGAAAACTTGACCATCAAAAATTCTGAAAATTTTTCACAGCAACTGCCATTAACTTATTGACATGCTGACCAAACTTTGTCAAAATCACATACCTCCAGCCCTTTTAAAATGCCCCGATGTGCGATGCCCATCAATTTTGAGAAAAATAGCCACGTATTCATGCGCCCATAGCAGAAAAATTCCCATAAATCCCTCCACCTGTTAAACTCTAAAAAAATGCACCATTTCACAGCCAATAGCTTCTACAAACAAACCTGTGAATATGCCTGCTCAATTGCACTTATGTCACATCATATGAATTGTTTAAATTCACATATTGCAATTTAATATGCCCTACATTTGTGTGAAACAATAAACAGGAAGGTCAACAGTGGTCTGACCCAAAATAGGGAATTTTTTGTTTGAGAAAGTGTAAAATTTTATATCAAGTTGCGGCACAATGTATATGTAGACACATTATGGAACACTCCTGCTTGTCAAGTCATTATTATTTGTTTGACAGCCAAGTCTAAACAATGCTTTGCCTATATTATTAGCTGAAAACCAGTCACATAATTTAATTATAGGTCGATTTTGACACTTGATAAATCATAGATCATGTACACTAGATTTACAGAGCATTGCAAACCAATGAAGCCTGCTTACTGTCCCTTTAAATATACTGAGTTTATTTTCAAATTAGTATTCATATAATTGCTTGATTATAAACCAAACATGGCATAACTTTGTAAGAAAATTGGAAATTTTTCACATTTAACAGGATTTAGAGTAAATTCCAATGTGTCAGGTTTGTCAAATTTTATTGTTTATGTGACTGCTTTCATACTTCTAGTTGATAAGATACAAGGCGAACGGCTTGATTTCGTTACGCCACCATAAAAGGGTATCACATGACCAGATGCCAGTCGCAGCCAGATTTTAAAATGTTGATCAACGCAGTGCTTCAAGTGGGTGTGACACAACCAAAATACAACTATTCTGTCCAAATTTGTTACACAATGTTGCTAACGCACTGGGTCACAACACAAATATCACCAATGACAGTTCTAGTGTAAAATGGCTACGTGTTCCATCACATACTGATGTCATACCCCCAAATTTTCGCCAACTTTCCATTTTGGCATCCGATCTGTACCATGCTGTTCGTGATTGCTGCTGCTGTCTGCCTTTTCCAAGCAAACTGTTCACTTTTCCTATCAACCTGTGCCTATGGGAATGATTACATCTTATGTAAACTACTTCAGGGTTAGGGTTAGCTAGGGATGTTAGCTAGAGATGGGGTTAGCCAGGGATATGGTTAGCTAGAGATTGGGTTAGCTACGGTTAGGGTTGCATACCTTCATTTCCTTGTGCCCAAGCACTTACAAAGTAGTGCACACAACATGAATTTGGTATTGATATGTGGTGATTAGACATTTTGGAAAGGCAACAGTTATTGTTGATAATAAAAATTGCTCATTGTAGATTTTTAGCTTACCACAAGGTCTATAATGCTATTTTAGCATATGAAAAATAAACAAATTTATTAATGTATTTATTAACAATGAAATATTATATTTAACATCAAATTGCGCAATATATCAGCTTGTGCACATCAAACGTTATAGTACAAAACTAAAATGTAAATTTATTTGACATTTTATATTTAGTAGATCGGTTATAGGACACCTCCTGAGGGAGACTGTTAAATAGTTTAAATAGTAGCGCCGTTTAACCAGTAATGATCTTGTTGACTAGATGGAATCAATAATATATATATATAATAATGTAGCATTATCCAGTCTGACACTGACAATTTTCTAAGTCAAACACACACAACATGGGACAGGTTAGCAACCGTTTATATTTATTTATTTTTTAAAATATGAGCCCTAATTATATTATCAGAATTGCAAATTATAAAAATTATAAGAAATTTGTTATAACAAACTAATAATTTCAAATTACGTGTAATATCCACAATTAAGCTAACAACAAAACGACCAAAACATTAGCATATCAACATTTTATAACCTGGTTTACCATGAATTCCGTCTATTTGAAGTCAGACCACTGTTGAGAATTGCACTGGTGGCCATGTCAACATTTTGTCTGATTATAAGAAAATGTGACCATCAAAAATTCTGAACATTTTTTACAGCAACTGCCATCACCTCATTGACATGCTGACCAAATTTTTTATAAATCACATACCTCCAGCTCTTTTAAAACGTCCCGCCGTGCGATGCCCATGCATTTTGCAAACCCACTATCAAATAGTTTCTTGCCTGTTTCACGAATACCAAGGAGCACCTTCAGCCAACCTTTACCTCTCAAGAATATATAAAATATCATTATTATTATTTGCTTTTTGTCCCCCCATATGTATCATCCCCCATATGTATTGTCCCCCCCATATGTATGTGCTTATATTTTTTATATTTTAGATAAATATGCAACAACACAGTAAGCTCATATTTTGGGATGCTTTTAATTTTTCAATTGTTCCACCGTGCCCTATTGATTTTGAGACAAAAACTACTGTACACAGCATGTATGCTATGCTGCTCGGTGAAATAATGAAGACACATTAGCTACTGTACACAGCATGTATGCTAAGCTGCTCGGTGAAATAATGAAGACGCATTAGCTACTGTACACAGCATGTATGCTAAGCTGCTCGGTGAAATAATGAAGACACATTAGCTACTGTACACAGCATGTATGCTAAGCTGCTCGGTGAAATAATGAAGACACATTAGCTACTGTACACAGCATGTATGCTAAGCTGCTCGGTGAAATAATGAAGACACATTAGCTACTGTACACAGCATGTATGTTAAGCTGCTCGGTGAAATAATGAAGAAACATTAGCTACCGGGGCTACTGTACACTGCATGTATGCTAAGCTGCTCGGTGAAATAATGAAGACGCATTAGCTACTGTACACAGCATGTATGTTAAGCTGCTCAGTGAAATAATGAAGACACATTAGCTACCGGGGGTACTGTACACTGCATGTATGCTAAGCTGCTCAGTGAAATAATGAAGACACATTAGCTACCGGGGGTACTGTACACTGCATGTATGCTAAGCTGCTCAGTGAAATAATGAAGACACATTAGCTACCGGGGGTACTGTACACTGCATGTATGCTAAGCTGCTCAGTGAAATAATGAAGACACATTAGCTACTGTATACAGAATATATGCTAAGCTGCTCAGTGAAATAATTAAGACGCATTACCTACTGTACACAGCATGTATGCTAAGCTGCTCAGTGAAATAACAAAGACGTGTTAGCTACTGTACACAGCATGTATGCTAAACTGCTCAGTGAAATAATAAAGACGCATTAGTTACTGTACACAGCATGTATATTAAACTGCTCAGTGAAATAATGAAGACACATTAGCTACTGTACACAGCATGTATATTAAACTGCTCAGTGAAATAATGAAGACACATTAGCTACTGTACACAGCATGTATATTAAACTGCTCAGTGAAATAATGAAGACACATTAGCTACTGTACACAGCATGTATATTAAACTGCTCAGTGAAATAATGAAGACACATTAGCTACTGTACACAGCATGTATGCTAAACTCATCCATGAAACAATGAAGGATTATAAACTGTTGTATACACTACTATACAGCATGGTTATAGGACACTTGAGCTACAACAACACGTCTAACTATCAGTGCATCACAACAGTTGATGTGACAATGCAATACTACTAACAGTAAATGTAACCATCAATAGTTATTGTCAATAGTATATGAACTATCAATAGTAACAAAAGTCGACAGAAGAAATCAGCAGGATGTTTGTGATACTGTAATACTGTTGGCAAACATGCTTTTTATTTGGAGACAAGGATTCATACACAGTAAAAGATATTTTTAAATGTACGGTTTATAATGTGTACATGGCACATTTGTTTAAGCCACCATTTCTTAAATGTACGATGTTTACGATTTACTTCCTATTCTGCTATATATCTAGTATTAGATGTATAGTAGCATAACACAAACTGTAGGCTGGCCATTTCATACCACAATTTGTAGGCTCGCCATTTCATAACACAAAATAATTGTAGAATAGCCTGCATGTTTTGTTCATAGTACAAATTGTAGGCTGGCCATTTTATAACACAAACTGTAGACTGGCCTGTTAATAGTATAAATTGTTGGCTGGCCATTTCATAACACAAATTGTAGGTGGGCCATATCGAATACCACATTATTAGGTCAATTATCTATGTGAACAGATCATATATTTTGGGCAGCTATTTGGCTTAACTGTCAAGACTAAGAATATATGCAGGTTTGCATATAGCATGTCCAAACGGCTAATTAGTTCATGCCTCTCTCTCACACAATATGCTAATTACCACTATGACAGTGCAGATCTCAGACAAAAATATCATTGACTATTAATTACATGCAGTACTTGGCATAGGCTGTCTGGCAGTAATTCAGTTCTGAAATGTGTATTCAATAGTAGCTCACAAAAAGAATGAGTGCATGAATGCAGCTTGCTGGGACTGTCAGTAGTTGAATCCCTGTGCTTGGTCCATAGCAACAGGAAGCAAGCTTTATCTAATCACCACCCCTGTCCTTAGGGAGAGATAGGGAGTGAGAGTAGCTAGGAGTATTGTTGTGGGTGATGATGGATTACTAGGATAGTAGCCCAGCACCTGCTCTAGACACCTTGGGCTATTCTAGGCAGAAGGAGCTTCTAGGCTTGCTACTAGGGTATCATTACAGCCACACTTAGAGCTATTCCCATCTGCAGTTGACGCTCAGCTCATGTGCTAGAGCCATCACGTAAGCACATTAATTACTGGGCAGTCTCCAGACTCTTCCTGTGGAATATTCCACTTAACCTTCACCTCTCTCCTGGTTGGAGAATGAATTAGAAATAGACACCTTCAGATACTGCTGGTGAAAAATCAATAGGAGCTTCTGTTGAGCTGTAAGTAGACATGATGGTAGACTACTGAATATAAACACAATTATCAAGGACCTATTAACACCTTTTCCAATAAGTACACAACCCCACTGCCAGAAGTGAAGAATCTTTTGAGAGGGTTTAAGGAGGTGCTATGTAGGATTTAGAAGCAAAGCACAGCAAAGTGTGCATGTATACTGCTACAAGGAGAAATACCCCAAACATTTTATCAAGCTAAAAATAACAATGAAGTAAATATAAAATAAACTGTATTGAAGGCACTAACTAGCTTCAAAGTGTCTGTTTCTAGTCACATCATAAATGCCCTTGGTTATATTGTTAGTTATGATACTCTATACATGTTTAATAAGTACAACGATAGTACAATAACAATTAAGGCTACACAGGTGTCTTATTCTAAACACAGTGCACGCAGGAGTACAACAACACATGCATGTATGTGTGTGTGCCAAAGTTACGTAGGTCAAAACAATCACAGTTAGTCTTCTTTTCTCACTGAATGTTTAGATGCATTTCAACGTGATTCTTGAACCCTTCAGAATTATTACATTTAAAAAATAATATGCTTTTGACAAACATTGTTATTAGTTTCTTTCATGTTTACACACACACATTTACTCGTTGCATCAGCATTTCTGTTTTATCTAATGACATATCTATAGATCAGTGAGATCACAGTAGCAGCCTTTGAAAATAACAAATTGTTATCCTGTTGCTCTCATGATTGGCAACAAAAAGAGAGCTATAGATACAGCAGTTGACATTTAATGAATGCTACAGCAGTCTGTGGTGCTAACATTATGTCAATAAATAATAGCAATTTACACCTAGTTGCACTTGTGTCAGCACAAAAAGTCAACACACTTTGTAGCACTGGTGTCAACAACATGGCATCAGCACAGAATGTCAACACACTTTGTTACACTTGTGTCAACAGCACAGCATCAGCACAGAATGTCAACACTTTGTTACATTTGTGTTAACAACACAACGTCATACACAAAATGTTCACCCACTCTGTTACACTTGTGTCAACAACACTATGTCAGCACTAAATGTCAATGCACTTTGTTACACTTGTGTCAACAACACTGTGTCAGCACTGAACATCAATGCACTTTGTCACACTTATATCAACAACACTGTGTCAGCACTGAATGTCAACACACTTTGCTACACTTGTGTCAACAACATTGTGTCAGCACTTAATGTCATCACACTTAGCGTGTTAACACTTTGCAGCATTTATGCTGACATCAGTGTCAACATAATATAGCAACACATACATTGAATAGTATCAGCTCAGGTTCACAACACATTATGCTGCAGTTGCATCAACAACAAGGTTTCCACACAGAATATCAATGAACAGTAACAGCAGTTATTAACAACAGTTTCATCTACTCAACCATACATACCTTAGCGTTCGTGAGCCGGTGCCACTGCGGAGTGATGTAGTAGAGTATACCGTCAGCAGAGCCATCTAGTGTGATTCCACGCACCAACAGCACACACAGGACAAGGTAGGGGAACGTTGCTGTAAAGTAGACGACCTAGTGTGGCCAAAATATGACGCGCGATTACACACGCAATCAGAATGCATTCAACACTCAACTTACATGCAATTCGCTTCCTCTCCAATATCGTGTTATTTTTCAAATCGGTAGTATAACCTATCAGGCATTTTCATCTGAGCAACCAGCTCTCTCCAGCAAGACAGCCTAAAACAGCTTCAATAATCTAGTTCTAACCTACTTTTGTTCCCAGAATTGAAACATATCGGAACAAGGGCTTTCTCGGTTGCCATGCCAACTTTTTGAAATTCACTCTCTGTTAGTGTTAGATCAACAGGAAACATAACATTTTGTCATCGTCTGAAGACTTTTTAACCGCGTTTCCCCTCCTTAGCTCCCTAGCACAGTCACCCATCTGTTGACAACATTGCATACCACCTTTGACAGTGTCTAACCATTTTGGTTTTTTTTTGGTGTGCCTCTGAGGTCGGATTTCTGAGGATTTAAATGCAGAAGTCTTTGTATTATTATTATTAAGCAAAAGGGCCCAGTCTCAAAATATTTATCCAGTTTCTTAGTCTAATGTATTCCTTACTTTGGCTCAAATAATAATGTGGTTACTTAAACTAGTAATTTTTCATTAATCTAACACATTTTTTAGTGCAGATTATGCAATGCAACTTCTGTGGCAGGAAACTTGAAAACTAAGCAATAATAATAATAACTATATATAATGTTCAAAACCATGGGCTGAGTTTAATTAACCAAACTTGTTTGTTTGTTTGTTTGTTTGTTTGTTAAACATATATACATGCATATATTTATTAATTCAAAATATCCACACAAGGCTGGATGATGTGTATAGTTTTCAGCTCAAACAGACATATACCACAAAACTGGGAAAAATTTTTTTACAAGATAAACAAGTGCTATCAACATCAAAACATGACATGATGCCCTTGAGTGCTTTAGTATCACCCTGACCTGTGGCTGAGTACTCACTTTGCCCTGTGATTTGATACCTTTGATGAGACATCCACCAACCAGTATCCAGGCAAGGAGTAGGCAGGCTGCCAACTGCCAGCGCACTCCACCCATCTCATGGAAGCCATCTGATATGTCCAGCACAAAGTTACTGCAATCACATCACAATAGTTCCATCACACATACATGCATGCGATCGCACACTCATATATGTGAATTGAAACTTTTAAATAAGCCACATGTATCAACTATTACACTAAAAATGCAAGTATTTTGTCAATTAACAACCTAGAAGTGTACAACAAATAACATCAAATAACAACAAATAACATCAAATAAGTTTATTCATTAGAGTCTGCAGATTTAATTCTGATGAAAATCTTGAAAACGCAAGGAAGGTTACATACTGAAAGTACTCATCACTGGGAGACGTCCTGCTGGCCAGTAGTTCAGTGCGAGTGGACTCGCTGGTGATGTTCACACTGTATGAGTCATGGTCACGATCTGTCATGACATAACATGTGTGGTTGTACCATGTACCATTGTACAACGAGCAGTTCTGTCTCTCCACCAAATTGATGATGCCACATTCTGAAAACACAAGTATTGCACTTTCAATTGATGCCTGCTTTTAGTTGTATGTAGAATGCTGGCTGGGTTATTTAGGCTGGAGGGATGCAGCAGTGTTTATTGGGAAATACTACATCGTTCTGTGTAGTATATGAATCATTAAGCCAGAAAATAATGGTATCAAACTTAGTCATCTACCTATATCTACCTGTGCAAGTTAGTCATCTACCTATATCTACCTGTGCAAGTTAGTCATCTACCTATATCTACCTGTGCAAGTTAGGTTTAACAAGGTTTAACAAGATTGCCATCCAAAACTACACGATCCAGATGGCAAATATCAAGAGTCCAACAATTTTATCATCTATGTATATCCCGCCCTTATCAGAAATCTGTCAATTCTATTTTTAAACATATTCACACTACTAGCATTAACACAATCATTTGACAGTTTGTTCCATTCATTTATCACCCTCTGTGAGAATGAGTACTTTCTCATGTCCAACATACACTGTTCCTTAACTAGTGTTGCTTTTTGTCCTCTAATTCTACCGCCTTCTTTAAGTTTGAAGAACATATTCCTATAAATATCCTCATAACCATTCACTATTTTAAACATTTCTATTTGGTCTCTTGTGTTGTCAAGCCACATTCTAAATTTCAAATAAGGGACTTTCATAACTATAAGGTCTCTCAATTCTGGAATCATTTCAGTTGCTCTTCATTGTATTTTTTCTAGCTTATCTATGTCCCTCTTATGATATGGCCTCCAAGCTTGTATACAATATTCCAAATGCAGCCTAACTATCGCTTTGTACAGGTTTCAATCACATGTTTAGCCTTTCAGATCTGCTGTTAGAGAATATGTTATTTTACACAGGCAACAATTGCAAGCATATCTGTGTTACAGTAAATAATTAAAACACAATACTTGTACAGGTATTTCAAAGTACAGTGGAACCTTGTTATTAAAGCCTCCCTCAGTTCTGAGCCAAAATGACTGTAACAGATTGCTAAAGAGAAAAGTCTGGTAATACAGATGTATTACAGTAATTAACAATGTGGTTTATTGAATTTTACAACAAAGTATGTACTTATGCCAACTGTGATGACATCAGTGAAATTGTAGGTAAGACTTGATTGGCCAGTGATGGGACTTGGGAAAACAGCTATACATGTTAGCTCATTCGGTTTTTTATTACCCTTTCCATTTCACATACTTTTGTTATAATAAACAATTTGTAAACCAAACTGCATGGTCTTCTTTTAGTGGCTAGATAGAACATCATTTCCAGATAAGAAAATAATCTGGAACTGTCTCAGGGTGAACATAATCTCAAGGCGATTGACTGTGACTGGACAACCTGCAGGCAGAGAGATATGGCCAAGACTTCCATACAGTGACAGCAAGAGCAGGTGAACCTGGTCTCCTGGAATCTTGTGAATGAGAGCGGTCACTGTTCTACAATAGGGTCAGTGGGTAGTGTAATGGGACACACATGAATAATGTGCAGGCATGCATTCCTGCCTTTGAGCACCACATAATTATACACTGCTACCTACAGAATGGCACATGCCTCCTTGTCACCAGTGGCTTACAGTAGTGGATCCAGTGGGACTTATAGGTCCCAATTTAGACTCCCCCTAGGCCCTGGAGGGGGTTCTTTGACCCCTTCTGTTCCATGACAAATATTACAGTAATAGACAAAGTATACGTGGGAACTGGTATCAATGTAGGCTCAAGTGTTAGTTAGTTAACTAACAATTATTTGTTTCCATTACCAATTCTGTAAGGGAAGATCTTTGACCGCTGTTGAGGCAATGGACACACAACTAGTTAATCCAATTATAATTACGTTATATCATTCAATCGTATCAATCCAGAAAACAATCGTTGCAACAGATATAGGCATTTTGTTGATATTTTCGTGCATTTCTATTGTTTGATTTTTTTACATGAACCCCCCACCTCTGCCAACAAGCCTAGATCCGTCCCTGGGTGTATAGAGCAGGGGTTAGTGGTCATTTATCTGTTTGAACTGACCATGTGTTTGGCTGGTATTTCTGAACAGATCTACATATTAAAAAAATTCACTTTCATTTACTTTGCTTGCTGACACAGGTTTTACTATTTTTTATGATAGCATGACCCTTGGTAGTCATCACCTGGGTAGCAGTATACAAATCAGCAGAGCTGTATCACTTCTATAACCCTCACCCTGACCCTGTACAGTTGTGTGTATTTTGTCAAAAAACACATTGATAATGACATTGTATTAAGTGTTTCAAGTGTTGTTGCTATTGTGACATCCAATGATATTACTTCTGGTCATTTTTGTTGGTTCAGGTATTGCTTTCTGGGCCAAAACATTACATCCAGCAAAGGCTACATGTAGCCAACCAATTTTTACCAGTTTTTTACTGACCAGCCCGGAGGTTTTTTGGCAGTAAAAACTCAACCCTGCCTGGATGCAGAGCTCCAGTTTTGTACATTAATGACACCTGCATGTGACTTGAAATAGATAAACCAGGGAACCTGGCTCATGGCCACGACTTATATAATCATCTATTAGTCTGGCTAAAGATGAGTTAACCAGCTGACAGTGCCACAAACTTCATGGGATGCAGACAAAGATAGCCTTGTCATACCAGACTGCCTAAATTGCTACATGAGGTGATATGATAAATACTAGCACTACTGCCTTACTTTCTCAACCAGACCGTGCCTAATACTGCCTATCACTCAGCCATGTACTAGCTACATGGAGCCAACAGTAACAATGTCACTTTGCTAGATATTACCTCTGACGTCATTAACAATACATTAACATAGATATTCAGGAGCCGGATATTCTGTCCAAGTCCAATGCATAGGTTCAAAATCGAACCCTTAGACACCATCAACCATGAGACCTACTGGCCAATTTAGACCAACAGCTGATGGCCAGTCCTTAAGATGATGGGATCAGCTGTCTGTTCTATGCACTCAAATATCCATGCAGTTAATACAATGGTTTTATGGCGTTACACATAGTGGTTAGGTCATCCATTTTCCACTCCAATAGTCAAGTGTTCAAGCCCCAGAGGACTTCTTATCATGACTAGCCAGTCAATACACTGCCATCAATTAACCATAACCAACTATTAAGGATGCAACACAACCCAGGAACAAGGTCACAGTATATGAAATACACACTGGACCCAGCTGGATGCTGCCAATCAGTGCTCCCAGCATCAACATCAGGTCGTCTGAGGTCAATGATAGGAACTGATGACATGGACAGCCCAACTGTCCATCCAAGAACATAGAGCCTATAATAGACTTGATCAAGCCTAATTTTTCCATGTATCCATAAACTGTTAATCAGTGAGTGAAATGTTTCTTTACACTATTCCCTCCCACTGCTTACTAGTCAAGGGGTCTATGGCATCCCATCGGCAACAAATGATTAGATGATCCCACCTATATAGATACCATCAAAAGGTGTTCACGTTACATTGTTGAGAATTGAATAATTTTAATAGTTATTCTAGCATATTCATGTATCAACCTGATTGTATAATTTATATTTTATTGTAAAAGTTTTAATTCCAATTTTATGTATAATTATACAGCAATTAGTTGTATGTAATTTTTCACCATCGTTAAACCAGTATATTGCATACATCATAACTAATTACATGTTTTATATACCGTTTCTACAGGTGGTCCCGTTATACGCCCTGCAGGGTTTCAATGGGATCACCTGAGTTGCTTTACAATATAATAATTTATTAAATTAATTATTCCTTGTATGGTGATTAAAACTTAATAAACTTGTTATTTTTTTATTATTCTATTCACCCCAAAGGGTGGTGAGTGGGTGAGTCTGGAGAGAAGATTCACTGACCAGGTGTATTCCAGTGGTTGTCACAAGTTGACCACGGCACCTGAGTGTTGAGTGAGGCCAGCAGGTAGAAGAGTGACCACGCAATGACCATATTGTAGTAGACAGCGATGAAGCTGGACACAATGAACATACCCCATCCTATACCTACAATGACAATAAGATGTCACAGAAAACAATGAAAAATCTTGCTAGACTCTTTCAAGTCAGCCTTGAAGACACACCTGTTTACTGCATAATTCACCGCTGCAACATTTTAGCGTCACTTTTATATTTATGTAGCTTATGTTTAATTTAATTTACTAATTTGCTTTAAATTCAACCTAATTTATTTTATTTTATGATGTCTTATATTTCATGCAACTATTTCAATAACCTCTCATCTTAATTATTTTTAAAAATAAATATTATCTATAATGTTATCTATAATATCACAAGTATCGTTTTACTGCAACATGCTATTTTCATCAGATTGTCTATAAATCATTGTGAACTGCATTGGATGTGACGTTATACAAAAAAAATCATTAGAAAGTTAGAATCAGTGAAGGGAAACCCACCCTGGAGCAGCGGGCAGACCTTCCACACTGTGATGACGCCCTCGCTTGCAAACTGGCCAAACGACAGTTCCATGAAGAACAATGGAATGCCAGCAAAGACCAGCATGAAGAGGTACGGTATAAGGAATGCACCTGTAATGTGACAGAAAGAATTAGGTGAGGTGTGTATCAGGAAACCACTCCGTCCATCCGTCCGTCCATCAGACCGACTGTCTGGTCCAACATATCACACTCGAATGTATTCTTGAAATGCCACACTGCATGTGAAATTAAACCTGTAACTTAGTATAAGCACTTTCGCTAGTTGGACAAATAAAATAACCATTATCAGTTATGCTGTTCTACAGTACTATCAGGTCATGTCTAGCATTTGATCTGCACATTTAATATCTATAATCACATACACTGACATGTTGCGCTGCGAATGAAGACTTACCTCCGCCATTGCGATAGCATAGGTATGGGAATCGCCACAGGTTGCCGAGTCCGACGGCATAACTGAGACATGAGAGTAGGAAGTCCAACTTCCCCGTCCAGTTGCCTCGCTCTCGGTTTTCATCCTCAGAATTTGTACTTATGGAGAAGTCCTTGTCCGCACATGACCTGTCACCAACTGACTTGGGGATCATGACTACATCTTCAGCCTGTCAAAGGGACAACAATACTTTCAAAGCCATCCTCTGAACAACTTGTGGACAAATCATAGCAAACATTTGGGAACTTTGTGAACAACCCCTAGTCAGGTTTTGACCATCTGAATGACAACCCATGGCTAACCTAATGGTCAACATAAGGACAATTTGTGGACAAACTATAAGGCCATCAGTGAACAATTTATGTGCATGCAACCCATGGCTAGCTTGTGGACAACCCATGTAGCTGACTATTGACGCCATAAATCATGATTTCACAGTCTGCAGTACTGTACCAACTGATACAGAAAAGTTTGCATTAACAAAGCACCCTAGCTACATGGTCAAATGTGGGTAGAAGCGGGTGTCTCATGATCAGGAATGATCCACAGTTCACCAAAGTGAAAGTACCAGGAACTGCCATATATACAGTTACGACCTGCGTGTATAGCTATCCTGATATAAGATATTTTACACACACTGGAGAATTTGCCTATATATTACTACAAAGGTATCTCTATAATAAGGTTCCCTCGCTTCATTGTGGGTGTACTATATACAGTACAACTTCTTTAAATATGAATTTCAATAACTAAAATATCATCACAACTCAAAACATTAGCCTGGTCTCGCCAGGATGCACACTGCCTTGCGTAAACACACAATTTAACTTAAACACTTAGATACCATGAAGTGTATATCCAGTCACTCCAACTCTGAATAAACAAAGTTGTACTGTACTTAACTTATGTTAATTTTTTAGTCATTTCCTACTAACATAGCAAAACTAGTGTTGCAACATAATGTTATATTAAATATTAGATCAGCCCAAGCAGTGCATGTAAACTATTGAAAGGATATGCAAATCTCTATTTATTGATGCAGACTGCTTGCGTTATGTCATCTACATCAATAAATGGCCCATGGACATAGTACAACTGGTCTACAATGTGCATATGGAATTTCTTTTGTTATCTAGTCTCCAGCAATACCCATGGACATAACATACAATTGGCCTACACTATGCATTGCCTTGGTTATCTAGTCTCCAACAGTGCCCATGGATATATATGTACATCAATAAAAGGTTATTGCCATTTACCAATTTATTGCATGCATATATAGTGTTCCTTATTGCATATAGACTAAGTCCTACCAACCGTCTGTAATATAAATGACACCCAGCTACAGCCCTGGCACATGCATCAATTTGGTTTGTCTGTATATCATGTTGGTTTGTCTGTATGACTTCAACAAAGTCAGTAAATGTTATTTTCCTGGACACACTTGCTCTCCAGTAATACAGGAATAACACTGAATGAAAAGGTTTAGAAACGTGTTGGCAATATATTATTATATAGTATATATACTAGTATGTATATATATATATATATATATATATATATATATATATATATATATATATATATATATATAGAGTATATATGTCACAAAGCTCCAGGTACAAATATATAATTTTGTAAACATTCACGATATAAATATTTAAGAGATCTGAATAATAATACAAAAATTTTTTCCATTTACCTGGATCAAAAGTATATGATGTGGCATTATTGTATTGATCAGGGAGACTTTCACTAAGACCAAATGAGGTCGCTATTGTTAATAAAACATTCTAAATATATAATAATAATAATAGTCTTTTATAGAGCTGTTTCAATCCTTTTTTCTGTTCAAAGCGCTTTACAACGCAGAACTTTGTAAGTGTAACATAACACATAGATATAGTAATATGTTATACTGTTGCTGTAATGTATAATCATAGATTTTATATGTGACTGTAATGTACATGTATATGCATATAGGCCTATTATTTTGCCTATCAATATATCATAATATTTAGCTTTAAATGAATACATATTACACCACCATGTCATGCAGACTACATGCTTTTCAACTGGCAGCTATATCCTTTACATTATTTGTCCAGGCTGTTGATTTATTGTGTTGCTCTGGTAAAGTAATATTCCCACACATGTACACACATCGCAGAGTACTGCACACTGAGCCAATGGTTGCCATGATATAATTACCATACACATCTTCACTCACCGGTTTCATTACTGCGACCATGCTGTCGGACTGTCCAAACAGAAATGACAATCAAGTATAATGAAAGCTATTGCTATGCTATAAGGCAATGAGATACACTGCAATGGGAGAGGGGCAGGCATAGACAGATCACAGCATGACAGGTCAGTCAGTCAATGCAGCCAGTGCCAGCCACTCAGCCAGTCAAAACTGGGCAGTTGATTGGCTACTGCTGAGTAGCTGGTTCAATGAACCATTGGTGACCTCAAGTTCTCTACAGCAGAATTTCCTGGAATGGTCATTGGTGGGGGGGGCATGGAAAGATTGGTGTGGTGGGTGGTGAAATGCAATCTCATTCAAATTGAAAATCCTGTGTCCATGTAATTATAATATTATGTTTGTATTTGTGTGTATGTGAGCATGTGTATATGTCATTGTGCATACAAAACTATGTGTGTGTGTATGTACAGCTGTATGTTTGTAAACAACATAGACACACATGTATATAATTAATAATAATAATTAATAATAATAGTTCCATTGATTATGGTGATGGTTTGAGTGGACACCCTCATGGCGGGCTTTGCTTTTTATGGAGGCGTTCACTCGACCCCTTTATTGAACCATTGATGAGAAGTGACTCCTGGGTCTAAAAGTTACCAGCTCTAATACCACTATTCTTCTTCTTAATGTCTACCTACCCTATTAGAGTGACGACAATGCTGATGAATATCAAGATATTTTAGGAAAAATCCAGGCCATAAGCAATTTATTTGAATCAGCCAATATATTCATTATCGGTGATTTTAATGTGGATATTAAGAAGCCGTTTTTTTTACTCCATTTCTCAATGCTTTTATAAATGACTGTCACCTTATTCCAAGTGACACATTGCTTCTCCCCTCTGACGCTTTTACTTATGCTAGTGATGTACACGGCTCAAGGAGCTGCCTCGACCACGTGCTCAGCAACCACTCCAGTCATTGATCAATCTCTGATATGGAAGTTAAATATGACTGTGTCTCTTCCGACCCTTTACCTCTACGTTATTACCTTCTTCAGAGGCCCCCCACACAGGAACAAATTCAACCACATTGTCCTGTGTGGAATGCTGCCTCCCCCATGATCGCCATGACTATCATACACAAACTGGTTTGCTTTTATCTGCTACTGATGTACCTCATGAGGTTTTATGCTGTACTAACCCTAATTGTAATGATGATGCCCATCGCACTTTGCTATGCAAACTTTACAATATTATAAAATCACTCAAGGATGCTGCCAAGGCAATCCCTACTAAGGCCAGCAACACATCTTTTAAGCACTGTTGTTGGCATGAACGACCTGGTCAGAGGTCTGCTGTCATCATGGTCCCTTGTACGATATAATGAAAATTAGATGTGCTCATTTTAAACGCAACAAAAGATTTTGTGAAAAAAATGCTGAATGCTTAAAGCTGAGCGACTTGCTTCTAAACTATGCAATAATGACTTCAAAAACTTCTGGAAGGACCTAAAACATATGAATAATGCCAGGTTGCCAAATCCAAGCAATGTTGGTGGTGCCTCAGGTGCAGAAAATGTAAAGAATAGGTGGCTTCATCATTACCAGTCCCTCCTTAACTCTATACCTGGTTCTCTAGCCAACACCAAGATGATCAACGAATACTGTAGCAATGTACAGTTTAATGATCAAATGATTGCTAAGGTTAAGGAAATTTTAGATAATTATAATATATGCAATGCCTATAGGCAAAGCCCAGGGTTACGATAGTGTAATGAACATTTTAAATATGCAAATGAAAAACTCCATGTTCTCACGTCACTGTTATATAGCAGCATGTTAATTCACGGTTTCTTACCAGATACTATGATGATTACAGTCATAGCCCCCATAATTAAAAATAAAGCTGGTGACCTCACTGACCTGTCTGATAACAACAATTACCGACCCATTGCTCTTACAAGATTGCCATCCAAGGCAAAGGCCCAGATGGCAAATGAAGGAAGCTATTGGCTTATCAAGAGGCCAACAATTTTAATCTATGTGTAATCCGCCCTCCTGAGATTTGTGCCCACCTAGTTGTCCACCAAATATTTTTTTTTTATCATGTTTTCTGTTCTTATTAATGTTCTTGGTTCTATTAATGTTCTTTTACTAAAACGTGTATTATTTGTGCTTATTGTTGGCATTAAGGACGTAGTTTCAATCGACACTATTAATAATTATAACTTTTGTGTTGATTTCATGTTACACCTATGATGCGCAGACCGATACGCAGTTAGTTTGATTTCAGGGTAGGTGCTTACCTATGGCAAAGGACGATATATCAACACATTTCTACAAATACATTCCATATAGTAAATTAAGTACCTCCTGTAAGATGGAAAATCCCCAAATCCTACAGGTGTACTGTTGGCTCTGACAACAGTAAACTATCCTTATGACTGACAACCACCACAAATAGGCCATGACAGTTACTGTAGTAATAGTCAAACTTCTGCTGAGCAGAGCAAGGTATCATCAGCACTGAAGATTACAGGTAGGTTCATTGGTGCAATGTATTTACACTGTTTTGCTCTCATTTCTTGACCACGTCTGTTACTAGAATAGTTCATAAATGATTTAACAAGACTGTTGCCACCCAAAGCACTATGCAAGCTGGCAAGGAAGCCAATGTATATTGGCTAATCGAGAGGCCAACAATTTGTCATCCATATGTATAGCACAACCTTGTCAGAAATCAGCTATTTTATTTTTAAACATATGTTCACACTGCTAGCAGCAACACAATTTAGTAGATAACGTGTTTCATTCATTTATCATCTTAGATGTGAGAATGTGTACTTCTCACCAGCCCAGCTTCTCATATACCCAATCTACACTGTTCCTTTCTTAGTACTTACTACTGCTTTGTGCCCTTAAGTTCTGCTACCTTCTTTAAGTTTTAGGAAATTATTTCTATCAATATCTTCATACCTTTGTAAAGTTTAAAAAATCGCCATCTCTTCTAAACTGTTTTAATACTTTTGTGTGATCCACACATTTTATTACTTTGTTTGGTATATCTTCCAAACCTGTGATATACATTAAGAATAATAATTATAGGTCCTGATACAATTGTTTGATCATCATAGTAGAAATAATACTGTTATAATCTAAACTGCTGCATAGATGCGCAAATTAATATTGCAAAGAAAAAAATAGGAGTGGTTAGTGTCATATTGAACAGTTAATAACTAAATACAAACCTCTCAATTCCTTGCAATGTTACAGTATCCTTAAAATACCATGTGTGCTCTGGCACAAAGACAACTTCAAAACAAAAACATCCAACAACCAAATTTAAAATAAATATTAATGGTACCCACTTGGTAGAAACATGCAAACGCATATACTGCAGGCCTGTGAAATAACCCAGGCAAATCATTCTGAAATACATGGAAACACATAAACAAATCAGACAGGTGGCTGCGTGGTACCCATTGATTGCACATTGCACACTCAGTTAGTGACATAAGAAATATGCATGCATCTGACTGAGTGTCTACGTCAGACTTAGTAAAAAATATGGTTATTTTAAGTGGTATGTAATTCCACACATTGATCAGACATATCTGCTAACAATCAGTGTTGCAGACTTGCAAAGTTTTTATTTGCCCCCGAAGGTGTAGATTTTTTTTGCAATTTACCTTACACATCAAAGCAAGTCTAATTTTTGCATCCTCGCTAACCAGAGGTGGTCGTAGTACTACACTACCCCTGGCAGATTGACCTGTTAAAACGTGGATTTGTCAGTTTATCCCATGCTAAGTGCTATACACACTGAATCATTTGTACTTCATCTCACTGTCTGTCTTCAGGGCTGCAAGCTAACACCTGCCCAGAGGCCAATGGCTGGCAGGCCCTTAGCCAGAAATAAAATTTCGCCAGTCTTGAACATTCTAAAAGGTGTAACCTTAAAGCGCACGAACGGCCTATGACAACAATTGTTGGCTCAACTGATTTTTTTTCACTGGCAAGCCAATGCTGGTTAACATAATGACAGCCTTTATTGGCCCATTTGGTTTTTGCACAGGTAAGCCAATGCAAGTTGAGCAAATGTCAAATGACAGTTGTTACTGGCCGAATTAGGTTTTTTACAATGGCAGCTAGGCCAAGTCAAGTTTAGCCGTTATTGGTCCAATCAAGTCTTACTAGCTGTGCAGCAAGGTTGGCATTATCACCTTCACAGTAGTCACAACTTTGCATACATTTAAGCCTTAGTATTTAGACTATTTAAAAAATAATGAAGCCAAAACATGACATGATAATGAAAAATAGGAAAATGATTATATGGCCAAATGTACATAATAAAAAAGAGCCAACACATGAAGATTCGTGAAAAAGTAATTTGAAACTTTATTTTAAATTTATAAACATGGAAGTAATGCTTGAAACATCTTTAGTACATGCATGCAAATACATCTAATATGACCAAATATGATTACAATCACACTCAAAATCAAATGTTGTTCTTATTCACGTTTATGAAAAAGGCATCGATTGTTGTGAACGTTGATGTTGACATATCTCATCTTTCACTCACTCTTGTTTGGCAGGTGCAATTTTTAACTGACTCCATGTCAAAGGATTGTTTCTTCAAATGAGAGCACCGATGGATAGGCATTGTGAAAGCCCATAGAAATGCGTTTCCCAACCAATGACATATCGCATCTTTTCAATCACTCTCGCTTGGCAGGTGCCATTTTGAACTCACCCCACGACATCCGTGTCACAGGATTGTTTCTTCAAATGAGAGCGCCAATGGATAGGCATTGTGAAAGCCAGTAGAAATGCATTTCCCAACCAATGACTGAGAATGACGTACACGATTACAAATAAACAATATATATATATATATATATATATATAGATCGGCCGCAGTATCATTATTTTCCAACGATGTCATGGTTAAAAATATATAGTCTTATAGATCTGCAGTATTCGCCATTCTGCCACCAACAACATTCACCGAATCCCGTGTGCTAAGACTAAGAAAAAAAAATTATCATGAAAAAACATCATCTTGTAAGAAGAAACACCTGTTTTATTTTATTTTACCCATCTTCATCAGACATTTGCACGTCGTGACGACAGGCAGAAGGGTCCCTGGCTAAGGACCTGAATTGGCTGGCAGTAGAGCCAGTTGTTGGTTAGGTTTCCAGCCTATGTGGCCGGTGACTTTCAGAACCCCGTGTTTTTGTAATTTTTATCA
Source organism: Lamellibrachia satsuma (assembly GCA_033239005.1). NCBI lineage: Eukaryota > Metazoa > Annelida > Polychaeta > Sabellida > Siboglinidae > Lamellibrachia > Lamellibrachia satsuma. Next base: position 19,014,563 of record BSQZ01000001.1, on the reverse strand, counting down.
CTTATATTTTCATCCATAACAAGTGTTTCAATAAATCTCATCCAGAATTCTGATATTGCTACTACTAAGCCACTCCATTGATGAATGCGTTGGCAATGGTTCTGTCCAAGTTACACTGTCAGCCAAATGAGATAGGGGCCTGACATATACTCCAGATCAATCAGCGATTAATAGTGATAATTTAATCCAGATCGGTCAGTGAATAATAATTTAACAGTGACCACTGGAACCATGTTATATGGTGTAATGCACCTGATTCAGATCATTCTTCATTTTGTTTTTGATGAAATTAAAAATCTTTATTACGGTTCACGTGCCCTGTAAATCTGAGCAAGCAATATTTTTTGTTACCACAGCAACTGAAAGTTCCACAGTTCAACAGGTGGATCTGCCATGGGTACTGATGTAGTCAGAATCCTCATCTCTGGCAGCGAGGATGTATTTTTGTATTGTACTTGGAAAACCTACTATTTTATTTATATTTGTCAGCATGTATAGTCACCGGCCTAGATTTTGCCTCATTTTGCGATCTCGCTGCATCTCACATTAGATATGTCATCAGTCGGATATAAAATCATATATTGGTCACTGGGAGTATAAACGTCTGACAAAGTTAACTTTTTCGAAGAAACATCTATGTATAAATAGGTTTTTGAGACATATTTTTGTATATATAGTTTGACATTAATCATCAGGTGGCCTTACTGGTACAACACATCAGTGCTTTTTGTAAATACATGATATTTCACTTTACCAGACGTTGTAGTAATCACTACAGAAAAGTAACCGAACAGCCCCGTGTTTTTTATGCATTTAATATGTTGCATATATTTACCATACAGCGAGGCTTTTTTGAAGACGCTCTTTCTTTTAAGGCTAATTCCAGCACTAGCCTCGCTTTGAGAAACGTATATTTTCATTGTTCGATATTGGTAAGTACCAACTTTTCTAACAATTTGTTTGTACTCGAAAGATGAAATTGTTTCAAATATTGATTTCATATGCAAAAAAGTCTAAGTTTTTTCGTGAAAACAGCATATTATATTACATAAGGCAAAAACTACACCAACCAGTATATGTAAGTTGGCACCAGACCACGATCTTCCTGGAACCGTTGTCAAGTGATGACCACCATCCATGCCCATGGCCATGCCCAAGGCCAAGGGCATAAAGCCATAAGTGCTGGAGATGGCATGGGCACCAAAAATTTACTTATGTCAACATGGTTACGTTATGGACACAATACAACTTCACACCAGGCCCAGGGCAGAGCCAGAGCCGAGGCAGAATAAAGTTCAGTGTCCGTGTCAGTGACAGTGACACTGAAAAAGTGATCGAGTCCGAGAGGGTCACGAAAGCTTCTTTAACTCTTTAAGTATATCTAATCTTGCCGCAATCAGTACACTAGTATGACGCCCTAGTCTAGTGTAAAACGTACGTAGTTTTCTGTTCCGTACGCCAGTGTCAAGTCTCACTTTTTACCGAATAACGCACGCGTATAAGTGTCGTGACGTAAGTCAAAGCCCTGAAATGAATGGAAAACGTACGAATGCATTATGAATCCATTATGGCATTAAAGAATTGCCGACTATCGACATAGCATGCGTACTAACCTCTTGTCGTTGTGGCCGTCTGCTTAAGTTTTTCATCACTGTACAACTGTATCGATATATCCACATGAACTGATTATATTAACCAGCTTATGTAAACAAGACTGCGGAACGCTTCTATCATGGCTCACAAGTTCGTCCACGTTTCAGCCTCGCTTTGATTAATCGCGGCGTGCTGTTTTGTTTAGCGGCCTCAACGGGAAAAATATATTAGTACACCAATACAGAATGCTGTGCATAATGGACACAGTTTGAATCTCATTGATGTTTATCTAACGTAATGTTGGTAAACCTAAACAATAGTGCCGTTAAAGAATACATATGTCAGCAACATATTCTTATTTTTGAAAAAATGTGCGGCGTTTATAGCTATACGACCTACGTCGCTACGATGTCGGTCGATGCTACGTAACATGTTTTCGTAGCTAGCGATAATTCTTAGACGTAGTCGACGTAGGCTTTGCATTTTCATTTGAATTTTATTCTCGAAGAATTGTTGTTTTGTGGAATCCATTTGCCTAGATTTTTATGATATCACTCATCCACCCACCAACTAACCACACCCACCCACCAACCCACCACGCACACGCACACGCACACGCACACAGGCACACGCACACGCACACAGGCACACGCACACGCACGTTTATGGTGCCAACCGAGGACACCGGAGTAGATCCCGCCAAACCAGGAATTTCGTTAATAACAGACCGACATAGTTATTGGGTTATCATATGTAAGCATTCATGTTAGTGATTTGACAAACAGTGTATTTTGTTAATAAATCATCATTTTTAATCACCGGACTCTGTACAATCAGAACGAGGACACACACCATACACACAGTCAGTGTTGGTTACTATCCATATGCGGACTTGTGTATATATAGGTTGATGCACGGCACACCGTGCGCTAAATATATATTATGCAGGAATTAGTGTATGAGACAGTGTATTTATAATTGCGCCAATTGTTTGAATATTCAGTCCAGTGGCTTTATCGGGGAAATGGCCAAGACGTTGCTTAAATTAGATCGATAACAGGTTGTGTTTGAGCCATGCAGGACGCGATTTCGCGATACGCTTGCGTTTACTTTTGTCGCGTAACACTGAAGACTGAGCAACACTTGTGTCTCGTGATTTTCTTCAATGCCGTACACAGTGGAGTGGTTCTGATACTGCCGAGACAAGTTTAGAAATCGTGTATAGCGCCGTTTTTCTTTCGTATGCGAGTATTTATAATGCGACGCCTACTTGATATTGCGTCATCATCTTATGAATAAAGTCAGACACATGCTGACACGCGACTGACGTTACATTCAGTTGTTGTCGGTATGCATATATGAACTCGGGGAGAGGGGATACTTAATTTCAATCCCACAATGCAAAATTTCAGTGTCACTCCTTATACTAAGATGGCGTCAGTCAGACGCAGTTTAGAAAGTTCGTTGGTAGTGCACAGTATTCTTGAGTGAGAATAACAAAATGGTAGCGTTTTGGCTTTATGTTGTGAACCAGCGGCTCCCATCCTGGAGTACGCGTAGCCCCGGATAAGCGAGAGGTTTTCCGGAGGTACGCAGAGAGTTGGCTGAAACTAAGGTCAAGTAGGGCCTACAATAATTGGGCCACCTTTTCTTTTGTGGACCATGATTAACGGTATGTATTAAAAACAAGACTACGAAATGTAGGCGTAAAGACGTAAAGGCTGTGTAATTTTTCATTTGTGCAAACCAGCAGCAATCAAGAGGTATGGATATTCCCGATTTATATGAATCCTTTGTATGAACCTGTCATACATATTGCCAGTTGAGAGATATATATTGTACAGGATCACATTGTGTCAATACAATTGCATGTATAGGCTATCAACATTTGCGTGATTGCTCACGATGAATAATTTCTGCTTTTGCCTTATATTTAAGAAGTTATTCTAACCTAAGAGGACGACATGCTACTCTTTAGTATATAGCGAACTTACATTTATTTTAACATGCAATGACAAACTTACAGCGGCGGTGAAAGAGCAAATACTTTTGATCCTAGGCAGATTTCGGACAAAACCTAGCGGAGTTTTCTTATGTAGGTATATTTTGTAGCCTGATAAATGTTGACTCAGTCGGAGTAGGAATGCATGGTATACCATGATATTACATGGTATTGCATGTAATACCGTGGTATACCATGACATTACGTGGTAAACTGTGGTAGACCATGTTTTTTATATGTTGTGTATTGTAATTGCATGGTATACCATGGTTTACCTTTTACAAAACAATATGGTATTTTAACATGGATTACGATGGTATTTAAATATGTATATTTCATAAGGGCGGTAAAGCAATGAAAATGCTGTACGCATTTATACACAATTTTGAAGATAAAATGCCGACTTCAACCAGACAAATGTGACAGGTTTGTTTTAATCGCCAGACGATCGATAGCGTCGAATGTGATCTCGAACTGTCGTCAGTCAGGCACGTGAGTATAATAAGCGCTTTGCCGGAACGCGCACGCATACACATTACAAATGCATCGGTCAGATGCAGCTGAGTTACCCCACGGGGGTTGGTGTAACACTTAGGAGGGCGTTACGCATGACATTAAACGCGTAATTTGCTAAGACAATCTTCTTATCGGAAGGATCACAGGAAGTAGAAGAAAACATTCTTAGCCGCAATTGAAAAAAAAATTGTCAGATGTATGTTAAAATTGGTTCACTGAATATGACACAGTTGAGTTATATACTTGCCTTTGTTAACCGTATTAATGCACACGTTCAGTGTCAATGTCACTGGCAGCATTGTAACATACATTCTCATTGTAGGAGAATATGTTGATAGCAAAATATACCATCGAACGAGAGTAAAACTTCAAGAGATTCGAAATTAAATTCATTGATTATCACATAGGTAATCATATAACCTAAATCGAAAAACCTCAAGTTAAACACCGCCCAAATTCAAAAAAGATATCCCTACCCACATGCTATGTTACTCAACAGCCTTATTGCACGACCAGGTGTCAACCATCAAACCCTACTCCTTACATTCTTCCCAAATTGCTAAACAAGCAAAAGAACGAACAAGCAAGAATTCGAAAAGCATTGCAATTTGCTTAGGTATATAAAGATTCAGCATGGAGAAGAGGAAGTGGGTATTTCACTCGTATGGAAAAAGAAACTATTTCCAGTTGTGTTGGTGTCTAATGTGGAGAAACTGATTGCTATGCTTTCGCGAATATCTAGTAGTGTGTTTGGTGTATTAATAGATATATCAAGGTGTGTCCCATCTGCAGAATCTTCTGACTTTTCTTGTTTGGGGGGTTTTCCCATCCAATATCTGTAAGGAGTAACTAACTATTTCTAATTAACTGATTATTTTGTGTAATTGCATGCATGCAAACATTTGTAAAAGCAAAAGTAGCAGGTTATATGTGGCAACGCCGTGCGGGGAAGGGTTGCGGAGGTGGGTTTCCCCTCCAACATGCGGATTTGGTGTGTTCTGTTGTCCTAAGATTCTAGACGTCTTTTAAAACAACAAACATCAGCTTCTGTCTTCGGTCTTTATTTATTTTCCACGTAACTGCAGCCTGGAGTATCATAGCAATGTGGCATGCATCCCAACCTTTTGAACATTGAATCCGGGATATTTCCAGGATTAACGGAGAGGGGGGGTCCGGAAATATTTTTTCAAGCTGCACAATTTGGCTTCTTATGTATTGTGATTCAGGAAATTTTTTAGACATAAGGGAGCAATTGGGATATTCTATCAGACAGGCTCGACGAACACTAGACTGGATGCTCGCACAACCCCACCGGCACAGCACAACATCGAGGACCCTAAAGATACAGGGACAAACAACCCCGAACCCCCCGATGGTGCAAACCGACAACAGGGACGCCAGGAACACCAACGGGCATCAAGTTTCGTAAGAAAAACATCATGATTTTACAAAACAAGAACGTTATAAATTCATACATTTTGTATTAATACGTAGTACACTGATTTTCCTTATATATTACTTTTCTTGTCGAATTAGTTATTCAGTTACAACTGCAATGCAGATGCAACTATATCAGATCTAAACGAAATCGGTCAGGTGCAACTGCATCGAGACGTGCGTCAAAGCGAGTGTTTGAAGAGAGATTTTGCCGACTCGAGAGTCATATACCTACACAGTTCCCACAAAACCAGGCGCTGAACGGCTAACCGTGGTCTACATCAAATAGGCGGTAGGACCTCGGTTAGCAGGTGTGTATTCAGGCCAATGTCCTCGGTTGACACGTTTTGCGTATATACGAAAGCACAGTGTAAAAAGAAATATTGAATCGGTCAGATCTGAGGCATATATTTGTTTGCCCTGTGGCAGTGCTGCATTGTTGAATATGTTAATTTTTAATGCATTAATAAATAATTTATTAAAATTTCGCCAAACAAATGATTCGTACATATTGAACTTTCAATACACAATTGATACATACATTAATACACAGTGTTTTTTAATGGAAAAAATATATAGATAGTGAGAACAACAATTTCGAGTCTAAACAATGCGTAGCGGACACCAACTTAATATCGGGCATGTCAATGAAGTATCTTGTAGGATTTAATGTTAAGTACTGTCTCTCTCCGAATTCATATTTACATACCGACGCCAGCTGAATATTACGTCGCTGACGTGAATATATTATTTTGTGGAAGATCTTAAGTACGTAATACCAAAAAGCGTCGAATAACTATCTGATATAGCGTTATCTGTTGCCGAGCAACGCTTCGGACCAGAATATTCACCGTAGAACCGAGGACGCGCGTCAAAGCGAGCGTGTGAAGACAGATTTCGCCGACTCGAGAGTTATACACACAGTTCACACAAAAACAGGCTCTGAACGGCTAACCGAGGTCTACATCAAATTAACACAGGACGTCCTCGGTTGGAAATAGTATTCAATCCTAGTCCAGGCACGTTTTTAAACGCCTACTAGTGGTTTCCTGTGTTAATTTGATGTAGTCACACGCACGCACGCGCGCGCACCATGCGCATGCACACATCACGCACGCACCAATTTAGTTTGGAAACGTTAGCGAAGATATTGGACTATTACAATAAATAGACATGGAAATTTGCAAGCTTAGATAAATCGTCATACAATAAAAATAGTTTAAAACATTAATTTTTTACAACTCTGGCTCTTCCATCTTGTTCGTGTTACTTTAGTCTCACGACAATATACTTTGTGCTACTAATTAGCTATGTCATTGGTATATGAACACATTAACAACACTTCTGGTGCAATAAACAAAGTAGTGCATATGATCTAAGTCAGTCACCAGTTCTGAAAACTTATCAGATTCAGGGTAATTTTGGACGGTAACAGAGTTGATTCTTTGATAACAGTGTTGACAATTGGTAACATAACTGACCCTCAATCAGAGTGAATCATAACACTGCATCATATAGATCATTATATCATAATGATTGTGTTTTAAAACAATGTTAAATGTTTCCAGTATTTTGGTTCCGTTCAGCCTTAAGTACATTGCACAACTATGTCCCAGAAATGATTTGGACATTCCTTAAGCTCATTGCACAATTATTTTCCCAGAGATCACGTTGGATTTGGACATGCCGGCTACCTACGTTTTCTGGCTCTGTTATTCGAAAGAGGACATCGTCGGCAATATACCAACACATGTCGTCGAATTGTGGCCAGAAAAAACGATTCTCCCCAGCACATATCATGCATTTTACATAAACGTCGGATTCTTCTTGTATGATCCCCGGAAAGACACGCCTGTCATATTTCACAACACACCATTTGTGCAAGATATCACCATCAAGTGTATGGACAGGGACTATGTTAGGACAGATTGGATCTCGTTCCTCCACTATATGCACAACTGTACCAGGAGCAGCTGTAGCCGGAGAAGCTATTGTAGCTGGAATGGCGGCAGCTGGAGTTGTTGTAGCACCTGTAGCTGGAGTAGTTGTAGCATCTGTAGCTGGAGTAGTTGTAGCATCTGTAGCTGGGTGTAGAGGACCAGCAGCTTCATTGGGAAAGGCGACGCTCGTAATCCCGAAGCCTGGACAATCCAGGAAGCCAGGATGATTGCAGATGCAATTGACATTTCGATACTTTATCACTCTATGAGGTGCAACCTCATTGTGCCAGGCACATGTGGTAGGTTGTGAAGTATGGTGTCAGTAATTGCTTCAACTTCTTCAGCTTTGACATAGAAAACATCCAATCTCGATACTTTATCACTCTATGGGGTAGAGGTGCACATGTGGTAGGTTGTGAAGTATGGTGTCAGTAATTGCTTCAACTTCTTCAGCTTTGACATAGAAAACATCCAATCTCGATACTTTATCACTCTATGGGGTAGAGGTGCAACTTCATTGTGCCAGGCACAGGTGGTAGGTTGTGAAGTATGGTGTCAGTAATTGCTTCAACTTCGTCAGCTTTGACATAGAAAACATCCAATCTCGATACTTTATCACTCTATGGGGTAGACGTGCAACCTCATTGTGCCAGACATAGATGGTAGGTTGTGAGGTACGGTGTCAGTGATTGCTTCAGCTTCTTCAGCTTTGACATAGAAGAGCTTGATCGATGTACGTCTGACCAGTGCCCTGTAGAAGATTTCGGCATCTGGAATGTCTATCCCTTGACTGATGAGCTGTTCAGCTTTTCTCTTGATGGCTCCCCCAATCCCATCTGGGGCACCCTTGCCATGACTGGCTTCCCAAAAGTTCCAAGAAGCTGCCTGGTACCCCTTTTCGAACACTCTTGTGCTGAGAAGATATAAGTTTTTCCTCTGTCGGTACTGAGTAGTTGGACCATCGCTGCAGAAGTTAATAACTTAGATACCGGGAAGTGTTCCTCCATGTACTGGAAGACTGGTTCGAGGTACTTCCAAATTGCTGTTGGGTCATGCTTTGTGGAAGGTGATAAGGTGCAAAAGGTGATAGGCTCATGTAGATCTCCAACGTAGAGGACACCAGTGTGAAGAGTTATTTGCTGGTGTTACCCACCAAAGTGGACGGACTGGATCTCACTGGAATATTTGCCAGTCTAGTTTTCAAAGAAATCAGTGTGAATGATGCACTTTGATACATGCATTTTCGTGCGAAGTTCACGACATACACAAAACTGGTGACGGATGTTGTACAGGTGTCGCTTGAATTTGCTCAAGCTATTTTGGAATTTCTCCAAGAGATCTTGTTTGCTTTCGGTGACATCTACTTTTTTGGCAATTATCATGGATCTGTCTTTATCATTCGGTAGGGGCTGAGCAACAGTGCGCCACTGTGTGTAAGTGACCATCTCATCTTGCTGGAACCCTTTCACTTCGGGCACATTGTGCTTGCAAACTGCACATTCGTCATACATGCATGTCTTGTTAGATGGCTCACAAACAATGCCATCGGCGAGGACCTTAACATTACTTGTATGAAGAATGTTCTGCTGTTTCAGCTTGTTGGCCGTGATGGTCAAATTTTCATGAGTTTTGCATTGGCCCGTTTCCCTGTCTTGAGTCATTGGGTGAACGACCCAGAACGGCCTCATCATGCAGAACAGGGAATACGATTTTTTTTCTGCTAGGGTTTTCTGCTAGGCATTTCTTGTGAATGCTCTGAATTGAGTCATTCAGCAGGTGCTTCTGCATTTTGACCTTACTGCGTGTTCTGGTCTACTTCTTCCAAGGAGTTGATCGGCTGTTGTCATCTCGACAAAAGTAGAATGCGACAGACTTCTTCAGTTCTTCTCCCATGGCTGATGCTTTCTTTTGACGCTGATGTACGTAAGTGGTCTGGTCTTCCGTGCCATTGTATTTATCCCATCGTTTCTGGGATATCCCAAAAGCTTGTTGAACTTGACGCTGCAAACGGTATCGTTTCACTATCTTGCCTGTCAGAAGTTTGGCACACCTTTGGCGCTGCCTTTCAGCTTTAGCCTGTTTATAGGCTCACTTCAGTCTGCGGTTAAGGCATGGTGAAAATTGAGGTTTTGTGACTTCTCGTGGTACATAAAGGTTTCTCAGGAGCCTCCTGGTTTTGGACCTAGGAGTATCTGATGTTCTCTCGTGAGCTCTCACTGCCCTTTTGTAGCGTTTATTGTACCTTTCAGCTTTGGTGATTTGCTTCTTTAAAGAAACCCTCAATTGTTTTTCCTCTCTGTAGGACTTGGCCTTATCATCATTACGTCTTCGTCTGGATTGACAGCGTTGCCTATAAAATAAAGAAACCATAAACTACTACAAATGTATACAGTTAAGCATCTATACAGTACATATAACGGATCTATCCCAGAAGGTTGGGGGATGTGCCACGTTTCCCCAAACGACACCAGGTGGCTGGACTTCTAACTATCCACATTTCTACAAGATACGCGCGCACGCGCGGGGTAAATTTTTCAATACACATCTAGGGTATACGACTAGCTTATAAGACTAAATAAATCCTACCTAAAATATATATCTAAAAAGAAATTGGTAGATCTGGATCACCGTGTATAAGTGCTAAAACGAAGAGTATCGTGTTAATTACAAAATGTTTATACATATTAATCGCCGTGCGATTCACAATGGATGGCACTTTCGCAACACGTTGTCTCCTCGAGTGAATTTTTTTGCTTGATTCGGCAATATTACAATTTACCCGAGGACATTTTACAACTTGCCCTAGCACCATATCGTTCATAAACACCAATGATTACACAAAGCATACACTGCTTAATGGCCTACACAACAGCTATAGCATAATATGAATTCATGCTAAACCATGTGCACACAAATCGTTAACAAGTAGATTTTACGATAGCTGGTCATATTACCTTTTTTCTTCTTTTAAATAGCGGAGTTTTTAACCTATTCATGTAACTTAAGTTACAGATACAGATAATATCATGCATAACATGATATAATTTTGCCGCTATCAACTTGACACAAAACAACGAATGATTGATCGTCCTAAAAAACGTTTATCACTTCTAATTTTTTTGCCACACACGTTCTGTCTGACAGTTAACAATGATGCCGTTTTTTCTCAGAAAATATGTCTTGTCGTTGAGATTATTTTAGCTGTGCTCAATTATAATTAAAGGGGGGGGTGAAGCACTCGAACAACCATGGCCCAAACATAATAACATACCATTTACAGTATATATCACCCTTATATGATGGGCGCAACGCCACGGTAATTTTGTAATATCCTTTTTAACTTTGCCATTATCTTCGCTGGGCGGCGCCATATTGCTCTGCGGGGGGCTCAGCGGCAGAGTGGTTTGAGTACGAGCTCCTGGCACGGCGTTCACACAGTAAAAACCTCTCGGAAAAACGGCCGAAACGCATGGAACATGGAATAAAAAGAAAACTGGTGTGCACTGGATGGCTCCTGGATATATCAACTAGTACTACAAATGCAAGGAAAAAACTTTTGATCGACTTCCGAGGAAGAATTTGCAGCGGAAAAGGTGGTTGCAAATGCGGAAATTGCCGTGTCCGCCAGCCGCAGGCTCTGCGAGTGACCACTTTTCCGATGCAGATTACAAGACAAAAGACTATGTGATGAGCATGGACAGACGGTGAGCATCAAGATGTCATTCTTGGTCAAAGACACCGTTCCATCGTAGATCTTTTTTTCCGCATGTGACCATGCATCTACAGACTATTCTGCGACAAGGAAACGTCAGATATCAGAGGGCAGAGCGATGCGCAGGAAGCGACGCGCCGAAACCAGGTTAGTAAATTGGATTACCGTTACCATTGTGACTTATCACTACGATTACAATATAGTTCCACCCAAATAAGCACAGCTGTGCTTCAACGTCAGCATATATATGACCCACAGTAAATCGAAATGTATGAATACAATAAAGTGCGAGTAAGTGTTAATAGTTTGATATAATTACGAGTGTTTTCCAATCCGCCGATTTATTTTCGACGTGATCAGACGTACCGTACCGTCGTCAATACGTGGCCGTACTCAAAACAATAACAATAACTCAGTAAATGCTATAGGATATACTGCAGCCTTATAACATGGGCCATGGCGTATGTACTAGGCAAAATTATTCAAGAAAATAATTTGATATTATTTATTGACAGTCATAATAAGTCTCATACTCCTGTGTTCTAAATGCCTAGAGAGCAAGCGGCAAGCGTAAGGCTATACCTCGGGGGGGGGGGGTAGATGCATGAGAGAAACACGACCAAAAAAGACAGTATAGACTATAGTGCAACAGAAGCCTACTGTTGCTGTTTACATTTCAAATTCTTTATGGAAATATTTAAAATATACAAATACTTTCATTGTGATTAAGTGCAAATGCAGTTACAAAAACTTTTAAAAAGTATTTAAATGTTTAAGTAAAATGCATTTCACCCATGCAATACGTCTAGCTGGAAAGGAAACTAACTAAGGCATCGTCATCTACCCAGTTGAACACTCTCAGATTACATGTCTGCTTTCTATAATGACACTTTACAATTTCTGTCTGAATTCTTGTGACTTGAGAATATGGCAAAATTATATAAAATTAATTTGCTTTATTGATCAGATTAAACCTCACATATAATAACCGGAAGTTCATAGAGATGTATTAATTAAATTTTATTCTAAGTCAACTGATAACACTGTAATGAATATCGTGGGAGGAGGGGGCAACTGTCGGCAACCCACAATAGTATTAGTACAAGCTATACATATGAAGGAAGTATATCAGGCATGGGGTCAATTCTGTTTTGTCAATTCCAAAAAAAGTCAGTTCTAATTCCACCTTGCAAAAAATCAATTCCAAGTGTTAAAATGCTAGGCTAAAGAAAAATTCAAATGCAATTCGTTTTAACACAGTTTTATTTGTCACGTGTGCACAATCATATTTAATTAGATATGATTAAAAAATTATTGTTCGTTAAATGCACACACACACGCACACGCACACGCACACGCACACACACGCACACACACACACACACACACACACACACATATATATCAGGTTTGCCATAAAAACTTTAAAATGGCATCCAGCCATTTCATATGTAGTTTCTGCTGCGACACCTCTCCTGGATTTTTGCTAACAAAACCAGACATTTTGGACAGCCCTGGACAGTTGGGTCATTAATCTGAGTTTTTAACAGTTTCCACTGTTTATATCGGGTCCAGGTCATTTGCCCCCCCTTCCAGACATTTGCCCCTTTGTCACTTACCCCCCAGACATTAGCCCCTTGCCTTATTCAAAATCTGGACATTTGCCCCCTGTCCGTAGCTTCTGGATTATTTGTAAGTTTTTTTAACTTCTGAACATGAATTCAAGATATATATTACCCTAATTGCAATTAATGTTCTTTGTGCCAGATCAGCCAAGTAAATTACTCTATGTAGTTGGAGATGATCCTGTAATCAAAGGATTATCTTTATTGCAATTGTGGAAGAAGCCAGTGACATTAGGACCTGGACATGTTAGGACAATTGAGGATATTTGAAAGAAGCCATCTCAACAAGGTTTCTTTTGAATTGCATTTACCATGGAGAGTTGGAGTGACTCCATTTTCCTATAAAACTGGATGCACAAGCCAGAGTTGTCAGAATTCACTTATATAACTTCACCATGGAAATTACTGCTAGCATTTGAGGAGGTCAGAAGCTATGTTTTGAGTGTCATTCCTACACCAAGAAGGGGGACCAACAAGATTACTCTTAATTGGGAGTGAAGCCAGCGTCGATCCTGATCATGCAAGGGGGCTGTGGTCACTGATCTGATCTCCAGATCCAGAATGTGATCAACAAGACTGCCTGCAACCATGATGGTGACATGGCACAGATAGAAGCTGCCAAGGTCCGCGAGGACCTGAAAACTAAGGCAGCTAATACCAGGGGCACTCCAAACCAGCTGATCTCTGACTCGTTACTGTCCACCACTGTTTGTGGAAGCGTCACCCCAAGAACCCATCTTCCACCACTGATCTGACTATCAATGATACCTGGAAGACAACTGGTGACAAGATCATCTCATACACACTCCAGGGGATAGGCCATTGCATTAGGCTAAAGTGACTTCGACTTGTCATTGAATGTTATGTTATTGTAGTAATAATGATGAAACTGCAAACTGATTTTCACTTGTCAACTATCATAGAAAAAGGGGCAGATGTCCGGGGGGGAGCAAATATACTAGGAGGCAGATTTATATATCGCTATCAGTTGTGGTATCATTGATATTTTATCAAATTTACTGGAAAGTTTGAGTCTTCAACATCCTAATCTCCAACATGTATTCTACATGGGGACATTTTTAATTACTACAAAGGGCAAACCCTACAGCCACATGTAACAGCATTGTACAGGTGACCAGTGACATGTTTAGTATGGGAAACTTGTGGGCTGAACATTAGGCTCGGATAAACAAGGGGCTGCATTCAAGTGGGGCAGGCTTCCTCTCTCACAAAAAGGGAATGAGGAGGCAGGTGCCCTTAATTGGCAATCTCTGTAAATAAACCTTGTACACTGAGAAAGTAAATGAGGCCTGAATGGTCTGATTTTGATTTTACTGTCTGTTACAGTAACTTAGTATTTCTTTTTGATGCAAATGCTTGATTATATTGTTCTTGGTCACAATGTTTCAATACCAGAGTAGACAGGGTCTATGCTGTAATGTTGACAATTTCTGGCTGTTACCAGATTCATGGTGACATGCTAATAGCAGACAAATATGATTTTTAAAGTAATATAAGTAAATATAAGGGTTAATATTAACAGTATCAAGTCAATAATTCCAACAAAATCAATTCCAATTCCCAAAAAATAAATTTCAGAAAAAACAATTCCAATAAAAAAAAAATTTGAAGTCAATTCCAATTCCGGAACTGGAATTGAGGGTCAGTTCCAATTCCGGAATGGAATTGACCACATGCCTGAAGTATATTCATGACAATATCTTGTCTCTGTGTACTACAGCAACAGTCATGAACAGTATAATTGAATTGAAACAAACTTATGTCTGTGGGGCTTTTGTCGGGAGGGGCTTTTGTCCATGCACCATACTATCTAGCAGATGCTTTCAGTATAATACCTAATAATTATATATATATTTACATATATACATATATATACATACGTGTGGGCAGGTATGTGTGTGTGTGTGTGTGCGTGCAGCATTTATAAGGTAAAGATGTCACAAGCATAGATCTGCATTTGGTCCAATAACAATATTCATGCATTATGTTATCTAAATCGAGTTTCAGATATAAAATAAGGAACCCCATAGAAAGTGTACCTATGGGTCCATATTTTGTTATGGAATTTGGACCCCTTATAGAATTTTGACCTCCCTGGCCCATTGAAAACAGTGCAATGTTGATTAGATAATATAATGCACTTTGGAGCTAGGATGCTAAAATTTTGGTTACATGCGTTTGGTTATGTTACCAGTGGCATTCGTCAGACTGACCAAACAGATTCATTAAAAACATTAAGAGATCAGTGAAAGACCCATTGGTTGAATTAACATGGCTCCATAGGGAAAATGCTTTTCCCTGTGGTTGATTACTTTATACATTCTATATGACACTGGCACTCTTATATTCTAAAAATAATATATACAAGAGAAAGTTTCTCACATTGTGATTCATTTTTATTATGCAAAAGATGAATTTTGTAAAATTTTCAAGTCACTGTACGTGTAATCTTTTCAGATGAAGGATTCACCATTGGTTCGTACAAGTACAGGTACTAGTTTTGAAGCATCCAGCGCTACGGGTGATGCCGTCAATCTTTACATTATGGATGTCACCTTTAGTTCCATCACTGCTACTACTGCTGTGGCACCACATACAACTGATGCTGCAATGCAAATCGATGCGGTAACAATATTTCAAGTGCAACACTTTGCGAATGCTGCTGTAGTCACGGATGACATTATTGCACCAATGAACGTTGATCATGACTACTCCTATGTGAAGCTTCCATCAGATTCAGTGAGAATAAAGACATTGGCGCGGATGATGCACACTATGTGATAACAGCGACATAACCGAGGGTGACTCAAGCAGCTCCGACACCTATGAGAAAGAGAAGAAGTTTGTCATTCGTGAGAAAAACTTATGTCACTTTTCTGCACCTGCCACACACCAAACAGCCATAAACTTTGACACAGTCTGTACTCATGTCTGATCTATCAGCCAAGGTCTTTTGGATACTGGGGTGTCTGTCAGGAAAGTGTGCTGATTTCTACCCCTGGATGAGTGAAAGGTGAATCGAATATGTTAGGTGTACATGTACTATCAGTCAGAATAAGTAGTGTATTGGTGTATATTTAGTGCCAGTAGTGTATTGGAACAGATGGTTGGTGTGCAAGTACTATCAGTCAGAACAAGTAGTATACTGATACATATGATTGGTGTACATTTACTGTCAGTACAAGTAGTGTATTTGGTAGAGAATGAGACGCTTGGTTTACATTTGCTGTCGGTAGGAACAAGTAGTAGAGTCAGTCAGAACAAGTAGCATATTGGATACACATGATTGGTGTACATTTACTGTCAGAAGAAGTAGTGAAATGGTGCAGATTCCAGAATGAGATGATTGGTGTACATTTACTGCTGGTAGGAACAAGTATTGTATTGGTATGCATGATTGGTGTACGTTTGCTGTCAGTCAGAACAAGTAACTTTGTTACACGATTGGTGTACATTTACTGTCCAATCAAAACAAGTAGTCTATTGCCATTGGTACAGATGATGATGGTGAAACAGTTAAAATGCCTTGGCTTTATAAAGATTAATTATTTCCTAAGTTAAACTACCAGTATATTTTATATGTTGTGGCATAATAATGATGTGTGTAACTGTGATATCCATGTTCCAGGTTGTATTTCCCGGTGGTAGAAGTCACTGTTTTTAGTCAATGTTTAGTCGTTCCAGTTAGCCTTATTTCTTTGGTAATTGTTTTTCTATGTGAATAAATTGTTGATATATTTTATGTTGGTCTCAATATAAATGAAATTGTGTGTAGTGACATGCAAGATGCTGCAGGTAACATTTTTGTCGACAGAAGTGGGATATGGATAAGAAGGCATTCACATCATTCAGTTATTAATATTTTAGTGGGAATTTTTGTAGTTTTCCAGGTTGTTTTTCGACCTGCTGCATACTGTGGATGCCTCAAAATTTGTCTATATAAGACTATCAGTACACTCACCTGTGTCAGGTCAATCTCCATAGCTAAACTTTCCATCAATTCAATTCGGTTCAGAATAGACATCACAGATCCGTCCCACATCGCAGGATGGGATTACTTGTCTTGCCTTTGCTGAGCCTGAAATATAATTTGTCAGGGCTAGTTGATAGCACTAATTCCATAATTACCATAATAGTTACAAAACTGTGAACATTACATACTGTCAGTAGTTAATTACTGTTATTTAAATGATTACATTGCACCAAACAACAAGGCGTTATGGTGTGCTACAGAGAGGGGTGATTACAAGTACGAATATTAATGTAATCATGATTACAGTAATTATTGCAATCACAATTACTAATGTAGTCATGATTACAATCATTATTACAATCACGATTATGGTAACATTTAAGAATATATATATATTCACATAATGAATTAAATAAACCCTCATGTTATTATTGTCATCAATGTTATTCAACACAAAATCAAACACAATATTAAAATACAGTCACGGTACACTTCATTAGATTTGATACAAAATAAAGAGAAACGCCTGCTTGCATTGCCATTGTAGTTCGGACCTCGCCCTCGGGCTAGGTAAAAGAAATCTGCAGAAAAAATATGATTATTAAAATGGCAATGATTCGATAATAATTGAATTACTGACCTGCTAGCTATAGGGCGAATCAATGAGTCGGCACGCAAATCATGCAATGACAGCAGGCCAACATCTAGCACCGCTCTGTTTGTGCATATCACTACAAAATCATCGTCTTCACCTTCGTACGGTGATGCAAGCAACAACGCGGTCGGGCACACGGTGCTGCATAGCCATAGCCATAGCCTAGCCATAGGCATGGTAGCTTCCTCGGCGCAGCATGATGACTCAACGTAAACGTGCTCAGACATCAGGACGCAATTTCCACAGGTTCACCACATCACATTACCTAGTCAGGAATCGTTGACAGTCAAAGCGCTGTTGTAATTTTTCATAAATCCAACGTCAACAAAGGAGAAGCCGACCTGGAGTCTGGAGCGTGACTCGCACACTCGGTGACACTTTACGACTGTCAACGGTTGTTTCCGTGTGGCCTGTCGAACTAGACTCTTCGTCTGTGGTTTCCATTTCTCCAAAGATAGACAACTATTACGGAAGTTCAGTAAACCACTAATCGCTAGTAGCAGATCTGGTAAAACTGTCACAAGCGATGCATCCATCTTGTCAACAAGTAAAAAATAGTTCCGGTATTCCGTTATCGCATTTTCTCGTTGGTTAGCGTCTCGTGTGTTCGAGAAGTGTGGCGTTTTCGACAATTTTTTGCGTGTTTTGTTGTAATTTCTTTAACTTTTTTATTTGGAACGAACAAAAACGCTATTTTGTCGACGTGTGTAAACAATTGTATATATAACAGAGACCCATATCTTTTTTTTCGCTCCAGAATGCCTATTTACGAAATAAATCGCAAAAAATCGAAAATTTACATTGACTAGATATACGCGACTCAAACCACTCGTTTCGACAACAAGATGGCGATACGCAGTGATATATTTTGTCGATTTTTGTCTCGAACGAAATCAGTTTTTCAGTTTATCTCATAAATTAGCAGGTATCTGTCACCATTAATGCATAGTTAGATAATATATATTTAAATATACGGCATAACACAAAATTGCTTCAGTTCCCCTTTAAGAGCATGGTGATTCAGCAGTCACTCAGCAGTTGTACGGTATAATCATTATACATGTACAGTTGTACGATATAATCATTATACATGTACAGTTGTACGGTATAATCATTATACATGTACAGAGTGTGGTGAAACTTTCTACAGACAACGGAAGGGCGCAGACAACAGTTATTTTTCCAACTGGTGGACATGTTAATGTTTTGCATGTCTGTAAGAACATGTGACCATCACATAAATATAAAACTTCATGACATCCACTGGTAATATGTTACTACAGTGCTGGACAGTTTCGTAAAAATCACTTAGCTCCTGCATTTTTAATCATGTCTCAAACGCGCTTATCCTAACAATTATCAGATTTCGCAAAATATTAATACGTCTACGGTGTTTAGAGAATGTCACCACCACGACGCATACGCTTTTTCAAACCCGCTTCGTACTGCAACAACCGACATTTTAAATGTGTCAGCTTTCTTGGCTGAATACTGTTACCTCGTGTGACATTAAAATCAGTGACATCGGCTAACTTACTTATAACAGTAGGGGCCTACTATTGGCAATATTCTACGTAGGCATGTTAGAGAAGTCATCATCTGTGGAATAAGTACAGGTGTGTGTCACTCGCAGTGTCTTGACAATTAATTCTGACTTGATTAAAAAAAAATCTGACCAAAATAAAGGGGGGTGCCCGGGCAAGTGGCGGTCACCTCCTAGTGCTTAATCATGTCTCCATGCCAAAGAGTGATCATGGCATGGGCATAGTTTGCGCGTGTGACGGGTGCTGGTCACGCGCCACGTTTGCATACTGACTGTCAAACTGTCAATATATCACAAGTTGACAGTTTACTAGTTCGAGCCAATAAAAGACTTTCCTAATGCCTATACAAATCCCAAAAGGCTACACGGACAAATCACCCAAGCGGTTGATTCACTTAAGCGGTGACGAATAAAGCAGGTATGTGAAATTATTTCGTCCGAGCCCAAACATCTAATTCAACAAAGCGGCTGATTCTGTTAGCCATGTTTGTGTTAAGCAAAATCCACTGGCGTAGCAAACACTGAGCGTGCTGAACTGTTGTTCTTCTGAGCATTTCAACCAGACGTGTGCGTGGTGAGTTAAACTGTTAGATGTCTACTATGTCATTTTTTATTTCGAAATTAGTAAAGAGAGTGTGACAATTCAGCGATAACCAGGGAATTTCTGATATGAGATTTATTGCGGTTCCGAATGTGCGTTCATATTTGCTTCCAGTTAATCTTGTTGCATTCTTTTGATTTCTTCTAATCATGTTTTATGGGGTCCCATATGATCGATGCGCATTCCACATCGTGTCTTACGATACATCAGTATGCTATTACCTTAACTGTTTCAGAACAACTGGACTTATTTCTTTCAGTATTAAATGTTACATAATCCGCTGCAGTATGCATAATAAAACATTTGTCAATCTATAAATTCTGTCTGGTGTACACAGTGCTGTCCCCGGTGAACATTTGAATGACTATGTGCTGCCACCTGATATCCTGTTAGGAAACTGGACACCCCTTTTCAGAGTTTGGATTCGCCCGTGGTTTTTCTGTCATTGTTTCTCCATAAAACTTGGTAGCTCTGTTCTACCGATCAAGAGATCCAAAAAAGTGTAAAATGAATCCAGGCTATAGTGCGGGCGACAAACGGTGGCGCCACATTACGGAGCCTGGATATCGAGGCTAGCCAAGTTCCAAAATGCTACCGTACCAACGGCTACACAACTCGAATTTGCCATCCAATGCAACAAAGTTTCATATCGCTAGCGGACAACAATTTTTCATCTACATAGCCCGCTCTTATTACATATCTATCAATTTTACTTTGAGGTAAATTTACACTGCTAGCATTTACACAATCAGCAGATCATTTTATTCCATTACATGATTACTTTTGTCCTAAGTGAGAATAAATACTTTCTCACATCCAATGTACATTGTTATTTTACTAACACTACTCTGTGCCTTCTAGTTCTACTACGTACTTTCTTTGGAAGTTGGACGAAAATAGACCTCGTCCGATCTAAGCCTAAGGTGGATGTCAGTTTAGTTTCATAGATGTCCGTTAGACGACGCCACTTCCAGATAATTAAGTAAGTAAGTAAATAAGTAAGTAAATTTATTTCCTCCTCACCATCATCATGTACAATATAAGGCAAACAAAAGCAATGAAAATGAGGTGGCTACCAGATAAGTATAAACTTATCAGGCTAGTAGCCAGTGACTGATTACACAAGGAACCAATTAACTTGAAGATTTGTCATTGACATGTGTTCTTAATGGGGCATGGCCACCAGACTGATAAATAATTTGGGTGAGGGTGGTCCCAGCAGTTGTGTTATAAGTGTGGGCAGTTGGGTTGTTCATACTGGAGTGAGCATCGTGCATTAGTGTTAAACTCTTCAAGACAAATATTTTGGAGGCTTGCTGGAGAAAGTTGTGGGACAACGAATATGGTTATTTCCTGCATTACTTACAGCTGTACGAATCGACAGAAGACAGGATCTAACATCATGTTATTTTCAGGTAATTTATGTCACAAATGTTTGTGTTGTGTTAGTGTATATTTAACAAGATTTAACAAGATTTGCCATCAAAGCCAAAGGCCCAGATGGCAAGTGGACATGGCAGCCATTGGCTTATTGAGAGTCCAACAATGTTCATCTACTTATAACCCGCCCTCCTAAGATATGTGTCAACCTTGTTTTTAAACATATTCACGCTGCTAGCAGTTACACAATCTGTAGACAATTTGTTCCATTCATTTATTGTCCCCTGTAAGAAAGAGTGCTTCCTGATGTCCAATCTACATTGATCCTTTACTAGTTTTACCTCATGTCCTCTAGTTCTGCTATCTTTCTTGAGTGAGAAAAACATATTTCTATCAATATTTTCATACCCATTCAATATCTTAAAAACTTCAATCTGATCTCCTCTTAACCTCCTTGTCTCTAGAGTTGTTAAACCATATTCCTTCAGGCGTTCTTCATAACTAAGGTCTCTCAGTTCTGGAATAATTTTAGTTGCTCTCCTTTGTATGCGTTCAATCGTATCTATATCCTTCTACCGATATGGTCTCCATGCTTGTATACAGTATTCTAAATGAGGTATAACTATTGCTTTATAAAGAGGTATAATTAACCTTTTCCCTTTGTATGTTATGTTTCTTCTAATCAATCCAATAATTTGATTACCCTTTGAAGCTGCAATACCACACTGCTCTGAAACTTTCATATCAGCGCTTATTGTAACTCCTTTTCTTTTACAGTAGTACCCAGAAGAGTATCTCCTATTTTATAGTTTACATCCAAGTTCCCATGTCCTGTATGTAGGCATTTACATTTCCCAAAATTTAACAACATCTGCCATTTCTTAGACCATTTCACTAATCTGTCTAGATCGTTTTGTAAATGTTGTTTATCACCATCAGTATTAACATTTCTAAACAGTTTTGTGTCATCTGCACATTTCAGTACGTTACTTGTTATACTGTCGTCCAAGTCATTGATATATATTAAGAATAGTATAGGTCCTAATACTGATCCTTGAGGTACCCCACTCAAAACCGATTTCCAATTTTAAACTCCATCTACTACAACTCGTTGTCTTCTGTCAGCCAGCCATTGTTCTATCCAGTCAGTTATGCTATCCCCGATACCATGGGCTTTTAATTTAAGTAGTAAGGTTTGGTGTGGCACTTTGTCAAAAGCTTTCTGAAAATCTAGATAATATCTACTGGCGATCCCACGTCTATCCACTTAGTGATTTCTTCCAAAAAAACATAACATGTTTGTTAAGCATGACCTCGCTTTAAGGAATCCATGTTGAGATGAATTTAATAATTTATGCTTAATGAGGAAGTCCACCATATGTTCTTTAATTGACCTTTCTAATAATTTACAAATAACTGACGTTAAACTCACTAGTCTGTAATTTTCTGACTTATTTCTTGAACCCTTTTTAAATAATGGTATGATGTTTGCTTCTTTCCATTCAAACGGAACAACTCCATCTTTTAATGACAAGTTGAATACTCTTGCAAGTGGTATACTGATTTGATCTACTGTTTCCATTAGTAATTTTGGAGGAATCCCATCCACTCCCGGTGATTTGTTATCCTTCATTGCCTTTATTTTCTTAGCTACCATTTCTGGAGTTACAACTAACGGTCCTAAATAGTCAGATTTAGCCTCCTGAAATTTAGCATCAGCAACTGGTAATGAACTAATATCTTCTTTGGTAAACACTGAACTGAAGTAACTATTTAGGTCTTCCGCCATTAAAAACCCCTGTGATATTATATTTCCAGCACTGTCTTCTAGAGGTCCAACCTTGTCTTGTACGTTTTGTTTACTCCTGACATATGCATAAAAACTCTTGCTGTCATTTTTTATGTTACATGCTAGTTTTTGCTCATAGCTTCTTTTAGATTTCACTTGTAGCTGCATTAAGTGCCTCTTTGTAATTTGCGTAGTCTTCTTCCTTTCTGGTACGCCTATAAACCCTCCACATTTGTTTTAGCACTATTTTTCTAATAGCCTCTTTTGACAAGTGTTTCTTTCTACACCGTCTTCCTTGTTTTTGGAAGGGAACAAATTTATCGGTGATACTCTCAATGTCATATTTTAGAATATTCCAACATTCAATTGCGGTCTTATTCATCAGCATGTTATTCCAATCTAACTTTGCTAAGTATTTTCTCATATCTTTGTAGTTACCTTTGTGGAAGTTTCTCTTGTACGTTTTCTTATTTTTACTTACTGATTTTACATTGATGTCAAAATATATTTGATTATGGTCACTGTTACCCAAGTTCAAGTATTTTTACATTGTCCACTAATTCTTTTTGTGATGACAAAACTATATCTAATACATTTTCTCCCCTGGTTGGTTCTAGCACGTGCTGAGTAAGAAAGCTATCTTGGATTAAAAATAGAAATTGTTGGTCCTCACTCCCTGTGCTCTCTAGAGAATTCCATTGTATGTGTCCATGGTTAAAATCTCCCATTATGATACATTCCCCTTTACTAACTTCCTTTATAGCGGTTTTTATTTTTGTGTTGTCCTCTTCGTTTATGTTTGGACTTCGGAAAACTAATCCAATAGTTAATTTTGAATTTCCTGAAACAATTTTGCACCAAACAGCTTCATCGCAATCTGCTTCCCTTTCTAGTTTTATTTCATAAGCCTGAATAGATTCTTTAACATATAAAATAACTCCCCCTCCCCTTCTTCCTATTCGATCTTTCCTAAGCATTGCGTATGTGAATGAATGTAACAAATATCAATATATTACAGATACGTTTGTTTTTCTTGGGGGAGCGTACATTAAGTGTTTCCCAGTAGTCACATTGATTGGGTGTAACATAAAATGTTATAGGGGTAGGATTCAGTTTTATAAATAATGTGTGCGTGCGTGTATGCATATTTGTAACTCTTTTTTTAAACTCTACTAGATGTCAGCTCATTAATAAGATTTTTTTCTTTATTAAGTCATCTGCATTTAATGAGGCTCTCCCCGTTTTGGTCGTCGTTTGCCTTTTCTTTGTTGTATGAACCACTATCACGTAACTCATTCTGTACACATTGCAACATTCATTGCATTCTATGCATTTGTTTGACAAACCATGTGAAAGGTTGCCTACTAAAACAATTGACAGCTTAAATGAGAGAGCACATTTCTTTACATGAGGCGTGTCCTTGGGCAAGTTGGCCAGATAACATTCGAGAAAGATCTTGATCTGCAGGTGGAAATGGCTGTGATGGAGCAGCTGGGGAATATGTTGGAAGATGGGAAAAGAATATTTTAGGGACCTTAGAGAAGAATGTCCAACAGGGCTTAATGAGATTTTGACCACTTGCAGTCATTAGCTAATACATGTATAGAGCACTTCAGAAAGTTCAGTTTCGATCATGTTTAGTGGTGATACTGTTATAGTTAATATGTTATGATATTTGATATACAAGGTGCATGGATAGATTATGCACGTAATAAGGTATTAGGTATATATAGCTATGTAGTAATAATATCTTATTAGTACTGTATATATATATATATATATATATATATATATATATATATATATATATATATATATATATATATATATATATATATATATATATATATATATATATATACATATATATACATATATATATATATATATATATATATATATATATATATATATATATATATATATATATATATATATATATATATATATATATATATATATATATATATATATATATATATATATATATATATATATATATATATATATATATATATATATATATATATATATATATATATATATATATATATATATATATATATATATATATATATATATATATATATATATACATATATATATATATATATATATATATATATATATATATATATATATATATATATATATATATATATATATATATATATATATATATATATATATATATATATATATATATATATATATATATATATATATATATATATATATATATATATATATATATATGATGAAGACTGGGTGTTGTACAGTATAAACACTGGGCCTCCAGTGGGTTCTTGCCGTGCAGCAACATGAATGTCACTGGTCCATGCCGGCATCACTTTATCATGTGGCAACTGTTAAGAGCTCAGCAGTCTTCTTTTACTAACGGGTGTTGTATTTATATCTATGGTTGGCGCTTACCTGCGTTCTGGGAAGAAACCGACGCGGCGCGCTGGGTCTGAGTACTAGTGAGGGGGTGTTTGCTATGACGTCCGTGCGTGGAAGTTTCGTGACATTTTACTATAACGTGAGTGCGTGGACGTTTCGTACCGGTTTACTATGACGTCCGTCCGCGGATGTTTCGATATGTTTTTATGTAATAATATATCGTGGCAGAAATTGAGAGGTGGGAGGTTAATCGTAAGAATGGTGGGAGGTTGACCACAAAAATAGATAGGATGTGGGACGTTGGCCTCAAAAATAGATGGGGTGGGAGGTTGGCCCCCCAAAACAAGTGGAAACTCCACAAAATATTCCGCGAACGG